>CM076583.1:1239522109-1240722109 GCA_034641835.2 Pinus albicaulis | reverse complement strand
AACACTTCTGCAATTTCAATACCAAAAACCTGGGAGTTCTGCAACTATAAAGCAATTGACAGACACCCCAATTTCTGATGCATTTGTTACCTATATTAATTAGAAAAAAACATTTGGTATTGTCGACTATCAAAAAACACTTTTTGATGAAGATGCAAACAAAGACAGAGGTAGGGCTTGAAGAGTTTGGACGAATTTTGCAAAGACCGTCGACCATTGATTAGTGGAAGCTTGAAGGGAGCAAAAACCACAATCTCCGCCGCATAGAACAATCGTGTTTTCAGCTACTGTGAGAGCCTTTTCGAGCTAAAAATGAACAATGCAGATTTAAGCCTCGAAATATTGGCCAAAGTAAAGCATAGGAAGTGCCATGATATTTTCGAGGAGCCTAGTTCTTCACACAAGGTTTACTCCCTTTTATGATGCCATCTTCAGTTGCGGTTTCCTCCAACATCGAGATGGTCATGGGGTTATTTTGCAGGGGATTTGCAATGTACACAATATTTGATAATTTTGTATACATCAAGAAACTGTTAAATCAATTCCCAAAGTTTTTTGGACTTTAATAACCAATTAACCTAACACAAAGTAACCTGAAGATTAGTTGTCTTACAGAAAAGAACTCATTGCAATAATCCCCCTTGACATTATTTAATAAACAACAATTCGAATATGGCTTCTTCGTCATCCTTCTTGAGGAAAAAAATAAAAATCATTGGAAAATACTATCAATTTTTTTTTTTGTACAATGTCCAATACAGGGATTAGACGTAAAGTTCCTACGATGTTCTTAATGGGTTATAAGACTAGTGGTTGTACATTCAAGATTTAACGTCATAGGTGAAATCACTATGATGTTCTTAATTGGTTACGCTACCAAAGGTGTTCCTAGATTCAGCTTAAGAAAATTTTAAGTTTTTAAGAATCAACTTTGCCTTTCATCTTTAACCTAAAGATAGGTTAAAAATAGTTATTCAAAGAGTAGATTATATTGAAAAGTATCTAACCAACTCTTAGCTTTGGTCATCATGTTTCAAATTTATGACAAAATCATTGTTGTAATTCATGTTTAGGTCTCTTTATCCATGCTTTAAAAAAAATATATCACTTTGATTACAAAACTCCTGCTAAATCTCCTCTTTGTCTATGCTCTAAAACTGAAGCTTTCTTTGAACATAAGGTGGAAAAAGGAAGAAGATGGGATGGGGATATCAAAATTCACAAGCTTTCTGTCAACATATATTGAAACTGGAAGTGATTTCATGAGTTTAATTAAACTCAGGATTTCCTTAATAAAAAAGAAAATGTTTTTTTAATCATCCAAACAATTGGACGAATGGAAGCAGGTCCAAGCAATTAGAGGAATGGAGGCTTAGAAACTTCTCTCATGTAATGATAATGGTAATTCATAGGCAAACCTAGACTCTATGTTCCTTGAATTATACAGGGAATTAGAGGAATGGAGACTGGTCCCAGCAATTAGAGGAATGCAGGCTTAGAAACTTCTCTCATGTAATGATAATTCATAGGCCAACCTAGACTCTATGTTCCTTGAATTATCCAGGGAATTAGAGGAATGGAGACTGGTCCCAGCAATTAGAGGAATGGAGGCTTAGAAACTTCTTCCATGTAATGGTATCGGTAGGAAAGCTGCTCCTCGTTGGAATTCTTGCTCATGGTTGAATTTGTTGATTTTTTTCGAAACTCTTTTCTACATCAGATAAATCTATAATCATTTTTATTTCAATTTTTACATAAATAATCTCAATCAAGCATTCTGCTATTTAATTTACATTTCATTAGCTTGATGAAGCTACCAAGTCTTCTTGGTTGTGGCATTTAGATTTGCCAAATTAACCAAAATGTAACACCGCATAACAGTCAAGAAATCTCAAACATATATCTAAAATCTTGTCGTCGCTGAAATTCAAGTAAAAATACAAATGGCATTCTTGAATTTAAACAAGGGCGGAAATTTAGGTTAAACTAGCTGTTTCAGGAAAATCAAATATTACAAATTAAACATAAGTAGCCACTGCGAATTGTTCCCATATCTGCTGTAATTTAGCTGAACTTGACAGCCTTCTGGAAATTCAGATATTTTTAAGTTTATAATTACGGAAATTTATTATAGAGAGCTTGATATAAAAAATTTAAGTCCAACCTAAAATCTTGGGCATATTAAATTCTACATTTCGATTACTATAGTCCTTTCTCTCTGCCTTATTGCCTTGTATGTACCTTTATTTATAAAAGATGGATGGTATTTTTTTTACTGGAAAAAAATAATCAAATACAAGATTCACAGAGGTTGCCACTCTAGATTTTCCTGAGGCATAAATAAAAAAATTTAATTCCCTGATGCATTTCTTGGACTGGAATTGAGGTAATACGAACATAGGTTGCTACTGTAGATATTCCTAAGACATTCAAAACAATTTTAAATTCCATGAATTTCTTGGACTGAAATTTAGGAAAATTGAAAATCGCATCATTCCCACTGTAAATCGTCTAAATTTATAGATAAATTGTAAATTACGCACATAAATTTACCTTAGAATGCTAGATACCGGTGTGAATCGTACTAATTTATAAATTAATGTACAGATTCCAACAATCGCACAAATTTATGCTTAAATTTAACGCTGCACAAAAGTGAAAAAGAAAAACGTACCATAATTGCCAGACGCGCCACAAAAACAGTGTAATAAGAAGAGAAGCAATGAGCCTTTCTGTAGCCGAAGTCATCTTGCTCTGCTCCTTCTTCTCCATTTAAAGAATTACCCTGCGGCTGGGTGCGAATTCTCTTGCACTCGTATGCAACACAATGCTTGACGATTTCCGATATATTTCCGCACTTGAAGACTTGCTCTGCACTGAGGTCCCTGTTTCGATTCTCCTCAACAGACAATTCACGCTCTTCTCCTTCCATTTTTCAGAATAAAATGTCTGTGATTCGCATACCCTGGGGAAACAGTAAAGATTGGCTTTGTTTGAAGTATACCATTAGAAGGACGGTTCAAAAAAGGGGCAGAGCCGTATGCAATAATCAGAAGCAGGCTTGAGACATGGTCGGAAATCTACAAAAGCACCCGGGTTTTATTACCTGTTGGGAAAGCTTGCCACGGGAATCGACCACGGGATGTAGTGGACAAATGATAAGGATGAAGGAATGGGAAGCCAGTGCGCACAAACTCAGCGCTAAATTTCACTGTGACTTTTTATTATTTTAATGAATAATTTATTTTATATTGTGTTAATTTATATTTAAATTATAATTAATTAATAAAAGTGGACATAAACGTGTGCCACGACACAAGGTCATATAGATAGTATTTTTGTTTTTTCCCTATGTTCGGGGAATTTTGCATTTTATTTTTTATGGCTTGACATAGGATTAAGGTCGGGGAATTTTATTTGTTTTCTTAAATAATCGGACATTGGTGGATAGAACTATTTCATAATTATATCCTTGTTTATTAAGTAAATAATAAAATTATATTTTTATTGTATTTAATATAGTTAAAAATGATTTTTTTATAATAGTTTTGGTCTAAACTTCACTCGGTATATGTATAGGTTAAACCTCACCAAAATAAATATTCGAAAATAAAGAAATAGTAATATTATTTATTTATAAGATTAATGTTTTTATTAGTATAATAATATAATTTTTTTTAAAGTTAATTGAATTTATTTTCAATATTTCTTTATTGAAATTTAATTTTCACAAACAATATGTTAAATTCAGAATAAAATATTTTACACTTCATAACAAAAAAAAATAACTTTACTATTAACTAAAGAAGCTAGAATTTCCCAAGCATATATATATTTACAATTTAATATAAATTAAATTTAAAAATTATATTATAATAGTAATATAAATATATATAAATTTATACTATATTGATTACAATTTAATATAAACAAAATTTCAAAATTATATAATAATAATAATAATAATAAATATAAAAATATTTTTATAAAAATTAAAATTAAAATTTTATTGTATATTTTATTTAAATTCATTTTGAATTTAAAATAAAAATGTATAATTTTTATATTAAATTTATATATTATTTTATTAGGAAAAAATAATTAAATTAATTTAATGTTGAGAGTTTCTAGTGAACACTTCTCCCATCTTCAGGCGTAGGAAGCTACCCATCTTCAAGCTCAGAATACTGCTAAAGATGAGTGAAGTGTTCATATAAATTTTTCCAGAAACTCTCAACATTATATTTATGACTGTAAAAATGTCAATTCCATATTAAATTAATTACGTCGAAAGGCGTTCCCTTTGCTGGCTTTGGCTGAATGTCACTGTTCACTGCAGCCAATGAGAGGGCTTTCTCATCGCCCTTCCAACCAATGAAAATTTGACATTTGGCATCTCCTCCTCTTACCAGCTCACAGTTTCAAAATTTAAAAGCCCGCAGTCTGAAAATTAATGCGTGAAACGTGACAGCAACTACCAGCTCACAGTTTAAAAGCCCGCAGTCTGAAAATTAATGCGTGAAACGTGACAGCAACTACCAGCTCACAGTTCCAAATTTCGAGAAATCGCCGAGATATGGAAGATATGGACTGTGATACGTTTGGTTCGTCGTGACTGCTCCCTCATTACAGCTCACGATACGTCTTCTTAATGTTGAAAGTTGACAGCAATGGCTGTGGTTAAATGCATTCGTTGAAGGTGAAACGCATGCATTTTTTTGGCAGGTGAAATGCCTGCGGGAAGTCTTGAAGCATTAGTTCAGTGTGGACAGAGGGGTGTTTGGACGGATCATCAAATACACCCACAGTCTTCTTCTCGCACAGGTTTTGGGTTCTGATTTTATTTTGTGTTATGTTTGTTTATAGGCCTGTAAAGTCGTTCAAGGTTTAGGTTTTCTTAGCACAGGTGAAACGCGCGAGGAAGTCCCATTTTGTTCCGGAACGCACTAGGTTGTCCCATTTTGTTCCGCCGCAGGACAACGTTGCAGCTTTTGAAGTCGACATTCTTCTTTCTGTTAGCGAGCATGAAGCGTCCCGGGCGAAAGGCGGTCGAAGAAGGCCAGAAAAAGGGTCACTATCATCTCCTTAACTGGTCATCGTCTTTATTTTTCTTGATTTTCCAGATGGCAATGATTGGTCTGCTCTGTCAAGGCTGTGGAACACAGGCGTTTGTATTTGCTACTTCTTTGCTTTTGAATGGGGATAATGCTCTGACATTGCAGGGCTGGGTTTTGTTTTTTCTGAGTCTGTTTATGGGTTATGAATGGATGTGTTTATGCATTGAAATTTCAGGAAAAGATGGGTTTACTGTAGCATATGAATGGGATGTATCCACGCATTGAAATTTCAGAAGTTGGGTTTGTTGTGCATATGAAATGGCATGTATTCATGCTTTTGAAATTTTACTCAGAGAGAAGAAAAGATGGATTTGATATTGCATATGAATGAGATGTATTCATGCATTGAAATTTCATCGAGAAGACGTAAAAGTTGGTTATTATAGCATCGGAAAGGACTTATTCATGCATTGAATGCTCATTAAGAAACAATAGATGGCGGGTTTGTGACAGGGTGATGCATTTAGAATGTGGTATTGACGTTGATTGCAATTTGTTTATGCATTGGAATTTCAACAGAAGATGGGTTTACTGTAGCATATGAATGGGATGCATATATGCTTTGAAACATGTAATCATGCATTGAAGTTTCATTCAGAGATATGGAAATACGGGTTTACTATTGCAAATGAAAAGGATGTATTCATGTATTGAAAATTCATTGAGAAGTTATAAAAATTGGGTTTATTATAGCAGCTGAATGGATGTTTTCACGCATTAAAGCTCATTAAGAAACAATAGACGATGGGTTTATGACAGAGCGATGAATTTAGAATATGGTGAATGTTGATTGTATGTGTCTCATTAGGTCACTAGTTCAATTCTTGCTCAGACTTGCCCCTTTTGTGATTCAACACTCACTTGCCCCATTTGTGATTCGACACTCACTTCCTATGTTGCTGTACTTGCCCTTGGTCCTTGCTTCTGTTCAGATTTTCAAAATAGAACTTTTATGTGAATGAGAGGTGTGTGGCAAAGGAAATCTTATATTCACCTTTGCTGTAACTTATTTTATTCGATTGTCTGATTCGTTGTCGATTCATGGTTTTGTATTATTTTGCAAACACTAATGATGCATTGACGATTCATGGATTTGTATTGTTTTGCAAACATTAATTATTCAGTGAGAAAGCTGTTGGAAATGGATCCGGAAGCTGATGACAGTTACATGGCACTTTCAGAGCCAGTTGAAGCCGCTGATAGTGATCATGGTATGGACAAATGGGTGTTTGGGTTTGTGCTTATATTGGCTGGTTATGGTCTCCAATGGTTCTGTAATCCTATGTTACTTTATATATAAATTCAGTGGCGTCTGCTTGTTAATAGAAATATCTAGTATCTATTGAAAAAATATTTCTTTGTTATTCTTCTTTCAGTGATGAAAGAATTTAATCCTATTGCACAAATTTATAAGGGAAGAATGCCCGATCCCAATCTTGTAAGCATGTAATTTAAAATTTGTGATTGTTTCAAGCATGCAATGTTGATTGAAGGATGTATGCTTACATTGCTTTGTATAACTGCAAGGAAAGGAGGGCTGTGCATATTATATTTGATTTGGTGATACGAAAGTGTTTGACTCTGTTGTTTTACTCCCCAGACGAGCACTGTTCAACTAAAGCTAAGAGGCCAATTAGAAGCAGGCCAAAAAATTCAAGGGTTGGGGATGGACCATCGAATGCAAGCATTGGAATAGTTCCTGTAGTGTTAGTATCAGAAACAGAGGATTCAGATTTCCTTCCTGATGAGCAACCTATTGGGGATGAGTACATCGATGTCTCAGATGATTATGAGGCCAGCAAGACAATGAAAAAACCCTCAAGAAATACAAACAACATCGATAAATATTCAAAATGGAAAGCAGACAAGGCAAAAAAGAAACAGTTGAAGGAAGATGATAAGATTGAGTTGAATTGGGAAAAATGGGAGAAGGAGCTTGATGAGTGGAAGCCCTGGGGGAATGATGGAGAGATTGACTTAGACGCACTTGTTCAAAACAAAGGTCCTGTGGATGTTAAAGAACCACCTCCAGAGTTATTAATGCCATTAATTCCTTTCCAAAAAGAGTGGTTGGCTTGGAGTTTAAAACAAGAAGAATCTGAATTCAATGGTGGTATTCTTGCAGATGAAATGGGGATGGGGAAGACAATACAAGCAATTTCCCTTGTTGTAACTAGTCGTGCCCTTCGATTAGGTCAATCTCTGGCTGATAAGACATGTATTATGCAAGATACTGTGGGAGCATCTAGTAGTGATTGCAAGGTACTACCTCAGGTTAAAGGTACCCTTATTGTTTGTCCCATGGTAGTTGTTATTCAATGGAGGAACGAGATTGCCCGGTTCACTGCCGAAGGAAGCACTAAAGTTTTCGTTTATCATGGTGCTAATAGATGTAAAGATGTGGCCGAGCTTTCTCAATACGCTTTTTTTTTGACGACTTATTCCATTGTTGAGATAGAACATAGAAAGCATTTGATGCCTGCAAAAGAAAAATGTCAATGGTGTAATAAATTATTTTATCCAGATCGGTTGGGCATCCACCTATGCTTCTTTTGTGGACCCACTGCCGTGAAAACTGAAAAGCAAACCAAACAAATGAAAAAGAAAGGGGGAAGCAATGCCAATGAAAAAACGTCAAAAAGGAAGTCAGGTAATGCAGATACTGATAGTGAAACAGATGTCCATGACAAGAAGATGAAGGGGAAAGCAAAGTCTAAGAGATCAATAGATGATGAAAATTTTGAATTGGCTTCTGGCAGGAGGAAACACAAATCGCAGATGAAAGAGACTGATGGATATGTGGAGGGTAAGGGTCAAAGGAAATGGAGAAGGAAGAAAAACGTGGATACTGATTTTGAAGATACTATAGAGGCTGCAAACAATGCCTCAGGTTCATCAGCTGACGCGGGGTCCTCTATTCTACATTCAGTCAAATGGAATCGAATAATATTGGATGAGGTATGTATAATATTTTCCCCTTTCGATATTTTGCTTGGGTATGGGTTTACTGGTTTGTTTATCACACTAAAGGAAGTGAAATTCTGTGTGTGTTGATGCTAATAAAATAAAATGGAAAATAGATAGACATTCAATGTCTCATGTCAAATTAAAACACTAGCATAGATCTATCTTAACATTGGATTTTGTAAGCGGTGATAGGTTTGCACAGCTGTACTCTTTTGGACCCTGTCTGTTGTTTAACAGACCTGGGTTCAAGATGGATCTATGCCAATTTCATAAGACATTGAGTTATGATATTGTGATTGATCAAGTGCTAAATGAACTGATTGTATGCATTGCATATTGTAGTCATTCTACCAATGGCTTAGTCCACGAATGAGTTAGTTAATTAACTACGGTGCTCTTTCCTCTAGTGTTTTTATCTTCCGAGGGATGTGACTGCTATATCCAGTACATTTGATCTGTACTCACCTGCAAGAATTCATTTAGATTCATATTTACACGAGTGTACCTTTCCATAGACTAAAAATGGATTAAATGGATTTATAGGTAGTTCAGATTATTGAATTTAAGATTTCAAATCCAAAATCCAAAATAGAGATCTCAGTATTTTGAAATTACCGAAATTTAGGAAGTAAGGCGATACAATTGCCACGGAGGGGTGCATTGAATTTGTAATTTGATTAAATGTAAGCAATCGAAATGTTGACCTGTATCATCATGAATATGTATTAAATTACCTTTCAAATCAGCACTGCAACCCATCCACCAGATTCACTTATTACAATGCAGTTTGAAATAACATCTCTAAATCATCCAAATAGCAACAAAGATATATATCAATTATTTTTTTATAAAAAATAAAAAATAAAATTTACACAATTTTACAATGTTAAATTTAACAAAAAAATAGTAGTGTTGACCCAAATATGGAATGAGATTGAGTAGAGAATTTAAATATAATTGGCAGTAACCACATTTAATATGCTATAGCCCAAGAACTATGTATCCCCAATGTGTCTAAAAAAAATGATGTGATGTACAAAAAAAGATAGTTGTAAGTAGACCCAAAATTAATGATTCACTTCTTTCATGGAAATCACATTTAAGAAAAATTTGGATTAAATATATAATATAAATATGAGATTGATGAATGGAATAAATACAATAAATGTATGTAGATATAAATATAAGTAGACCCAAAATTAATGATTCACTTCTTTCATGAAAATCACATTTAAGAAAAAATTGGATTAAATATATAATATAAATATGAGATTGATGGATGGAATAAATACAATAAATATATGTAGATATAAATATATTAAAAAGTGAATTAAGTCATTTTTTTAGAAAATAATATCAATTTTTTTATGGTGGGAACAATTATCAGAACTTAATTGACAACCATCTCTAGTTGTTATTTGCAAATGTACGCTGACTCATCACCGTTATTCAAGGAAAACTACGCCACCTGGAATAACCCGTTGCAGTTACAACATAAATATCACTTCTAATACAATATATATATTCAAACACTCTTACAATATATGTCATTACATAATGTCAATATATGTTTACTACATTACATTAGTTATATACTATTGTAGCATGCCCTAGTAATCTAACTTAAAGAAATTTTTAGTAAAAGCATAGTGAGTTATACAACCATTAATTACCATTCTTGTAACATATTAACGTAGATTTCATACTATAACTATGCATCGATTCCATGACTCTTTTAACTCAATTATTAAATAGCATGCTTACTAATATAAAAATCATATCATGAAAGCAATTTACATCAGAAAACTTGCATAATGAACAATCACATCATTAGACACAGATATACCCTCGAAACCCCGTGGGACGAAAAGAAACAAATGTTTAATCATAATGTTTATCGAAGAGTTGAATGGTAGTTTTTGGTTTTAGTTTTCCTCCATTGTCATGGAATTTTCTTTATTCTAATGTTGGTGCATAAATCCCATTCCATTGGATATGTCTCATTGCCCATCGATTTAATTCTAACACTCTTCAAAGATTTTATTTGCATCTCTCCTCGCTTCCTCATGTATAGAGGTGGGGTTTTCCACGAAATTTGGTTTATAACCGATTAAATTCTACCCTCAACAAAAACAGGGTGCTTATCACCATCTCTGGTACCAATGGACATGAACAAAATATGGCCATTCGCTCCTACCTAACAGACAACCTCCCATGACAAAACTTGACATCTTGCTGAAACCTTTGGACTGTCCTCCTAAAGCTAAAACCCTCTAACTCTTATCTACCACAAATCATTACACATGTGTATTGCCACTCATTCAATATATGAGAGCCTGCCATCGCCATCCATAAACTTGATGCGACTACCCATTTTCCTCTTTATCGTTGGCATGAGTGGGAATCTGTACCATCACTATTTTTTGTCCATGCTTCAAAAGGATGGCGCGAAAGGGTGTTGCATCCCACAGGGAGGGCTATTTGAATTTGTGGTTTGTCTGCATTACCTTTTCGAGAATATTGATTTTGTTGGGCTTGCCGTCATCTCCCAGACTGCTCTTGGTTTCTGCGTAGCTATTACAGTGTCTCTGTATCTGTTGGGCCGAAGACTATCAACCAAAGCATGGTATGTCAAAAAGTTTGAGGGTTTCCCCTCCAATAGAAAGGCTTTAATTCCTTTCCTATTATGAGACCCATAATTATTGGAGCTTCTCCATCTGTTTCTATTTCGGGACATTGTCCTTGGATTATGACTCGCTCTTTCTTTCAATGGAACCCTTACAAATTTTCTTCCTGTTATGAGACCATTAATTATTTCCTCTATGTATGCTCCATCTATTCCCATTTCTTGACATTTTTATTGGATTATGACTCAATTATTACTATTATTATTTCCTGGTAATTTCGAAATATCAGCTACACCAGTACAACTATTTCATCATAGATCTCACAAACAGGTTGTTATGCTATGTTTGTGCAGCTATAACATAACATGTCTCCATGCTGTACATAGCATGTCTCCAGAGACGATACCAATGGTTCACTAATTTATCTTAATTTGAAACGCATCTCTATCTAGATTTAGATTTACTAGGAGGTGTCCACTATCATAGCTAGATCTAAAATTAACATGCCTATTATCTATCGCATCGATTGGGCTTTGCTTTGCTTTATTTCTGAATGAAAACCTTTCTAACTATTCTCCCATCACTGCTGGGTCATGTAGCAGCCTAGGTAAGAGGTCAGTGCACACATGATGCAAAAGCATCTTTGAAAATCCCAAACAAAAATCTCAAGAAAAGTTTGCGGTGTCTAACAAAC
Source organism: Pinus albicaulis (assembly GCA_034641835.2). Lineage (NCBI taxonomy): Eukaryota > Viridiplantae > Streptophyta > Pinopsida > Pinales > Pinaceae > Pinus > Pinus albicaulis. The sequence continues at coordinate 1,240,710,704 of CM076583.1, read as the reverse complement.
CTTGCACAAGAAGACAATACCAGCAAAAGCTGTTCTAGCTAACATGTACCTAAAAACAGGTTGTTCAAAGATGATTAGTCTCTTGAAAGAGGATTTGGTTGCTTTAAGGACATATTAAATATTGATTCTAATAATTCTAGAAATTCAAGCATGGAAATTTGAATAAAATAATGCTCAACCTATGACTGTAAATACCACATACTCTAAGACTCGTAGAAGATGTGCTCACTGCTCACTACTGCAATGGATTATATCCAGTGCAACTTCAACTCTGACTGGCTTGAAGATGGGAATAGTGAGAGTTGAACTGAAATGCAAGTCCTCAACGGCCAAACTATCAGCATAATCCCTACCACCTCCCTGGTTATCGATCCAAAGATCGCTGAAATACTGGAACTTAAGCAATGGTTCGAGAAAGAAGGCATTCAATCTTCGTCACCCTCGCTCAGCTACAAATACTCAGGCACCAGCAAGAAGCCACTTAATACAAAAACAAATCCTGACATCCTCTCAATTCCGCCTAGAAAAAATGTCCCATGGATGTCGCTCCGTGCTACTGCTACCTCAATTGACTTGCATGATTTCTACTTCCTTGCATGCCCACTTACCATTGATGGTATGCAATGCATGAAAAAGGCTATACGACAAGATGATACCACGTGACGTTGCTCAAAATGTGAAGGGTCCTTCACCAAGTGCAATTACCACTACATTCTCCACCTCCAGCTGCATGATCACACTGGCCACCTCGAGAATGTTGTCGCTTTTGACGAGGCCGCAAATGGCCTCCTAGCCATCTCTGCAGCGGACCTTTTCCTCCTCTCAACAGATCCTCAAGCTGTCCTTGACATATATAGCAAAATCAAAGGGCAACAATTCCTCTTCACACTATCTTTAAAGAGGGACACCTCTAACGGCATCGAATGAGTGCGACCAACTGTTATGCACGCAAAAGATCTGCCTTATGCTGATGCGTCAAAAATCATCCTTCAGCTCTTGCAACTTTCCAATTCCCCCGCAAACAAAGTCTGTCGCCACCTTTAGCCATACATTTCTTGCCTCTTCCCATCGTTCAACTTTCAACGCTCTTTTGCCTCACTTGCCATCCATCGTCGATTTTGCATGTATGTTTTGTAATCGTTACTATATCTTTACAACCCCTTTCCCTTTCTAATAATCCTCCTAAATGTATGGGCATCAACTCCTTTCTTCATTACATTTTGTTTATATGTCATTCCACTATGTTGTAATGGATCTTCTTAATATATGAACATTTACACACGTGGTTTTCCCTTTCCTCCTTCATGCCTTCATCTTGTTTGCAACACACACATTTTGTAAATGCAAATGTCAATATGCTATGCTTAGTATGGAATATAATACAAAAATTGCTTCTTCTTCTTTGCAAAAATACAATATATGCCTTTGATTTGCTCTAGCCAATAAATGCAACATGTTCTTGCTTTCAAAACACATATTCTCCCATTTCAAATATGCAACACTTATTTTTATGCAAACCATATTCAATACATTTCCAGTTCAAAATTCACTCACACCATTTCCATACTACTATTTCTATGATGAAATACATAACACAACAAAAAATCTCGCCAAAAATAATAAATAACAAAACAAAAAAAAATGAAATAGAGTGTTGCATCTTCATGCTTCCCTCTTCTTTCATTATACTTCATGCATTTGACACGCCTTTCCTTGTTTGCAACAACTATGCCAACCACACCAGACAACAGTTTGCAAAGGGAACAACGTCACCGCCACTACACACTTAACAAAGAAATAATTAATGCACGTCGTCGTCTCCTCTTTGCAACTCGCCAAGCCAACCTTCTCTCTCAATCCACCACACACCAAACTCCCATTCCTTCACAAAGTACCCTCCTTCCACTATATCTCACCCAAAATTTTGCATTTACCCTTACATCTCCCCTCCCTAACCAGCCCTTTCCATACCCTGCAATTCCTTTGCCTCTCGCCTACCCTTTCCATGTCTCGCACCATCTTCCTCCTTCTCCACCTGCCCAACAATTCCTCCCCATCCAACTCCAACATGCACATCTTCGCTTTCGTGAAAAAATCGATGCACTTAGTCCCATCCAAGTTTGCTCAGTTTGTTATGAAGCTTACCCATCCATGAAAACAAAAACAAATAACGGAAACATTTCTTGTACCCGTTGTGTTGGCGAACGAACAACCCACCGTTTCTCCTTCGCAAACAACATGGACCCAGGTATCCAACCGCATGTGCTCTCCTGCCTGACTCAAGCTGAAGAGATGTTGATTGCTTGTGTCAACCCCATTATTCAAGTCACCCATGCACGTGGTGGCCAACTAAAATATTCCGACAACACTATTAGCTTTCCTCAAGATATCACTAATATTGTGACCTCTCTTTCTCGCATGTTATCAGAACTATACATCCTTGTTGTAAACAATACTAGTTATGACGAAAAATCGTACGACGTTTTTGTCAGTAGATCACGTTTTCATGCAGCATTGCAATTCAAACTACAAAATGATCCATATTACAAAGATGTCCATATTAACCAAAAATCCCTGAATGCTTTGCCCATTGTGCCCACCAACATTTCCAACATTTTACACCATGCCAACACATCTTCCATCCCACTCCAACAAGGCATTCTTGAAAATTGTGATCCTGAACTTCCCCAACCATGCCCATCTGACCTCCACCCATCCTCCTTTGTTGCAAATCTGCCAAACTCTCATTCAAAAATAGATGAAATACTTGCCTACATAGAATCCTCCAATCGCTCACCCATCCATTCACTTCAATGGCCCATCATTGGCCTCTCCCCAATCAATGAATACAAAACAGAAGGCCTCTTCTCCATGGCCTTCCCCACCCTCTTCCCCACCGGCTCTGCAATGATTGATCAACCAAGAATTGCAAAAGTAGATATGCAACAATACGCTTTGCATCTAATACGCTACCATGACAACCGTTTTGCACAACATCCTCGCTTCCACTACTACTTGTACAACCTCATCATGCGCCATCGCAGCCAAGCAACTGCCTCTGTCTTCATGAAAAGAGACCTTTCAAACACCCTTCCAACAACAATCGTTGCCCTTCGCCACCACCTTCAACAAATTCCCCCTTCCACCATCCCAGACCAGATTTTGCGCTTCGGGTCATCCTTGCGCGACAGCCGTTCATTCTGGACTGGAGCTAGAGCGGAGCTTCACGACATCATCATTCCGCAAGGTACCCCTACCATATTCTTCACACTCAGTTGCGGAATCACTTAATCTTCTCTCAAGAAACTGCTATAAGTGCTTCCGTAACCAGTTTTTGGTTTCCAAAACCATGGGTGCTTTTCTCAAAAGGGTGTGACGGTGGGACCCAAAATACACCATTCGTCTCCTTTCGGCGTTCCTTTGCACCACAGGTGAAATTGCTAGTTATTGCCATTTTATAAAATATTATATAGATTATATAATTTAAAATTAAAACCTTTATATATATAGTATGTAAGTTTGGGAGTACTTTTTATATATATATATATATATATATATATATATATATATATATATATATCTTCATCAACATGTGTAGATACATCACTGAACTATGAATGTTATAAGAGCCCGCCTCATTGCCATTCAACAAAAACCCCAAAAAACAAAATATATATATATATATATATATATATATATATATATATATATATATATATATATTTCAATTATAAAAATTAAAATATTTTATATAATTTTCCATATCTAAAAGCTACATAGAAATATACCCTTTCAAAACTTTTTGCTAACCTAAATTTCACAACTATTAAATTTTTAAATCATTTATTTAATACACCTTTTCTAAATATTCCTTTTCTTTTGGCATGAAGGATTTTTTTTTATATTTATGGAAAATAATTTTATTTATACCATTAAAAAATTACATTTGAGATAATGAAAAATAAAAATTTTATAAAAGAAAAATATATTATCAAATTTATAAAAAAAAACAATTAAATTAAAATGGCCATTTGGTTTTCAATAAATAAATCTAGTCGCATCAAATTTTAAAAAAGACCATGTGAAAATTTAAAAGACAAAAAGTAAAATCAAATAACTAAATAATTGACATTTAGTTTTCAATAAACAAATATGGATCATATCAAACTTTTAAAAAAACCATGTGAAAATTTAAAAGGAAAAAACAAATGTGGATCATATCAAACGTTTAAAAAGACCATGTGAAAATTTAAAAGGAATAAGTAATGTCTTTTAAATTAAAAATAATAATAATAAATATAAATAAATAATTAACTCTTTTTTTCAAAGTAATTGGGTAACTTTTTATTTTTAAGAGGAAATTTGCTTGGCAAAAGATAGAAAGTTAGAGTTTTTAGAATTTTTAAATTAAAAATAATAATAATAAATATAAATAAATAATTAAGTAACTTTTTTTTTCAAAGTAATTGGGTAACTTTTTATTTTTAAGAGGAAATTTGTTTGGCAAAAGATAGAAAGTTAGAGTTTTTAGAATTTGTATAGGCAAGGTTACATACGGGGATGATGTTTAGAGGAGAAGGGAGTGGGGCTCCCTCCTACAAAAATATAGTAACGAACAAAGGGAAGGGGTCATGTGGAGGTTTGAGAATTCCAACTGAAATTTCAGAAAGCTCGATTCAAGGAGTAGGTGAGATTAGCAATCAAGACCTAACTGGGCAGAAACATGGTGAAGGCAGAGATGCGTCAGAGGACCAGCCAGGTCAGGGGAAGAGACTAAGTGGGTCAAGTGGAAATGGTCCATGCAGGACCAAATCGGAAAAAGATATCGAAATTTGTTATTATAGATCACCAAACGCAAGTGTTCATAGATCACATGCGTATGTATGCATTGATCTGCAAATTCATGGGATTATGGCCTACGAAGAAAGCCCTCTACATGTGGATCAAGCATAACTGGAAACCACGACATGAAGTGGATCTATACCTAGGATTGAAAGGATTCTTTATAGTGATTTTGAGAAGCCTTGAAGACAAATACAAAGTATTCGATGGAGGTCCTTACTTCTTTGCCTCAAATGAACTGTATATGTGTCCGTGGAAGATGAATTTTGTTCCAGAAAAGAAATCCTTCACAAATGTCCAAGTGTGGGTCAGGATTTATTCCATGCCCTTATGCTACTAGTTACCTTCGACCCTAGAACTCATTAGTAACACACTATGGAATTTTATTAAGATATCATATAGAACACTGCATGGATGATATACCTCATATGTAAAGATATGTGTAGAAATGCATATATCGGGAGCCTTACCAGTAGTGATCTGGTTAGAGTTCCAGGATTGAAATGGTTGCATATCGTGGATTACGAACAGATCCCATATATATGTTAATGTTGCCATGAACACGAGAATTCGATAATGGATTGTCCCCTTAACCGTGCAGAAGAACAACAAAAGGAACAAGATCTAAAAGATAAGGACGAGTTTGTCAAACCATGTGAGAAAGGGCGAACAACAAGGAGACAACAGCCAAGGAATATAATGGGGAGAAATACAATGAGGAATAAATCTAGCATCCTTTCAAAAATGATACCCGGGGAAGAAGGGAAGGATGGAGGAAAGGAGGGTAATCAAGAAATGAATAGAAAGCAAGTAAATATGGAGGCTCGAGATGATATCACCAAAGACACAGATAGCCCAGATATGGGAAAATACCTAGAAGACGATTTGGAAATGACACCAAGAGAGATCGACACTGAGGACCCTAATCTCCAGGAGCTTGTGGAAAGGGAGGGAATGGATCTACAGAGTATGGTTTAGCAGTGGAGGAAACAAGGGATAGATGCAATCTCACTGAAATAAGTAGATCATATCCAACACCTTTATCTCATGCGAGAAGAGGCGAAACTCTGAGGGTTGAAGAGAACACATGGGGAGATAGGAGATATGGGAATCAAGGTGATCAAATCTTAGCTAGGAGTGATTCTAATTAATTTAGGTATGATGAGAGCTCTTAGCTCACCCCTAACCTCCCTAGTTAAAAATGAAAATAATAACTTGGAATGTTATAGGCATGAATAACCTCTAAAAACAAATATTGGTAAATAAAAAGATAAATATGGAAAAGCCAGATTTGATATTAATCCAAGAAACTAAATTTAGAGTAGATAAGATGAAATAAATAAATAGGAAGTTGGGTAGGAATTTTGATTATTTAGATGTGGAGTCTCAGAATAATGTAAGAGGTCGAGTAACCTGGTGGAATCCTCGAGTACTGAATCTACAAGATTATTCCTTTCCCGAGAGCTACAGTTAATAGGGTTTACGGGGACCATTCTATTCGCAAATGTCTATGGGCCCCAAAGAGTTGAAGAGAAACTAAGTCTCAACTAGGCCCTAAAAGACCGGAGGAGAATGAATCCAAACCCATAATGGATTGTAGGGGGGGAATTTAACATCCTCGCCTCACTGCAATAAAAGAAGGGTGGTATGAGGAGGCTTGACAGAGACTTTGAAGCCTTCAAAAGCTTCATATAGGATGAAAAGGTGATTGATATAGATACATCTAATCAGGTTTTCACCTAGAGCAACAAGAGGTGGGGACCAATAATTGGCCTCCGGACTAGATCGTTTCTTAGTCTCTAAATAAATGTTATTGCAATGGATGGATATTGAAGCAACCATTCTTCCCAATGGAGGTTCATATCATTGGTCGATGGTACTAATAGTGGTAATGCTAGGAAACTCTAAAAACTAACCTTTCATAATTGAAGCTTTTTGGATAAACCACCCCTCATTTATGGAAAATATCAAGAAATGGTGGTCTCAGCCTCTTCCAATAAAAGGAAACAAGATGTTCATAATGAAAGAAAGATTGAAATATATTAAGGATACACATAAGAGTTGGATTAAAAATGAGCTTGGTGATATCTTTCAAGCAAAAAAGGAACTAGAAATCCAGATGGAACACTTGCAAATATCCCCGATCAAAGAGGGATATACATAGGAGAAAAAGGGAGAGGAACTTGAACTAATGAGGAAATGGGAAAATATATGCTTGCAAGGAGAAATTTTATGGAAACAAAAATCCAGAATCCTATGGCTACAGGAAGGGGAAAAAAATACAACGTTCTTCCATAGGTCAGTTATAGCTCACAGGAATTCTAACAATATCTTCAAAATAAAGGATGCACACGGGAAAACGTATGAGGCTTATAAATATATTGAGGATAACCTAGTGCATCACTTTCAAAAAATTGCAATCGAACCCTAGATGGATAGATCTGTATCGATCTAGAAGATTGCAAGGAATATTCCCAATGTATTGACAAAGGAGCATAATAAAAATTTAAATAAACCCATTTCAATGAAAGAAGTTGCTCAGGATATTCAAGACATGTCCAATAGAAAAGCTCCTAGCCCTCATGGATTTACCATAAACTTTTTTAAATCATGTTGGGAGGTTGTAAAGCAAGATGTCTTTGAAGTAGTTGAAGACTCTTGGGATTCATCGACTGTCCTTCTAACCTTACATTCCACTTTTTTAACCTTAGTCCCAAAGGAAGAGGTAGCTAGTACAGGACTATCACTCTGTGGAATGTGATATACAAGATTATATCTGAAGTTGTGGCCAATCGCCTTAAATTGATTCTTCCTATCTTGATTTCAGAGGAACAATCTAGTTTTGTGGAAGGTAGGCATATTTTGGATAATGTTATCCATGCCCATAAAATTATTCATTCCCTCAAAATTTTGAAAAAGGAAGGAACGATCATCTAGTTAAATTTATCGAATGCTTTTGACAAAGTAAGTTGGGAATATATGGAAGCAATATTACAAGCTTTTTGTTTTGAGTTACACTGGATTAGATGGATTATGTCATTGGTGACTTCTCCAAGGTTTTCCATTTTAGTGAATGGAGCCCCTACCAAACCCTTCTTCCCTTCTCGAAGGATTCGTTGGGGGGCCCTTTATCGCCTTCTTGTTTGTTATCATGATGGAAGGTCTCGACAGGGCCATCAAAGCTGCAACCAGGGATGGGGATATCAAAAGTCTTCAACTCATGAAGGATTCCCAACTACAACCCACCAATAGTCCGTAGATGACACTATGCTTCATGGTACCTCCATAGTAAAAGAAGCCAAAGTCTTTAAAGACATTCTAGATTCCTTATCTGAAGCCTTAGGTATGGAGATTAACCAGGTGAAATATATGATTTCCTTCTTTAACACTCCCAAATTTATTCAGAGGAATTTAAATAAAATCATTGGGTTTCAAAGGAAATGTATTCATCTAGATATTTGGGTATTCCCTTGAAAGACATGCCCTGGAAGAAATCAAATTAGGAAAGAGTCACGTCTAATCTAGAAGACAGAGAGAAACATTGGAATTATAGAGCTCTAAATTTTGTTGGAAGGCTTATCTTGACTAAGGTTGTGCTCCAAGCAATCCCAGGATGCATTCTATTGGTCCTCCTGGCCCCAAATGAATCCTTAAAAATATAAGAGAGTTCAAACAAAATTTTCTATGGAAAGGAGCTGATGACAAATGGAAATGGAAATTAGTAGCCTAAGAGAAGCCATGTAAACCAAAACTTTTGGGTGGCCTTGGTTTACGTGACCCAAAAACTTTCAACCGAGCCTATGGCACAAAGTTATGTTGGAGGTGTTTGAAAGAATCCTCGTCTCCATAGGCCATGTTATGGAAAGAAAAATATGCCCCCAATTGGAAATTGCAGGACCATATTTGTATGTCGGGAAAAATCTGAGGGTCAGCAATTTGGAATCTAGCTTGGGGTAATAAGAAAATCGTTGAGGAGCAATGCTTCAGGGAAATTTGAAATGGAAATATGACGTTGTTCTAGGAATATTCCTGGCAGCAAGAACCCATACTAAGTAATGAAGCGAGGTGCCCACTGCAAGTAGAATCTCAGTGACAAGGTCGAGTGTAGGTATACCAATATTGGGAATAAGAGAGAATATGAAATGGAGAAGATGGTGTCCAAATCTTTTCCAAGGATCCAACCAAAATGATGCAGTATATGTGGAATTAATGGAAGAACTAAAAAAATGTGTATCCTTTATTCAGATGACAAAGACCAACTGAGATGGGACAAAAACCGGGGGGGGAGTTCAATCGCAAAGAGGTCAAATTCTACATTGAGGGTAACCATCGAAGTGAAGCAGAACTAGTATAGAAAAAGGATTGGACCTCAAAACAATGGCCCAAGATTAAAACTTTCCTTTGTCTAGTGACGCACAAGAAGGTCCTGACATGGGAAATTAATTAAGAGAGGCTTCATAGGAGCCTCTTGGTGCTCTCTATGTGAAAATGAGGAGGAGAATTTAAATCGCCTACTAAATTACAATCGATATACTTTTGTTATATAGGATTGGATAACTACCTTATTTATACAAACTAATATAACAAGGAATAAATTTCAAGAAATAATAAGAAAATGGAGGGAGAAATTTACAAAAAATGATATGGTCAATATTACTTGGTGCTTGGCCCCTGACTTCGTAATTTGGTTTGTGTGGAAGGAACGCAATCATCAAATCTTCCAAAACAAGAAGCTGTCAATGGAAAGCTTGATAGAGGGGATTCAAAAGTAGTTAAGGGAAACAGTGATAAGTTGCAAAATTTGGCCTTCGAAAGAGAAATGGACTACCCAAGATGAAAGTATTTTGAAATTGTTACAACTGTATAATTTTGGTGTTCAGATGGCATGAAACAAAGACCCTCAGTTATACATGTCCTCTAAGATCTAGCTCTCTCCGCCCTAAGGGTTTCTCAAGTTGAACTTCGATGGGACTTCAAAAGGTAACTTGAGGAATGCGGGAGCAGGGGGAGTCATCAGAAACTGCAAAGGGAAGATCCATAGAGTGTTTTTCTCCAATCTTGGACAAGCTACAAACAATGTCGCGAAATTCCATGCTCTAGAGCAAGGAATGGAAATCCTGGTGCGTGGGTGAGTGCACAATCTCATAATAGAAGTTGATTCTAGGATCACAATACAAGCAGCAAAAAGGTTATATTGCGGGTCTTAGCTCAGTAAAGTTACAAATCATTGGTGTCTGCCTCAGCTGACCCAATGAATCAAGCAACACCTAATTGTCCTAGTTGTCATCGAGTTTAATTTGGTGATACGATCTGCTAATGATGTAGCTGACAAGCTGGCTAACGTAGTGACCACTTGCTCCAGCACAAATGAGGACGTGGCATGGGAGGAATTGAAAAACAACTATAGAACAACAAGTAGAATCAATGATGGAGAATAGATGAGTCCGAGATAGGACTAGAGGACACATGTTGAACCGATTAATTATAAATTATGTCATGCAAGGAAAGTTATAACAGCCCCGAGTTAAAACTTCATGTAATTGAGTTAATAATACCATGGTCATGGGACACGTATTCCAAGTTGAGTGTTGCGAAAAACATAGTGACATAATCACTTGTGATTAATTAATGGCCATGGAAATTGGCAAAGGCTATGGAAATTGGAAAAGGCAATGGAAAAGGCTTTATAAAGGCAAAGTGGCATTTATTGGCATTTTATTTATGAAATAATGGGAAATAGGAGAAAATGAAGGTGAAAGGTAACAAGTTGCATGTGAGGAGGAAAGTGAAGGAAAATAATCGAAAATGAAGAAAATAGAGGCCTCAATGATAAAAAGGCTTCTAAGGATCAGTATACAGCTTTTGTCAGTTTAGATTTTGGCAATTCAGTTTTGGAGCTCTCTCTCTTCTCTCTCTCATACTCTTGGACACTTAAAGTTTTCTTGGAGCACTCTTGGAGGAGTGTGGCATACTTGGGATTTTGAGAAAGAAGGTAAAGTAAAAGTAGGAAAGTGCAAGAGGACAATGGGATCAGCAGCTACAACAGGTTTTTCTTGCAGGTACCGAGTTGCATGTATGATTTTCTTGCTAGTTTTGGCATGCATTGCACATGCACGTGGTTTCTTGGTTGTGATTTTCCATTGGCATGGAAGATTGTCTGGATTGATAATGGTTTTTCCTAGTCTTTCAATTTCATGGATAGTCATGGTGTTGTGGGTTTAATTTTGTTTTCTAGTTGGTGCTCATGTTCCTTATGGTTGTGCGTTAAGTTAATAGTCCTGGAAGCCCTGGTTGGACAAATGCTTTGGAATCCCAGCGGCAGTTGTGGGTTGAGTTACTGGTCCTGGAAGTCTTAGTTTGAACAAATTCTCTAGAGCCCTGAACAGCTTGGGTAGAGACCAATCTAGTGATGGTTAGTGATGTCTGATTGTGAGGTGGAATCACTAGTTGATGGTTGAGGTAGATTGGCCTCTTGAAGCCCTAGTTTGGTTTTGTTTGGTTTATTCCAAGAGATCCCACATTCATTCTTGGAATATGGCACGAGGATGATTGGCTAAAAGAAATATTTGGTTCAACCCAATCTCTGGTCGGGTGGTACGTGGAAGTCCCAGACCTAGTTGCATTTTGCATAGTTAATAAGAGCTCTTTTCCTCTTGTATTTGATGGGAAAATGTATTTGTTAATATGTGATCTTGATGGTTATCTTATCATTGTTATTTTGTTGGCTACATGTTGGTTATGAGCATGGTTTATGACAAAATTGATTTGTGCATCTCATCATGTTTTGGTTAGTATATGAAATTTTAATGAATGAATGACCTAATAGATCACATTGCAACTATTGGGAGGAGATATTAATCCTCCTTGATGATTCTCAGATAAGTATGAGATCCCTATGCTTATATCTGTTGTTATGACCTGTAGATTACATGTTTATGATATGTTTGACAGAAATCATGTCATGGGTAGCAGGCGTCAGGTCAATTCATTTTTTAGTTGTTTCAACTAGTAACCTTGTCTTCATGTTATTTATCATTTCTGGAAGTTTCAGGAAGTTCTGGGCAATGTCTTGAGACCTAGCCCTGGAAAAGTGGCTCAAAATCCGGGGTTGTTGGCACAAAAATTCCTGAAAAAGGCCATAGTCGCATGGATGCCTTATTGTGGGAGCAACTGGAGGGTCTCAATCTCATGCATACCTTGTCATCAGTGCACTTGGGGCTCTAGTTCAGTAAAACAGTAAGTTGTCTCATGGGTTGGTCACCTGGAAGGGTTGGTTGGCTCCTGAAGGTTCAATGGAAGGTCAGATTGGTCTTGGCATGTCGGTTCCACTTCCTTAATTGTACTTGGGGAGTTGAATCATATCATAGTAACTATTTGTCACATGTTTAACCCGATGGACTGGTTAGCTTGGGTAAATGCGGGAGGAGGAGGTTACAAAAGTGGTACTAACAAGAGACAAGGTGATAGGCACATGGAAAAGTTGCATGATGAAACTACATGATGAAGGTGATGGTGGTGTGAAATCCTGGACGGACTCAAATTATGAAAGGTGATATTCAATTCAATAAAATAGGGAATAAAGGCGGTACATTACAACCCAAATAATGAATAAATTCATAGGGACGTGAGAGGAATTAACGATCATTCATATCGATAGGAAATAATGAATGAGGAGAATGAAAATTGGAGGATGGTTCGAGGTGGGAAACTATTTGCACGCAAAGAAGGTAAGATTAGTACTATCCTAGAGAATGTGATAACAATTATGGAAAGGCACAACAGGAAAATATCTCAGTACGACAAGTTTTAAATCCCTAGGTGGATGCTTGCTATACTTTACATTGTTGGAAATCCTGGAAGGCCAACAAAAATTAGGAGATAGAATTAGTCCACTTTGGTTCATCGAGGGCAATTCTATTAAGAGACAAGGGGATGGGGAAAGTTAAGTGCTTTGTAAGAATATTGAAAGAGGGGGAACAGTGAGAAGGGAGACATAAGAAAACTCGTATGGAGACTTCTACCAAGGAGGCAGCGCATGCATTCCACACTATTGTTCCAGAGAAAGGAAAGACAATGGTACAGGGTTGGGAAAGGGAAGTCTGCAAACTGACGGCGTCAATGCCCGATAGTTAGATAGAGGAGGAATTCAATTAGATCATTGACATGGGGATCACTTGAACTAGAGAGACCTTGTATTATTTTACTTTCAAAACAACGTGGCATTTGAAAACCTTAATGGGGAAATTGCAAGTTGAAAATGGCGAATTTAAGGAGAATCTCCATGTGGAAACAACAAACCAGTTAGGGGAAATCAGCCAGCATATCAGAGAGATTGAGAAAGTTCTAAATATTGTGGTTAATATAGAGAAGGTGTAGCAGGGCAGAATTTATAACCTGCATGATGTTTCACCTCTACTTGCAGTATGTTCTCAGAATTGATATCACTGCTCGGACATGAAGAGCAAGCTAGAGTAGCTCAGGAGGGCCAAGGAGGGAACTTCATGAGCATCAAGCTCTTCTTCTACAGAGGATCCTGCTATGACTTATGCAAACACAACACCCAACGAGGGAACGCATGAACGAGGTCTTGGTTGACTCATTCTTAGTACACTTTTTTTATATTCTTACAGGTTATATAGATATAATAGATAGCGAAAATAAGTTAGGTTCTTCTGATAGTTGCAGGTCAAGGTCTAGCAGTTAGAAGTATAAGAGGCAGGTTCCTGATATTTCTAGTCATAAGATGTTTTTTGTCTTAAGCATCAAACAAAATAACTTGATGGGAAACTTAACCAATGATGATATCAAAACAATTTATTTTTTGCAGTTGGTCTGGTTTCCAGTCTGACAGGCCAACTACCTTTTTATATTTTGATATGGTTAAAGTAATATGAGTTTCTAGTGCTGGCTTACAAAAAAAAATGGAAACTTGCTTAAGGGTGGCACTATGGGGAGGGGTACTTTATTTCCATCGCTTCCATGGATTTAAAGTATTGAATTACTAGGGATTAGGAAATATGACAAATAAATAGGCAAAAGAATATACTACAGTACCTACTCATAGCTAAGGAAAATAATGTTCCTTATCTTCTCTTATAATTATTAAGCACGTGGTAAAAGAATGCTCTCCAAGTGAATCACATCAAAAAGGTCGCAAAATAAATCCCCTCAATAGACTATTTCAATGTCTCACACGGTATAAAAAGAGAAAATGAATGTGTCAATGAAGATTGCATCATGGAGTTTGGTGAACTAATATGTATGACCTTAATTGTTCCTTAAGTTTCATTTCCAATGAAAACCATGTTAAGAACTATTAAAAAAGGAGGGGGGATTTGAATCTATGGATCTAGGCAAGTACAATGTAATGAAGGATTTTATCCTTAAATAGGTTGGATGTTTTGCAAATTTTGCTTTATTTTGGGGTCCTTTTGGAAGGTTTTCACCTCCAAAGACTCGTACTGTGTCTATTAGCTTAGTGTCCCCTAACAGAGAATAATTATGATACAAGTCATGCTATATTTACTTGAAAGGTGTTGTCTAACTATTATATGTTATGGAGTTTTGGCCAAAATTCGATGAAACAATTTTTGGTTGAATTATGATTTTGTTGTTGTTTAAAATGTATTTTTGACTACATATATGGATCACACCCTGAAAAACTCCTTAAGCACTAAGATTGTGGAGAGTTCACAACTCAAAGTGGTGTTTCCACCAAATCTCTACCAAATTCTAATTAAATTCCACCAAAAAATACATCCAAAAAAACTCCAAAATGTATTACACATAATCTCTACTACATCAAAGATACCTGACAAAATTAAATTTTGACCTAAACATAAAGTTGTAAACATGACACAGATTTTGAAATCAATATAAATATTTTCATCCGTGTTTAAAAAAAAAAGCAACAACAACAAAACCAAAACAACTCGTATAAAAACCAAATTACATGGTCCATCAAATCATGTTTGGATGTTGCATTCACATTTTATTTTTATCGAGTGTTGATGTTAGCCGTATAATTACAAATATATACCTAAACACCATACAAAGGGAAAACATTGGTACATCCCCGCAAAACATTTCACTGAAAAAAATTGTGGCAAAAACACACTACTAAGAAAAATAGAGCGCCAAAAACAAATAAACCGCTATTGGAGCTGGTTTGACAAATGGAACGAAAAGATAGTTTCTTCGCTCCAAATTGTGTATCATGTGACATGTGGAATTTAAAGTAACTAAAGCTGGTTTGATAAATGAATCGAAAAGATAGTTTCTTCAATCAAAATTGTTTATCATGTGAAATGTGGAATTTTAAAGTAGATGAATTAGGTACTTTATTTATTATTTTATTTTCAAGCTAGCAAATATGTAACAAAGATGTAAACACTTATGATACACGTATCTTCGTACTTTATCTATCTCTCATTAAGAATACATAACTTAAATTTCAAAGGAACTAAATTTTTTTACTTTAATTTGTTATTATTTTTTTGTTTTAGAGTTTTTTGAAATTGAGATTTTTACTATAATTTGTTAGTATTTTATTTTTTATTTTTTATTTTTTTAATTAAGTTTTTCCAAATTGAGTGTTTTATTCTAATTTTTTTAAGTTTTTTGAAACTAAGTTTAGGATAAATTATATTAATTGGTTTTAAACGTAGATTAATATGATTAATCTAAAAAAAATAAATTTACAATATAGATTTCAAAAAAATTAAATATAATAACATTATTATTATTTATTGGTCAACTTTTTAATATGATTTATTCTCATGACTACATTTTAAAATTAACAAATATATACCAAAATAAAAATATAAACACTTATTAAATTAATAACGTTAACTTTCTAATATAAACCACATTTTAAAATTGACACACACATATATATATATATTAGAATGGAAATATAAATATTTATGGTAAGAATACATATCTATTGAACCATACCTTCATTTATTACTAAACTATGTTAAATATTTAAATAGGCCATGTTTTAATCACTAGTTACATCATAGATTGGCAATTTATCAAGACGATAATCAACCTAGTATCAATAACACTTAAATTTTAATTTAATTAAATATAGAATAAAAGATATAATAACAAATTTTAGTATCAACACTTATATTTTAATTTAATTAAAGATATAATAATAAAGTTTATTTTGGAATAGTATGTTTAAACTAATTCAGTTAACTTAGTTGACCTACATTCATTTATTTATATCTATATTATTTGAATTAATTTAATTACGTTGACTTTTCACAAAAATATGTCAAATTGGTATTTTTATGGGAATTAACTTAATTAATTAGACTTTCTATCATAAACATATTTCAATAAATAATTCATAGGTTTAAATCAAATTTCTAAAGGTTTTTAAGATTATTAATTGTTTTTGGCAATTTAACACATTTTCATTTATATTAAGAATATATGAATTTTTTTCATTTATAAGGCAAAAAAGTATATATAAAAATATATGGTATATCATTTTTATTCTTCTTTGTTTTTAAGACAAAGTAAGTATTTCTTCTTTTTTTTAATACTGGGAAAACATATCATAACTCAGTTGTCAAACCAATAGTGAGGACAATCATCACTCGTTGTTATCCAAGAATGCAGGCTAACTCATCACTGTTATTCAAGGAAAATCACATCACCTGGAGTTACCCATTGGTAATCCATAAGGGGACAAACTTTCACTCTTGTGGAATGCCTTTAGATCTTTGTTAGTTAACATGTTTCCTCTTAACCAAACAAAAACACTTTTAAGACATACTCTAAATCCTATATAGCATATAATTTCTCTTTTTATTATAAAAATATATTATTTTTAATTTACACATATATAAAATACAAATGATGAAATTTATAATTTAAAAATAATATTTAAAATCAATAAAAAAAATTATAATAAATCACAATAAACCTTTAATCTAAATAATCTTTGATTTTACATCAAGAAGAGATCAATCTTCACATACACTTTTGAAATTCAATATGATTCATGTGTTTCTTCCCATCTTCTTGAATAAAAAGTTAATAAATAGAGATCAAACTTGAAGAAGTCTCTAGGGTTAGCTTAATTATTCGAGTCCCTGTCATTAAAGCACCTTTGCTATTGAGAGGTTATCAATTCAATTCTCTCGACACTCTCGGGGTCAAGCTCCATGGTCGAGCTGAAGGGAAGTGATCTGCCTAGTACAAGTATTTTGTAGACGTAGACCTTTGCTATTGAGAGGTCACGGGTTCAATTCTCTCGACACTCTCAGGGTCACGCTCCATGGTTGAGCCGAAGAGAAGTGATCTGCCTAGTACAAATATTTTGTAGACGTAGCAATCATCGATCTTCGATTTGTGTGAACCACATTAAAAAGTTAATAATATATATATATATATATATATATATATATATATATATATATATATATATATATATATATATATATATATATATATCAAACCCCAAGTGCTCTTTCTTTTAAAATTAATAATATTTTTTTATTTATTAAACAATATTATGTTATAGGTAGACAATTTTAAATTTTAAAATATAAAAGAAAAATATTATTTAATAAAATAAATAAGGGTTAACGAGTTTTTCTTAAATGGTGAGTTGATTATTTGTTGGAGTAATATGGGTGAGGTCCAAGATCAAATCAAGCGATTGCCACTATAACGCCAAGAGTGTATCGAACAACCACACACCAAGAGTATATCCAATAGCCTAACGCCAAGAGTATATCCAACCCAAGTGCTCTTTCTTTTTAAAATTAATACGATTTTTTATTTATTAAACAATATTATGTTATAGGTAGACAATTTTAAATTTTAAAATATAAAAGAAAAATATTATTTAATAAAATAAATAAGGGTTAAGGAGTTTTTCTTAAATGGTGAGTTGATTATTTGTTGGAGTAATATGGGTGAGGTCCAAGATCAAATCAAGCGATTGCCACTATAACGCCAAGAGTGGATCGAACAACCACACACCAAGAGTATATCCAATAGCCTAACGCCAAGAGTATATCCAACAGCTTATAACCAAGAGTATATCCAACAGCTTTAAGATCAAACATCACCTAGCAGCTACCACTATAATAATAAAGAGCATGACACTGCCACTATAGCACTAAGATATATCCAACAGCTTGAAGATCAAACCTAGTGGTTGCCACTATAACACTAAAAGTATATCCAATAGCGCAAAAAGCCTCACACCAAGAGTATATCCAACAACCCAACACCAAGAATATATCCAATAGCTTTAAGATCAAACCTAACCCAGTGGTTGTCACTATAACAATAAAGAGTATAACACTACCACTATAACACTAAGAGTGTAACATTGCCACTATAACACTAAAATTATATCCAATAGTGCAAAAATCAAATCTAGTGGCTACCAATATAACACTAAGAGTATATCTAATAGTTGATATCTCCTTGAGCCTTATTACAACAACTAAAAAAAATCTCCTGTTAGATTTAAAACTAGAAAGAGATAATGTCCCATTATGCTAATCATTTAGTTGTTCCAAAACTAATTAAGAAATATTTTTAATATATTAAAACATATTTATATTGAGAATTTGAAATTTGGTGTAGGTTGTAGTTGAATTAAGTGTTGAAAGACACCCTTCACAACAATGGATTCATTTTCTTTTGTAACTTTTTTTTCTCTTCGATCTCATGCCTAAAACCTTCTATATGACACTAAAAGCACTCACATTTGCAATAGCTTATAGAGTTGTTCGGGCATTAAAAGGCGGCATATCCTTCTCCATCAATCTAAGACTCCTTTAAATCAAGGTTTCGATCAAATGTTTCATTGCAAATTGAGGATTTCATGACGACGTGAAAAAGTTATTTCAATGACAGACTTTATGACATACTCCTACTGGGTTGAAACAATTTAAGGGGTATATGAAACTATGATCCTAGTTCTTAGAAATTATTTTTCCCCTCCCACTAAGGTGTGTGTTGTAGATAGTGATATACAGAGCCAATATCTTTTTAACTAGTCTCTTTGTCCTCGCATCCTTTGAGAAAGAGAAGAAAAATGCTAGATTTAGGTCTATCGGCATTACATATTTTTATTAAAAAATAAAAAAAATTATCATATTTTCAATATAAATAAATAAAATATTTAACAAAAACAATTAAATAAAATATTAACAATATTTAACAAAAACAACTAATACTTTATATATATAGTAAAATATTATTATTATTTTTTTCAATATACTATAAGTTAATTCAACAAATTAACTTCGTGTCTTAATACCTATATATAATATAATATTCGTTAAAACCTCTTTGGAAAAATATCATTTGCCCAATAGTAATTAAGAAAAGGATTCACCGGCTTTTTATCGAGGAGGCTCCTCCTATTTTGGATGTTTAGTAGTACAGCTATATTTTGGGGGATTTTGTTTCTACCTCCCCTTTTTATATATTCGGCTTGTATATTTCGGCATGTATATTTCTTATTTATATTTTGGTTTCTACAGGAGTTAGTAAGTTATGCACCGAACTTACTATGAGACACTTGTTTCATTACTGATGCTTCAGGTTTTGGGACTGTGATAGCCTACAGTTTTTGATTGTGTGGCTGATTGTAATAGATTTGGACTGAACAGTAGTTTATACTACAGCATTATGTAACATGTAGCTGATCTTTAATTGAAAAGTTACGAACTTTTTCTTTGTGAAAAAAATTAAGAAAAGGATCCTTATAATATAATATTAGTTAAAACTTCTTTGGAAAAAGATAATTTGCCCAATAGTAATTATGAAAGGGATCCTTTGTCGATCAAGAGAAATGGTATAATGTGAATATAGGTAGTGTTATAAGTGAGAAATGTGTGTTATTTTGGGTTAAGGAATAAGTGTTCTTAATTATATTGATTGATGTGTTGGAATAATATTTTATATTTTTTAATTTGATTATTAATAGTTATTAGGTAGATGGTAGAGATTTAATTTTCACATAATATTTTAGAATATTTGTACTAGTTATACAAATTAAAAGTTGAGATTTATCTATAAGATAATTATACTTTTTTTATTAAATTAATTAATTTTAAAATATGCTATATGAAGTGAGTTATAGTTTTTTCGAAATGTGGTATTGATATGTCATAGCATTGGTCTTTGCTAGTATAACAAAGCATATTTATAAATTTAGAATTTCCATGGTTAAGAACCTTGTTGTTTTTTATGTATTTATGTCTTTTTATTATATAAAGTTGGTTTTTTTCTTGTTTTATATATATTCAACTTATATATTAATCAATTTTATAATAATAATAATAATAATAATTTCAAATAAAGTGATAATTTAGTTACCTTTTATGATTTTTTAAATGTTAGTAACTTGAGATGTATTAAGTAAGTATTTTGATGCCTATCTGCATTTACTAGACAATTAATTTATATGGTTGCACTACTTGATTTCAACGGTCATGGATTTTGAAGTGGAAATTAGACTAAAACCTAAGAAACATGTTACATTATTCAGGATCAAATTGATCATTTATTATTATAATTTTTATTTCTTATTTGATTATGTGGAGAGATGTTGTACTAGTGTGTTATAAAAAATAAAAAATAAATAAAAAAGTAATAATAATAATAATAATAATATAATATCATATAAATTCCCCCAAGGAGGGTGCCCAAGGGCAGGGATTTCCCCCTTGCCTTGATATGATGACAGCTCAAATGGAAGGGAGTTACGGCTCCCACTATACTTAGCGCATTGCATATTCTCTATTCAATTCATTGATCATGGAACAAAGTCGACACTAGGTTAAACGTCACTTGAGCATTGCGAGTAGCATAGGAAAGTACAAGAGGTCTCGGTTGGCATTAACTGTAGCTCCTTACCACGCTCGAACCATAATTAATATGAAAGTGGCTTCATATTTGTGCTATATTTTGCATGTAGGATGCCAACCATGGACCTATCACTACAATTTATATGGCATTCGAATTTGAGCAAAATCCAACGCCTCTAGTATTATCAACCCCAATTTTTCTCTTAGTATCTTTCATACAAATGCAATTACTACTTTTGGCCTCTAAATCATCAACTTGATGGTGCTCGGGTCCTTGGCCTTGTAAATACTTCACATTCCAAAGCATGCACTGCGTTAAAGGTTAATCATGCCAATAATTATTATAGTTCTGCTTTTACACATCAATTTTTCCTCACCGGTATCCATTAGAGCACTCAGACTTGGCCTCTTCATGGACGTCTCTCTGCTTCTTGTAACAACATTCTTAGTTTGGTTTTGTTATTTATCCATCTATTTTCACTCATAATTTCTCAATTGTGGGTTTACTGGTTTTTGGGCTCTCATTTCCTTTTCAGGATTTATGACAAGGCTCCATCTGTAGTGCCTACCTTCTTTTGTTGACCCTCACCCTTTTCCAGGACATTTTCTCTCCTTGTGTTATATGTTATTTTCGTAGTTTTGTCTATCTCTCCCTCTCCACCTCATATTATATTTCCATTACGGCTTCCAATCCTCCCCTTTTCACATTTCCACTTCACTCTCTTACTAAATACTTGGTTGTTTATCATAGGTTGTCCCTTCATGTCAGCCCTAACTCTTATGCTCCTCTACATTATTCTCCTGCCTTCTCCCTATTTCCTCGTGCAACCATGCCTCGTGGTAGACCATCCACTGAACGAGAGGTGGTAGGTATTGGCACTTCTCTATTTTTTCCTAGATGGATCGTCGTGTTGCCTCTACTTCCTAGTTCCTCGCTCAAGCCCAAGCTCGTGATTTTAGGGCTCAATATCAAGAAATCATTCCCAAACTAGTCTAGCAAGAAATTCAAGGAGTGGGAGTCAAAGTGCACTACAATCGATGTTTTATTCCTAACCCCCGTGTCGATGCTACTACTCGTGAATGGATCCTTGGTATAGGGACTTCTACTCGGTAACATTTTTCTGGTACATGCAATCAGTCAATGTTTACTATCACACCAAAATTCTAATGGGACAAGTCCTCACTTACCATGCAAACATTCAATAGGAGAATTCTATCATATTGGCATAACTAGATGAAAAAACTGACAGTATAGACTTCAAGTTGACCATTCTAGCTAGGAGATCAACCAATATCTCCTTCTCTTTGGATGAGGATGGTGACTAGCCAACACGGAAGCCTAAAGGTTCTACCCACTAGTTGTTATGACTCATTGCTCTTTTGTTTATAGTTCTAGTAGTCTTTTATGTTTAGTCATTTTTATTTATATCAAGGTCTAGTGCAATGAGCCTATTTATATGGATTTTTATTTACAAGATGCTCTGGTTAGACGAGATCTTAGCAATCTCAAAATTTTGAACTTGTTCTACTGGTCTAATTTTCCTTCGTGCAGAGCAGTGGCAAAAAAAAAAATGGCCTATATATTCCTCTTTTTACATAATGAAAAGTGCCTAACTTAATATATATAGATATATACAATCAATTAAAAAATAATAAATTATTTTAATACAAATTGGTTATATTGTAAATCTATTTTTAATAATAAAATTACAATTTGAAGAAAATAAATCATAATATGCATATCACATTAAAATAAATAATAATAATAGAATATAAGATCAGTTAAAAAAACAATAAGAAGTGAAAAATAATTAATCAATTAAATAATAATAATACAATATAAGATCAATTAAAAAAGTAAAAAATAATACATCAATCTATTAATAATAATAATAATAACATAAGATCAATTAAAAAAGTAAAATATAATATAATATAATAAATCGATTAAATTCATTTGGTTATAGTGTAAATTTATTTTGTCAAATGTTCTTAAATTGAGTGATTTAATTCAATTGGTTATAGTGTAAATTGTTAGTTTTTGTAGCATCGAATGTGTTCTAGCAACAAAATTTGGTGGAGAGGCTAGAATACATGAGATCTCCAAGACCAAGAAATTGTTTCTAGAAATTCCACATAGAAATGACTTAATTGGATTATTAACGAGTTTTTACTTATTTCCTAAGCCTTAACTTACGGAATATGGTTAATTAATTCAAGGTGTGAATCATCTAGAAACTCACACAGATCGACTCCAAGATAAACATAGCCATTGATTAAGTTTTAATCGTGGTCGTTGGTGCTCCAACACTGGATTATAAGAGGGAGTTAATGGGCACTTGTAGAAGACACACCATAACACCAGAAGTTCGATTTCCTTGGCAGATTGATTTCCAGAGTAACAACAGTCAGTTGTTGGAGAGCCAGAGATCGAAGCAGTGTGTGAAGGGCAAGGACAGTGAGTCTAAAGAATGTTTTTCCAGATCATGAGATTCAGTTGCAGGAGGGTCGAGTTTTCTCGGTGAAGTTGTGCAGAGGCAGCGTAGAAGCTTTAGAGGCAGAGACCGATTTGGCCAAACAGATGGTTGACTCAGTTGTTAGAGGCTGGGAAGATTTCCAGAAGGAGCTAGCGGGCCATTCTCAGAGGCTGGATTGGGAAGACAACTTGATCAGTTACAGTTCTAGGCAACGTGTACTAGTGACTGTGCAGGCTTGACGAAGAGGCTGACGCAAAGGTTTTGTGGAGCCCATTAAGAGCCAGTTTTGGAGTTAGATCAGTGTCGGGTGAGACAAAATTTGTCTCACTAATTTTTGTGCTCAGATTCTCCTGTAATGGATTGCCATTTTGTGCATCCAGATTGTACTCATATTTTTACTGTTGCATAATAATAAAAACCCTCACTGTTGCACCGATTTTCCCAAGTTAGGTTTTTTCGGGGACATTTGTCCAAAAATAACGGTGTCATTTTAATGTGTGTGTGCTAGTATTTTCTCAGTTTCCAACGCTATTTTATTTCAGCATAATTCTATTTGCGAAGGTTGTAGTGTGTTTATTTCGATGTTTTCATAGCAATAAATTGAATAATTAATTTATCAGTTAGAAGAAATAATATCAGTTGTTGCATTAGGATTTCAATTTTGAAATTTTCACATAAATTTGTTTTTTCAAAAGGTTTCAAAATGAGTGGTTTGGCAAACAATTGGCATTGATGAAATACTTGTACTTGGTGTAATAGTGGCATCCAATTTTATGAGATTTACCAAGCGAGAATTCCGCAATGGTGTTTTATAGTCATTTTTTCCTTTAATCTCTTCAATCTTCCTCTTCTAATGTCAATTTAATCATTCTTCTTTATATATGACTAAAGCATATTTTGAATGCTAAGATAAAATGTTTGTTAAGAAATCGAGTGAACTGATATGCAGCCAAAATCATGTGTTTTTTATTTTTGTTCTAGAAATATCAAAAATATGTTTTTTTCTTTTGAAAAAAACAAACAAACATTTATGGAAATGCTTAATCTTTTTTAAAATACAAAATTTTAAAAATGTTTACACTTTTAAAATTGTGTATTCCTTTCAACATTCAATAAATTTAAATTAAAATACATTTATACCAATTTTAATTACAAATAAAACAAAACAACACTTGAAATTAAATTATATATGCTTTACAGACATATTATTACCGATAAGAATTGTTTCGTCCTAAAATCATTAAAAATTAGAATATATAATTGTGACCAACAGTTCTAGTGATTCCAAATCATTTACGAGGTATATCTCATAAGGATATTTTTATACATATGTAGCTCAATTTAATTGAGAAAACAATATATCTGAGTATTTCATGAATATATGAAAAGAAATGAAATGATATTTTAACATCTATGAGACTAAAAATAGTCTATGGGACCACCAATTCCTTTCTTTTCGCCTTTTGCAATTCAACCCTTTTCTTATTCAAATTGAAGATGACTTGGCCCAGCCTTTTAGCGGCCCCTCGCTGAAAATAAAATTCCAAGGAAGCGATGCTAACATATTCCCGTAACTTTATCCGATGTCTCTCAACGCATCACATTCCAAAATGAAATGTTTTTTCCAATTCCACTGCCCGAGACATGCAAAATGTATACACTTGTTCTTCCCAAGCTTCTTTCGGCCTTATCCACCGTCCTGTTTCACACCAAAGTTGATGTGAGTTGGTTCTTAATTGAGCAATAATAACCTTTTCCCTCCACGGAATGCTAGCTCCAATGTACTCTTTTTGTTGGAGATCACACATAGGGTTTAATTCCTCAACGTAGTATTTCTTCTTTTCTGTCCAACTCTTTTCCCCATACACATTTACGAAACTTCTCCATAACAAAATTCGTTAGCTCCTTGTTATTTGTGGGACACACATTGAGGTAGATATTCCATTTTTGCATCCATGTGTAGTTTTTTCTTGTCTGTGTTTTCTTTCTTTCACTCATACCTTCATTGGAGATAACATTAGGCCATCTACCTACTCCCATTTTCTCAATTCTTTTTAGACATCTTATGATACGCACCATAGCAATTGCTTCGATAGGAGTTACTCCTGTTTCACTCAACATTATCTCATAAGGAACCAAACTTTTTATTTTGAACTTGTTCATGATCAAGCGTTTTTGGATTTTCGCAATATGTTTCCATTCTAAGAGGGGGGTGCTACTAGCCCACAATTCATACATATATAACATCACTGGAGAAACTGAGAGTCCAAAAATCACTTTAATTGTTTTCCAATCCCATAACTATGCCTCTCTACATCTGTTTTGAAGAGCATATACGATTTCCACCCTCCTAAAATTGTCTTCTTTATGTAGTCCTCCTAATTAAGCTTCTTGTTAAAATCAATCTCGAGGTACTTGTACTCATTTACTTCTTCAAGAATTTTGCCTTCAAAGAAGAATGTATGTCGACTCTACTTCCCTTTATCAAAAAAATTCTATGTTTGACTTGCATCCCCATTGCTCTACAAAAATGCTCAAGGGCATATAGTTGCATCTGCAATCGATGGGTCAATTTAGCAATTAATACAAGATCATCAACATATAAAAGAAGCTTTATCACAAACTCCCCAACCAAACACCATCTCCACCTTGTAGATTTAGCCACTTTTCTAGTTTATCAATATATAAACAAAAAGAGTAAGAAATATTTATGAATTTTGAAAAACAAAATAATTATCAAAGCATTTATGAGGTTTATCTTATCGAGAGATTTTTATACATGTGTAACAAAAGTTAATTGAGAAATCAATCTATCTAAATATTTCATGAATATATATCATATTACATTAAAAAAAAAATATTTATGAAATTTTAACAACATCAAAATGATGAAAGTTTAAATTAAAAAAATAATAATAATAAAATTAAGATTATAAAATTAAGAATTAATGAAATAATAAATTTAAACTTTTATTAATCATTTTAAAAAAATAGAAATAAAGTTGAGTTAACTTAGCTTTTCAACTTTGATATAAAATGAAATATATGATTTTATTATATTTTTTAAAAATAATTAAATTCATAATCACAAATTATAATGAAGAAAGTGGAGATATATTTTTTATTAAAATGAAAGGTGTTGATTTCATGAAATCTTAAATTTCAATGACAAAAGACAAACACTACCATTGTGGGAATCCATATCTTTTGCTTTATCGTGAAAGACCTAAGAAAAGACAAGCACCCCCATCCTAGTACTTATCTTTTGTTTTATCTTCAAAGACAAAGACAAGATAAGGTTCCCAATGACACTTCTAAATAAGTTATATTAATCTTCTTTAAATCTGTTGATTTTTGTCGTCCTTTCTTTTTATCTTCATTTTAAGAAAATATCCAAATTTTCAATTTAAATTTAGTTTATTTTTTATAAATAATAAATACCCTCTCATATAAAAATTTAAAATTATATAATTTTTTATCAAATGTTATATCACATAAATAATATATATTATTAAACTAAATATTGCTTCATATTTATACCAAATATATATTCTTATTTTCTTCAACTAAATGTGTACTTTTCACTCTATAACATCACTTAAAATTTCTTCTTATCTAGGCGTCCGACAACCAACAAGGAACATTAATTGCCCTCCTGCATCCAATGTATAGAGTAAAGGTTATGGATTTTCCGTAACACAACTAGCATGCTCTCCACCGTGTTTAGGGTCTAGAGCTAGGTAATGGTGTCAAGCCCACCCTCCTACATTCAATGCACATCAAGCACAAGTTTAATTGCCCTGTAGTATGGCGGGACAGAAATAATGTTAAAATGCTTAGTGCCCAAGGCAATGGCCACCCATTTCCTCTGTTGTTTGAAGGTTGCAACGAGGTTCAGAACTAAGGAATTGCAGTTGATATCACAGCTATCATAGTGCAAGAATGTGGGCGAGTTAGCAAAGGAGGTCATGGAAGAGGAAGACCTCCCCTTCCTCCATGTTGTGGCCAAGGGGATGAACATTTTGATTGCAACATCCTTCATCGCTATTGTCGAATGGTGGTCGACGCGAAGGCTCAAGAGCTCAATGTCATAAGCGACCACCTTTTGGCTTTTTGAACTTCGTTGGTTTCCATTACAAAGATCAGGAAGATGTTAACATACTTCTAGAAGGAAATGTCCTTGACACATAGAGTTTCATCTCCACCATGCTAAAGCGACCAATCGTCACATCTCCAACCTTTTGGGCATGTGGCGCCAAGGGCGTGTGTCCTCCTCCACTAAATTTGTTGATGACTCATCCTCTCTCTCTCTAGAGTACATTGAAGCACACCACGACAAGCCTCAAAACCCTTCACCTAGGAGACACCAGTCTTACAACCAGTTGAAGCATGGCTCAACCAGTTTAAGCCCCTCCAACAACAAAGGTGAACATGTTAACAGTTAAGGTGGCACTCCCCTATAGCGGCATTTTGAGTGTATTTCCTCTAATAGCTAGCCAACTTCCGTGAGGCTCCCTCTGTCTTATGACCCAAAATATTACACGTCATGCCTCATGGTCCAAGAGGACCCTCTAGAGTGATAGCACGACTCTGATGTTCATTAAGGCAGACTCTTTTGTGACTCTTATGTCTTCACCTCAAATTGGCCAATTGCTTCGATCCAATAGAAACTTTAGAGAATTTAGTCCATTAAGTCAGTCTCTAATACACGAAGAAATCAAAAGGACCATGTTTCTGTTGAGCTCTCTATCAGAGAAAGTAGTAAGACTTCACCTCAAGCTGGCCAATTTTCTACGATCCAATAAAAACTTTAGAGCATTTAATGGGTTAAGTCGGTCTCTAATCCGTGGAGAAATCAAAAGGAATAGGTTTTTGTCGAGCTCTATATCAAAGAAAGCAGGTGGACTTCACCTCAAACTGGCCAATTTTCTTTGATCTAATATAAAATCTTATGTCTTTTTGTTCCATGGGTCTAAGTTTTCTTTGCTCTTGGATCTAGCTATGATGTTCATTTTTTTGATATGTAATTATCCAGAAGCTCTTTGGTTTCTCCTATGGAAGCGAAGGCCTCCTCTGTTAGTCTCTCTCATTTTCTCTCACAACGTCGGACCCATGTCCATGGCCAATTTCTATTAAATACTAAACCTCAAAAAACGTAATTTTTGTACCACTTATGTAATACAAAAATCCTTTACATTCAAAAAAAAAAAAAAAAAAGCAACCCTTAAAATTTATACACTATTTAAAACCAAATTTTTCTTCATTAGTGTGTCTCTTTATCTTCTATCATATGTTAGTAGACACATGCACACATATGTTATGTTTATCTTCTATCATATGTTAATAGACACATGTACACATATGTTCACTCACAAATGAACATCATTTAAAATATTCATATAATATTATTTAAAATCTATAAATTACTTAAACTAAATGTGTCTTCCTAATATTAGTCATATCTCTATATAATATTATTTAAAATCTATTAATTAAGAGATCTAAGATTTTCACAGTGATTCATATTGTAAAAATCTTCTAGAGGAAAACTGTGTAATGGATTTAAAATCCGTCCAATGTTTCGGATGGTTACACCATCCATCTTTAAGGACCCGTAACAAAATAATAATAAAACAATGTGTATAAAGATTCAATAATTAATAAAATAAGATTTTACATAATTAAAAGTATTGTTGACCAATTTCCATTAATTTAATGAGAGAGATATCATTAAGTAAAGATTAAAATTGAAAAATAATTATTATTGGGATTAGACAATTAATAACTAATGAAACTCAATGTACATGTATGGTCGTATACAAATTATTACATTAAGATGTGATAAACAACTTAAAAGTAAATGGTTATGTTTATTCACATATAATTACATGAAGATGTAATTGACATTTTAATTATATAATTATATACTATTTTTTTTTGTTTTTTTAATGCCCTTATGTTAATAAAGATATATATAATTATATAATGGTTGAGTACTTAGAGCTAAATCACTTTTTGTCAATTTTCCTTGACTAATATCATTTAAAATTTAGACATTATTTAAAAGTAAATATCTCTTTCTAAATATTTTTTTTATCATTACATATTTACATTTATATATATTAAATTAGAGAATTTTGTTTTTTATAAATATTTTATTTTTAAAATAAGATGAATATAAATTTATCTTTATTAATACTTTGTATATCATCACTAAGAAAAAGAAATTAATAAATTATTATTTTAATATAGTTTAATATTAAATTGAAAAAATTTAGAATATTTTGCTAATTCCAATTAAAATGAATATGAATATATAATTATTAATAATCGTACATATCACTAACAATTATTAATGCAAAAAGTTAATAAATTCAGATGAGAATTAAGATCAATATGAATTTATATTGATGAATAATTCTATTTTCTATACCTGGAAAATTAAAAAATATAATTAAATTCAATGATTATGCATATCTAAAATAGTGAAAAATAATTAATAACAAATGCGATAATGAGCTATTTGGTTCAGAAATAGGAACATCTCTGACCAATTATAATTGGTTCAGAAATAGGAACATCACTGACCAATTATGAAATGGGAATTTCTCTAACCAATTATAAAATAGGAATATGTCTAACCAGTTATGACTCCTGATATTTTATAAAATGAGGTATAGAACAAGACACGTAAATCATTTGATTATTATAATCTCCATTAATAAGCAAAGGCATCTTAGGGTCGTTATCAACCACTTGAAAACTTTACCATTGTCGGTCGATGTGAAATGCCCACCATTGACTCTCACAAAAAGATATATATATTTTCTTTAATAGGTGTCCTCAAAAGTTAGAGTCATGCTGTCATGGTCATCTAAATATATCGTCCGTACCTAAATCATCCACGTGTTTGTCCAGAAAGGGATATGAAGTGGTGCCCACGGGTTAATTTTTCTCCCGAGAATAAAAATATAAATGAGTAAAGAAACAAAGTTGACACAATTCATTTTTTTAAATGGGTGCATTTTAGAAAGAAGAAAATCTTAAAAGGGTGGAAAGTATTATATGCTTTTCAAAATCGATGTAGAGACATAGTTATGGGATTGGAAAACGATTAAAGTGTTTTTTGGACTCCTAATTTGTTCATTGACGCTATGTGGGTGTGAATTATGGGCTAGCAGCACCTCTGCCTCAAAATGGAAGCAAATTGAGAACCAAAAACGCTTGATCATGAGCAAGTTCAAAATAAAAAGTTTGGTACCTTATGAGATAATGTTGAGTGAAACAAGAGCAACTTTCATCGAAGTAATTGTTATGGAGCAGCTCATAAGATATCTAAAAAGAATTGAGCAAATGGGAGTAGGTAGATGGCCTAATGTTATCTTCAAGGAATGCATAGAGTGAAAGAAAGAAAACATGGATGAGACAAAACTACACATGGATGCAAAAACGGAATATATACCTCAATGCTTGTCCCACAAATAACAAGGAGCTAAAGACTTTTGTTATAGAGAAGTTTGATAAACAAGTATGGGGAAAAGAGTTGGGTAGAAAGAAAAAGTACTACATTGAAGAATTCAACCCTATGTATGATCTCCAACAAAAAGAGTACATTGGAGCTAACATTTCGTGGAGGGCAAAGGTTCTTATTGCTCAATTAAGAACCAACTCGCATCATCTTTGGTGTGAAATACGACGGTGGAAAAGGCCTAAAGAAGCTTGAGAAGAATGAGTGTGTACATTTTGCACGTATCGAGCAGTGGAATCGGAAAAACATTTCATTTTGGAATGTGATGCGTTCAAATACATTAGAAAAAGCTATGAGAATATGTTAGCATCAATTTTTTAACATTGTCTTTTTAACAATAAGATTGTTGAAAAATTGAGTCAGCTCATTATCAATTTGAATAAAAATAAAACTAAAATACAAAAAAGGAAAAACAAAGTCCCATCAACTACCTAAAGTAATCCTATACCATCTTCAAAAAGTAAACACATAAAGTCATAAAAAAAATAAAGGACTTGTTTTTTAGCCTATAAGCGTGATGCCAATGATATACTAGAAGCCACTAATGCTCTGGTGACTAGATCATATTTAGTTTAATATGATTATTCACATTTTTTATTTCTTTACATTATTGAAAGTGCACGAGTTGTTGAAGAAGAACCAAAAATAAATAAAACAGTCGGTGTTTGAGAAAGTGACCCATTTTGAATGGGCCCTCCACTTTCTCTTTAAGTGAATAATACTTCAAATTGGTAGCCGCCTCTTCCGCGTGTTACTGTTTTAGAGAAAAAGAAAGGTAGTGAAGTACGGACGTTATTTCACACATTACAAATTGTTTGGTGGGTAGAGTTTGAATTTAACAATGCTCCAATGGATATCTTACTGGATTTCAAACTAGACATTCAAATCGAGTCATCATTTATTTATATTTAGTTGATTGCTTATTTAGGAACATTCCTATATTATTCCGGTTGTATTTTTAAGTATTTAATATATGTATATTTTTAGAGATGGAATAGATTTTTTATTTTAATTTGATTATTTATAAAGATGGTCATCATTTATTTATATTTAGTTGATTGTTTATTTAGGAACATTCATATTTTAATGATCCGGGAAGATCTTGTATTAGTTTAGTCTTTAGTTTTTCAGTTTTTCTAGTTTGTCTGATGAGATTCTTTAGTCACGGTGAAAGCAAAATGTGGTTCATGGTGCAAGTTATGTCTTCATGGTGGAAATGTCATTATGTGGTGTTAGAAATGCAATGGTGTAAATGACATGTAACAAATGTAATGGTCCTAAATCCTATAGTGGAGACCTATGCTAAGTGGCTAAGCTAATACCTAAGTCCTAAGCCTAAGTGGTGAAGACTAAAGACCTAGTGCAAATGACATGGTGTTAAACTATGCAAGTTTTAGACCAATGTTAAAAAACCCAAGTGATAACCCTTTCGGACCTATGAAACAAAGCATATCATAAAACATATATGTTAATCACAGTCAAACCACAACAGAGAAGTTAACCGTCAGGCGGAAGGAGTGACATGTGCACGCAACAGAGTTAACGCACAGTTGTTGGAACCGACCATTGGGAAGACCGCAGAGTTAGCCGCCAAGGGTTAAGACAGTTGTCACATGCACATTGTTGCGAAGCCGTCGAAGACTGACCGCCTAGGTGGCAGCCAGTGGTTAGACCGCAACTCGGTCACATGGCAGGTTGTTCACTGCTCTATCGTTTGCAAACTATCAAGGTTATATTTATCCAAAGTTTATTTATGGGTTTTTGATTTTATGTATGCGCTATGTAATTAATGGACCTTGTAACCTAATCTCCAAGGTGTATGAAGTTTATAAGACCGAGAACCTTCATCATTTAATGGCACTCAACCATATGCCATTTTTGGACCAAGGAGGTCGAGAATGAACCTGAAATGTATTATAAAACCACCTTTGCTCATGATGGAGAAGAAGGGGTTAATTTGAAGGCTTGTGTTCAGATTTCTGAAAAGAGAGGCAATTTTGTTTTCAGTGTATCTTGGTCGTCCAGAGGCGGAATTGGGAATCGAGATAGGCGTTGGAAAGCTACGAGAGAGAGATTTTCGTTGACAGTGACCAAAGGTGCCTGCGAGCACGTTCAGTCTGGTGTATTTATGTGTAAAGACTTCCTTGGATCAATCCTTAATAAAACGGACGCTCATCTTGAAAGCAGACCCGGAGACGTAGTCCACCAGGGACGAACTCTGTAATAAATGTTTGTTGTCTTCTATCTCTATTATTTGCTACAAATTCATGTTTAAATATTCTTCTTAAGTTCTAGTTTAAGTCATAAAATCAATTGCTTTCCTTCAGTCTTCCACACTAAGCGATCGAGTTAACAATCAATTCATTGTTGGCAAATATTCAATTCTACTTCAGTATTATTTCAGATCTATTTCAAATCATATATTTTGGTATCAGAGCAAGTTTCGTTTTATAAGATTTTTTTCTAGTGAATGTTAACCAGGTCCAGGTTGCAACGTGGAGAAGGAATGCTCGAGGATATAGACCCAGAAGTTGGAAAGCGAAAAGTTGCTCAACGATCAACAATGGGAGGATCTGATGCAGGTGAAACTCCTAAAGTGAAGGTCATGGGCAAAGAACAGATTTATCAAATGTTTTTGAACATGCAGCAGATGTTGGGAGAACTCTATAATGAAGATAAGAAGGGGAGAGATGCAACTTCTTCTTCAAAGGCAACGAAAAAGGAAAAGGGAAAAGGAAAATTTTATAAGCCTCCTTATCCTCCATCATCTTCATCATATTCTTCTTCTTATTATTCCAGTTTAGATTCTAAAATAGAAAAGAAACCTCAGAAATCATCTCTTTTGAAACTTGATGTAAAATTTGAACTACCTATTTATGATGGTGAAATGAAAAAGCTAGATAATTGGATTAAACAGTTAGAAGTGTATTGTATAATTCAGAACATTTATTATGAAAGAACAAAAATTGAGTTAGCTATACTTAGAATGGGGGGAACATCTTTAATCTGGTGGGAAAGTAAAACTCAAGTGGATTTAAAGCGGAAAGGTAAAGTCATCTCTTCATGGTCTAAGTTTTTCAAAGCTCTGATAAAACAATTGTATCCTTTAGGATACATGCAGCAAGTTGTTATTGATTGGTATCATTTGAGGCAAGGTGAAGGGCAGAATGTTTAGGAGTTTACTCAGGAGTTCAGGAAGAAATATTTGGTGTTTGGTATTCCATTAGATACAAGTGAAACTTTATTAAAGTACATTGGCAGTTTACATTCATATTTACAACATACGTTATTGATGTTTAATCCTAATGACTTTGATGAAGTGTATGTTCAAGCCATACATATTGAATCAAGTGGAAGATCATTCAAGTTTTCACAGAAATCATCCAAACAATTGGAAATTAAATATTCCAAAGACAGCAAGAGGAAGATTAATTCGAAGGGAAAGAAAACAACGACATCTCAGAAGGAAGGTGAAAGACCTACTTGTACTCACTGCCAGAGGATAGGACATGATGAAGCCAGATGTTGGAAACTTCACCCAGAACTCAGACCAAAGAAGTTCCAGAAAAATAAAGGGGAAAAGAAGGCTAATACATCAATCCAACAGGATTTGAGCTCTGACTAAGGTGATGAAAGGAAAATAACCGGAATGGTTTCGATAGGTAAAAGTTTTGACACTAGTTCAAGTTTTAGTTATTTTGCATCTTCTTCAAACATAAATCATCTGGATGAGGATAAAAGAGTGGAATTATTTCACATAAGGGTAACTTCTAAGCACACAAAAATAGATACATTGTTTGACAGTGGATCACAAGCAAATTTAATATCTGAATAATTAGTTAAGAAATTGGGTTTGGAGACACAAAATCATCCAATACCATACCCATTAGGTTGGCTAAAAGAAAAGACTCAAATTAATGTTACAATGCAGTGTCGTTTAAAATTTTCCATCGTAGCTAATTACATTGATGAAGTGGATTTAGATGTGATTCCATTAGACATATGTGGAGTAGTGCTATGAATTCCTTACCTCTATGATCATGATGTTGTGTTTCATAGGAAAAAGCATAAATATCACCTTAAGAAAGATGGTGTAATATTCCTAATTAGCACCGCTAATTGGAATATTTGATTTTTGTATAGTTTTGCCGCCTATAGCTAATTAATAAATAAAAGTGAGAAAGAGGGGTCAACTCACTTTAATAAAATAAAGCACTTCCCTAGTAGGAGCAACGTTATGACTTAAAGGGAAGCCTTGGGGGTCCACACCATCTATGAGGGAGGCCTCACGTAGGCTCTAGGAGCAACTGCGCAGGCTTAGGAGGAGCACGTGGAGAGAGGGGACGCAGTTAGGGTTTTGAGGGGAGCTAGCACTATAAAAGGTGGGAGAGCCACTCCATTTGGCATTATTGATATGTTGATGATATTTTGAGCTAGACTTCTGTCTACTTGAGCATGCTGGCTGTTTAGTCGGTCTGCAGCACTGTTTAGTGCGACTGAGTGTCTCCGGTCGGAGATCTCACCCTTGGCCCCGGGGGACTTCGAGTGCCTGCTCGGGCAAGGTATTCCTTCAGTCTTTAGCAGTTGATTTGCAGGTGATTTGGTTGGACGTTTTGCTGAGGATCTGAGCTTCATTGGGTGACTGCGCAGTCTTGGAGGGAGGACGCAGTTTGAGGTAGAACAGCTCAGTTGTGGGGATTTTCGTGGGAGATTCAGTGTGTTTCAGCATGGAGGGTTAGTCTCTTTCAGTTGGAGAGTTTGCAGAGGGATTTGTGGCTCTTTCTCAGCATTCTTATTTTGGCATCTGCGCTGGGCCTGGAGGGACAGCGTTTTCCTTGAGGAGGGCTTCTGGGGTGTTTTTCGGAGGTGGTCCATTTGCTTCATGGTTTCTGGGTTTTGTCCGGAGCAGAGAGTACAGGCGATCTACCGATTTTCAGCTCATTCCGGCGAGGGGATCAGCCCCTAGTTCCAGTGCATTGCAGCAGCAGCATTTTACAGCAGATTCTTCCAGTAGCTGGGACGCAGTCTCTATAGCAGCCATTTCCTGTTCTGAGAGGGTTCTTCACTTGCCTTGTGCAAGGATAGGTGCACTTATTCTAATTATCTATTGTACCCATATACATTCTCAGACTAATAAAATGGCTTAGCATTTCTGGTATTTTTATGTGTACTTGCTCTATATTCTATTTCCGACATTTTTCCTATATAGTTGTATGCTTGTATTGCTGTGTATTGCTGTCTATTTCCTATTGGGGATATTACAGATGGGATTGAATACATTGTCAGGGCACATAAAATCAAAACACACTTGGATTTAGTTACTGCTAATCAGACGAAGAGGCTAATAAGTTCAAGTAAAATATATGTACTCATGGTTGTAAAAGAACAACATAAGGATCAACATGATGCTTTTTCAGGTTGTGAATCTCAGTTTAAAGATAGTTTGGTTAAAGTGGTAGATTTTTTCAAAGTCTATTTTAAGAACCAAAAAATCTACCTCCTAAACGAGAAATACAACATGAGATACAATTGATGTCTAATTGCCCCTCTTCCTAATGTCGGAATGTATCACATGCCATTCATAGAGAACAAAGAAATAAAGAAACAAATCCAAGAGCTGGTTGAAAAAGGCTTCATGCGACCTAGTTCATCTCCATGTGGTTCACCCATAATTTTGGTCCTAAGAAAGACAAGGCATGGAGAATGTCAATCGACTTTAGGGCCTTAAACAAAATCACAATCAAGAACAGGTATCCTCTTCCCAGGATAGATGA
Source organism: Pinus albicaulis (assembly GCA_034641835.2). NCBI lineage: Eukaryota > Viridiplantae > Streptophyta > Pinopsida > Pinales > Pinaceae > Pinus > Pinus albicaulis. Next base: position 1,240,674,229 of record CM076583.1, on the reverse strand, counting down.
TTTACTTGGCTAGTTGAAGAATGTTGTCTATTTCACTAAGTTGGATTTGTGTAGTGGGTATCATCAAATTTACATTGCAAAAAATGACATCTGGAAAACTGCATTTAAAACTAGGCAAGGGCTATTTGAATGGTTCGTGATGCCTTTTGGTTTTTGTAATTCTCCAAAAAAAATTATGCGGGTTATGAATGATGTATTCCATCCATACATTGATAAATTTGTCATAATCTACTTAGATGATATCCTGATTTTTAGTTCCAGTATGGAAGAGCATGTTAGGCATGTTAAACAGGTCTTCAAAGAGTTGCAAAGGGAAAAATTGTACATTAAACTATCCAAATGTGAGTTTGGGAAAACTTCATTGATGTATCTTGGTTACATAGTTGGAGGTGGTCATTTGAAAATAGATCCAGCAAAAATCGATGTGATTGTTAAGTGGACAAGGGCACAAAATGTGACAGAAGTTAGGAGTTTCTTAGGTGCAGTTCAATATTGGTGAAAATTTATTTCTCTGTTTTCTTTTATTGCATCACCGTTACATGCTTTAACAGGTTCTAAAGTTTCCTTTCAATGGGGAGGGAAACAACAAAAATATTTTGATACACTTAAGTAGAAAATTGTCACAACACCAAACTTAGCTTTACCAGATCTTCAACAACCATTTGAAATTGAAACAAATGCTAGTGGCTATGCAATGGGTTTAGTCTTACTTCAAAAAGGGAAACCTAATTGTTTTCATTCAAAAAAAATTTCTAAGGCAGTTGCAAATTATCTGACATATGATAAATTTGCTTTGGTTGAAAGTGTTAAGAAATGGAAACACTACTTATTGGGTAAGGAAAAAATGATTCACATAGATCATCAACCGCTTCAGTACCTTCAGTCTCAGACTAAGTTGCAACAATCTCGCCATGACAGATGGATGGGATTTATTCAGCAATTTCACTTAGTAATTAAGTACAAGAAATGTGTAACAAATAAAGTAGCCGATATGTTGTCTAGACCATCTTTGAATGCTTCAGTAGTGCTGAAAAATAGTTCTTTAAAACTTGAAAGTTATTTAGAACAATATAGTACAGATGCTTATTTCAAAGATATTTATGAATCACTAACTCATGGTACTCAAGTGGAAGAATTAAATTTTCATGTTCATGACAGGTTGTTATATCATCTGGGTAAGTTGTGCATACCACAAACAAAAAGGGTGCATGTTATTCGGAAGCACATTCTTCTCGCATTTCAGGACATTTTGGCGTAAGCAAGAAAATGGCGCAAATTCAAAGGTATTTCTACTGGCCTAACATGTATGAAACAGTTGTTAAGTACATTAAAGGATGTGTTATGTGTTCGACAAGAAAATCAAGCAATCGAAAGATTGGCTTGTATATGCCACTTCCAATTCCTTCATGACCATGGGACAACATAATCGTGGACTTCGTTGGAGGACTTCGTATGTCTAGGAGAGGGCATGATTACATGTATGTCGTGGTTGATCGTTTCAGCAAGATGTGCATTCTTGTTCCATGAAAAAAGCAAGTGACTGCTAAACAGGCTGCACAGATGTTCTTTCAACAGGTATGGGTTCATTTTGGGTTACCTACTTCCATCATTTTCGATTGAGACACTCGCTTTGTAGGAGTGTTTTGGTCCACTTTGTAGGGAATCATGGACACAAAGTTGAAGAAGAGCATAAATTTTCATCCACGGATTGACGGACAGACGAAAGTGGTGAACAGGACAATGATACATATTCTCCCAGGTTACTGCAGCAAACATCCTAAGTTGTGGGATGAATCTTTACCTTTTGTGCAGCATGCTTACAATTGAGCCTTACATCCTTCGACTAATCGATTTCCATTTGAAACATGTTTTGGGTATCTACAAAATTCACTAATGGATTTCATGTTTGGTGAAGAATATAAAGTGGATGGACATGACGATTCAAATAAAGTAGTTAATTTCATTCAACGGGTACAATAGATACATGAAGCAGTGTAGGATTAGTTAGAGAAGAGTCAGCCCAAGTACAAAATGCGCGACGACAAGCATTGAGTAGATCATCATTTTCAGGTCTGTGATAAGATATAGTTGTATATCAGTAAATACAGGGTTAAAGTTGAAGGTAAGAAACTGAAACTCATCAAGTATGGTCCTTTCAAGGTTGTGGAAAATATTGGAAATAATGCATTCCGGTTAGATTTACCTCCTTACATGCGTATTTATTCAAAAATGTAGAAAATTTGAAGTTGTATGAACCTCTGATAATCATTGATCCAGAGGAAGATACACAGATTCCTACCGTTGATGATTTGGAACCTGAGTATATGAATTAGTTGTAGGAAGATACCATCTTGGACAGGAAGGTTCACACTTCAAGGCGTGGAGATGTTGAATATCTTTGAGTAGGACTCAAAGGCGTGAGTCCTAGCAAGGCGAGGTGGATGGAGATTGAAAGAGTGAGGGAGTTGTACCCTCACTTGATGTCTACTTAAATCAAACTTTTTTTGGTCCAAAGGCTTTCAAGTGGAGAGGATTGATCCAGGAGGATCTTGCATCATTTCAGTCTTCAGTTCTTCAATTTCTCCAGTTTTTCCGATGAGAGTCTTCAGTCATGGTGAAAAAAAAATGTGGTTCATGGTGCAAGTTACGTCTTCATGGTGGAAATGTCATTATGTGGTGTTATAAATGCTATGGTGTAAATGACATGTAACAATTGCAGAAATCTCCAGATTATCCACAGTATCATAAAACAATGGTCGACGTTTCGAATCCCAACAGGGATCCATCTTCAGGACATGTAACAAATGTAATGGTCCTAATTCCTATGGTGGAGACCTATGCTAAGTGGCTAAGCTAATACCTAAGTCCTAAGCCTAAGTGGTGAAGACTAAAGACCTAGTGCAAATAACATGGTGTTAAACTATGCCAGTTTTAGATCTATGTTAAAAAACCCAAGTGATAACCCTTTCGGACCTATGAACCAAACCATATCATAAAGCATATATGTTAATCACATTCAAACCACAACGAAGAAGTTAACTCATTTTAGCGAAGGTGGACATGTGCACGCAAATGAGTTAACGTACGCTTGGTGGAACCAACCTGCCGGAAGACCGTTGCAGTTAGTCGTCAGTGGTTAAGACAGCTACATGCACACAAGCAAAGCCGTTTGGAGATCGACCGCCAGTGGCGCCCAAGTTAGACCGCAACCCGGTCACATGGTAGGTTGTTCACCGCTTCGCCATTTGCAAAATCTGAGGCTTATATTTATCCAAAGTTTATTTATGGGTTTTTTAATTTATGTATACGCTATATAATTAATGGACCTTGTAACCTAATCTCCAAGGTGTATGAAGTTTATAAGACCGAGAACCTTCATCATTTAATGGCACTCAACCATATGCCAATTTTGGACCAGGGAGGTCGAGAATGAACCTGAAATGTATTATAAAACCACCTTTGCTCATGATGGAGAAGAAGTGGTGAACTTGAAGGCTTGTGTTTATATTTCTGAAAAGAGAGGCCTTTTTTATTTTCAGTGTATCTTGGTCGTCCGGAGGCGGAATTGGGAACTGAGAGAGGCGTTGGAAATCTAGGAGAGAGAGATTTATGTTGACAGTGACCAAAGGTGCATGCGAGCATGTTTAATCTGGTGTATTTCTGTGTAAAGACTTCCTTGGATCAATCCTTAATAAAACAGACTCCCATATTGAAAGCGGACCTGGAGACGTAGTCCAACAGGGACGAATTCCGTAATCAATGTTTGTTGTCTTCTATCTCTGTTATTTGTTGCAAATTCATGTTTAAATGTGTTTCTTAAGTTCTGGTTTAAGTCATAAAATCAATTGCTTTCCTTCAGTCTTCCACACTAAGTGATTGAGTTAACAATCAATTCACTGTTGGCAAATATTCAATTCTACTTCAGTATTATTTCATATCTATTTCAAATCACTTAATCTGATTGTATTTTTAAAATATTTAATATATTGTTTTTAAGAGATAGAATAGATTTTTTTATTTTAATTTGATTATTTTTAAAAATGGAATAGATTTTTTTATAAGTTTCTTGATATTCTAATCAATATATATTTTTTTAAATGTAATTGATTATTTATTTAGAAAAAACCATATATCAATATAGTTATTTTTTAAGGATGCAATAAAACTTTTAAATTTTTCTGTTTAAAATTTAAATTATCATGTGTATTGTGTATTGAAATTGCTTTTATAATTATAAATTTGTTTTATTTTTGTTTTTTATTTTTATTTTAAATTAATTTAAGATGTGAATAAAAATTGTTGAAAATTACAATATTTTTTAATGTAATTATAGATTTATTTCTATTTGTTAAAGGTTAAGAGATTGATTTTTGTGCATATATATTGAATAAATTTTGAGTGATTAAAAGGAAAGTTGTTATTTTCTCACTTTTTGTGGCTCACTTTCCCTCTTTATATTGCTTGTTGACCTAACTTTGAACCATAAAGAATATAATTTACTATCTTTGAAATGAAGAGAAATACATAATGAGTTTCTATAATAAATCATTCCATGAAAATTTACAAACACATGTACATGTGGACTCACACAGATGTATATGTACAAATACATACACAACACATGTATGTGTTTTTATAAATATATACACACCATGTGGATGCGTGCTTATAATTTTGTGTTTTAATTTTTATATTAAATTTAATTATTTTTAATTTTTCTTTTATTACTATTATTTACCACTCTAAATTCATGTACTCTAAACATTTTTTTAGATTAGTTTTGCACGAAATCAAGTTACAAATTTGAAAGAATTGTTGGAATTGTAGATATTAATTATTGAGATTGCATAACTCAAGTGAATTAAGGGTTTTATAGAGCACTAAATCTATCTATGCATTCAAACCTACAATTTGAGTAACGAGAAATTGCAATTTCACCAACAATTTCATCTTAGGATTTGATCAGGAGATCATGTCCAAGTTTTAAAAAAAGCTCAAAAATAAAAGTGCTCAGAAGTGGTTGCAACTTGAACGAATGGAAAGGTCTCGTCGTTGCGATTCTGGCGCCGTGAATGGTTCGCAAAACCGAGGTCATATGCAGAAGTTATTAAGGTTTGAAAAGCCTAGTAAACTCCAAAATATGTTGACCAAGTTTGACTTTATAAAATTTGGGAAAATTTTAAAAAGAATATTCCTCAAAATCTTCCATGAAGGGTGAATTATATTCTGATAAGTGGCAATCGTTTGTTAGAGGTTTGTTTGACTTTGGGGTTTTCTGGCCTATCACGGGTTGCCACGTGGCACGCTCGGAGGCTGCCACGTGGCTCGAGGCCCGAGAAGATTGGCACCGTAAAAATGTTTTGTCGAGACTGCAGGTTTCGAACATTGGTCTCCCAACTGCCAGCGATGTGACCCGACCAATCGGGCTCCATGGTACTTCTTAACACTTATGGGTTACAAAGCATATTTATGTTTTGAAATTATATTGGGCGGAAAAGTTAAAGGGCTAGCCCCTTAGGACTAGCCCCGCTTCACATGACTGGAGCTCACAACAATAGTTTAAGACCGGTGGTTGTATAACAGTTATGAAAAACGGTTAATAAAACTGTCATGTGGCCAGCACGACACTTAAAATTCAATGTTGCGGTTACAATAAATGCCGGCTCCAACAGTTTCGGTGGTGAGTCATGTGACCACCCCGAACTGCAAAATTTAATTCCACCTCTAACTGTCCGCTAATTTTTGAGCGGCTTTCGCCATTTTCAGAGATTCCTCCAATTTGGCGCGGCCAACTGGAGTTCCTCCAGTTTTGGAGGAGGTTTTCAAGGGACACTAGGCAAAATTTTGTTTTTGCCATAGCTCCTTCATTACTGAACCAAATGGGGTGCAAAAATAGTCAATTTATACTATCTCAGACCTTCTGGACTCAATGGAGTATGTTTCAGATCCATCAAAGAGATTCTAAGCAATTGTTTTTCTTCAATGAAGTTCAAGGGGCCACAAGGGCCACTAGGAGGCAAAATCAGTTTGAGGCCTAGCCAAGGGAGATAGAGGCCTTATCTAGAGATCCAATAGTCAACATTGGATATTTCAGATGTTTTGAATCTGATGATATGGTTTTCAAATATTTTAGAGAACTTTTGAAGGCTGAAAATCTTCAGTAAAGTTCCAGGGGCCATTAGTGCCATCTTTTGTCAGCAGCAGTGCAGGGCCTACCCAGAGCAGCTAGAGACCATATGCAGTGAACCAGTAGTCATTATTGACTGTAAACAGAATTATGAATCTAATGGCAGAGGTTTCAGAAATTTTTGAGGAATTCTAGAAGTCGAAAACCCAGCAGAGAAGTTTTCAATGACCCTAGTGCCAGGGGGCGCCGACAGGTGTTGGAGGCGAAACCGGAGCAGCCGGAGGCCATTTTTTATGAATGAATAGTCTATATTGACTATTTTAGTCATTTTGGAACCAATTAAAGTGGTTTAAGAACATTTAGAGAACTTCTAGAGCTCTAGAAACTGATGTGAAGTTTTGGGAAGCCCTGGGCAAACCGTGGAGGATAGCCTAGTTTGGGGATGCAGTGCTCGATTTGAGCAATTTATCAATTGATATTTGGTGTCTGATATGTGCTAGATACAACAGGAGTGGTTTCAGTGACAGAAATAGAATTATAAAGGAGTTTGTGCAATTTAGAAGCTTAGAGCACTGATAGAAGGAATCGTGTCAAAGGGAGCCTAAAGTTGTTTGCAGAGTTTGGACAACCATCAGAGGGATATATATGGTATTCTCAGCCCTTTGGATCAGTTTAGTATCCATTGGAGTTATGTGTGGAACTTGTAAGAGAAACCTTACCATAATCCCAAAGGGCCGAGTCAAGATGACAAAGCTCAAAGGAGACGTAGCCCACGAGATTCGAGTGAACTCCTAGATTAATTTTGTTGTTGTGTTTAAATGTTTTATTGCTGCATTATGTTGCTGTTATACATGTTAAATTTCAGCAAGAAAAAATGAACTTAAGACACATAAACAGTTAAAAATTCATACACCACTTTCAAGCATAAATTCCGCATAATGTCAAGTACAAGCTAGATCATTTAATTGTTAAACTGAGTGGGAGGTTCTTGAAATACATAACAAGTTATCCAGACCATTTTCAAATTAGGTTGGTATCAGAGCACTTGGTTTCTTGATTGGAAAGAGTAAGCCATTGCTTGTATAGCTTGAAAGGTGTTTAAACAATGTAAAAGGTTTATTGTTTTACTGTTTGCAAACTGACTGTTGTTTGAGTTTGTTGGAGGTGAAGAGATAGCTACTTATTAGCTAAGTCCTGGAGAGGAGAAAAAGAAAGAAAGGGCTGAAGGTATCTTCCTTACCCCAAAGGACCTTAAGGTCACCCTTGGAACACAAACCCTCTTGATGATTGTTTGTGAAGAAGCTCTTGGAGTTTGTTTGTTGTTTAGCTGCTTGAATAAGAGTTTGTCTCTACAGCCATTTTATTCAAAATCTTTGTCTATAGTTTTTGAAAGCTTTGTGAACTTTTTTGAAGTTAATTTTGTTCATTGACATCATAATTACAACTTCTACAAGTGAGGTTTCCTCCTTCACAAGATTCTTCGATGAAGATATGAAGTGTGACTTTATTATATTGAAGGACAGGTGCAGATTCTGTTTGAAGATAGAAGAGAAAGCACTAAACTTCGTGAGAAATTGTTTTCCATAAAGCAAGAGAAGGAAGAAATTCTTCAAATATTGCATGATATGGAGATTCATCTCCGTCAAGCCCAAGAGGCTTTGACCAAGAACATGCATGAGGAAGAGGTAATCCACTCTAATTTGTCTTCAGTTTCCTCTTTAGAAAGATGTGTTGGTTCTTTCGAAAAGCATACGAGAGGTATAGGATCCAAGTTAATGATTAAAATGGGCTATGAAGGCAAGGGTTTAGGCAAGCATGCACAAGGCATGGTTGATCCTATTTTGGTTGAGGAACGACCCAAGAATCTTGGTCTTGGTTATGTGCAATTTAATGGCAAAGACTCCAAAACCATGAAGGAATGTGAGGCTACTTCAAAGAGAACTTTTTTTCCAAGTTCTGAGATGTCAATATGTCAAATTTGTTTCCAATATGATTGCCATTGCTTTAAGCCTTTGTTGCAGCAAGAAGATGGTAGACATGCAGCTTGTGGAAAGCATGCGAGTTCAGACAGTTTTCAAGACAAGAATGATGATGTTAGTCTGCAAATGAAAGTTGGAGCCTCTACTATTTCATCTCCTCATGAAGGAAAAAATGATGAACATGCAAAGCATCACAAGATGTATAAATCTCCCCATGATCAATTTGATTGTGTTTCTGCAAGGCATGATAATTTTGCATGCTTAAATGGAAGAAATATTTGTTGTACATATTGTGGTAAATTTAACCATGATGTTTTGAGATGTTGGATGAGTAAGAAAGCATATATGAAGCAGATGAGGCAAAGGCAACTTTCAAATAAGGTGCATAAGATTTGCACATATTTCCAGAAAAGGGGAAATGTTGTTTCCCATTGTTGGACTTTGTATCCAACTAGTCATCCCAAGCACATGCAGTAAGAGCACAGAAATACCGGCGAAGGTGGCACCAAGGATTCCATTATTGATGTGAAAATGGAAGTTTCACATGAAGAAGATTTGCAGCAGCAAATGGCTTGGTAAGAAGTGGATGGACTTCTTAACACAGTAAGACATACTCCTTTTTACATATGCAAATTTCGGTTGTATGCATGTATTTTATGTTGTAATCTCTCGTTTGTTTGAGCCACCTTGGATCTTTGATCAAGCCAACGATGTTCAGTTTCCTTCTGCAAATTTCTCGCCATAAATTTCTGAGTGAGTGCAAGAAAGATAGTTATAGATAGGAGGACAAGCACATCCAGGAAGGGAAGTGTCAATTGCTTTCTAGTTGTGGTTCAAAGTCACTAGCCATGCAAGGCAAGTGTTTGGAGGCTAAATGAAGAGGGTTTTGTAGTCTCATCTACTGTACAGATCAATATATCAGTCTTTTGGGGTCCAAAATATTCCCTGTGGAGAGGTGTGATCACGAGATCATGTCCAAGTTTTGAAAAATGCCCAAAAATAAAAGAGCTCAGAATTGGCTGCAACCCGAACGACCGGAAAGGTCTTGTCGCTGCAATTCTAGCACCGTGAACGGTTCACAAAACCGAGGTTGTATGCAGAAGTTATTGAGGTTTATAAAGCCCAGTAAACTCCAAAATATGTTGACCAATATTGACATTATAAAATTTGGGAAATTTTTAAAAAGAATATTCTGGGAATATTCCCCAAAATATTCCATAAAGGGTGAATTATATTCTGACAAGTAGCAATCGTTGGTTGGAGGTTTGTTTGACTTTGGGATTTTCTGGCCTATCACGGGCTGCCACGTGGCCCCAGGCCTAAGAAGATTGGCACCATAAAAAATGTTTTTTCAAGACTGCAGGTTTCGAACACTGGTCTCCCAACTGCCAACCATGTGACTCGACCAATGGGACTCCGTGGTACTTCTTAACATTTATGGGTTACAAAACATATTTATGTTTTGAAATTATATTGGGCGGAAAAGTTAAAGGGCTAGCCCCTTAGGACTAGACCTGCTTCACATGACCGAAGCTCGCGACCATAGCTTAAGACCGGTGGTTGTATAACAGTTCTGTCAAATGGTTAATAAAATTGTCATGTGGCCAGCATGACATTTAAAATTCAATGTTCCGGTTAGAATAAATGTCGGCTCCGACAGTTTCGGTGGTGAGTCATGTGACCACCCCGAACTGAAAAATTTAATACCACCTCTAACTGTCCACTAATTTTTGAGAATATTCCGCCATTTTCGGATATTCCTCCAATTTGGCATGGCTAACTGGAGTTCCTCCAGTTTTGGAGGAGGTTTTCAAGGGACACTGGGCAAAAATTTGTTTTTGCCATAACTCCTTCACTATTGAACCAAATGGGGTGCAAAAATAGTCAATTTCGACTATCTCAGACCTTCTGGACTCAATGGAGTATGTTTCAGAGCCATCAGAGAGCTTTTAAGCAAGTTTTTTCTTCAATTAAGTTCACGAGGCCACAAGGGCCACCAGGAGGCAAAATCAGTTTGAGGCCTAACCAGGGGAGCTAGAGGCCTTATCCAGAGATCCAATAGTCAAAATTGGATATTTCAGATGTTATGAATCTGATGATATGGTTTTCAGAGCCTGTAGAGAAATTTTGAAGGCTGAAAAGCTTCAGTAAAGTTCCAGGGGCCATTAGTGCCAACTTTTGCCAACAGCAGCGCAGGGCCTAGCCAGAGCAACTAGAGACCATATGCAGCGAAAAAGTAGTCATTATTGACTGTAAATAGAATTATAAATCTAATGGTAGAGGTTTTAGAAATATTTTAGGACTTCTAGATGTCGAAAACCCAACAGAGAAGTTTTCAGTGACCCTAGTGCCAGGGGGTGCCGACAGGTGTTGGAGGCGAAACCGGAGCAATCGGGGGCCATTTTTGATGAATGAATAGTATATATTGATTATTTTAGACATTTTCGAACCAATTAAAGTGTTTTCAAAAAATTTTGAGAACTTCTAGAGCTTGAGAAGCTGATGTGAAGTTTTGGGCAACCCTGGGCAAACCGTGGAGGATAGCCTAGTTTGGGGATGCAGTGCTCGATTTGAGCAATTTATAAGTTGATATTTGGTGTCTGATGTGTGATAGATATATTAGGAGTGGTTTCAGTGACATAAACCGAATTCAGAAGGAGTTTGTGCCATTTAGAAGCTCAGAGTATCTCAGAGCACCGATAGAAGGAATCGTGTCAAAGGGAGCCTAAAGTTGTTTACAGAGTTTGGACAGCCATGAGAGGGATATAGATGGTATTCTCAACCCTTTGGATCAGTTTAGTATCCATTTTATTTAAGTGTGGAACTTTTAAAAGAAACCTTACCATAATCCCAAAGAGCCGAGTCAAGATGACAAAGCTCAAAGGAGACGTAGCCCACGAGATTCGAGTGACCTCCTAGATTTATTTTGTTGTTGTGTTTAAATGTTTTATTGCTGCATTATGTTGTTGTTATACATGTTAAATTTCAGCATGAACAAATGAACTTAAGACACATAAATAGTTAAAAATTCATACACCACTTTCAAGCATAAATTCTGCATAATGTCAAGTACAAGCTAGATCATTTAATTGTTAAACTAAGTGGGAGGTTCTTGAAATACATAACAAGTTATCCATACCATTTTCAAATCAGGATTTTTATGAGATTGCTAGAAAAAATCACAATTACATTCTAGGATTTTGATGAGATTGCTAGAAAAGTCTAAATAATTCCAATGTTTAGCAAATCTATTAGGAACCCACAGACAAGGTCATGTTATTTCAATTATTTTGTCTTGAAAATTCATTATATCATGTTGGAATGTTACATACTTTGACACAATAACAAGACTAGCCTAATTCCAATCTTTAGACAATTTATTGGGGAACCCACAAACAAGGTCATGTTATTTCAATTATTTTGTCTTGAAGATTCATTATAGCATACTTGAAGGCTACATACTTTGACATAATAAGGCTACAAACTTAAAGGCCATCCTAAGGGATTTACATTATGTTATTGGTAAGACTAAAACTTTGATAAAGACTTTATTATCACCTCAATTTTACTAATTGATCAAGACATCATTAATATTGGTTAATGTTCTATTTTTATAAATGATATACTAAAAAAACCATAATATTATAAAATCGCTACAATTAATCCTGTTTTAACCCAATGTTAATCTGTTTTTCTTGTTTTTCTATTTCTAAACTGTTGAATTATAGTAAAGTAAAGCTCTTTCTACCTTTTTTGGATAGTGGGTGGTTCAGAAAAAATTGGGATTGGAAACTTACTCTAAAGCTAAAATGTTTTGGGTGGCTAACCTGGTGGAATAAAATATTAACATGGGATAATTTATGTTGCAAGTGTTTCATTGCACTGGGAAGATGTGTATTGTGTAGGGCAGCACTTGAGAATGTGCCACATATTTTTATAAATTGTCCATTTGTGGTCTCCATCTAGATTGCAGTGTTGAACACCTTAAAAATATCCGCTGACTGGAATTCAATATCCGTGGATGTTTGTATTCGGGACTGGATGATGGGTTCCAAGGAATATCCAACTCTACCTTTCTATATTATGTGGGGCATTTGGAAGTGTGGAAATGGTTGCATTTTTTAAAATATTCCACTAGACACAAATCACATATGCATTAAGATATGTGCATACTTCACTTCAAGGAAAAGACCTTCTAGCAGAGGTTATAAAGGAGGTTTTTAGTGTTATAAAATTGGCCAAAATTGTCAAAAAAACATATGCTACCACATCCGTTTATGGTTACGGAGGTTTTGGCGAAGCTTTTAACGGAAATTCAACGCAACCAAAAAAAAAAGGGCGGTCGAAGGTTATTATGGATGTTTTTTTCATCGGTGTGCTAATCAGGATTTAACGCACCGGTGCGTACCTGTGAACGGCGCCTCGGGGTGTTCTAAGAAGAATGCACTAGGCCGTTAAGGTATAAAACAACACCGAGCGTAGTGTTGGTGATACAACGCACGGGGCCGTTATAATTGGTCTTGGGAATTGAGCGGTGCCCATAGGTCGTATCAACTCGCTGGTGCGTAGACTTATAGAAACGCACCGGTGTGTCCTTTCTCACAAATGCACCGAGCTTTATAATTGGTATTGGTATTCGTGCGGTGCAAATATGTCATACAAATACACCGGTGCGTATAGACTCTTAAACACCCCGGTGTGCAGTATCACACAAATGCATGAAGATTTATAATTGGTATCAGTATTCATGCGGTGCCCATAGGTCGTTTAATGCACCGGTGTGTATAGACACAAAAACGCCCCGGTGCATTGTATCACACAAACGCACCAAGATTTATAATTGGTATTTGTATTTGTGCGGTGCTAATAGGTCGTAAAAAGGCACCGGTGCGTAGATAGACATAAACGCACCAGAGAGTCGTACCACACAAACACATCAATATTTTTAACTGATTTTGGTATTTGTGCGGTGCCCATAGGTCGTAAAAACGCACCAGGGCACTTAAGAATACAAGCGCACTAGTGTAAGTATACACGCACCGATTGTCATTTTGTATTTTTTATAAACATCAACCTGTGACAGTGCAATTATTGTGATTGTTTTAAATTCATTATTCGTCAAAAGTCGACACATCTTATAACAATATTCATATTAATTAAATTTTTATTAGTGCATTTGAGAACAAAAAATGGAAAACGCAATAGCGACAATAGAGAATGCAATAGAATAAATTAAAACATTTTTTATTATATATATATATATATATATATGAATAAGACATTCTTTGTCATACAAAATGGGACAGTTATTGGTATCCCTTTATCTTTCACTTGGGACACTATGTCCATTACATTAAAGAAAATGTCTAATTTCACAGACATTTCTCAAAAAATACAACGCCTTGTTTTTATATCCAAACACAGTGATCATCATTCTTCGCTTGAACTCTTGTCACTGCTAGAGCTACTTCCATGACTTGGGTTATTTTCAGAAATTTTTTGTTCACGGTGTTGATTGTTTTCTTCTTCTTCACCTTCCATCTAGAAACATAAAAATAAACTATAATTAGTGTATATACATTGGTGAGAATAACGAAAATTGCAATATTAAATAATATACATCAATGTAAATCGAAAAGATATGACGTACCAATGCAACAATTGACTCATAAATTATACACATTCTTTCAAAACCATGTAACATGCCATCTTTCAAGATTTTATCTATTGGCGCAGTGCCATACTTTGTTTCCTGCAAGTTATATACCCAATAACAAATCATATATTTAATATAAAATATTTATTTTTTCTATTAATTATAGACGGAGCTAAGTAAAACAAGATCGATAGATGCTTACAAATTCCACAATTAAGTTCTGATATGCCAACATATACGCACAACCCATATTTAACCCAATTTCAATCAATTCCTCTGGTGGTTCTTCTTTGTATGTTAGCACCTGTTTGAAGACATTCAATGATGATTTTTGTAAAACAAATTAAAAAATACAAAAATGAAATCTAGTTAAGTTGTTATAAGGAAGTAACAATTACTCACAAACTTAGATTATAAATCCTTTTCTTCCTTATCGTCCTGTTTTATGTGCTAAATGGGTTTCTTTTTCTTTTATTTTCTGCAATAAAATACTTGAAAATTAATATTTAATGCTAAATTGTTTATTTATTTTACCTAATTATCGAAAAAATCAATGATTACATATTACATTTGAAGCAAGTTGTTGCTGAGATGGCTCCTCCAGCGATACAATTTTGTCCATTTCTTTGACCATCTCCTTGTACGCCTTTTTTGACATTCCTACTGGCATATTTCTGATATCAGCTCGTTCATCTTTTGAGATTTTCATAATCTTCCTAAAAATGCAACATGACAGTAAACTATTTAATTTTTATATTGATATATTATGAAAAGTAAGTATAACAAAAGTGATAATTATAAATAATTCTAGACAAACATCTAAAGGATATTACTTTTTCATTCCTTCTTCTTTTTTGTTGTACGTTTTTGCTATTAAAAGTATGACATGTCTCATTGACCAATTCTCTGGAAACTCTTCTTGTAGTTTACATAAAATTTCGTTCTTGGAATCATTAGATTGGTTTTTGTGTTGTAAGTGAAAAGAACGTCTATACATTCGTTCCACTAGATCCCTCAAACTTTTGTAAAAGTTTTTCCCCCTTTCATTAACCTCCAGCACCACTCCAGATGAGCTAAGGACCAATTCATTTTCATTTGCATGTTCTATTTTTTTCTCTTTTCTTAGAACAACATTCCTTTTCTGAGTTGTTGGTCCCTATAGAACATTAAACAGATATGAATTAACAGAATTTTTCACACATGTTATCTAATAATTTTAATTATATTATTAATGAAAACTAAAAAAAGAAACTCATATTGGATTGATAGTATTTTTTGATTCACCTGATTCATCCTTTTGCAATTTTCCATCAAGATTTTACGCTCTTTTGGTCTTAGATCAGAAATAATCTTATCGATCTTCGTCATTTTGTGGCTCTGCATGATACACAATAAACAATACATATTAGTTAAACTTACATATAGTTCAAAAAAAAAAAAAATTGTAAAAAAATTACAAAGAACTTACCTATTTTGTTTTTCTTGATGTGTTATTAGTATTTTTGTTACTTGATCTCTTGTCACTCATTTATTTATCAATATCAAACTTGTACCATATCATTCAATAATATATTTATAAATAAATTGTCACATTTTCAAGTAAAAAAAAATCTCAAAAAATTGGTGCGCCATTCATGGTTTACGCACTGACGTCAGTGCGTGTCTCTCTTCCAAACGCACTGCCATAATAGTATAATAGACTGTATGGTGCTCTATGTCAACAAGGAGCACCGGTGTGTTACATGTCAATGACCGCACCGGTTAACCATGATAAAATAATAAAAAATTTCCAGTGTTAGTTTTTTAGCAGAAATCGGTGCCATATTTTACATATGGCGCACCGAAAAATTAAATATTAAAAAATAAAAAATAAAAAATTAATTTTTTATCACATTACATTTTGCGGTGCGCTTGTAAAATAAAGAGCACTGGTGAGCTACGTTACTCCAGGCGCACCGATAAAAAAATCTTCTTCTTTTTTAAATTCATGCCAAGGCCCACATGAATTGAGCTTCGACTACACTAATCGTCCCGTCAGTTGGATGTCTTAGGTCTATATTTAGCAATACAAACCCTATAAATCTAAATTGAAAAGCCCTAATTCTGAAATCACAGAAAGAGGAAAAAGAAATGCGAGAAACAAAAATAATGTAAGTTTTGTATATTTTTTTTCTTTTTTGTTTTTTCGAAACAGAACGTTCGCGGTGCGCCATAATGAAATAGTGCACCGGCTGCATATTTTACAAATGGCGCACTGAAAATTATTCTTATTATTATTATTATTATTTCCACAGTACTTGCATGGTGCACTAGGAGAACAGAGCGCACCGGTGCGCTATTCCACATAGGGCGCACCGACAAATTTTTTTTTTTAAAGTTTATGCAAGGGATGACATGGATTGGGATCAGAATATGTAGGTCCCCGCGTTGGTTGGATTTCTTAGGCTTATAGTTAGCAATATAAACCCTATAAATATAAATTGAAAAGTCATAATTCTGAAATCACAGAAAGTGGGAGAAAAAATGACAGAAACAAAAAGAATGTAGGGTTTGTTTCTAAAATGGTTTTTTTTTTGCAAAACAACACATTTGCGGTGCACCATAATGCAATGGTGCACCGGTGCCATATGTTACATATGGTGCATTGATAAAAACATTTTTTATTTTTTTATTTTTTTATCACTGTACTTTCGCAGTGCGCGGACCGGTGCACTGTGTTACTGTTAAACACACACATGGTGTATGGAGAAAGATAAACACACACAATAGAAAGATAGACATTCGTTGCATCTTTATTACACATAGATGTACATTTATAATACAATATTGTGACTCTTGGATTCATCTTCCAAGGTCACTTGGACTCCTTTGTGACTCTTCGTCTTCCATACCTACCCATGGAGGATTAGGTGTTCAACATTCTCCCCCTTAATCCGAAGGGATATGCGTGAGTCCAAGAAGAGAGTTGTAATACAAATCTGCAAAGTATGCATGGCAGCACTTAGGCTGAATCAGCTCTCTGAAATTTTTTCATAAAGAGGTGGTTTAAGGATGACCACCAACACTGGAACGCAACGCTTATTGCAGTTCCCGAAACTCTTCCAAAACTGGCAAGAAGCTAAGGGCTTCTGCTAGAGGAATTTTCCCTCATATTTGAAAAGGGAGACCTTCAACCTAAAATAAGGGAAGTCTACAACCTGTGATGGTTTAAGGATGACCACCAACATTGGAATGCTTGATGCAATTCCTGGAACTCAACCAAAACTGGCAAGAAGCTGAAGTGTTCTGTTAGAGGAAGTGTTCTGAAAGAGGAAGAATATCAACCTCACAAGGATGGTTTAAGGTTGTCCATCAACCAAAGGCATGCTCATGGGCATCCGTGTCTTCGGTTACAACTCTAAATCTAGAATGACGAATTGTGGCTCAGACTCGCTTGAACTACTATGTATCTGGCTACAACTCTGAATATGGAATGAGAGATTGTGGCTCAGGCTCGCTTGATCTGACGTCGAAGCTTGTAGATGACCACCATTTTCCCCCTTGTTAGGTACAAAGTGAGATGATGGTAAAAACTCAACTGCAAGTTTTCTCAATATTCGAGAACAAGTTCTGACATGCAACTTAAACATCTTCTTGGCTGCTGATGCCCATTGCTAAGAAGCGATCCATCCAAGATGAATCTTTGTTCTTGCAGGAGGCTTGTTTCTGAAGCATCTATGTGAAGAATGAGTGTGTCGACCACAGTGCTTACACGGATGAAGATCAAAACAGTGATATTTCATATGGCCAACTCGATCACAGTGTTGGAATTTTACAATTTGTTGTTGTTGTTGTGGAAGTGGAGCAGGATCTGGAACAGCTGCAGGTGAACTGTCATAAAGAAATCTGGTACTCTGAAATTTGATGGGCTTGGAGTAGTCCGGAATATGAAAGGAAACATCCTTGTTATATCCAAAACCAGTTATGTGCTTGTTTTGGACAAGCTCTTCCCAAGGTATGATGATGGGCTTGGGAAGTGCAGGCTGAACTGCTGCATCTGCATGTAAATCTGCTCTTATACAAGGAACTGAATGTGAATCAACTACAACTTTATCTTCTTGCTACTGATGGGAGTCCTTATCAATCTTATGAACAGAAACAGGTTCAGAATGGTGACCCTTTTTCTAAAGTTCATCTTGCTGAAGCTGAGATTCCAACTGCAAAAACTCAATCTTGTCTTGTGCATCTTGCAAACAACTTTGAATATTAACAAGAGAATTCTTACTCATTTTTACCATATCATGAAAACTGGAATGAATGAGGTTATTCAACAACTCTAATGCCTGATTGATTTTAGCCATTTTTCTAACAACTTAGGCTCAAAAAATAAAGGGTGTCGACTTCAACCGATAATGCACCCGTTTACAATGTGATTCAACTTACTTTCAAAAATACAAATTTCAAACTCTGCTACTCAAATTATGGAGGACCTCAAGGTGTAGATTTTGACGTAATGTGAGTACAATTCTGCAAATATTTTGTAAATGTGCAGCAAAAAAACTACTATGTAATAACCCTTTAAAGCAGTTGGTTTCTATCTTCTTCAAAGAGCTATAGGCTTTAAGATGCAAAATGCTGCTCTTCTTCAAAATTAATTTATGGACGCTGCAAAAGATTGATTCCTGAATGCTGCAGAGAATCTCTGAATGCCGCAAAAATAACCAGAATTTTTGCGGCATATACACAGGCCACAAAAACAAATGGCTCACTCAAGGTTGAGCTAGTTATGAACGTATCAGCTCCAATACCATGTTAAACACACACATGGTGTATGGAGAAAGATAAACACACACAACACACACAATAGAAAGATAGGCATTCGTTGCATCTTTATTACACATAGATGTACATTTATAATACAATATTGTGACTCTTGGATTCATCTTCCAAGGTCACTTGGACTCCTTTGTGACTTTTCATCTTCCACACCTACCCATGGAGGATTAGGTGTTCAACATTTACGCAGGACGCACCAACGAAAAGAAGTCTGTATTTTTTTAAGATTGACGCAAGGGCCGACATGGATTGGGATTCGACTATGCAGGTCCTCCTGTTGGTTGTATGTCTTAGGCTTATATTTAGCAATACAAATCCTATAAATATAAATTCAAAATCCCTAATTCTGAAATCACAGAAAGTGGGAGAAGAAAGGGCAGAAACAAAAAGAATGTAGGGTTTGTTTCTAAAATGGTTTTTTTTTGCAAAACAACACGTTTGCGGTGCGCCATAATGCAATAGTGTACCAGTGCCATATGTTACATATGGCGCACTGATAAAAACATTTTTTATTTTTTTTATTTTTTATCACTGTACTTTCGTGGTGCGCTACTATAACTGAGTGCACCGGTGCGCTATGTTACGTAGGGCGCATCGACAAAAAAAAATCTGTATTTTTTAAAAATTGATGCAAGGGCCAACATGGATTGGGATCCGAATATGCAAGTCATCCCGTGGGTTGGATGTCTTGTGACTATACAAACCCTATAAATCTAAATTGAAAATAAAGAGGGAGAAGAAATGGCAGAAACAAAAAGAATCTAGGGTTTTGTTTGTAAAAATGGATTTCTTTTTATTTTTGTTTCTGAAAACTGCAGAAAAGGTAAAAAAAAAATGCAAAAAACAAAAAAAAAGGAAAAAAAACTTTGATTTTGTTATTTTACTTCATAAAAAAAACTACAGAAAAAAAAGTAAAAAAAAAAACAATAGACTTTGATTTCTTATTTTACTGCATAAAAAAAACTGCAGAAAAAAGTACAAAAAAACAATAAACTTACTCACATCGTTTGAAATTCTATGGTACAGGGTTTGACTAACCAAAGTTTTGGAATTCTGATTGTCTGAATACTTCAGTTTGAACGTATTTCCCTGCTCCATAGTGCTTTCGTGCTCTGTTTGCTCCAGGTATGTATCCTGCAAATCTCTGGCTAAATTTTTTTGCAAAAATAGTGAAATAATGAAAAGTGTTTAGTATTTAAAGAAATGTTTTATGAAATTAGATTTTCGAAAATAATTTTCCAGTTATTCGTTTACCGGTGCGTCCTTTAGTTCAACTGCACCAATGCGTCGTGTTATAAAACGACACTGGTGCGCAAAAAAAAAAAAAAAACTCACCAGTGCGGTTATCTTTACATTATGCACCAAATGACATTTAAGTTTGTGCACCAAAATTTATTGTTGTTTTGCTCAAATGTAGGAAGAAAATATCATATATTATATGGAATGGACAATTCTTCAAAATCCAGCTCGTTCCATAATATTTCTCAAAGTCCATCGCGGAGTTCTCCCTATCCATGTGGAGACGTAATATTTACTTCAGATTTGTTTTATTTTTTCACTATCTAATTGAATTTATATATGTTTTTTATCCATGTAGTCAATCACGCACAACTTAATTAATTTATAATGTATACAAATTTGCAGGTTCATGCAGATTCAACATCGAGTTCAGATGCACAAAATATTCAGATTGCTCCAAAACGTCAGAAGTTCTTATCAGGAGCTGCATACTGCAAGGCGCATTTGGTAGATGAAAATGGACAACCGCTTCACCCTGCCAATTGTAACAATATTGCATCTTCTAACCACAATCTCGGGACACTGATGGTAATTATAATTATAATTGTTTGGTATATATATTGATTAATATGTAATTATTTCAACGTCAAACCAATTTATAATCATGCAATATTGTCAATGTGGTTACTAATTGATATCAAATATTTTGTACTAGTCATGTTCAATTTTTCAAATTTTTTTTTTTATTATTTATTATTATTATTATTTTTAAGGATTCTAGTGATGATGAACGACCTACATACCATCTTCCGTTGCAGCCCACGATAATGTCAAATCAAGAGAAGATTGAATTAAGAGAAAAAATCGGAGAGAAACGATACCAAGAATGTTTGAATCAACCACTGATTCAATTCCCGCTACGTCTAGATTCACCAATTAGGAATGACTACAGCAATAGTAGTTCTTCACAAGATGGCAATGGAGGTAATCAAATAGAGGTTGGTATGGATGATTACTTAAGGTATACGACTGCCATGGAGACAATGTTGTTAGATGCATTCCAAAATGATGATCAGCTAGGGGTAGATGCTCATATTGCTGACACTTTTTTCAAAAGCCTTAAATTTGCTTCCACCACCCCTCTCTTTGGACATGGCGGTCAGTCAAAGTCTACCCAGTTGGGGACAACAATGTTACTGTACAACTTGAAAGCAAATTTTGTCTTGTCAAATGCATGTTTCTCGAAACTTTTGAGGTAAGTTACCATATAGTACTCCCCTTATATAAATTTGAAATATAATCAGTACACTGCAATGAACATTAAAAATGTTAAATTTTATGAACGTTAATAATTATATCGACATTAATGTACATTTAATATTAATATATTTTTCCATGATCACCAACTACAGGTTATTCAAAGAAAAGGATCTTCCGAGTGATAATGTCTTGCCCGATAACTGCGAAGAGGCAAAGAAATTGTTGAAAATGTTGGGTGTTGAGTACATATCATATCATGCATATCCAAATGATTGTATTCTATATAGAGGAGAATATGCAGACAAAGAGATGTGTCTGAAATGTGGGCATGACAGGTATGATAAAAAAAGAAGAAGGGTAAATCATGTACTGGTCCTCCTTTTAGGATATTGAGGCACATGCCTATAATCCCAAGGATTCAAAGGCTCTTTCATTGCAAATAATTATATATGTTGCAGGGATGGCATGCCTCACACAGAAGTGAGTTGGGAGTTATGTGAATCCCAACTGATTCAATAGCCATGCAGCATAGAGAGGATACATGGCCCGAAAAATTCAAGAATGGAGTACGAAGTCTATGACTCAGCATAGCCATGGACGTCGTCAACCCATATTCCATCCAGAACACCAACTATTATGTTTGGCATGTAGTAGTGATCAATAACAATATCGCCCCATCACGAATGAACATCTTATGTTGGCTCTCATAGTCCCCGGTAAAAGTGTAATATTCCTTTTTAAGGAAACTTATAAAACACGGGAATGGTACAACAATGGAATGTCTCCTTCATGAAAAATATTCGATAGTACATAAAAGAACCGAAATTGCCTAAGCAACAGATAAACATTAAACAGAGAAATCACTAAGCCATTTTATTATATTGGGAAGTTATAAGGAAATACAATACATGTGCAGGTGAGAGCACCCGAAACTTGCCCACGGCAAAACAAAAGGGTATTCAAGAAATAACAGAGGAACGGAAGTGCACCGTTCTCCGTTCAAACGGCTGGAATGTACTGCCGTATATTTGCTATCGTGCTGCGACTGAAACAGACTCCCCGAGGTGTTACCACAATATGGTCTAATGCCCTCAATAGACACGGGCTGTCTCTGCTACAATCTCCAGTCCTGAAAACCTCCAAATTTCTAACGACGCGGAACTTCCCACGAATGAACTGCGAACTCCCAACTCAGACTGCGCCGCCACCAATGATGCTGCTCTGCAACAAGTTCCAAACCCAATCCTCTGAAAAAACAATGATAGAACTACCTCACCTGAGTAGGCACTCGTAGTCCCCCGGGGCTGAGGTTGAGATCTCCGCTCGGAGACACTCGGTGCACTAAACAGTGCTGCAGACTGGCTAAACAGCTGGCGTGCTCAAGTCTTAGCGACCAATAACAATTTCATAAATATCAACAGTAGTCCAAAAATGAGGAAGTTGTCTCCCTTATGTATGCGGCCTTCCTCTCGAACACTGGACTCCCTCCTTTCTCGCGCAGCCGAGTTCCTCCTTTCCCACGTAGCCCTTCTCGGCCCCCACGCTGCCAACTTAGCCCGCGTACTTGCCTTTGTGCGCACGGGTGAGTCCATGACTCACTTACTAATATTTACATTTAAATATGAGCACCAAAATTGGCCCGAACTAATATTCCAATTAGCTTATTGCTAATTAGGAATATTACAGTCTCCCCCGGAAAAATGTTGCTTGACCCTAAGCAACTGTAGTGATGGGTGCTGCAAGATCTTTTCTCGCTCTCCCAAGTGGCATCCTCATCTGACAAAATTTGCTTGTCGGCAATGCCTGAGCAAGCCTCCTCTCTAGCTGATGCTCCTTACTGATACTGCAAAATGTGCCTGGGTCCGAGATGTGCCACTGAAACCTCTCTGACCTCCGCATCGCCCTAATATGAAGGGATCTCTCAATGCCAGGATCCCAAACTTTTTGGAATGTAATTTCCAACTGCCCGAACGAGTTGCAGGCGGCAGCATGGTTGAACGGCACAGAGATAGAAGGCGGCAGCACAACGGCAATGAGATCACGGTTGGCTATGTGATCGACGGTTAGCGGAAGGATAACCTGCTCGGAGGTTAACGAGGAGCGATGCCCCGTTGTTGACTCATCAAACACACATTGACCGGCAATCAACGGTTGTAATTTAGTGCGGGGCCATATTGTGTCCGTACTGAACCAACTGAATGCAGCGCCCGCAACCACCAATATGTGGTGTCCTCGCTAGCACACCCCCAAAGCACCGCCATTTCTCTCACAGTACTAGCCAACCAATAATCCTCCTGAATCCCATCGCCACCATGGCCAATAATTACCCAAGTCCCATGGTTCGGACTGCACACTATCTCTGGCTATCACTGATGCTCTAAGAGGTGAAGACCACCAACAAGCATCAATGCTCCCGGGCTCCTGCAGTGTTGTACCTGTAACTGCATATGTTTCCCCTCCAACTGCATACCAACTCATCACCTCTATCCAATCCAAGTCCTGACTCAATCCCATGCTGATCCTGCTCTCCTGAAATCGGGATGGAGTGTTGAAGGAGAGATGACATGTGCCGCCATGCCAGCCGAAATCTGTGACCTCTGCTATGTCCAAGGGCCCCTGCTCTGTTGTGCTCCCCACGAAGAATACCGTACCATCAAGAGGGTACCAACTCATGATCTCCCGCCAGTCCATCCTGGAAGAAGGGTCTGATGTAGCAACAACAACTGCATATGGAGCATGCCTGGAATGTCGCCGCCAGCCTGTGATCAACTCCCGCTGCTTTGCCCTATCTACCAAAGAAAGTTGCCTGAGGAAGGAATCTCGTCTCTCTGTCATGGGCCAAAGTGGGCATGATATGCTGCAAGCCCCAACAATGTACTCCTGGAGAGGGCTACTCACTAAAAACACTGCAGCTCTGCTGACTGTGGTTATATCTATCTGCACCTCATCCCTGTGTCGATCCACAGGTAGATGCTCCATCATATCCAACAACTCTTCCCACTCCTGATCAGGAATGTCATACTCTCGATGTCTACTCGTCCCCTGCAGATCAATCCCATCAACCTGCAGTACCTCTAGAAGATATGGATCCGCAACTGCCGTTACCCTACTCGATGGCAGTGCGTCTGACTGCTCCTCCTCGATGGTTGACCCCACGGTTAGCCGCATATCCATCACAGACTCTATGTGACCCTCCATCTGGCTCTCCCCTGAAGGACTACCATGCATGATGTGCATAGCATCCTCCTCTACCGACTCAGGCTCCAGCGAATACAACTCTGGCTGGATCGTCACAAGTGTCTCTCCATCCAGAGTATCTCCCGCAGAGTCCCGTGACTGCTCACCCTGGACACCGGAATGCAGCTCCGGTCTACTGTCACCATCTCTGCATGACGGCTCTTGCTCCCCAAGAGAATCCTCAACTGATCCCATGGACTCATATGAAAAATAGTCCTCACCCTGGCATACAGAAGGAATGCCCCCCTGTTCTACCTCCACCATATCTCCACTGGGTCTGCCATCCACCTCAAGCTTCGGTAATGAAGGTGGGATGTAAATCTGAACTTGGAAATCATCATAGCTTACCCCGTGCTGTCCTTCTCTCCACTCATGACAAGTGTAGAGTATGTGTTGATCCTGGGCTGCAAAATTGTTGCCCCCCCATGGCAAAGTGAAGAACAATCCTCCAGAGAAGGTTCCTCCCACAACGAAGAATAGGCTGGCCCAAAACATTCCATCCATGAAGAATAGGACATGGTCGTCATGGATTAGCCTAATGAGAGTTTTGCTGAAGTTTTTACATGATGATATATGACGCAAACAATCTCTCACAAGGATACAACGCAGTCTCATCCACTGCAACTTCAGAAAATTACTTGGCAAGCAATGTCCATGATTCATCACATCTACTAAAGGATAGTAAATGGCTGAATGTAGCAACAATAATACATGATCAGGTACTTGCCCACGGTTTTACAAGGGATGAATATCAATCTTATGGCCCACCTCAAAAGAGAACAAACATGGTGGCCATATCTCCTCTCATGCTCCCATTAGAACATGTAGTGCAGAAATTGTGATCATTCATGGACACATCCAGCTCATGTGTCTCCCTCATGATCAAGCCTCCCGTACAAATCTGATCTATATCAGCAAATGTAGGCATGATCAACAATAATATGAATATAATGTTGAAGGTTTCATGTTGTGCAAGAAGGTACCGACAGCTCCCCAGACAAGTACAGCGCAGTTTTACAAGTTGCTGCTTGATGAAAATACAAGGGAAAATGTTAATCATGCATGTCTTTATATGATACATGCGATAGTGCAACAACTGAACATACATGTGGTGATAAAACATTTGCCCAAGGCCACAAAAGAGATGGCTGCCTCCATCATGTAGATTGGCCCAATACCACTCATGGAGCAATGTGACAAGCTTGCCCCCTTGTGAAGCAATGCACTGCATAGGAATGGCAAGAGTGTGCAAATCAATGAATGTAAAAACAAATCCCTCACCATATGCTGGAAGTAAGATGGTACATGGGTCCATACATGAGTCCTTCATAGTGTGTTGGCATACTATGAAGAAAACTGAACCATGTGCTGCAAAAAGATAATCCTCCTGATGCTTGGAAATCCAAGTCAAGAAGGATATGCCATAGATGTCTCTACCATCATTACCTCCTCTTTGTTCATCAGGTTAAAATATGAAGTGATCCTAGGACCTATGGGTTATAGATCCACCATATCTCTGCTGCGCACACTTCATCCATAAGGTTCTGCTCCCAAATGACAGCGCTGTGAGCTCATGCAAATAAGCTCCTGTCAATACAAAGCTCTGTTCTTTGACATGCTCCTTGTCAAAGAATCCTCCAATAATGCTGCAACAGATGTGGAATACCTCCCAATTTCGAAGTGCTTCCAAGCCATCATCAAAGATCAAGGAGATAGTGCCATCCCCTCTTCCTGCAACATCATACAAAGTGTGAGAGCAAATCTGCCCTTGCTCTCCCAAGCAAAGCAACAAAGTATTTTGCTGCCTCCCCATACCTCCATCATACCAATCATGTGATGAAGACATAGTGAATGATATGAGTATCATATCAACACCATGCATCCATACTTTATGTTGCTCAATGATGTAATTATCCAACCATCTTTCCCCCGTCCTGCTATTCTTAGGAAGAGCGTTTGCCAAGTGATGGCCAAACTCTTCCAAGAGTAACCAGCGCAGCCAAGCCTCCTACTGCCCGGTATCATAGATCTGTAAGTAGCTCCCTAGCTCCTTGCTCATCATCCACTCAATCACTCGTGGATGCCTCCTTCTTCTCCTCATCTTGGTACTCCTCCCATGAGGGTTACCATCCTCCCAAATCAAATTTCTGACTTTGCACTTCATGGGACTTTGAAATGTAAACTTCTCAAGGATCAATGAGACCCTATCAAGAATCAAATAGGTGGTAGGAAAAAACCTCCCATCATGATGTGTATGGCTCAAGATATGTCCAACACAAGCATGAGAGATTTTATCCATCCTAAGATGTCCTCCATCTTCTATCTGCTCTTGATGTGCATTTGGAACTTCTTGTAGAGCTGCAAGAGTCCCATCCTCAAAAGTGATGGTTGCCCCAACTGTTGATGCATGTGGCTGCTCCTCCATGAGTGTGACAGTGTTTTACCAACCTCTTCAAGAGTTGATGTGATCTCTTCTTGATGCGAATAGGAAGTGCATGGGGCTTCTTCTTCTTTTTCTTCAATCTTCTTG
The DNA here is from genome assembly GCA_034641835.2 of Pinus albicaulis. Taxonomy (NCBI): domain Eukaryota; kingdom Viridiplantae; phylum Streptophyta; class Pinopsida; order Pinales; family Pinaceae; genus Pinus; species Pinus albicaulis. The sequence goes on along the minus strand of CM076583.1, from coordinate 1,240,647,386 downwards.
GCCTCCTCAACAGTGGATGTATCTCTTCTGGTTCTGAAAAGAGATGAGAATAAACTCTTCTTCTTCTTGGGCTGAGACTCACTGGGATCAGTGGATTTCTCATTCATGGGAAGAGGTGACCTTCCAGTATTATGCTGCAACTCTGAGCTCTGCGTTCTAGATCCTCCGTTGTTCCATTTTTTTTCATCCTGCCTGAGCTGACAGTAATCTTTGAAAGGCAACGCTGCTTTGAAGTCTTCCCCCTTGGACTGCCATTCTCTGAAATAATCTCCCAAGGGTAAATGATCCTGCTGCCTCTCTTTCTCACTCGGCACTGGAGGTAAGAATGTAGGCATTGTGATAATGTCCACAGGCTGAGCCAGAACCATGCTTTGATACCACTGTAATATTCCTTTTAAAGGAAATTTATAAAACACGGGAATGGTACAGCAATGGAATGTCTCCTTCATGAAAAATATTCGACAATACATAAAATAACCGAAATGGCCTATGCAACAGATAGACATTAAACAGAGAAATCACTAAGCCATTTTATTATATTGGGAAGTTATAAGGAAATACAATACATGTGCAGGTGAGAGCACCCGAAACTTGCCCACGGCAAAACAAAAGGGTATTCAAGAAATAACAGAGGAACGGCAGTGCACCGTTCTGCGTTCAAACAGCTGGAATGTACTGCCGTATAGTTGCTATCATGTTGCGACTGAAACAGACTCCCCGAGGTGTTACCACAATCTGGTCTAATGCCCTCAATAGACACGGGTTGTCTCTGCTACAATCTCCAGTCCTGAAAACCTCCAAATTGCTAACGACGCGGAACTTCCCACGAATGAACTGCGGACTCCCAACTCAGACTGCGCCGCCACCAATGATGTTGCTCTACAACAAGTTCCAAACCTGATCCTCTGACAAAACAATGATAGAACTGCCTCACCCGAGCAGGCACTCGTAGTCCCCCGGGGCTGAGGTTGAGATCTCCACTCGAAGACACTCGGGGCACTAAACAGTGCTGCAAACTGGCTAAACAGCCGGCGTGCTCAAGTCTTAGCGACCAATAACAATTTCATAAATATCAACAGTAGTCCAAAAACGAGGAAGTTGTCTCCCTTATGTATGCGGCCTTCCTCTCGAACACTGGACTCCCTCCTTTCCCGCGCAGCCGAGTTCCTCCTTTCCCGCGCAGCCCTTCTCGGCCCCCACGCTGCCAACTCAGCCCGCGTACTTGCCTTTGCGTGCACGGGTGAGTCCATGACCCGCTTACTGATATTTACATTTAACTATGAGCACCAAAATTGGCCCGAACTAATATTCCAATTAGCTTATTGCTAATTAGGAATATTACAAAAATACAAGTGAAGAATATGGATGTCTACTTACAACCACTGGTAGATGAATTGAAGGAATTATGGGATGGGATAAATGTATATGATGTATCAAGACCCATCACAGCAGAGAGGAGTTTTACGTTGTATGGCATATGTGCTTACACGACACATGATTATCCAGGCTTAGGAGTTTTCTCTTGTAAATTACATGTTTAATTTATTGATTTGTTTATATATAATGTAACAATATTCTTTCACATATTAGTTATTTAATTCGTTTTAATAATATTTCTTATGGTCTTCATGATATTCTTTAACGTTCCATGCATATTAATTAATGTATACAAATATAATCTCGCGGGTCTTGTAACAAAAGGGTATTTTGGATGTAAATGTTGTGGACCTTCTCTGAAAGCTAGATGGTCCAAGGACCTACGAAAGCCAGTGTATGATTGCTCTAGGATATTCCTACCAGAACAGCACCCTTACAGAAGAGCAACATTTGCTTTCAATGATAAACGAGAGAGAACCAAAAGGCCTCCAATAATGACACCAGCTGAATGGCTTAGAGCATATGAGAGAGAGAAGGAGGAGTTCATAGAAATGTTCGATTCAAATGGGGAGCCTAAGTTCAATGATCCAGATTTCTTCAACACCTATGTTGAGAAATTTCCCATTGGGATGAAAATGAAATCTATCTTTTATGACCTCCCATATTAGGAGCATCTTAAGATTGCCCACTTATTAGATCCCATGCATATATTTAAAAATGTTTTATCTTCTTTATGGAGGCACATATCATCGAAACAAAGTGACACATTGGCTGTTAGGAAAGATCTTATTACTTCAAAAACTAAAAAGTAATATTGGCCAAGATGATTAGAAAGTACGGGATCGTAGGCAGGCGCTGGTCCCTCTAATTCATGGTTTTTCAAAGAAGGTGATGTCCCATGGATTTTAAAAAAAGATGATGTATCTTTGGCAAAGGAAGTTATAATGGATGTGAGGGTGCCAACTTCATACATGTCTTCACTACAGCGCTGCTTCACCGTGGATGACCATTTGTCGGGGTTGAAATCGCATGACCATTTGAATCTTCTAAGAGTACGTATAATGTCAAAAGCACGATTTTATTATTTGTATATTATAAATTTTATCCCATGCGGGGATCATAAAACATAACTAATTTTGTATATTATTGCATGTGTTTATAACTTTGCAGTGTCATTATCCTTTGTTTTTGTGTGGGTGTGTGAAACATGAATTCCCTCAAGACCTAAGATGTGCCATATCTAAATTATCTGAATTTGTACGTTGTATCACGTCAAAGGAGATTCATGTGTCTAGCATTCCACGGTCGCATCAAGAGATAGTTGAGATTGTATGTATGTTTGATAAGGAACTGCCGACGAGTTTCATGGACTTACAAGTTCATATTCTAATCCACCTGGTAGATGAGGTTGGATTAGTTGGGGTTGTTTCTTGTCGTTGGATGTTCTTCTTAGAGAGGTACATGAAGAAATTGAAATGTTTTGTTCGACAAAGGGCAAAACCCAAGGGGTCTATGGCAGAGGGGTACATATCGTATGAGTCTTTCTACTATGCCAGTGAGTACATCAAGAAGATCGACAATAGACTAGGTGCGATGATTTGGGACGATCAAATGGATGAAGACAAAAGAGAAGGAGAGTTGATCCAAACGAGTGGAAAAAAGCGCTTGATAAAGAGTAAGCGACTTATAATTTTTCAAATTTACAAAAAGTAATTAATATTCATGTTGAACTTCGATATAATGTATATTTTGATCTCTAAGTACTATATAATGTTGTTTTTATTTCATCAGCGAATGCAGAAATTGAAGCAATCAATAATTAATTCATTCTTTACAATTCTGAAGCGACACAACCGTGGGTCGCATTGTACGAACAAAACAGGATGAAATGGGATAATGAAAGGAAAAAATTCAGACGGTTGAATGGTAGAAGTGTGCCTTATCCCGATCATTTAAAAGAAAATATGCCAAAAATACGCCCCAACAGTTGGGTTGCTGACCAAGTCAGAGAGAAATACGGTGCTACCGGTCGTTACCCGCGTGCTGAAGAGGATGCGCTAAACATAGGGATTAGGTGCAGCAACTCGGTAATAATATTTTTAATTTATATGTAAATTTGAAACTTATATTAAGACATCTACATTTCATATTTTAACTATTGTTGGATTATTATTTATAAGACACATGACACTATGATTTTTTTAACTTTTTTATAATAGGTGCATTTGTTCCCATCTATGTGGGCATATGGACACCATTTTCGCTCAGAAAATGACGATGCTGGAAACATCACACAAGACTGTGGAATGGAAGTCGAGTTCAATCAATCTAGTCGATCTAGCCACTGTGATCAAAACCTAGTACGAGGGACGTTAGGTTATGTTAGAAAGATACAAGAGATCATTCAAGTGGATTTTTCTTCTTTCTAATGTGTTACTTTTAGGTGCAAGTGGTGGGACACCTTTGATCGGAATAATGTAAAGGAAGATCGCGATAGTAGGCTAATATGTATCAACTCTAGAAAGATGTGGGATGAAGCTAAGGAGCCCTATGTTTTCCCTAAACACTGCAACCAGGTGTTTTTTTACCCAGATGTGTTGGATAGGGATTGGTGGTTCGTATTGACACATGACCCTAGATCAAAACATATTTTTGAGAAAAATAGTGTTATCATGCCATGTGAGCTAGAAGATAATGAGGGTGATCATGAGAACCGAGAGTGATATGGTACAATATGTGTTATTTCATCAATATTTATACTTTTTAAGATGAGTTTTTCGAAATATTAATGTAATATGTATTTTGAATTAATTGGTAATTTTCATTGTGTTAATGTTAAAATCAATAATTCACTTGATAATTTGGTATTATGTACTTGATCTCAAAAACAATGGCGTACTGTATAAATTAATTCTTTTAAGTACATAATAAAATAATAAAATAATGATAATTCTAATTAAGTACAGGAATTTATTTGCATTATTTTCTAAATTTCCTTATGTTACAATAAATCATATTATTCTATATTTATTATTTTACAATCATTTAAAATTTACAAATTTACAAATTTAAGATCATAATAAAATAATGATAATTCTAATTAAGTACAAGAATTTATTTGCATTATTTTTTAAATTTCCTTATGTTATAATAAATCATATTATTCTATATTTATTATTTTACAATTATTTAAAATTTACAAATTTAAAAATTTTAATAAATTCATTTCACATTAATACAATTAAAATTTTACAAATATTTTACATACAATTACAATTATAATTAGAATTAGAATTAGAATTATAATTTTACAATTTCACTTACAATTACAATTACAATTACAATTTTAGAATTTTACATATATACAATTACAATTTTACAATTCTATAATTTTAAAAATTACAATTACAATTACAATTTTAGAAATTCACATATATACCATTACAATTACAATTTTAGAATTTTAAATACAATTAGAAATACAAATATTACAAATTTACAATATCATGATCATTTGGTATTAAATTAATTAATAAACATCACATTCATGATAACCATCGTACAAACATCATATTTGACTAAAAAACACATTCAAAATCGCTAACTGCATCATCGTGATCATGATCATCTAACAAAACACAATTAACATTATATATTAACATCATCAGTACAACACAAACATCAAATATACATCTCATGCTATCACATACACATCTATCTGCAAGTTGCACATTAAATGAACATATCTAACATGACCTAACAACATGCACATCATGATGATCACCAACATGTAAATTAAGTACAACTGCAACATGAACATAAAATACATGGACCATATATATATATATATATATATATATATATATAACTGAATAATGTTAAAAATATACAATTGTAATATAAATGTCATGGATCAGCTCGTGGTAGTACAACATCAATATCAGTACTAGTGGCCGATGGTCCAGCCTCATCTCCATGATGACTATTGGTAGATGCTAGTGGAGGCTCATGCAAATCTAGGGCAGCGCGAGGCTGTGAACGATCATGAGATGATGGTACGTTGCGCCTCGCAGACTGTCCATCATGTGCTGCGGCTCGATCGTAACATGCAACAATCCTCGTTAGTCGCGTAAAAGTTGTCGTAACTCCTACGACATGCCGCATCAGGCTGTACATGTCACGCAGCATGCCTCTCCACATCCATAATAGCCTATCATCAGCCTCTATGTCTCTGAAATCAGTGGGCCTGATGCCCGCCTCAATAATCAATGCAATGAGTTAGTCGCCCAACTCCATCCTGTATCTAGCATCACTAAGACGTCGACCGCGCACTGGTGCACCAACAGGAGCAGGTCTCTGATCTGGACCGGCCTCTTGATGATCCTTGGAAATATCTGGCATGCCCTCATCCTCATCATGAAGATCCACACCTGGATCAAGTGGTGGTGGCGGCATCTCCTCGCCATCAAAAGAGCCAATGTCTGCAAGATATATACAAGTACACAACAATAATTAGAGGATTTTATTACACAATTTAATAAAAACAAGTTAAAGAACATGTTAGAATAAATTTAAATAAAACAGTAATATTACATCTATCATTTGGTGGCTCATCGGTTGTGAAGTGGATGTTGGCACACCCTTGCCAATCCAACCCCGCATAAGGACAGGGGACCAAAATGAATGGATGCTCATCAACATTGGCTAGCAACTCCAGTGCATCATCTGATATCCTCGCTGGAAAAAGAGTCTCCTCCCTCTTGGGCATCATCTACCCCCACATGTGCATATGTGCCTTAGTAATCGGCCTACGAGGCTGCCAAAGAAAAGAAGGCCTCGTCTCTGGAAACCTCTCAAAAAATAAACAAAAAATATTTGAAGCAAAAGGGAAGTTGACCCTCCCTTGTGCATGAGCATGACATCTATCTAATGCCGTACAGAACTGCCGCAAAAAAATGGCAGACCACCTGACAAGTTGTGGTTGTTGTAGTAAATAATCAACATAATATAAAAGTTGGAAACTAATGCATTTCCCGTCACTGGTGTTGTGCGAAATGGTCGAAATGATAAGAGAGAGACACTGGACCTCCTCACGACCAAACACACCAATATGTAACTGCCCTCCAGTGACCTGAAACTCTGCACGAGATACTAAATTTTCTCCAATGTATCTCTGGGAGTAAACTAACTGACTCCCTGCCACACAGCCAGCTGGAATCTCAGGGAATGAGGAAAAATCCACCCCTCTCCTCGATAGCCCTGTAATAAAATATACATCCTCCTCACTGGGCGTGTACCACTGGTTGATACCAACCCAGAAAGCTTGTTTCTGGGCATTCCACCTTCGGATAAGATATCTCAAAAACAAACTATGGGACTTTAGGGAAGCAGCCTCCTCATAGAACTTGAGGAGGCCTACTTGCCTAAGGAGCCCCTGTGTCGTTGTTGTAATAGGGCGAGGGTATGCATCTCTCTCCCTCTCTCTTGCCTCCCGCGGGCGAACCATGTTATACTATTATGCCTGTTGTTTTTGTTGTTGCCCCTCTTCTCTCCTTTCACGTCTCTAAATGATTGACATATTAAACACAATTTTTTTATTAAATGACACATGTATTTACAAATATACGTATATATTTATTTTTTGAAAAATAAATAAAACAAGAGTCGGTGCGCCAAAAACACAGTCACACACAGGTCCTAGTGCGTCTCCCCACAGAACGCACCGGATATGGTGCACCTCATGATATCGACCGCATCGGAAGCAGTGCTCCAGAAAATATTTTTAGCGCACCGGTCAAGAGGCTGGTGTGCTGACTTCACTATCCGCCCGGGGCTTATAACTAAGTCAGCACATCGCCCTCCTGCCACCGTACATAGTCGTCGGTGTGGTATTTTAAAAGGCCGCACAGTTGACATAGGCCAAATACGGTAAGCTGTGCGCTGACAAAAATAGCCGGCCGGGGGCTGTTATCTCAGTCAACGCACCGCGTCACCACAATTGAACTAGGTCAATGGTGCGGCCAGGTAGCCGACCGCACCACTCTTTTTAAAGAAATTTAAATAACACGGTGTGCCTTTAGTGTCCACCCCGGAATCGGTGTGGATGCCCTTAGCACCGGTTTACCAGCCCGAACCGTTGACAATGTCGAATTGTGGTTTCGGTGCGCTGAAAACATTACCCGCCCCGGGGCTGATAATTCTTTCAACGCACTGAGTTGTCGTGATACACCATTGTCAACGGTGTGGGCTGGTAACCGACCGCATCGCACTTTTTAATTTAAATTAACACGATGCGCTGCGCGGTACCGCGCCGGAACCGGTGCAGATACAGTCAGCACCGGGTGCGGTGCGGCCTGTAAATTTACAGGCAGCACCACAAACCGATGCGAGCCGAACAACTTGAGCGCACCGCGCGACAAATTTTTCCTTTTTTTTTAATGGCTAATTTTAAGGTTTTTTCAAATTCTAATCTGCCAAAAGGTTTAATTATGGAAAAACAAGAAAAATACCTGTACATTTACCCGTCGAGGAGGCATATTGGTTGTACAATTTGCAAAAGAAAATTTGTCCACTGTTTTATAAAATTCAAGCTAGAGATTGGTGGCAATGCACAGCAGCAGTATGTGCAATAAGTGCAATGGGAGCACGGATGTCAGTGCGGCTCAAACAAGGATAACTTGCACTGGTGCTTGAGAGTTCTCTAGCACTAACAAAAGTGAAAAATGCGGTTTTTTGGCCATAATTTTTTTTTAGTTAACCCTGTCCCGGTGCGCGGGGTTTTTATTGGCGTACCGGTGCGTTTGCACTATGCCGCCCCGAGCGGTTTCTGTTTTCGCGTGCATTTAGGAGGCACCGGGGCGGCGTAGCGGTAACGCATCGATGCTCTACAGTAATAAGACGCACCAAGCACGCTGTCCGGTGAACCAATGATTTGTGCGGTTTTTTGTCGTAATTTTGTTTTTTTTTAAAACCCTTTTCTGGTGCGCGGCATTAATGGGGCCCCGGTGCGTTTCGGTCATTCCGCACCGGGCAGTTTCTGTTCCGTGCGCTTTTTATGAGACACCAGGGCGGCTTAGTGGTAACGCACTAGTGCTTTACAGTAATAAGACGCACCGGGAACATTGTCCGGTGAACCAATGATTTGTGCGGTTTTTTGGCCATAATTTTGTTTTTTTAACCCTTTTCCGGTGTGTGGTATTAATGGGGCCCCAGTGCATTTCGGTCATTCCTCACCGTGCGGTTTCTGTTCCGCACGCTTTTTATGAGACACCGGGGAAGCGTAGTAGTAACGCACCGGTGCTCTACAGAAATAAGACGCACCGAGAACACTGTCCGGTGAACCAATTATTTGTGCGGTTTTTTGGGCGTAATTTTTTTTTTTTAACCCCTTTCCGGTGCGCGAAATTTATGGGGCCCCAGTGCGTTTCACTCATTCCGCCCCGGGAGGTTTCTGTTCCGTGTGCTTTTTATGAGACACTGGTGTTGACGAGTTGACACGTACCGGTGTTGTTCCTTAATAAAAGGCATCGGGCGGTGTGCCAATGTTTTATGCAGTTTTTTTTTTTCCGTAATTTTTGTTATTTAACCATCTACAGGTGCGTGTGTTTTATGGATGCCCCGGTGCATTTTCTTGATTCCACACCGGGCGGTATTTGTTTTCGCGCACGTTTTCAGAAGCACCAGTGCGTTAGACATGTAAGGAACCGGTGTTGTACAGTATATGACGCACCGGGCGAGGGTGTTAGGAGCGCACGGTTCCCGGTGTGCCTATGTTTTGTGTGATTTTTTGGCGGTAATTTTTTATTTATTTAACCCTGTGGCCGGTGCATGGGGATTTCAGGGCAGCCCGGTGCGTTGGCGACCCAGTGTGTTTAAGGGCGACCCAGGCGGTGTCAGTTTTCGCGCGTTTTTTATGAGGCACCGGTGCAAAAGTTATGTAAAGTACCGGTACTCTACAAAATTACAACGCACCGATCTGCCAATTTTTTAACCACACCGGTGCTATGTCGTCTTGAACGCACCAGTGCGTTTTGCGGTGATAAGAGCACCAGACGAAATACATCCGCAAAAACCTTCGCCCGCTAACCTCCTCTAGGAACCTCCGCTAGAAACGGATGCCTGGGGTATTTTTATAAGGGGTTCCTCAAAAACATCCGCTAGAGGGTATTTTCCTTGTAGTGCTTCAATGAGATAGGACTTGTGGCCAATAAGGGACCTCTAAGATGCATCCAACTTGTGGATATCTAGAGTAGATACCATGTGGGATTTTTTTATGGGGTTGTTAATAAGAATATATTTGGTAATGGGGCATACATTATAATAAACCCTAGTCAACATTTCCACTTTTGTTGGAATAGTGGGGTAGGCTCCAACACTCAAGCGGAGATCATTACACTTTGAGGTGTCTTATATTGTGCTAAATGGTTATCCATTGAGGTGATGGATGTATCTAGTGACTCTAAAGCAGTTATTGAATGGGTTGTGGAGAATTCTTTCTTTGATCCTCCTATGCTTTCCAATTGGATGAAAAGAATTAGGATGATGATTGGAATTTTCAGTGGGTTGTCATTTACTCATATATACCAGGAACATAATGGAATTTTCAGTGGGTTGTCATTTATCAAAGTTAGCTCACAGATATCAAACTAGGGAAATCATCTACTCTTCCTTCATCAATGATAGATATCATGGGACTGGGAAAATCCATTTTAAATGAGTACTTTTTTCAGGATGAGGATCCTTTTTATTTTTTTCCATAATTAGAATTGGAAGATTCTCATTAAGATCTAATGAACATATGTTTTTTTTTTTTTTTTTTTGGAATATCTTTGTGACAAATGAAAAAATGAGATACATGGACTATCTTGTATATAAGGTCTATTCTCTACAGAATGGAGTTATGCAGAATGTATCTACTATATGTAAACAACCTATTATTAATATAAAAGTTTGTTGGTTTTTTCTTTTTGAATATATATATATATATATATACCTTCTTGAAATTCAAGTGAAAATACTTAGAAAACTACACTGAGTTTTTGGTTTTATGAAAGAAAATCAAAGAATGTCCAAATAAAAAGAAAGCTCAACATTTCACTTAAAAGAACTTTTACATTGTTTTCATGCCTCTGCACACCACATTTAATTTCACATGGATTGAGAGATTATCACTTTTATCCTTCGCACTTTTTTTTTCTATGCATTTTGAACCATTTCACAAGCAAGGAACAAATATTGTAACTTACGGTCACATGGCCACCAATCCAACTTATGTGCACCCTACTCAAAAAAACCTTTTTCCCACATTCCATCTTTTTGTATTTTACATTACCACATGACACACCTCTCCACGCTCTTCTTCCACATCTTTCCCTTCACACGTATGATATCACATACACCTTTATACATTCTTCTATGCTAACACCTCTATTTGTCCTCCTATATTTCTGTTTCATTCTGTCTCCACATCAATTTGGATGTGGAGTGTGGAGACCATTATTTTTTATGAGCCCCTTCATTAGCGTACCACCTTCACCTACATTAAAAAATACGCATTCTGACTTGAGGTAGTTTCATCTTTACGTGGTAATTGAGAACTTACTATAAGTATAAGTGTAAATAATAATAAAGGATGTTCTTAACACTTCATTGCATTTTTTATTATGTTTTTAGGATGGTCTTAAGGAATATACATTTTGAAGACCAAAACAATAAGTGTTTTAAGGAAAATAATAATATTAAAATTATGAATTTTAAATAAAGGTTGGCAATGTTGTTGTGATATAAAGATTTAAAATTAAGGGAATTTTGAGAGTTAAAATGGATCTAATAAGAAAAATTATAAAGTAAAAGTTATGAAAAGAATATCTTTTTTTAATTGTATTTTTGACTTATCTTATTGCTCAAATGTCAAGTGTAGGCACTCGTGGATGCAGAATTAAATTATGCATCAAACAAGCACCTGCTTTGCGTATTTTTTAGTAGACCCACACCTAAATAAATTAAAAATGTGTACTGCAAACTGAGCTCTCGGGTTCCAGTGCTAAGGACCCTACTCCTATCAAGTCTGCAGATGATGAATAACTTGGTGTCTGTCCCTTTGGTTTATCTTTAGTTATATGCAGAAGTATTATAATTTTCAATATGTTTCTAGTTATGTTTACAGTTATCTAGAATCTAGGCACTACAAAGACAATCAGACTTACTTGTTATGGATCATTAGACTTATTATGTTTTGTTGTTGGATGGCTTATCACGCTGTTAGGTGGCCAACATACTTGGTTTCCATCTAGGAAAGTTGAGGCCACCTAACCATACGCATATGGATGTAACTTGTCTTTTTTGATGATTAATGAAACAGAGAGGTCCTACCAAGCTTACAAAAAAAAAATGTAGAAAAATGTATTTTCTACATCTGTAGAAAAAATGTAGAAAATTGTTTTTCATGTGCTTTCAATTTATCTTAGTGTGCGAATACTCAAAAGTATGTAGAGTCGGTAATTGTTGGATTCAAGTTTGAATTTCATATTTTCTACAGATGACACTTAAGTAAACCTATAATGATATCATTCAAAAATACAATTAAAAATAATAATTTTCTCCTTTTCTCTCCAAAAATATTTACCATTGGGGATGACTTCATTAACTTGAACCATATTGATTCTTTTGAAATTGATTTTGATAGTACATTTTTTTTTGTTTTGAGACTTAATTTTCACTTCATAAAACTCCGAATAGTAAGGTGTAGGGTGTGGTATTTATATTATAGACAACAAAACTTAAAAATTCTCTCTAAAGAAAAACAAACCATTTATCAATTATAATATTAATTTCATAGCTCAAAATTCTAAATATTTCTACTTGTCAACAACTTATAAGTGGTATAACTTAGTTACCAAAAGGCGAACAAAAAAAGATTGTGGTTTGGGCTAAAAAATTAGTGACTTTTTCTTGCATGACAAAAGTATGTAATGTGTGAGAAGTTGTTTGGTGTGCTAATATGTTTGATTCTAAATATAGGATAGTGAGGTTAGATAGAGAAGACAAGTTATAGATATTACAACTTGCTCCACCTATCAGATAATGTTACCAATTCCGAAGCTCATTAAGATTTTCATGATGCCCAAGGTTATTAATTTTCTAAATGCACATTGCCATGGTTTGGTATCTTGAGCAAATGGATTTTACAACTTAAAGATAAAGCTACAAAGATGTACCGATTAAATATCCTTAAATTGGCAAACCCGTATAAAGAGATGGCGTAGCTTTTTGCTCATTTGATTGGGTAAGAATCCATGACTTACTAATCATGTTTCTCTATCTTTTGCTAAGTCTTTAAAAAAAAAAAAATCCATTTGGAGAAAATTACTTTCTTATAAGAACATACAATACTTGTTGGAGTTTTAGATGACCAAAAGAGTATACATGGCTTCTTACTCGAGTTTTTTTTGTTCTTCAATATAACCATTGAAAATGTGATAATACAAGTTGATATTATTTAGAAAATTGATGGTATGCATTTGTTACCAAGTCCTATGGAGGAAATTTAGGATGAGGAGAGTTAAACAAATAATTTTCGTCAAAGAACTCAAATCTTTCACACTCAAATCAAGGGAATTTCTAATGAGGAAGGGAAGCTTTCTTATGAATAGCAATTGTACGAGTTTGAAGGAAAACCTCTCTATTTTTCCAAATTTCGATTGGAACATTCTTAATTGTTGAGATATATAAACAATTTTAGAAATGGGGTGTTTTCTACACCATAAGAGGAATAAAAAATTTGTGTATGTGCCTTTTAGATTTATTAGAATCCTTGTTAAAGATATAAGACAATTAAAGGAAAGGGCCTAATTGAAGATTGGATTTTTCGAACCTAAATGAGGCTAATGTAACTTAATGGATATGACTTAGAGCAATTATTCATGACATCTATTGTTTTTGGGGGCTATACTTAATGTTTCATAAAATTTGAAATTTTTGAGGGAGGAAGAGACCATGAAATATTTAAACCATATTGTAGGGTACAAATTATGAAATTCCTTGAAGGCTTTTATATAGTGATATGCTTAAATGTTCATACAAAGAGTACAAAAAAATGTGAAAAATATTTTCGATGATGATGAGTGATGTAAAGGTTCTACTAGACAACATGTTATGAATTCAGAGAGATTTTATAATGAGCTAAACGTATATGGTATTCCCACAAGGGGGGCATATATGGGGTTAAATATACATATAATATGTAAATGTATATATAATACGGTCGGCCTAGTGATAAGGAGTCCATATAAGCAATGTGCGAATAGGTATATGTAGTCATTATTGAGGACATGTAATATATGGTATTCCCACAAGGGGGGCATATATGGGGTTAAATATACATATAATATGTAAATGTATATATAATACAGTCGGCCTAGTGATGAGGAGGCCATATAGGGAATGTGTGAATAGGTATATATAGTCATTATTGAGGACATGTAACTTGGATTTAATAAGGTATTTAAGTATTTGGAGGATTTTTTTCGTATTATTATATATATTGGAGTTGTGCTTCATGCTCAAATTAGTGTACATGGTGTGTACTTCTGATTTTTTATGTCTTTGGACCATAACACAACACCTCAAAAAAGTTTGAGGGGAAAACCTAAATCTAGTTACGCCTTAAGGCGTCACTATTTGAAAACAACTCCCCTAGCTGCCACTGTGTCCATGTTTGAGCCATTGGATCAAATGTTAGACCATTGAATTGTTTTAGGCCATTAGATCAAGTAAATATTTTTATATATGTTTTTTATAATGTTAGTTTTTTTTTTCTTTTTAATGAGTTAGATTGAATTTACACAAAATTAAAAATAAAAGTAAAATAAATAAAAATATTGACATAATGTAATGAACATTTTAACTAGGTCAAAATACAATAAAAAATAAAATAATGATAAACTATAAATACATCCCATGGTATTCATGTGGAATGTAGTTTCTTTATAGGGAGGGACTAAGATGGCCTAAAGGAATCTTAACTCTCGATCTAAACTAATTATTTAATAAAATTATTTTTAAATGTTTATAACCATTATTCTTTTAAAAGTTTACTTAATAAAATGTATCTAATTTTTCATCCATCCAAATATACATAGTTTTTCTTGTTTTGTATTATTTTTGTTACAACTATTTTATTATTCCAAAAATAAATGGTTTTTTTTTGTTATATATTATTTATGTTACAATTGTTTTAATGTTTTAGGCCATTATATCAAATAAATATTTTTATATATGTTTTTTATAATGTTAGTTTTTTTTCTTTTTAATAAGTTAGATTGAATTTACACAAAATAAAAAATAAAAATAAATTAAGTAAAAAGATTGACATAATGTAATGAACATTTTAACTAGGTCAAAATACAATAAAAAATAAAAATAATAAATTAAATAATGATAAACTATAAATACAGCCCATGGTATTGACCCATGGTATTTATGTGGAATGTAGTTTCGTTATAGGTGGAACTAAAATGGCCTAAATCAATCTTAACTCTCGATCAAAACTAATTAAATATACATAGTTTTTCTTGTTATATATTATTTTTGTTATAACTATTTTATTATTCCAAAAATACATGGTTTTTTTTATATATATTATTTATGTTACAATTGTTTTATAATTCATGAGTATTATTTCTTAATATATTAAAAATTAAATTAATAATGAGATTTTTTAAAATATGTGACCTTTTTTAAATTTCCAAATTATTTCAAAGGACATATCTTTTTTGTCTAGTAGTCTCTTTACCTCTGCCCTTAAATTCAATGACCCAAAAAATACTAGATAAATAATTTCCTTTCAAAACATAAATGTACTATCAGTAGGGAAGGGTGTTATTATATTTAAAATTTGTTCCCATTCTTGTCACTACAAAATTTGATTGTTGCCTTTTATATGATGGGAAAATAAATGATCTTTTCTTTTTTTGTAAATTAGGTGGTGTCTTTCTATTTTCTATTTATAATTGAAGGACAGGCTACAATATAATATTCATACTTTGGCCTCAACCTGCCCGTAGGAAACCAGGTCTGTTGGCCATCTAAGTGCATTGAAAGCTTGCCAAAATTGAAATTGTCTCTTTCTTCTATACATCGCATTAGCTAACTGTCTTACTATTTCAACATGTTCAAGCATATAACATAAAATAAGTTCACATACTTCCAAAAAAACCATAAAGCAGAATACTATAAAAAACTAGCCATCTGAAGAGGAAACTGGGGCTGGGTCCTTGGCATGAGACCCAGGCATGTCAACCTGTTGCATCTGCTGGAGCAGCTTCTCCATACGTCCCATCCTGTCGTCCATTCTCTGAATGCGGTCAGTTGCTTGATATTGGGTAATTTTAATATGCTACAGGTGGCTTTCAATATTCTCCAACAGATCTTTGAGGTACAGTTTTGTCTTTGGCTGAACTTTGAACTCTGGAGGATGAGCACTTTGTATTGCTTTTGCCAGAGACATTTCATTAACCAATATGTATGAATGGTTTGGTTAAATAAAGTAAGGCGACCTCGGGTGTTGCCAGGGTCCTGGATGAAATCGAGAATTTCAGCTTCAGCTTCGTTGTCTTCAGGGTCCGTCTGCAGATCTCTTTCCCAACCACGAATTTGATTACGGGTTGGAGAGGAATTGCCTAAAATGTAGTTCACTACAAGATTTTCCAAATGCTCCTAGTTAGTTCTTCTTCCTCGTTTCTTTGGCACCTGTTCCTGCTGTATCTTTTGTTTACCCTTGGCTGTTTCAGAGCGCAGACAACGTTTCCCCATGATGACTTTGTTCCTATTCAAGAGAAAAGACAGACAAGTAATAACCGGAGTAATAACAGGAGTACAGATGGACCCTTTGTTTTCATTTTCTTCATAAATTTCTTTTAAAGATTTCAACTGAGAGCGACTCCTAAGATTTGGAAGCTGTACCCTAGACTGAGGGGTAGACTTTAACTGAATGATGTTATCCCTAGAGCCACAGCCGAAGTAAATCATAATAACCTGGGTCATCTTCCGCCACAAAGCCTTGATTACATGCGTTTCAAAAATCCAAACAGAGAACAAGCAGAACAGAGAATAAGAATCACGGAAAATGTGACCCACAAACATTAGGTTGTTGTTGAGCCAGAGAGCAAGCATTTTGGGTGCTTGAATACGGGGTTGAGCGCAACTGCAGCGAAGTCTGGAAGGAAGAGAGCATGCGGTAGGCGCCAAGATTGTGACCAAACAAGAATCAGGACTTTGCAGACCCATTTTAACATGAAGAATGTAAGGAAGAGAGCATCCGGTAGGCGCAAAAATTGTACCCAAACAAGAATCAGAACTTTGCAGACCCATTATAACATGAAGGCGCATCTCACACAAAGCGTCCCGTAAACTGTGACTATTTGTGGGTATAGCATTACAGATACAGAGACTGAAATATAAACAAGGGTCCCGAAAACAGGGATGGACAGGGTTTTGCGGTGGGGTAAGAGACCAAAAACACGATAGTGAATTCCCAACAAACAGAAAATAATCAAGCCAGGTCCTAATATGAATTATATGCTTCATGGAAATGAGGATAGAGACCGATACATACCCAGCCACAGTAGCGAAATTAACAGGATGAGTTGCGCGCCTCCTCTTCGTCTCCCAAGCTCTTGCATGCAGCAAGCTTTGCATGAGCGTTTTGGGTGAGGGAGGGCGGTGACTTACCTTAAACATAACTTCCGTTCATGGCGCTGACAAGCCAGCCTGACATGATCGCTGTATAATTATACCAACGCAAGTGAACACCCATACTATTGATCGAGCATGGCAGTGCATCATCATGGTTATTAATTGTCTGAAGGGTGATCTTTAAAAGGCACTAAAGTATTGAATTATGATCCTTAAAGAAGTCCCCGCTTATGATTTTTTCTTCTTACTTTTGGGTCTTCATGATTTTTGTTATTCTAACTGAGGTGAAAAGTTCCAAAGAAGTGGAATATTGGTAGTTCAAAGAGGAATTATGGAAATATGATTGTAGATAATTTATTAATATAAATTATCTGAAGTGAGATTAATTAACCATCCCCGAGGGTTAAAAAGGGCCCAAATGTCTCTTATCCATAAAATTGATGATTAAGATAACTCTATGGTCTATGTTCAAATGACACGTGAAGGTGGATTTACCATACTTAAGCTTCTTAGTACTCTCTTATGAAGTACAACATGTCATAGTGATAAGTTTTTATTCCATTAAATAATTCTAACTTTACAACAGAGTCAGAGTTCTAGGAGTAGTATCAGAGGAATTCAACATTGCGAATGTGATAGAAACAAATAATTCGTGAAAGGGTGAGGTCTAAAAACAAAGTGCATCCTTCAAGCAGAAAAAAAATAAAAATAAATAAATAAATAAAATAAATAAATAAATAAATAAATAAATTTGTCACATAGAGGTTTTGAGTACTTTGGCCAAAATGTCTTATCCATTATGAAAAAACACATCTTACATGCAATTAATAACAAATAATTTGTTCCACATCAATTACCCAATATGGATATTTTGATTTGAGGTCCAGTAAACATAATTCTTCACCCCTTATTTTGGAGGATCAGTTGCCCAATATGGATATTTTGATTTGAGGTCCAGTAAACATAATTCTCCACCCCTTATTTTGGAGGATCAGTTGGAGCCCAAAAAGTTCCTACTACTTCTTCTTTCTTATATGCCATTTTTACTTATACCACAACCTTACCGCGTTTCCAGTTTCCAATTTACATCACAAATTCCATCACATATAGTGGGAGGGAACCTTGAATACTATGATGCCAAATTCCAATAACTCAGAGGGAAAGTAATAATATAACCTAGGAAATTCATATAAAGCACTTTATATTTATTACTATTTCATATAAAATAATAAGTTAAATTTAAAATTATATATTAAGTTTTTAAATAAACTACTTGTCTGTTATATATATGTGATTAATATTATTTAAATAATTTAAATTCAATTAATTTTTCTGAGAATTATTATTAGTAGATTTAGATAAGGAAATAGTTAATTATGTCTTAATTATTGTGGAATATTTGATTGGAGACTTTTCTGAGTAGAAATATTTACAAAAGTGTTTTCTGGATCCATCACATAATTGAAAGATTCTGATCTGCTAGGGGTATAAAAAGAGTTAAAAAAAATAGTTGTTAGAAAATATTAACAACTAGAAGAATAAATTAATAAAATAAAATAAAATAAAATAAAAAAAGTCAAAAATCAAAAAATATAATGAGTAATAAATTTAGGAATAAATAAATAAAATAAATAATAATCCAATTAAATAAATGGTTGAAATATATAAACAATAAGTAAAAATAAGGCTAACATTAGTAATACAAATATATAAGTATAAGTACTAAGAAAAAAATGAGCATTGCTATGATTAAAACTAATTCTCATGAGCTGCGAAGTGAGACCGGGCAGTGGTCTATTCCCAAGACTCTCTAGAATGATAGAATCTATCATAATTGTGATACTAAAAATGTGGAATATGAAAAGCACTTCCTTTTAGACTGTCTGGCTCTTTCTCACTTCCACTCTTAATTCCCTAACATCTGCCACACTTCCAATCTTCTTCACTTATTAAGCCAACCCATCTATAGCAATCTTGGAGTACTTCTTTCCCTTCTCTTTGATCATAGAAACACGATTATGAGCAATCACATTTAGATTATTTTTCTCTTTCTTTTTTGAGATGTGACAGGCCAATCACATTTAGATTCTTTTTCTTTTTCTTTTTTGAGATGTGATAGGCCACATTGGTTTTAGTGGATGTTAATCATCATCATCATCACACACACACATATATATAAATATTTATTTAATAAATCCTAAAATCCTAATTACAAATCAAAAATAGTTATATAGATACAAATCATAACCCACTTTCTTCTCTACACACTTGAGTTATTACTTAATCAATTTTACCCTTATTTATTTTTACCCTTGCTACTTTATTTTCTTTTACTTTTACTAAGTTATGCAAGGTTTAACATCTCTTTTTACTTCATATACAAATAATATAACGAGTTGGTTTTTTTATAAAGCATTATAAATCTCCTCCCATAATGCATGTGGGATGAGTAAAGTGAATTTATAAGTCAATGGCCAAGATTTATGTGAATTGAATCAATGGTTGTTGAGTCGTTTCAAGCAAATCAACGATGGCTAATTCATGAACTTCTTAAGGCCATAACTTGAGTTATATATATCAACTCGGAAAATTCAAAGAATAATCATGACCAATTTCAAATTTGTAACACCCTCTTCCCACATCTACCCAAGTAACTGACCAATCGGGGTAAACATGTGACGAGAGGATACTAATACAAGATTCAACCTCCTAGATGACCTTGAGGAAGTGGAACTGACGTAAACATGACAAACAAACCTTACACAACATCAACAATGTCACTGGGAGGTATCCCAACCCTTCAGACCTCTTACCCATGGGTTAGGCTGACTTTTTGACCATTTTGAGCCTTAGCCGCAGGCATAACACTACAAGGTAGCGACTGGGAGGCAATAGCCACAGGCACAACACAACAAGCATGAAGCCAGGGCCCTAATTACTCACTTTTGTGCCTGCGACTCTGGGATTTGAGCCACCTTTTTAGGTCGAGAGCCCAGGTCACTGCCCAGAACTTCATGAAAAATTAGGGGATGATAAATAACATTGGGACAATGATACAAAAGCAATCACATCAACAAGAACTCGTATGTACCCCTCCTAACCATGACAGTAATTTTGTCAAACATGTCACAAACATTGAATCTATAGGTGCAAGCAACAAATTTAAACATAGGGGTCTCATACTTATCTCAGAATTGCTAAGAATCATTACTCCCTTACGTCATAAGTTGCAATACAATCTATTTTAACATAGATACATTGTGCATTCATTTACAATTAAAAACATGGATAGAACCATATATCACGACTAATAAAATACATGCTTATAACCAACATAATAGCAACAAAAATACCATGGATACAATTAGCAATATAATCCACATAATAACCAGTGAAATTATACATCAAATACCAAAGGAATGAGTTTCTCATTAATGAGTGTAAAAACCAACTAGAGATGGGACTTCCACGTTCCACTTGACCATAGATTAGATGAGCCAAATCTCTCTTCATTCAATCATTCCCGTGCCATATTCCAAGCATAAATGTGGGAATCAAACTGAAAGAACCAACTAGGGTATCCCGAGGCTAAACCACCTTACCCTCATCAATCATAAACTAGCCTTTATTGTGATCTACACACGATCACTAGGCCAACACAAGCATGGATATCACTAGATTCTCTCTTCCTAAACCATGAGAAATTTTCTTGTCTCCTAGTCTCTCAGGCTTTACTACAACCCACAGTTTTTATCATGGGTCACTAGGCCCTAAACTGAGACATACTCTCTTTTGGGCCTTGTTTTTTATCTCTTTTTGCTTAAGAAATACACTTTGTTTTTCCACATTATCCATCTATCTACCATCATATTCACCTTACATTGACCTAAAGATGTATATACATGTATTTAATTTATTTTTTTCAATTATTAGATGTTTTTGTAAAAATTGGAATTTAAGTGCAATTTTGGATAGCAGCAGAAATTCCCGTAATAGCATGATGGTTTGCATATGTGCAGGACACTTGGGCTCGAGCTGGATATGTTTCTAGAAAGCTAGGGAACTAGGAGCAAGGTTACACCTGTTGGCACAGTCAGATTGAGCTTTAATAGGTTCAGTCAAAGGCGGTCAAACAGGACCAGTCTTTATGGAGGATCCCTAGAAACTAGGTCAAAACTCTTATTTTATGGGATTTTCCAGATTATGATGGATATGATAGATGAATTCAACCTGATATGATAGGATAAGGATATTTATGATTAATTGAGATATTTTAGATCAGTTTGTTAGATATTTCATCTATTTAAGCCTCACACTTTGAAGGCTTTGACATGGGAACTTGTATGACTTATTATTATTATTATTGCTAAGACTTGAAGACATAATAGAAGATATGTTATATCATATTTTGATGATGTTACATGTTGATTGATTGCTTGAAGTCTTGAGTCGCTGAGTTTACCTTCAGTGTGCGAGGCAAGGGTGGAAGGGCCCCCACACCGAGCTAAGTGCACTTCTTAGTTTTCATAGTTGTAATTTATGAATTATTCTGCTTATGTAGATTTATCATTTATTGCTTTCCTATTTTCACAATAGCATTAATGATATAATGAAAACAGTAATTAAGGACAACCAGGACCTATGAACATAGAGCCTCTTGATTATTATTTCATATATCTTAATCCATTTTTTAGAAGTTAGATTTATTATTTCCTGCTTTCATGTTTTCACAATAGCATTAATGATAGAATGAAATCAGTAATGAAGGAAAACCAGGACCTCTGAACATAGAGCCTCTTGAATATTATTTCATATATCTTAATCTATTGTTTAGAAGTTAGATTTATCATTTCCTGCTTTCAAGTTTTCACAATAGTATGAAGGATAGAATGAAATCAATAATGAAGGAAAACCAGGACCTCTGAACATAGAGCCTCTTGATTATTATTTCATATATCTTAATCTATTGTTTAGAATTTAAATTTATCATTTCCTGCTTTCATGTTTTCACAATAGTATGAAGGATAGAATGAAATCAGCAATGAAGGACAACCAGGACCTCTGAACATAGTGCCTCTTGATTATTATTTCATATATCTTAATCTACTGTTTAGAAGTTAGATTCTTGCTTTCACAATCGCATTGATGATAGAACGAAATCAGTAATGAAGGACAAACAGGACCTCTGAACATAGAGCCTATTGATTATTATTTCATATGTCTTGATCCATTTTTTAGAAATTAATTAAGTTTATTTTATATCTGTAATATGCATTTCTTTAACCAACAATAATTAATCTTCTAAATTTGACTATAATTGAAACCCATATATTTTGGGGATGCTTCTAAGTTCACCAACCCGAATTGATAATAAATACTTCCGTTAATTTGTAACAGTAAATTGACCCAACACTCTCCAGGATTTACCTTATATCCCAAACCTGGGATTCCTATGATTAAATGGAGAGAAAACCACCTCTCAGGCTTTACCGCAATCAAAACTCAGATTACTAGGCCCTAAATCGAGGCAACACATGAACCAGTTCCATAATCATTCAGAGATCCACCTCACTCAGTTTCAAATCCATCCGGTAATCTAGCTAAACCAAACATGAGAAATCCACAACACCGTGGTTATCCGGAAATGGCAAGGCTAGGCTGAATACACTATCACACCTGGAAAAAACCCATGCCAAGACAACAAAGAACCACATGCAATACCATGCATGCCAAATCTAGCAAGAAATCATACATGCAAATCAATACTTGTAAATAACCTTGTTGTAGTTGATTGATTCCTACTCCTCCTTTCTTTCTTCCTCCTTCTTCTTGCTTTCTTTCCCTTATTGCTCCAATTCCAAAGTCCTCCAAGAATTGTGAGTGTCCAAGAGTGAGAGAAAGAGAGAGAGAGAGAGATACAGAGACAAAGTAATGAGAGAGCTCCAAAAATGCACTAATAAAAGGTACCAAATGATCCTAAGAATCTTTTTTATAGAAGAGGCCTCTATTTTCTTCATTTTCCATTATTTTCCTTCATTTTCTTCCTCGCATGCAACCTATGACCTTTCACCTCCCTTTTCTCCTAATTTCCATTACTTTCATAAATAATTATGCCAAATATGCCATTTTGCATTTCCAAAGCCTTTGCTTTTTCCCTTTCCAGTTTTCTTAGCCATATTAAACCAAATTAACACCCCCTAGGATGTTTTTCCCAACATTTAGCTTGGAATAAGTGTCCCATCAACCATGATTATTATTTATAACTTTATTACATGGAATTTTCACCAGGGCTGTTACAAAACCATCCTCCTTGGGGGACACCGTCCTCGATGTTCAACCACACATATACCTTAGAAAAACCACTGAAAAACAACCATATTTCCCATGGAGCTTTATAACATATCTCGATGTAGTATTTACAATGATCAACCTGTTGAAAAGAAAACCAACGTGACATCATAACAACACTAAAATTATAACAACATGAAACCATACCACTTATTGGAGCTTTATAACATAGCTCATGGCAGTATTTACATCCATATACATATGTACATATACCCGAACATCACATCAAAACATATATCAAAACATCATCACAACATATGCCAAAAATATACCAAAATCACACCAAAATTTCTTTGCCTCAACTGGAAAACAAGGAAATATACATGGCCTGCATCTGCTCCGTCATCTCCCATGTAGCTTCATCGGGCCCAAAGTACTTCCATTGCACTTTAACTCGCTCTATTTCTCAGTTCCGGAGCATGAGCACCTTTTTCTACAATATACGTTGAGCCTCCAGCTGGAATTCTCCATCGGGTTCCACCTGCAATACAAACCAGTCAATCACATGATCAACATCTTTAACATACTTCTTAAGTAAATATATATGAAAGACATCATGGAATTTTACTCTGGAAGGCATTGCAATTCGATAGGCCATTAGCTCGATCCTCTCAACCATCCTAAAGGGTCCACAAAACCGTGATGCCAACTTGGCACATGATCCAATTCGCAAGGAGATCTTCTTGGGCTTGATACGCAAGTACACATGATCCCCAAATTGAAACTCCTTCAACAACCCGTTCCTATCTGCATAACTCTTTTGTCTATCTTGTGATGCCTTCAAGTTCTTCTTGTTCACCCGCATTTCTTGTTCCATTTATGCCAACATCTCTAATCCAATAAATACTCTATTACTCAAATCAGTCCAAATGATAGGAGTTTTGCAACTTTACCCATACATAGCATCAAATAGATTCATCTTCAATGACTCTCGATATCTGTTGTTTTAGGCGAACTCTACAAGTGGAAGATACTCTTCCCACTTGCGTTGTTGATGCATCACATACATCCTCAACATATCCTCTGGTATCTTGTTGACCCTCTCAGTTTTTCAATCTGTCTACGGATGATAAGCCATGTATAAGGCCAACTCAATGCCCAAACCTGCAAACAACTCCTTCCAAAACTTGGAAGTGGATTCTGCATCCTTGTCAGACACAATATTCTTTGGAACACAATGCAATCTAACTATGTCTATGATAAGCACATGTGCTACATTGCAAGCTGAATAAGTAGTTTTCACTGGAATAAAATGTGCAAGTTTTTTCAACCTGTCCACAACAACCATGATGGAGTCATGTTGTCTAGTTGTCTTAGGAAAACTTGTAATGAAATCCATGGAAATTACCTCGCATTCCATTTTGGAATCATAATCTATTGTAGCAGTCCAACTGGATGTTTACACTCTACTTTAACCATCTGACATTCCAAACATCTGGCTACAAAATCTGCCACATCCTTCTTTAGATTCGGCCAATAATAGAATATCTTTACTGCAGTCAGTGTCTTTTGATAACTTGGGTGACCCGAATATGGTTTCGCATGAAACTTCCTCAAGATCACCTTCTTGAGCTCACTAATGTCTAATACATATATCCTGTCTCTAAATCTAACCAATCCATCTGTTGTGGGATGATAGTCCAAATCTTATACACATGTACTTGTACCTATACATGTACTACCATATATACATGTACATGTACTGCCACATATACCTATACATGTAATACCACATGTAGATGTACTTGTACTATCACTTGTACCTGTACTTTGATACAACCTGTGCACAATCTCCATATACCTGTGATCCTGCTAACCTACTTGTAAGATCTTATCCTGTAAGTCTGCCCCATAATATCTCATCACTACTAAGTGGTTTACCTGCACCTGCCTGCTAAGAGCATATGCGACCTTGCTCTCCTTTTCCTTTATGTACTTGATCTTGAAGTCAAACTCACTGATCATGCCCAACCATCTAGCCTATCTGGCTTTCAAATTCAGCTGGTCAAACAAGTACCTCAACCTAATGTGGTCATTCAACAATACAAATCACCTGCCAAGAAAATAGTGCCTCCACATCTTTAGTGCATGTATGATTGTTTCTAGCTCAAGATCATGTGTCGAGTATTTATTCTCATGCTCATTCAACTTTTGCGACTCATAGCATACCACATGTCCGTCCTGCATAAGGACCCCACCAAGTCCTCTCTTGCAAGCATTTGTACATACTACAAATTCCTTGTTTGGATCTGCAACCTTTAACACTGGATCATGTGTCAACAATTGCTTAAGCTACTCAAAACTAGCCTCGCACTCCTCTGTCCAATCATTCTTCTTACCTTTCTACTACAATGATGTAATAGTATAAGAAATCTATGAGAATTTCCCAATGAAACTCCTGTAATAACCTGCCAATCCCATGAATGATCTCACCTCATCTACATTCTTAGGAGCTACCCACTCCAAGATGGCTCTTATATTTTCTGGATATACTGCAATGCCCTCCTTGGAGACAACGTGTCCCAAGTAATGTACCTCAGTTTTGAATAAACTACATTTGATGAGCTTAACATACAACTGATGCTCTCTCAAAAACCTCAACACTGCTTCCAAATGCTCGGCATGCTCTTCCTCATTTTTAGAATACACCAATATGTCATCAATGAACAAAATAAAAAAATTATCCAAATAAGGACACAACACATTATTCATCAAACACATAAATGTAGCTAGGGCATTAGTTAAACCGAATGGAACTAAAACAAACTCATAATGCTCGCACCTGGTCTTGAATGTGGTCTTATAGATGTACTTCTCTTTGATGTTTACCTGATGATATCCTGATCTCAAGTCGATCTTAGAGAACACTGCTGCTCTCTTCAGTTGATCAAACAAATCATCGATCCTCGGTAGTGGGTACCTATTCTTGATGTTCACTTGGTTCAACTACCTGTATTCAATGCATAATCTGAGAGTGCCATCCTTATTTTTCACGAACAAAATTGGTGTGCCCCATGGCGATACACTTGGCATAATGTACGCTTTGTCAAGCATCTCTTTTAGTTGCAAATTTAACTCTACCAACTTTGGTGTGCTCATCCTATAAGGTGATTTTGATGTTGGAGCTGCCCATAGCGCCGCCTCAATAGAGAAGTCTACCTCCATGTGAGGTGGAAAATCTGAAATCTATGCTGGAAACATATCTTGAAGCTGTTGCAAAACTGGATACCTGCTCAAAACATCTACATTCTCCACTTCCTTGCCTTTTTGGTAGAGATATGAAGTGCAAATAGTACACACCATTTCCTATGGTTGTGCTTGGCTTGCATGGTTGTCACCATTCTAACTAATGTGGCTTTCTTCTTTCCTTGTAAAACTCTTGGTTCCCCATTGTCATCCAAGCATTCAATAGCTTTGTAATAGTAATCTACCTTGGTCCTATGAAAGTATAACCAATCCATATCCAATAGCATATTGTATGATCATAATGGCAATATGTTCCAGTGCTTTTTTGTAGGCATGTCATTTAACTCAAATGCATAAGCTCTTACCCAATGGTGAAATATTTTCTTCGTACCTATTGCTAACTGCACTAACCAAGATTCTGCATGTATTTCCTTACTCAAACCACACTTATCCAACAAGTCAGGACTAACATAGTTATAATTAGACCCAGGTTCAATAAAAATATAAATAACTTGATCACAAAGCTTAACATCCATCTCAACGATAGATGTCTGGTGCTCTTCCTGCCTTTCAGGCCAAGACGTAACTCTGCAAAACTAAAGATGAAATATATGGAGATTGTGTGTGTACTTATACATGGAGGTGAGACTATTGGGATTTTTTAGTCATCCATAATTTTCACTATCTGAAGATGACTAAGTATCGGTTCTAGATTTCTAGAAACAAAGTTCATGAACATTGTGAGTTCTAGAAATCTCACTACCTTCATTATCCTTAAGATAATTTAATCACTATTTCATCATCCCATCGTGACAAGCTCAGCTCACCCATCCCAAAAAACCCATTAGAGGCTCATGTCACTCATTTTGTCTATATTTTGTCACCTTTTTCCCAAATCCTCTATTTTGTTTTGCCTAACTCCTCCATTGTCCATCTAGGGTTTTTAAGGGCATTTTTCTTGGTTTCATGACCTCCATGGTTAAAAATAAACGAGGCTTGTATCCTGATGCTCTTACACCTCCTCCTATCCTTAGTGTACCTCCATAAACACTTCCCATCACTTATATCCCTCAAAATCATCAATTTTCTACAAAACCTAGTCTATTGCCACAATTTGACACTTTTTGAGACTAGGCCTCACTCAATTCTTGAAATTCCACTTTCCCCTACTCCCTAACATATATCCCTATCCCCCAAAATTTCCCCAAGAATTTATACAACCCTTAAACCCCTTCATTCCCCTCCCTCTGCAAGGCGGTCCTAAATCCCCTACACCAAACCCTAATTTCCTCTTCCAACTAAGTTAGGGTTTGATATGAAAATGAGGCACAAGAGCACAGGATTCATTTGATAGATCATGTCAGCAATAATAATTCTATACCAGCTCATAAACATCATGCCTCCATCATTTTCCAATTATTCATTCCAAGAGACAAGCCATGTGTCACACCTAGGGCTAGTTTTGCTTCAAATTGTGTTTCTGAAAAAAAAGAGATGAATTTGGAAAAAGTGACAGCATTTTTTGTCCATCATAGGGCCAAGAAGAAAAACCTCCTTCATTTTTTACACAGGTATCATGGTTTGAGATCAATGTCAAAACTACAAGTGTCACGAGAGAAATTCTTCACTTCTGGAGTGACCTTGGGAAAATCAGTTTTTCCCACAGCTGGAGTGTCCAAATGAATTTCTTAATGAGTCAAATGACAACTATACTTCAATATATTTCCAATGAGCTATCATGAGCTCAATTTTTAATTGAGGAAGTCATCCAAAAGTGGTATGCACCAGCACTCTGCATTTCTGCACCATCATTCAGGGAATTTTTTATCAGTCTTGGAAAAATCAACTTTTGACTAGGAAAATAAACTCCAAAAAGGAAAACCATTGTATATTTGGACAGTATACAAGTCAAGCTTTTCAAAGAGCTATCACGGGCCCAATTCCGACACCGGGAAGGTCTCCAAATGCCTTCTACAAAAAGGCACTGCGCAAAGATAGATTGGCGCTACGCACAGGCAAAGTGTGTCTCAAATTGCTAAGAAGGGTCAAAAATTCAAGTTTTCACCTCCAAACCTCCTGCATTCAAAGAAATAAGGTTTTTAACTCTCTTCCTCACTTTGCAAGCAATCTTTTCATAAACAAGGAGGGCATTTAAGGCTTAAAATGACCAAACCCTAATCTCAGTAAAGATCAAATATTTAACCCTTCCAAGACAAAATTCACAAGTTAGAGGTTGTCCTTAGCCTAAAGATACTCAGTGCATATAACCCTCCTCCTAAAACTCTGAATTTGTCCCATACTTATTTCATTTGGCCCTCATTTTCAAATTTTGTCCTTACATCACTCAGTGTCATCCTTTGACCTAGAGGCTCTCAAACAAAGTTTAAAAGACCTTTGCCTCTAAACCAGCCACCATGTCTAAAGAAAAATCAGTGAGTCAAAGACAAGGTTAAAGGAAGAACAAAGGAGATGACATCAACAGGCAAGAGGCAGACCCTAATAAGAAAGATCAAATGGATAATGATAGCATGGAATAAAGTGGTGAAAATAAAGCAAAAGCAGAAAACAGTGAGGCAACTATAGAGCCTAATCAAGAAGATGAACATAGTGAAAATGGTAAAGACAGTAGGGCAAAAACAAATTCTAAAGAGGAGCAACAACAGAATGATGATGACAAAGAAGGTTCACATGACAACCATGAGGAAAGAGGAATTTTGCATAACAGTGAGCACAATAATGGTGTAGATAATAACAACATGAAGGATGATGATAAATGAAGAAACAAAGGAATATAATGATGAAAGAGTTGAAGGTCAAAAGCATACCAATGATGAAGCTGAGTTAGAATTTGAAGGTGAAGGCATTAACCAAAGAAGTAATGAAGATAATAGTATTGATGAGACCGGCCATGATGAGCAATGGAATAGTCATGACAGCTGTCATAACTATCATGACACTAATCAGCTTCTGAATGACCAAGGAATCCACAGTGACAGTGCAGAAAGTTACAGAGAAGAGGACCTATATGAAAAACAGAGCCAAAATGAAGCAAGTGGAGAGGATAGTGATCAGTTTGAGAGCCAAGAATATAGTAAAGCAAGTAAAGGAGGTAATGATAAGTTTGAAGGCCTAAATGAGAAGTAGGTAAAAGTAAGACAAAAGTTAGAAGTGTCAACTCCAATGAAAGAGATATCAGTGTCAGAAACAAAGAATTCATTGAAAATTAAGGCATTCAAAGAGAGTAAAAGACCAAAAAACTTGGATATATAACTCAAGATTTTTTATAGGATTATCTAAATCGTTGAAGGACCTCTCCACAAAGTTTGAGGCAAATTGGACAACTTTTGGTTTTTTCCAAATTTTGACCCCAAGGAGCACAGCACCCTAGGCGCTACGCACAAAATTGGTGCATATTCAGCTCTCAAAGTTTACATTTTTGGATTTTTTTACATTACCAATAGTCTACCCACAAAATTTCAAATCAATTGGAGCATTTTTACCCCCTCAAAAGGTCAAAAAACACCCAAAATTTGACTTTTTGCCTCCTTTTCAGACCAGGTGCTGTGCACAGAGCAGTGTTGGGAGAATGGATTTTTGGATAGGAAAATGGCACCTAGTCAAAAAAAAAAATGCATATATGGAAAGAGGACTCATCAAGCTTTCCAACGAGCCATCACGGAGCAAACTCCGACATCGGGAAGTGGTCCAAAACTTGGCTACAACAGAGCCTATTTTCTGCTAGAGGTGGTGCTATGCACCGAGCAGTGTTGGGAGAATGATTTTTTGAGTAGGTAAATGGCATTAATTCAGCACAAATCAAGTACTTTTATAAATTAGACTCATCAAGCTTTCCAACGAGCCATCACAGGGCCAAAACCGATGCCGAGAAGGGATCCAAAACTCAGCTGCAACAGAACCTATTTTCTGCTGAAAGGGCGCTACGCACAGTGACTGTCTTTTGCCAAAATGTCAACAAAACACACAAATTGATGGCAAAATGATTTTTTAATATTTTCTTGGGAAAATCACTCCAGATTTGATTGAGGAGTTATTTTATGATATTTTTCATTTATTATCTTAGATATTGTGTGTCTTGGGCCTTGCATGGTCATTGAGCACATTTATGACATTTATGACTAAATTAAAGTTTTTGGAAGCCTCTTATGGTTTCCACCTCCTCATTTGCTCCATAAATAGAGCATGAGGCTCTTATTTATTGGGTTGGAATTTGATGAATTAATTTCAATTAATACATAGTCTCTTGGAGTTTTGAAAATAATTTGATGTCTTGGAGCTCATGCATGCCCTGATTTGCTTGTTGATGGAGGAGGGCTGGTTGCAGGATCCATGAGTCTAGTTGGTGGTGAAGTTTTTCTTTTTGTTTATGTTTTATAGTTTACCATTGTGTTTCCATCTTTCTCTGTTGCAGTAGGACAAATAATTTAGACTAAGACATGTTTCCTGATGGCACCTTAGGTCTATTTTTTCTTCACTACCTTAATGTTTTCTTCTTCTTGGATATGTTAGATAATTCATCTTTTTGCTCTCTAAGGATTTCCTGAGCTTGTCTATTTCTTGAACGGTTTAGATCAGTTGGTATCAAGCATGATTTATGGCTAGCCCTTCATATTTTTTTCCACTAAAAACTCTGTTCTTGGAGTCATCTCTTTAAAGCACCATTACCTAGGTTTGTGAAAGAAGTTTGTTTCAATCATGCTCTTTGAATTTTCTTAGCTAATTGTTTCAAAGAACCTTTATAGCTATAATCTTAGATGTTCAGAGTTTCTCTCCTTCTATGATTGTAGTTATTTGTGCATCTTTAATGATTTATGTTCTTGATAATGAAATCCATGAAAGTTGAATAAGTATCTTGCCTTTTTGTGTTTCATTTGAATGTTTGTCTTGGATAATTATCTACTTTAAGTCTGAATCAAAGAGTTTAGGGTTTCCTCTGCCTTTGATTTCTTCTCTATGTTTATGATTCTTCTAACTCCCTTAGTTTAAAGTATGCGATAAAGAATTCTTTACTGCTCTTTGTCAAACTTTGTTTCTCAAAATTATTGTCCATCTCATGATCCTTCAAACCTCAAAGATCCACAAACCAAGCTAGATTTTCCCTACAA
The DNA here is from genome assembly GCA_034641835.2 of Pinus albicaulis. NCBI lineage: Eukaryota > Viridiplantae > Streptophyta > Pinopsida > Pinales > Pinaceae > Pinus > Pinus albicaulis. Next base: position 1,240,615,659 of record CM076583.1, on the reverse strand, counting down.
TACTCCCTAATCCATCAATGAACCTATCATGACCTTGTTAGACTCCATTTCCCAATGACTTGAAGTTTTCCTTGTTTCTATCTAGTCTTTCTAAGCATCATACCCAACCAAAAACAATCAACAAACCCAACTATTTCATAACTAACCTAAAATCAACCCTAATCAGCAAACATGTTCACATCTTTGCACCTAAAAGATAGATCCCTCTCTGAATCCAGGAAGGCTAGGTCCTTGGATTCTAAAGCCTGGTTTGATGTTACCCCTGTCCATTTGTGTCTCAACCAATCTAGAAAATTATGGGGAGCCAACATAATGGCGATCACGGTGGGACTTATGAGTATATAGTTTTCTGAACACCTCTTAAGACTCTTTAGACCCTAAGTTTGACTTAGAAAATCCATTGAATTTGCCACCTCATCGCCACACTAACATAATGGCGATCACGTTGGTACCTTCCGAGTAAATTGCATCTTAGACAGCCTTAAGACCTCAGAAAACCCACAAACATCCTTAGATTGGTATTCAGTTGCTGATGGTAGACAACAACCTGCCTTAAAATATTTGAAATCATCCACCTGGCGACTCCACAACTCTCAATAGACCTAAAGACTCCGCTAGAGGAAGAACCTAAAACATGACCAGTCATCCTAGAAAGAAAGAGCATTCAGTCCTAAGTTGGATTCAAGAAATTATTGTTTTTATCTATAACTATGTTCTATCCTACTTTAAGCCTAATCAAGAATACACTGATGAGATCTACATTTATCATTGGAAATATCTCAAGCCTGGAAAAGCTAAGCCTCAAATTTCAGACCATGAGCGGTCTTATACACCTGTGCTTACCCCAGATTCACCTATGGAAGATCTAGTGAAACATGAGCCTCATGCTACCTTTCCTCCTCTTGTTTAAACCTCAAACAATCATAAATCTCTTTTTACACTACCTATACCCACAAAGGTCCCAGAAAGATACAAGCCTCTGATTTTACCTCCTATCTTCCAAGCCCTCCCTAAAAATCTTGCAAATAAACTACCCAGATTTGATGGAGAAAGCTCAAAATTCACCGCTAAAGAACACATTCAAAATCTTGAGAATTTACTTGACCTTTTTGAAATAGAAGAAGATGATGTGTGTATTAGAATGTTTTCCTTATCATTACTAGGAAAAATTAAGAGTTGGTTTAAGGACCTTCCAGCTGCAAGCATTATCAATTTTCATCAATTCACTCAAGTCTTCTTAGATAGGTGGGTGATAATGGGGAATGAAATTCTCATCATAGAAGAATACAAGAATTTAAAAAGACAACCAAGGGAGACAGTACAATACTTTTCAGCCAGGTTCAATAAGGTATACAATGCAATACCTACTAAGATAAAAACACCTTCGGGGTGGGGTCTCTTGCACTACCCAAGTACTTTTGACCCAGAGATGGAATTCCAGATAAGAGAAAAAGACCCTTCAAACCTAGAAGAAATGCAGAATATGGCAATTACTGTGGAGTTCAACATACTGGAAAGAGAGGAAAATTTAGAAGAAATAAGGAAGGACAAAGCAGCTCAAAAGAAACTGACTTCTTCAGAGGTAAAGCTAGAGGTGTTGACAAATACAATCTGCAAAATGATGCATATGCTTGGAAGGAAAGAGGAAGAATACAAGGTTGAGGTTGGTGCTGATTATTCAAAGTAGTCAGTACCATTTTCTGGGGAAGAACCAAATCAGTCATTTCAATGCAAAGATAGCTATCAAAACATACTGGATGACCAAGGTTGCAAAGAAGAAGATGCAGAAAGTTGTCAAGTAAGTACTATATCCCTTCCTAAATCTTGTGCTTCACTATTAAGAGAGTATTACAAGAAAATTGAAAATAGAAACAAGGTAGAATGCTCTAAAGAATTAGTAAAGGAGGAAATGGATAATACAAACCCTTTTTCAAATCCAGAAGTTCTCCCCTCAAATCATCTTGGTATGACTTTTTGGATTACAAAACTAGAAATGGAAGATGAGCCAGCACCTCTTGAGTCCCTACCCTTGTGCTTCGAATCATTTCATATTGTTAAAGGAGAAGCTATTGGCCATGAACAATCTCCTTTTCATATGATGGAACAATCTGTTGATCAAGTGTGCATAATGGATGACATTCCTCCTATGAATAAGCTGCCCAAATATCATCAATATGATGATGATTATGTTCTCCAAACTCAAGCCAACACTACCAAACAATCAGTCATTTTGTTGTGGGACAAAGACAGTCATTTTTAACAGCTCAAAAATAGTGATCAGCAAATAGCACTCAGCTATGACAATGAAGAAGAAAGTGCAGAAATTTTGGGAGAAAGGGAAGGATATTTACCTCTTTGTTGTGCTTCTTTTCAGTTAATCAAAGACAACCTTAATGCAATCAGAAGTCAACAATCTTTGGGTATTGATTTTAACAACAAAGAACACATTCAGCTCTATGTCCAGCCTTCACAAGAGAAAGAGAAAAGCTATAGCTCTTTTCAATCAGGTTTGCTAGAGGACAACATGGAAATATATGATGAGTTTGACAGTGCAGATGATCATGAGGAAGATAAGGGGTTTCTTTCCCAAAATATTCCCAAGCATAGCTAAGTGGAAGAAGAAGCAGTCCTAGATCAAAATTATTTACCAAATCTTCACATTCATGTATTGTTTCAAGATCCCTTTGCTAATTTGTTAGAGACGGTTGAAGAGGGAGTCAAATATGTTAGAAGCTGTTTGATACAAAGTTTAAAGAACATTTTAGGTACTACTGCTCAAACACAAGTAAGGTGGGAGTGGCCTTTTAATTTTGTCAGCACCCTCAAAGAGTTGAACCAAGATCCCTCATGCAATCATCTGCTTGATTGGTTGTATTGGAAAAGAGAGTTCACCAACTAAATGTATATCATGTAAAAATTAGATTAGGATAGATAGGAATGCAAAATAAGCTCAGCCTTGTGAGCATTTTTTTAGTTCTAGATTGTTTGGAAAGAATGAAAAAACACAAAAACAAAGAAAGGTAGAAAAAGATGGCAGATTTTAAAATAGGTATAGCCCCATACCCAAAAAAAAGAGTACTACTGAAAGTGTGCAATCCTAAATGCCACTAACTTGAAAGAAATTCTTGTTCAGTCATCTAGCCTAATCATGACTGAACATGTTTTAAATTTCTGCTTATAAGTTAGTGAAAGAATACTTGTCAAACCATTTAAACTTGACTTGTCAGTAGATTAGATTAGGAGAAAAGATATTGGTTCTCCATGCTCAAATCTAAACCAAAGAGAAAAGATAGGGATGCCTAACAAATTCTGAATCATATCCCTCATATTTTCTAGTTTTTCATTGTACAAAAATAACATTCATGTGCAGCTTGTTCTTATGCCACAAACCCATGGCAAATCAAATTGCCTAATCCTGGTTTGATCATGTTTTGAATTTCATGTCAGTAGAATAGAGAATAAAATTTGTCAAACAACTTAATCTTGACAAATGATTAGACTAGGTAGAGAATAAGAGAATTCATTAGCCTAATCTGAACTCTTGGAAGTAATAAGGGTAGAAGTAGATAGCTTGTTTTTCTTTCAGAAGAACAAAATGTCAAGGGTTTTCTAATTCAAATACACCCAAAGAAGTTAAAATGTTAGGCAAGTATGATGGGTAGGTAGATATGAGTTTGAATCAAACATGTCTTTTCAGATTATGAGATCATAGCTTCAAAAGGACATCAGCAAATGAAGAAAGAAAATTTGCAAAGTGAAAGTAAGGCACTGGTCTTCAAAAGCCAGAGATCTGAATGTTCTGGACACCTCCTGAAAAGGAGCTGCCCTCCCCAAGTGGAGCCACTGTTATTCATCCATAATTTTCACTATCTGAAGATGACTAAGTATCGGTTCTAGATTTCTAGAAACAAAGTTCATGAACATTGTGAGTTCTAGAAATCTCACTACCTTCATTATCCTTAAGATAAATTTTTCACTATTTCATCATCCCATCATGACAAGCTTATCTCACCCATCCCAAAAAACCCATTAGAGGCTCATGTCACTCATTTTGTCTATATTTTGTCACCTTTTTCCCAAATCCTCTGTTTTGTTTTGCCTAACTCCTCCATTGTCCATCTAGGGTTTTTAAGGGCATTTTTCTTAGTTTCATGACCTCCATGGTTAAACATCAACAAGGCTTGTATCTTGGTGCTCTTACACCTCCTCCTATCCTTAGTGTACCTCCATAAACACTTCCCATCACTTCTATCCCTCAAAATCATCATTTTCCTACAAAACCTAGTCTATTGCCACAATTTGACACTTTTTGAGACTAGGCCTGTGTTTTGACCTTTTGGACCCCTTCCCCTCACTCAATTATTGAAATTCAACTTTCCCCTACTCCCTAACATCTATCCCTATCCCCCAAAATTTCCCCAAGAATTTAGAAAAACCTTAAACCCCTTCAATCCCCTCCCTCTACAAGGCGGTCCTAAATCCCCTACACCAAACCCTAATTTCCTCTTTAAACTAAGCTAGGGTTTGATATGAAAATGAGGCACAAGAGAAAAGGATTCATTTGATAGATCATGTCAGCAATAATAAGTCTATACCAGCTCATAAACATCATGCCTCCATCATTTTCCAAGAATTCATTCCAAGAGACAAGCCATGTGTCACACCTAGGGCTAGTTTTGCTTCAAATTGTGTTTCTAACAAAACAGAGATGAATTTAGAAAAAGTGAGAGTTTTTTGTCCATCATAGGGCCAAGAAGAAACACCTCCTTCAATTTTTACACAGGTATCATGGTTTGATATCAATGTCAAAACTACAGGTGTCATGGGAGAAATTCTTCACTTCTGGAGTGACCTTGGGAAAATTAGTTTTTCTCATAGCTGGAGTGTCCAAATTAATTTCTTAATGAGTCAAATGACAACTATACTTCAAGATATTTCCAATGAGCTATCATGAGCTCAGTTTGGAATTGAGGAAGTATCCGCAAGTGGTCTGCACTAGCACTCTGCATTTCTGCACCATCATTTAGGACTTTTTAACCAGTCTTGGGAAAATCAACTTTTGAATAGGAAAATAAACTCCAAATAGGAAAACCATTGTATATTTTGAAATTATACAAGTCAAGCTTTCCAACGAGCTATCACGGGCCCAATTCTGACACCGAGAAGGCCTCTAAATGCCTTCTGAAAAAAGGCGTTGCGCACAGACAAACTGGCGCTATGCATAGGCAAAGTGTGTCTCAAATTGCTAAGAAGGGTCAAATATTCAAGTTTTCACCTCCAAACCTCCTGCAGTCAAAGAAATAAGGTTGGTAACTCTCTTCCTCACTTTGCAAGCAATCTTTTCATAAACAAGGAGGACATTTAAGGCTTAAAATGACCAAACCCTAATCTCAGTAAAGATCAAATATTTAACCCTTCCAAGGAAAAACTCACAAGTTAGAGGTTTTCCTTAGCCTAAAGATACTCAGTGCATATGACCCTCCTCCTAAAACTCTGAATTTGTCCCATAATTATTTCATTTCGCCCTCATTTGCAAAATTTGTCCTTACATCACTCAGTGTCATCCTTTGACCTAGAGGCTCTCAAACAAAGTTTAAAAGACCTTTGCCTCTAAACTAGCCACCATGTCTAAAGAAAAATCAGTGAGTAAAAGACAAGGTTAAAGGAAGAACAAATGAGATGACATCAGTAGGCAAGAGGCGGATCCTAATCAGAAAGATCAAAGGGATAATGATAGCATGGAAGAAAGTGGTGAAAATAAAGCAAAAGCAGAAAACAGTGAGGCAACTACAGAGCCTAATCAAGAAGATGAACATAGTGAAAATGGTAAAGATAGTAGGGAAAAAACAGAGTCTAAAGAGGAGCAACAACAGAATGATGATGACAAAGAAGGTTCCCATGACAGCCATGAGGAAAGAGGACTTGTGCATAACGGTGAGCAACATAATGGTGCAGATAATAACAACATGAAGGATGATGATAAATGAAGAAACAAAGGAATATAAGGATGAAGGAGTTGAAAGTCAAAAGCAGACCAATGATGAAGCTAAGTTAGAATTTGAAGGTGAAGGCATTAACCAAAGCAGTAATGAAGATAATAGTACTGATGAGACAGACCATGATGAGAAAGGGAATAGTAATGACAGTCATGGCAGCTGTCATAACTATCATGACACTAATCAGCTTATGAATGACCAAGGAATCCATGACAGTGCAGAAAGTGACAGAGAAGAGGACCTCTATAAAAAACAGAGCCAAAATGAAGCAAGTGGAGAGGACAGTGATCAGTTTGAGAGCCAAGAAGACAGTAAAGCAAGTAAAGGAGGTAATGATAAGTTTGAAGGCCTAAATGAGAAGCAGGTAAAAGTAAGACAAAATGAGAAGTAGGTAAAAGTAAGACAAAAGTTAGAAGTGTCAACTCCAATGAAAGAGATAGCAGTGCCAGAAACAAATAATTCATTGAAATTAAAGCAATCAAAGAGAGTAAAAGACCAAAAAACTTGGAGACATAACTCAAGATTTTGTATAGGCTTATCTAAATCCTTGAAGGACCTCTCCACCAAGTTTCAGGAGCGCAACACCCTAGGCGCTACGCACAAAATTGGTGCATATTCAGCTCTCAAAGTTTACATTTTTGGATTTTTTACATTACCAACAGTATACCCACAAAATTTTAGATCAATTGGAGCATTTTTACCCCCTCAAAAGGTCAAAAAACACCCAAAATTTGACCTTTCTGCCTCCTTTTCAGACCAGGTGCTGCGCACAGAGCAATGTTGGGAGATTGGATTTTTGGATAGGAAAATGGCACCCAGTCAAAAAACAAAAGGCATATCTAGAAAGAGGACTCAGCAATATTTCCAATGAGCCATCACGGAGCAAACTCCGACATCGAGAAGTGGTCCAAAACTTGGCTACAACAGAGCCTATTTTCTGCTGGAGGTGGCGCTACGCATTGAGCAGTGTTGGGAGAATTAGTTTTTGAGAAGGTAAATGGCATTAATTCAGAAAAACTCAAGTATTTTTGGAAAGTAGACTCATAAATATTTCCAACGAGCCATCACGAGGCCAAAACCGATGCCGGGAAGGGATCCAAAACTCAGTTGCAACAGACCCTATTTTCTGCTGAAAGGGCGCTACGCACAGAGACTGTCTTTTGCCAAAAAGTCAACAAAACACACAAATTGATGGCAAAATGATTTTTTAATATTTTCTTGGGAAAATCACTCCAGATTTTATTGAGGAGTTATGTTATGATATTTTTCATTTATTAGCTTAGATATTATGTGTCTTTGGCCTTGCATGGTCATTAAGCACATTTATGACAAAATTAGGGTTTCTGGAAGCCTCTTATGGTTTCCACCTCCCCATTTGCTCCATAAATAGAGCATGAGGCTCTTATGTATTGGGTTGGACTTTTATGACTTAATTTAAAGTAATACAAAGTCTCTTGGAGTTTTGAAAAGAATTTGATGTCTTGGAGCTCATGCATGCCCTGATTTGCTTGTTGATGGAGGAGGACTGGTTGCAGGATCCATGAGTCTGGTTGGTGGTGAATTTTTTATTTTTGTTTATGTTTCTAGTTTACCATTGTGTTTCCATCTTTCTCTGTTGCAATAGGACAAATAATTTAGACTAAGAAATGTTTCCTGATGGCACCTTAGGTCTGTTTGTTCTTCACTGCCTTAATGTTTTCTTATGCTTGGATATGTTTCCTGAGCTTGTCTATTTCTTGAATGGTTTAGATCAGTTGGTATCTAGCATGATTTATGGCTAGCCCTGCATATTTGTTGCCACTAAAAACTTTGTTCTTGGAGTCATCTCTTTAAAGCACCATTACCTAGATTTGTCAAAGAAGTTTGTTTCAATCATGCTCTTTGCATTTGCTTAGCTAATTGTTTCAAAGAACCTTTATAGCTATAATCTTAGATGTTCAGAGTTTCTCTCCTTCTATGATTGCAGTTATTTGTGCATCTTTAATGTTTTCTGTTCTTGATAATGAAATCCATGAAATTTGAATAAGTTTCTTGCCTTTCTATGTTTCATTTGAATGTTTGTCTTGGATCATTATCTGCTTTAAGTCTGAATCAAAGAGTTTAGGGTTTCCTCTGCCTTTGATTTCTTCTCTATGTTTATGATTCTTCTAACTCCCTTAGTTTAAAGTATATGGTAAAGAATTCTTTACTGCTCTTTGTCAAACTTTGTTTCTCAAAATTAATGTCCATCTCACGATCCTTCAAACCTCAAAGATCCACCAACCAAGCTAGATTTGCCCTACAATACTCCCTAATCCATTGATGAACCTATCGTGACCTTGTTAGACTCCATTTCCCAATGACTTGAAGTTTTCCTTGTTTCTATCTAGTCTTTCTAAGCATCATACCCAACCAAAAACAATCAACAAACCCAACTATTTCATAACTAGCCTAAAATCAACCCTAATCAGCAAACAAGTTCACATCTTTGCACCTAAAAGAGAGATCCCTCTCTGAATCCAGGAAGGCTAGGTCCTTGGATTCTAAAACTTGGTTTGATGTTACCCCTGTCCATTTGTGTCTCAACCAATCTAGCAAATTACGGGGAGCTAACAGGATTCACTTCCCAATGTGTTATGTGCAGGCGCATTGTTCCCATGTAAACCCCAACTTAACCCAAATAGGAACTTTCCACTTTACCGCAAAAAGCAACTTAAATCACAATTCGTAGATCGGCAGTTTTACATATATGGTAAATCATCGCAACTTGAAACAAACAACATATAAATTTAACAATAAAAATATAACTCATCCATTGCGATGTAGCGAAATATGACTTAATTTTGGGGATTTGTGATGTGATCAAAGAAACTTGTGTTTTGCCCAAAATGCAACAACACACAAGTTTGCGATTTAAAAAATAAATAAAAAATAAAAAATTAAAATTAAAATAATAATAATAATTTGCCTAATTTTTGTTAAGTCTTTAAACTTGATTTATTACATGGCAAGGCACTAAAACATGTTTAATTTTGATTTATGAAGTGAATACAATAAATCATAAAATAATTAATACCCGGATTTTAACTCCTGCCGTAAGTGATCCTTAGCAGGTTTTGGATGAATGCACATGCACATGAACAATTACTTGCACGTTTATGCTTCAATCAATTACTCAGAAAACACAGGTTATTTGCCCTTTTCGGCTTGATTACATCAATTCTTCGCTCTCTCTCTGTCCTCTCTGTCTCTCGCTCTATCCTTCCTCTCCTCTATCCTTTCTTTATAATAAATGCACTCACTATTTTTAACAAACTAACAAATAAATCTTTATTCCAAGGTTTGACGTATTTCGTTCTGACAGTCTTATATTTTTCCTCCTAATTTAGAATTGATCTAACTATTACAATAAATTAAATAAAATTAAATTATTACAATAAATAAATAAATAAAAGTAAATTCAAGCGATCCAACCCTATCTACTAAAAGATAATTTGACCACAGAAGTCGGTGAAATTCATCTCATGTGATGCTCCTGCATCAGACTCCTGGGGAAGAAAAGAATCATTCATCAAACTTTTGGGATTTACTCCATACTTCTGTAATTCTACCGCTGTCAACCAATTGGCATCCTCCACTAGCTATCCCTTCCATTTGACTAGACGCTGAAAATATTTTTTTCTTCTGGTTCTTTTAGCTACTCTCCTCTCCAGAACAGCTTCCACCTCTTTCTTAACCGTCTTTGGCATTTGCTCTTCCCATTTCAAAGTCTGAAATTCGTCCTTTGCAGGTTCATCATGTAGCTCTACCTCTGGCTCCTTGTACGGGTACAAATCTGCAACATCAAAGATTGGAGATATACCAACTCCTTCTGGAAACTCAATTTCATAGGCATTGGTTGAAAATTTTCTTACAATTCTGCATGGCCCTATCTTTTTCATCTTCAATTTGTTATAATTCCCATCAGGAAACCTTCTTTTCTCAGGTATACCATGACGAGATCGCCCACTTGGAATTATTTTCCTTTCCTCTTCATATCATCTCTATTTTTTTTATTTGCTACTGCTTTCATGTAATTTTTCTTTGACATCTTCCTGCAACTTCTGTACCTGTTTTGCAAATTCTTCAGCCTTTTCACTCCTTGTCTCTTGTTTGCCCAAATCTCTAAGTTCATACACACTGTTAGGTCCATATATTACTAGTATAGTCCCTTATTTTTGTTGGTGTAACCCCCTTATTGTTATTGTTGTACCCCTGTGACCCCCATATTGTTGTTATGGTGTCTTTACATTATTATTGTAGGTCGGCTAGGATTACATTGTGGCCCCATGGACTCTTATATATATAAGGGAGGTTTTGTCATTTGTATCATCAAAGAATTTTTCATTTATGTAATGTAAATAAGGTTTCCCCCTCGACGTGGCTTATTTCTAAGGCATTGATCTCTCTTTTATTCTATTTTTGGAGCTGGTTTCATAACATTTGGTATCAGATCTTTGGATTCTAGGGTTTCGCTACTCCAAACAGGTCATCGTGGAATTTAGCTATAAATTTTTTTATACGAAGGTTCAGAAGCTAAATATTTTACAGAGTGAAGCCGAAATCCTGAGGAACCTCCTGTAAAAATTTTAGATCTTACTTCACAATATTTTCTGATATATGATCTGTGGAATTTAGGGTTTTTTCAAGCTCCTGAATTTCACCTAAAACAAGTCATCGTGGAATTTAAGCTATAAATTTTTTTCTACGCAGATTCAGAAGCTAAAATTTTTGCAGAGTGAAGCCAAACTCCTGAAGAATATCTTGTAAAATTTTCAGATCTTGGTTTGCAATATTTGCAGAGACATGATCTGTGGAAGTAAGGTTTTGTTTTCAGCCTCCCGAATTTCATCTCAAAGAGGTGACCATGGTAAAATCGTCATAAATCTCTCTCTGTGCGTGGGATTGGAATTCTATAACAAGTGGCCACAAGCACACGGACTATAGTTTCTTTTATATCAATTTCAGAGCCAGAGGAGGAAACAGTGACATGTGTCACGTCGTACAATTTATCTCTACTGAACTAGTCCATAATTAGGTCATTGTGGGATATTAGGCATAACTTTGTCTTGATGAATCAAAATCAGGTCAGACATGTGGCATTCGAAAGAAGATTCATAGGGCTAATATAGGGCTGAATTTCAAATATTGAAGATCCGAAATCATAGATATAATTCAATTTCAATATCGAGCTCCTCAAAATCAAGAAAAAGGTGTGTATATTTTTTTCCCGAATTGCATAAGTCTTGTTTAAAGAATCTATTTGAATTGATTCCAAGGGAATATTGTAGAATAGATATCAGTATTGGGTTCTGAAATTCCCCCTAAAAATAATTCAACACCCATTAAGCCTTCATAAGGCTCTACTATGGCTCGTGAAGATGAAGAACGGGAACATGACATATCAAAATTACAAGAGCAAGTGCACCAAATTTCGCTCTCACAAAGAGCAACAAAAAATGAAACGGATGTTTTGAAGAAAAGCGTGGAAGCTAAGATGAATGGTTTGAAGAATGGTATGGAAGAAAAAATTGAAGGTTTGAAGGAAGACACGAAAGGTTTGAAGGAATTTTTGTCAAACTTGATACAAGAAAGGATTCCTAATGGCGAAAAGATAGTAGAGGAAACTCATGATGAGAACAAAATAAATGTTAATCTTGATTTCATAAACTCCAATTTTTTATTGAAGAACCACCATATTCCAAATATGGATATGAGGAAGTTTTATGGCAAGGATCTCGTAACATGGATACTACAGATGGAGCAATATTTTGATCTCAATAATGTGCAAAACATACAAAAGGTACGCATTGCAACTTTACAATTAGAACAAAATACATTTGTATGGTATCGATGGCTTTGCTCCCGTAAAACAATTGTCACTTGGTAAATTTTTATGGATGAAATGATAGCACATTATGAGGATACAAAGAGCAACACCTTCTTTAGCCAATCGATAAATCTCAAACAAAATGGTTCAGTGGTGGAGCACATTGAGGACTTCCAAAAATTGAATATAAGGGTAACTGAAATTCCAGAGGAACACAAGATTGATGTCTTCATAGGGACTTTAAAGTATAACATCCAACATGAAGTTCGTGTTTGGGAACCTAATTCATTGGAAAGGGCATTCAGGTTGGCAAGAAAAATTGAATGTAAAATTATGGCAACAAGGGAGCCTACCACTTACATCTATAAAGATGGAAGTGTTGCTACTCCTAGAATTCCACAACCTACAAGGTTGACACCACAACAATTGGAAGAAAAAAGAGCAAAATGGATTTTCTACATTTGTGATAGCAAATACACTAAATGTCATAAATGTGCTGAGAAGAAATTATTTTACATAGATTGTGAAGAGGAGGAAGAAAATGAACAAGAAGAGGATATACACCAGGAACCAACCCTAGAAGAAGAAGAAATGAGTATGACCATATCATGTAATGTATTGGCAGGAATTACCACTCCTTAAACTCTCGAGATAGAAGGACATATCAAGAAGAAAAAGGTAATAGTGTTGATTGATTCGGGTAGTACCCCATAATTTTAGTCATTGTAAGGTAGCCAAGGAATTGAATTGTTTCCTATACCCAGCACCAGAATGTCAAGTGATGGTTGCAAATGGAGGAAATATAAATTGCTTTGGAAAATAGCATAATAGAAAGCTATCCATGGGGGAATATGTATTGAATAGTCCAATGTTTTCCATCCCAATAGGAGGTGTTGATTTTGTACTACGAGTACAATGGTTACAATCTTTAGGGACAGTAGCCTTTAATTTTCAAGAAATTTTCTTGAATTCTTTTTCGGAAGGAAAGGAAATCGAATTACGAGGTATCGCAGGGAAGCTAGGAAAGATAATAAGCTCTAATGTCATGACAAAGCTTCTGAAGAAATAACAACGAGGCGTAATTTCACAATTAGGCTCACTAGAAGTTCCAACATCAAAATCATCTATTTCTCCATATCTCCAAAAAGTCTTGGAAAATCATTCCAAGGTGTTTGAAACTCCCAAAGGACTCCCACCTATTCGTGATCATGATCATGTTATTCATTTGATTTCAGGAAGTGTTCCTCCAAACATCAGGCCTTACAGATATCCTTATGTTCAAAAGAGTGAAATTGAACGTATGATTGCAGAAATGTTAGAGGCTGGTATAATTTAACCTAGTCAAAGTTCTTTCTCTGCTCCAGTAGTATTGGTGCACAAGAAGGATGGATCATGGCGCATGTGTTCAGATTATAGGGAGCTCAATAAGATCACTATTAAAGATAAATTTCCCATTCCTGTGATTGATGAATTATTGGATGAATTACATGGAGCAATTTATTTTACCAAGTTGGATCTTCGTTCAGGATATCATCAAATTAGAATGAAGACTGAAGATATTCCAAAATAGCATTTCGAACTCATGAGGGTCATTATGAATTTTTGGTCATGCCTTTTGGCCTTACCAATGCACCTTCTACATTTCAAGGGTTGATGAATTCCATTTTCTACCCCTTCCTTAGAAAATTTGTGCTATTATTTTTTGATGATATACTAATCTACAACAAATATTTCAAGGATCATGTTCAACATGTTGATAGGGTGCTGAAACTATTGGAGGAGAAACAATTATATACAAAAACATCCAAATGTTTATTTGGAGTACAAGAGGTGGAATATCTGGGTCATATTGTATCTCACGAGGGTGTTAACGTAGACCATAACAAAATTAAATCCGTTAAGGAATGGAAAGTCCCCACAACCATAAAGTAGTTGTGCGGATTTCTCGGGTTAACAGGGTATTATCGCAAGTTTGTTAAGAATTATGGGAGAATAGCATCACCTCTAGAAAAATTATTGAAGAAAGATGCATTTTCATGGACTCCTGAAGCAACTAAAGCCTTTGAACATATTAAAGAGGCAATGTGCCTAGCACCAGTCTTAGCTACACCAGACTTCACAAAAACCTTTTTTGTGGAATGTGATGCCTCGGGAAATGGAATTGGTGCTATTTTAATGCAAGAAGGAATACCCATTGCTTTTGAAAGTCATCCCATCAAAGGAAAGTATTTACAAAAGGTTATTTTTTAGAAGGAAATGTTGGCAATACTACATGCACTAAAGAAATGGCGACCTTACCTAATGGGAAGACACTTCAAGGTAAAAACTAATCATGATAGTCTTAAACAGTTTTTGGAACAAAGACTATCTTCATAAGAGCAGAAAAAATGGGTCACAAAGATGTTTGGTTATGACTTTGAAATCATCTACAAAAAATGGAAGCTAAATTTTGTTGCAAATGCACTCTCAAGAAAGGATGAAGAGGTGGAATCATTGCTTTGTTCCATTTCTATTATCCAACCAGATTGGATAACCGAAGCAAGGGATGAATGGAAGAAGGATGAAGAAGTGTGGACACTCATTCAAAATTTGCAGCAAGATCCTAGTACATCTGATACATTTAGTTGGAAAAATGAGTCCTTATGGTACAAAGATTGCTTATATATTTGCAAGAATTCCCAACTAAAACAAAATATTCTTTTGGAATTGCACACTTCTCCTTTAGGAGGACACTCAAGATTTTTAAAAACTTACCACAGGGTGAAGAAATAATTTTTTTGGGATAGCCTTAAATCTGATATTCAAAAGTTTGTGGCAGAATGTTTGGTTTTCCAACGAAATAAAGTTGAGACAATTAATACCCCGGGTCTTCTACAACCTTTATCCATTCCAAGTCAACGTTGGGAGGAGATTTCAATGGATTTTATCACAGGTTTACCTAAGTCCGAAGGAAAGAGTGTCATCATGGTGGTAGTTGATAGACTTACCAAGTATGCAAAATTTTGTGCATTATCTCATCCATTTAAAGCAAGTACAGTTGCTACTACATTTATGGAAACAATTCAAAAGCTACATGGAAACCCGAAGATTATTGTAAGTGATAGAGATCCCATTTTTACAGGAAATTTTTGGATGGAATTATTTTCTTTTTTGGTACTCAACTAGCTCATAGCTCATCTTATCATCCTCAATTCGATGGTCAAACTGAGATAGTGAATAAATGTTTGGAAGGATATCTTCGTTGTTTTGTATTTGATAAGCAAGCACAATGGTTCAAGTGGTTACCTCTCGCTGAATGGTGGTATAACACTTCCTTCCATACTCCAACAAAAATGACCCCATTTATGGAAATTTATGGATATTATTGATCATCCATCACAACTTCTTTAAGGGAAAATTCTAGGGTTCAAGTAGTGGAATATCACATCGAGCATCAACAAGAAGTTCTCCAACTCTTAAAGCATAACCTAAATTTGGCACAAAATCGAATGAAACAACAGGCAGATCAACATCGCAGTGAGAGAAGTTTTGATGTAGGAGACTGGGTATTTTTACGGCTACAACCATACAAACAAATTTCCCTCAAGCAAGCTAAGAAGGATAATAAATTATCGCCAAAGTACTATTGTCCTTACAAGGTGTTGTAAAATATTGGTACTATGACATACAAATTGGAGCTTCCTGCTTCTTCGCGAGTGCATCAAGTTTTCCATGTTTCATGCTTAAAGAAGTTTATAGGGGAAAAAATTCCAGTCCAAACAATATTGCTAGAGCTTGATGAGGAAGGAAAAACCATATCAGAACCTGAAGCAGTCACGGAAACAAGAACTCGACAACTACGAAATTGATCAATTTCAGAGTATCTCGTCAAATGGAAGAACTTACCCACTGAAGATTCTACATGGGAGGATGATAATTTTATACAGAAGCACCCGGAGCTACTCAAGCATTGAGGAAAACACTTTTTTGAAGGAGAGGAGCATGTTAGGTCCCTATATTACTAGTATAGTCCCTTATTGTTGTTAGTGTAACCCCCTTATTGTTATTGTTGTACCCCTGTAACCCCCATATTGTTATTATTGTGTCTTTACATTATTATTGTTAGGTCGGATAGGATTAAATTGTGGCCCCATGGAATCCTATATATATAAGGGAGGTTTTTCATTTGTATCATCCAATAATTTTTCATTTATGTAATGTAAAGGAGGTTTCCCCCTCGAAGTGGCTTATTTCTAAGGCGTTGATCTCTCTTTTATTCTATTTTTGGAGCTGGTTTCATAACACATACCTCTTGGATGCATCCCAGAAACAATCTAAAATGGCCTAATCATGGTACTCCGATTAGGAGTATCATTATAGGAAAACTCAGCTTGAGCAAGTGCTAATCCCATTGCTTTGGATTTTCGTAAACCAAACTCCTTAATATGTTTCCCAAGCTCTTGTTCACTAATTCACTTTGTCCATCCGTCTGAGGATGATAGGCTGAACTGAAACTGAGGTTTGTACCTAGCTTCCTCCATAGAGGCCTCCAGAAGTGTCCTACAAACTTTGTATCCCTGTCTGAAACAATACTTACAGGTAGTCCATGTAATATTATAACTTCAGATAAAAACGAATTAGCAATGTGAGTTGCATCGCTATTTTTCTTGCAAGAAACAAAATGATCCATTTTAGAAAACCTATCTACGACAACATACATAGAATCATGTCCTCTTTTAGTCTTTGGCAAACCCAAAACGAAATCCATGCTGACGGCATCCCAAGGTCTATTGGGTATTGGCAATGGCTGATATAACCCAGTGTTTTGGCTTCTTCCTTTGGCATGTTGACAAATCATGCACTTCTCAACAAACTTTTTGATATCGACTTGCATTTTTGGCAAATAATAAAAAGCACTTACTTGATTAAATGTTTAATCCTATCCAAAGTGTCTAGACAATCCTCCACTATGTTTTTCTTTAATCAGATTTTCCCTCAAGGAGCACTTAGGAATACACCGTTTATTATTGTTGAACAGGAATCCTCCTTGAATCAGGTATTCCAACCACTGGCTTCTATTATGAATCACAAGATTTTTAACAGTTGTATATATTTCTTTGAAATACGTATCTTCCTTATACATATCAATCATCTCTTCAAACCCCAAAATGCCAATCTTCAATTCCTGCATAACCATATTTACTCTGCTCAAAGCATCAGCAACTTTGTTTGAATTACCACTTGTGTGTTTGATTACAATGGTAAAACTCTGCAAAAAATCCACCCACTTAGCATGCTTTTGGTTCAATTTTGGCTGATTATTTATGAACTGCGATGCATGGTTATCAAAATACAACACAAATTCTTTGGGCAACAAATAATGTCTCCATTTCTTCAAAGCCTGCACAATATCATAAAACTTCTTAACATAGGATGAATACTTCCTCTAGGCCTCATTTAAATTTTCACTAAAATAAGTTATCGGTCTCTGGTCTTGACTCAAGGCAGCTCCAATTGCTATCCCACTAGCATTAGTCTCAACTTGGAATATTTTATCAAAATTTGGCAAGGCCAAAACAGGTCTTTCAGTGATCTTCTTTTTTAACAACTTGAAGTTCTGATCTACTGCTTCTGTCCACTTAAATGGTTGGTTGCTCTCCTTTATTGTTTCAATTATTGGTGCACAGATCTAACTAAAACCTCTTACAAACTTTCTATAAAAACTTGCAAGACCATGAAAACTCCTTACCTCAAATACACTTCTCGGAGTTGGCCAATCCTGTATTACCTGAATCTTTTATGGGTCCATCTTCAAGCCTTATTCTGAGACTATAAATCCCAAGTAAATGAGTTCTTCATAAAACTACACTTCTTCAAATTTATAAGCAGCTTTTCCTTTTGTAAAGTACTTAACACCAGCTTGATATTCTCCAAGTGCTCTTCCTTACTTTGACTAAAAATCAAAATGTCATCAAGATAGACTATCACAAATTTTCCTACATATTCTTTCAAGACCTCATTCATTAGTCTCATAAATGTACTTGGTGCATTAGTGAGCCCAAAATGCATCACTAACCACTCATACAACCCACTGTTGGTCTTAAATGCAGTCTTCTATTCATTTCCCTCTCTAATTCTTATTTGATGGCATCCACTCTTCAAATATATTTTAGTAAAATACTTTGACCCACTTAAACAATCTATACATGATAGTGATCTTGTTTATGGCTCTGGAATCAGTACACATACGCCACTCACCTCCTTTATTTGGACTAAGCGCGGATGGTACTGCACATGGGCTAAGGCTTTCTTTGATCAGTCCTTTATCTAACAACTCCTATATCTGTCTTCGAAATTCTTCATTCTCCCGAGGGGTCATTCTATATGTTGCTTTGTTTGGTAAACTTTCACCAAGTATTAAATCTATGTGATGACTGATACTTCTAGTTGGTGGTAATTCACTTGGTAATTCATCAATAATTATATCAGCATAATCATCTAACATATTTTTAATTTCTACAGGCAGATTGTCTACATTAGTAGGATTCAGAATTACATTGGGTTTACCCACAACAACAAAATGCATTTCTTTCTCACTCTTGACTTCTTGCAGCAACTCCTTTCCACTAATCAACATAAAATTATTCCCAGATTCTCCTTTGTCTGCATCATTCTTCAAAGGCAGCAATGTGTGCTTCTTTCCATCTTTATCTATGGTATAAGTATTCCTTCTGACATCATGAATGGATTTTCTGTCAAATTTCCAAGGTCATCCCAGCAATACATGGCACACGCCCATTGGCATCACATCACATAATATGATATCCTTATATGTACCGATCTGTATCTCTACTTTGCACTGTTATGTCATTAAAATCTAATGTCCCTTCTGTAGACACGACACTCTGTAGGGAGTAGGGTGTACCATATTAATCAACCCCAATTTCTCAATCATCTCTGTGGAAACAAGATTATCAGTGCTTCCACTGTCAAACACAACTTTGCAGCATTTTTCTTTTGATTTGCACACAGTCCTGAATAAGATCTTCCTTTGCGCAAACTCATTTGCTTCCTTCTTTGCCTTAAGAAATAATCTTTTTAGCAATAAAGACTCTCCTGCCTCAGGTGGATCTTATTTTCTTGTGACTTGAGGATTTTCTTCCTTTGCCTCAGCTACATTCACATTCTGTTGATTTGCCGGTTTTTTATGATGACAGTCCCATGATCAGTGTCCCCATTCTCCACATTTGTAACATGAAATCTCTCTTCCTCGGCCTCTACCTGTGGGTGCAAATATCCCTCTACCAAAGTCTCCTCTCTGTGGCGGTCTACTACTCAAACCTCCTGCTTCATTATGACAGTATTGAAATCTTAATCTGAAAGTCCCTCTTCCTCTTGGTGGACTTTTACCTCTATTCTTATGACTTTGTTTCTTCGACATTTTATCCTTTGCCTTCAAAGTTGCTTGGTAGGCATCCTCAATTCTCTTCAGACTCAAAAAACTGATTTCATCCCATATTTCATACCTTAAACCATTTATGTATCTTGCTACTTTCTCCATATCATCTTCAGCATGTCCTACTCTAATGCTCAACTTGTAAAACTCCTTTGTATATTCCTTGACAATCATTCCTGTCTGCCTCAAATTTTGCAATTGTTTGAAAAGATTCAACTGATAGTCGTTTGGCATAAAATTATTATTTAATTTACTTAGCATTTAACCCCATTGCTTGATCTTAGGCTTTCCCTTTCTCTCCCTGGATGTTTGTAGTTCATCCCACCAGATAGATGCATGGCCCTTCAACCTGGTAGCTGCAAAATTTACCTTCTTCTTATCTTTGACCTCTTCCAATTTGAAATACTTATCCACTGAACTGATCCAATCCATCAACTCGTCCAAATTAAGGTTCCCCTCATATGAAGGAATTTCCACTTTTGGTTTTCCACTAACCTTTGCTAATATCTTGAAAACTTTAGTTGCCTCGATTTCTTCTTCTTCTTCTTCTTTCTTCCTCGGAATATTCCTCTGCAACAATGACATTCCCTTCTTCAGATTCTCTCCTTTGAGTAGTCTCCATTGTCTCCATCCTTGTATGAAGGTGTCGAATATCTGCTAGAAAAACTTCATTGGCTACAGGTCTTCCCCGACCTATGCCAGCTCCTCTCCTGGGTGGCATATTTGCTACAATCCTTGAGAATAGAACTCGGTTTCTGCTCTAATACCAAAAATTATGTACAAGCGCACTGTTACTGTGTAAACCCCAATTTAACCTAAATACGAACTTTCCAATTTACCGCAACAAACAACTTAAATCGCACTTCACAGATTTAAAAATTCGCAGATCGACAGTTTTACATATATGGTAAATCAACGACTTTGCGATTTTGCAAATCGCAAAAAATAACTTATCACAACTTGCAACAAATAACATATAACTTTAACAATAAACACATAACTCGTCGATTGTGATGTGGCAAAATATGACTTAAGTTTGGGGATTTGCGATGTGATCAAAGAAACTTGTGTTTCGAGCGAAATGCAACAACACACAAGTTTGCGATAAAAAACTCAGAATTTTGCCTGATTTTTGTTAAGTCTTAAAACTTGATTTATTACACGGCAAGGCACTAAAACAGGTTTAATTTGGATTTCTAAAGTGAAGACAATAAATCATTAAAAAAAATTTAATACCCAGATTTTAACTCCTGCCGTAAGTGATCCTTAGTAGGTTTTGCATGAATGCACACGCACAGGAACAATTACTTGCACATTTATGATTCAATGAATTATTCAGAAAACACATGTTATTTTCCCTTTTTGGCTTGGTTACATCAATCATTCGCTCTCTCTCTTTCCTCTATGTCTCTCGCTCTATCCTTCATCTCCTCTATCCTTTCTTTATTCTAAATGCACCCGCTATTTTTAACAAACTAATAGATAAATCCTTATTCCAAGGTTCGATGTATTTCATTCTAACAGTCTTACATTTTTCGTCCTAATTTAGAATTTCTCTAACTATTACAATAAATGAAATAAAAGAAAATTATTACAATAAATAAATTAATTAAATTAAATTCGAGAGATCCAACCCTCTCTACTAAAAGATAATTTGACCACACAGGTCGGTGAAATTAAACTCATGCGATGCTCTTGCATCAATGTCTCTTGGCCTTCCTTATTTACTAATTTACAATAATATACAATCTCACCCAATCCCTTAGGATTGGGTGTTAGCATTCCCCCCTTTAATCTGAAGGGATGTCTGTCAGTCCAAGCATCGTTCTGAACTTTTCAAACTTTTCTCTTCCACTCTTTTGTGAAGATGTCGGCAGTCTACTCATGTGTGGAACAATGACGTAGATGGATAGTTTTGGCCTCAACATGATGTCGAATTAGATGTTATTTTGTGTTTATGTGCTTTGTTCGATCATGGAACTTTTGGTTCTTGGCCCACTTTATTGCAAATTTTTTGTCGATCATGAGTGGTGTTGAATGCATTTGTTTCATCTGCAAATATTCTAGGATTTTCCTTAGCCACATAATTTCCTTTGTTGCTTCAGCTTCTGCCACATATTCTGCCCTGGTTGTGGAATCTACTGGAACTGACTGTTTGCATGATCTCCATGAGACAACTCTTGATCCAAGACTCATGGTATAACCTGAAGTAGATACCCCAGTTTCTTTGTCCCCATCAAATTATGAATTAGAGTATTTGATCAAGCTGAAGTCGCCTACCTGTGTATATTTGAGTCTAAAGTCTTGAGTCCCCTTCAAGTACTTTAGAACTCTTTTTGCAGCAGACCAATTTCCTTCACAAGGTTTTTACATAAACCTAGAGAGGATTCCAACAGCAAATGAGATGTCTAGTCTGGTGGTAGTCATGTAGATAAGACTTCTTACAAGCTGTCTATACTTCGTTGCATCCTTGAATTCCTTCCCTTCAATGGATGTGAGCTTCGAGTTTTTTTCCATTGGAGTGGTTAAGGGATTTCATTCATCCATGCCAAACTTGTTCCAAATATCTCCAATGTGCTTCTTTTGAGAAAGGAATATATATTTAGGATGTTGAGTTACTTCAATACCTAGATAGTAGTGAACATAGCCCAAATCAGTCATTTCAAAACCTTTCTTCAATTCTTTCCTTATGGATGCAATATAACCCTCATTGTTCCCTGTCATCAAAAGATCATCTACATACACCACAAGATATATAATTGTTTTTCTAACTTTCTTAACAAACAAAGTTGCATCATCAAGATCAAAGTGTTTGAAGTCAAGTTTCAGAAGATGCTCAGTTAATTTCTCACACCAAGCTCACGGTGCTTGCTTGAGGCCATACAAGGATTTTATAAGTTTGCATACTTTTTGTTCTTGGCCCTTCACAAAAAATCCTTTTGGCTGGGACATAAAAACTTTCTCCTTTAGATCTCCATTCAAAAAGGTGGTTTTTACATCCATTTGATGGAATTTCCATACCTTCTGAGCTGCTAGGGAAAAGAGTGTCCAGATGGTGGCCCATTTTTTTGTGGGGCCAAAATTTTCTTCATAATCGACCCCTTCTTTCTGTGCAAAACCTTTTTCCACAAGCCTAGATTTGTGCTTGTCAAGTGAGCCATCTGCTTTGTACTTGTTCTTGTAGACCCACTTTCAGCCAATTAGTTTGGTTCCCAAAGGAGGATCAACAAGCTTCCAAGTGCCATTCTTTACCGAGGCATCGTACTCCTTTTGCATCGCTTCATTCCATTCAACATGAGAAGTGGCTTATTTGAATGAAGTTGGTTCATGGTCTATAGACAAATTCAATTCACAATTATAAGAAATATCCATATCAATATTTGAATCATAATTATCTATGTCACCTCCATTTTGTCTAGTGGAACTTCTTGTTCCTGTCTTTCCAACCTCATCGGGACAAACGTTTTCTGGTGGCTTTGTGAGCCATTTTGGGGGACCTTTCTGAGATGGCCCAAGCTGCTCATTTGACTAAGTAGGAATTGAATCAAGATTCAATCTCTCAATTATGCCAATCACATCGTTCAAGGTGTCATCTGTGGTTGGTTCTTCATGTGGGGGAGAGAGTGATTTGGAAGATGATTCCACAGATTGATTCAGTATAGGAATCCCCCCTTCAAGATGTGGAATCTGATTATCAAATTCTTGAAAATAATTTGCATGTGTGAATCTATCCAGGAGATCAAGTTGCCTCTCAACATGATTTTCAGCCTTGGAAGATTCAAGGAATATGACATCTCTTGCTACTACAAACTTCTTATTGACTTCATCATAGAGACGATATCCTTTGGAGGTCTTGGAATACCCCAAGAAGATACATTTTCGACTTCTAGCACCAAGTTTATTCCTTCATACCTTAGGTATCAAAGCATAACATGTGGAACCAAAGACCTTGAAATGCTTTACCGAAGGACTGTGGCCATTCCACATTTCATAAGGAATTTTGTTTCTGATTGAATTTGAAGGACACCTATTCTTTATGTATACAACACATAGAACTGCATCAGCCCAAAGCATCAATTTTACATTCTTAAAAAACATCATGGAGCGAAACCTATTTAAAATTATCTTGTTCATTCTTTTAGCGACACCGTTCTATTGGGGATTATAGGGCACAGTTGTTTGATGTTTGATCCCATATTGACGAAGATAGTTTTCAAATTAGTTTGAAGTGTATTCTTTTCCATTATCAGTTCTCAAAGAGCCAATATGATTTTGTGCATCATTTTCAATCCATGCATGAAAATTCTTGAATGTTTGAAAAGCATCATATTGTTCTTCAATAAGTAAGCCCAACACATTTTGGCGTAATCATCAATAAATGTCATCATTTATTTATTTCCATTTGCAGAAGCAATAGGCACGGGGCCACATAAATCTGAATGAATAAGCTCAATTTTTCAATGTGCTCTGGAATGTGAATCATGAAATGGTTGTTTGCTATGCTTTCCTAGAATACAAGCATCACATTGCTTAAGTTTCCTAGGACTTATAGGCAATCCAGTAACACCATTTTTCTTCAACAATCAAAGGCTTTCATAATTTAAGTGTCCAAATCTAGCATGCCATAAAAGACTTGATGGGAATGTACCATCATAAATATGTGAACTTAATGCAAAGTTTTGTGCATGAGTAGAGGAACGTTGCAGCTTTAGGAGTCTTCCTTCTTCTATTCCCTCCATGACAAGTGAGCGATCTGATGTTTTTCTGACTTCAACCTTGCCATCAAACATGTGAATGGAGTGTCCTTGCTAGCGGTTGTGGACCAAGGACAACAAGTTTCTCCTCAACTCAAGGAGGTATAGAACCTCATGCAGAAGACGATCTGGAAGGCCAGGAAACTTAATCCTGATTGTGCCAAGCCCTAATGGCTTGAGTTTGAATTTATCTATGAAGTATACTGCTCCATCAACCTTGTCAGTAGATTATTCAAAAAAAACTTTTCTAAAAGTCATGTGACATGTTGCTCCTGAGTCTAGAAACTAGTCATTTCTCCAAGAATTAAATGAAACATCAAACAAGTCTTCAGTTACTCCATTGTTACAATGTGCTACAACATAATGAGCGGATTCAACTACTTTACCTTTGTCTTTGTCATGAGTTTTACCTTTTTCTTGATTTATTTGATGCTCAATTTTATCCCAAGGTAGCTTACATGTAGATGCATCATGCCAATGTTTATTGTAGCGTATGCAATGAAGATCAGATTTTTCAGTTTAAGTTTGTCTGCCCCCTCTTCCTCTGAAATTTCTTCTTCCTCTTCCTCTTCGACCACCTTAGCCTCTAGAAGAATCTTGAGTATGACTCTTTTCTCTATGGGTGAAACATGTAGCCTCTTTAGAAGACAGAGGGGTTGTCATCTTTACAAAAGCCTTCTCTCTTTCTGCAAACTTTTTCTCAAGGGAATCAAAGGTGATTTTCATGAGATTTCCACTTGCTTGCAATGACTCATATTAATGTGAGTAAGTGGGATACAATGCCTTAACATATGCTATGAGATGTATGTCAACTTCTACACTAGTATTCTTAATGTCATACATGATAGATCTTACTTCTGAAGCTAAAGGGATAGGCTCATCATTTTTCAATTCAAGGCTGAACAACTTAATCATTAATTGAACAATTTCAAGTTTTGAATGTGAGTCATAGAGTTCTTTTAATTTTCTCAAGGATTCATAGGCATTTGAAAACGGTGTAATATGGCGACTCACCTCTTCATTTACGGAAGCTGCAATCAAGGCATAGGCCTTGCAGTTCTTGTTTTCCCAAATGGCGATCTCCTTGTCTGAAGTGGGCTTTTCTGGTGGATGGTCTCCTTCTCCTTCACAAACTCCTCTCCACAACTCATTAAAAATGAGAGTGTGCTTGATTTTCCGAGACCATTCAAGATAGTTCTCCTTTTCGGAGAGAACAACTCCCACAATAGATATGAGAGAATGCATTCTTTTCAAAAAAATCACTTTACTACTACGGTGTAAAAAAACAAAAACAAAAACAAAAAAAACCCTCAATTCTGGTTTAAATTCTGCACTTGAATTTTTATTTTTATTTTCTGTAAAAAAAATAAAAAAAATAAAAATAAAAATAAAAATTAAATAAATTTGGGAAAAAAACAAAGGTATTATCTAAGGGAGGGTTTATTTGAGGAAGGTATTTACTGGGGGGTATTTACTGGGGGAGTTATTTACTAGGGGAGGTATTTACTAGGGAAGGTATTTACTGGGGGAGGTGTTTACTGGGGAAGGTATTTACTAGAGGAGGCGTTTTAGGGGGAGGCTGAGCTGTAAAAACTGCAGGTAGGAGGTCGACGGTAGGAGAAAGCACAGGCTAAGGGAGGAGGGTTGTAGGGGAGGGGGCAACAAGCGAGGGGAATTGAGTGGAGGGGAGGGGTGAGGGGAGGGGAGTTACGGGGGAGAGTTTGCAGGGACAGGGCGTGAGGGAGGGGGGTTGGGGAGAGCGACGAGGTGTGAGGGAGGGTGTGGGGAGAGCGACGAGAGTGCGAGGGAGGGGGTCAGGAGTACGAGGAAGGGGGTGGGGAGAGCGACGAGAGTGCAAGGGAATGGGCAGGGGAGAGGGAGTGTGATGGCAGCAAAGGAGTGCGAGGGTGCGGGGAGAGGGAGTGTGTGAGGAGAGGGAGGGTGAGGGGGAAGGGAGTGAGATGTGTGAGGAGCGATGTGGCGAGGGGAGTGAGGGAATGAGAGGAGCGACTGTCAGAAGCCGAGAGGCAGCATGAGGGGAGTGAGCTGCTAGGGGAGCGACTGTCAACGGAGCAGAATTTGCACAGTTGTGTGCAAAAAAAATGATAGCATAATTTGCTAAAAAAAATGATGTATGCTGTGAAAGCATAATGCAGAATTTTCAGAATTACAGAAGGAGTAGTTCTTTTAGGTGTTGGAAAAGAGGCAGAGAGTCAGGTCTTCCAAGAGGGATTTACAAGGGCATGGATGCCATAAATACAGCTGGCTATGATATCATGTCAGGCCAGGAGGAAACTCCGCAAAACAAAAGATGAATTAGATGGATATTGTGTGTGTACTTATACATGGAGGTGAGACTATTGGGATTCACTTCCCAATGTCTCTTGGCCAACCTTATTTACAAATTTACAATAATATAAAATCTTACCCAATCCCTTAGGATTAGGTGTCAACACTGCCTATTGTCCACAACTACATAATTATGAGGAATGCTCTTCCCAACATCCCCAACAGTCTGCGCCTCATGTGCATTATATATCTTAGGCCTACCTCCCTGATTTTGTGGACAATCTCTCTTAAGATGCTCTCACCACATGTACGACACTCCAACCGTCCCATACCATTACCTCCATGTTGTTTTTGTGGTCCATTTCCTTCTCTACTTGCATTAAACTTCTTTTGCGGTGCCACATTTTCTTTCTGCTCTGAATTATAAGTCCTTTCTCTTTTCGGTTGTCATTTACCTTTACCTTTGTCCTTCCCTTTCTATCCTTCCCGAGACTCATTCTTGCGCTTTAACTGTTCATAGCAATGCTTGAACTTCCCAATGACTTCCTCAAGTGTATGAGGCTCATCATACTCAATACAATCTTTGAATGCTAATGGAAAACCACTGAAAATTTGTTGAACTTTGGCCTTCTCATCCTCAAGATATGGTACATACCTCAATACCTCCAAGAACTTTGTCGTATACTCCTCATCTTTCATTGATCCCATGTTTATCTCATAAAATTCTTTGGCCTTGTTGTCGTAGTACCTCTATGGCAAGTATTTATTCCTGAAAAGTCATTTGAACTTATGCCAACTGAAGTCATTTGTCTTGATGTGTCTAACCTGCTTCACATCTTCCCACGAGATGTTTGATTTACCTTTAAGGTTGAATATAGAAATCGTGGCCTTCATGTTATCTGAGTACTCATGCAACTCAAAGAACTTCTTCATCCCAAGAATCCAAGCTTCTGCCTCTTCTGGTTTCTTCAAGTCCCCTTCGAAATTAGGTGCCTTGGGGTTTCTTAATTTATCTCGCATGTATCCCCTATCACTCCTCTTGTAAGGATGATACTGATGACGATCATGATGTATATCTGAACCAGAACTAGGATGGTACCTGTACTCATCACCTATCCTATCTGGAGTGTCCAACAACCTGCCATCTCTCACTGTATCAGCTCTATCTAACCTGTGTCTACTAGGAGACCTACTTCCATATGCCCCATTATTTTTTTCCTCCTATGCATAGTTGATCCTAAGTGGCCCTTGTTTCTACAAAATTGACAAGCTTTGAAGAATTTTTGCATTCACCTCTGCTTGTTTCTCTTGTGCCTGTATAATTCTTTCATTTTCTGCCTTACAACTCCTTATTTATTCCTTTAGGTTTCTCAATGTATCTGCGAAATCAGAAGAGTGCCCACCAAGCTACTCGTATGAATCATAGAGAGAGTCCTTGTAGTCTACCATCTTTCTATCCATGTTGATATTTCTCCTACAAGGTATAATATGTCAGTTAAGCCAAATAACAATAAACCAACGTACCTTAGTGTAGTTTGGGGAGGATACTTCCTGCAAGATCAACCAATCAGTGTAATACATGTATATACAAAATCATAACGGCATGTAAACTTGTAACACATGGTATATTAATGCATAATCATCATTCTAGTTGGGGTCCAGTCATCAATGCATGACCATACCAAATACACACCAATGCAAACTTGGCCACACACAATCACAAGCATGGACCGTACACAAGCAGAAGAAACATGTAACCCAACATGAATGACCAATGCATGTTCAACATATAACATCACTCAAGCAATCATACACGGACAACACACATGCTGACCAATATGTGACCTAGTATAAACAAGAAATGCATATACAACATGTAACAATGTGTAAGCAAGTGTGCCTGAACAATACATAAGCATAAACAACACACAATCAGTCATACACTCATGACAACATGTTGGCAACAACATCATTATTCCTCCCATGGCGACACCACTGCCACTATGTCCAAAACAACACAGATGCAACAAACACATACACCATAAGTATGAGAAACACATAAGAAATCAAAAAATGCATGACCAGCACACTTCCCATACAGTCCAAGGGTTGAACCATGCTCTAATACCACTCTGTAAGACCCTCTTCCCATATCTACCCAAATGACCGGCCAACCGAGGTAAACATGTGATGAGAGGCTACTAATACAATATTCAAACTCCTAGATGACCTTGAGGAAGTGGAAATGACAGAAACATGAAAAACAAACCTTACACAACATCAAAAACATACCCAAGAGGTATCCCAACCCTTCAGGCCTCTTACCCCTGGGTTAGTGATTTGAATGGAATGTATTAGTTTTGTTGTGTTAAGTATCCAAACAATAATTAAATTGTGTGCATAAGGTTTACTGAAGTTTGCAGGTGAAACAAATGGTTTTATCTTAGTTAAACAGATTTTTTATGTGAGGTTAAAGCATGTAAATTTCTTGTATAACAATGTACAACAATAAATAATAGAGAAATAAACATCACATGTAACAATACTCATCAAATTTGATGAAGCAGTTCACCCCTCCTGGGCTACATCTTCTGGTCCAGCTCCCAATGGCATGTCCCTCATATCTTATTGCTCAAAAATGCTAAGTACATGTGAATAAAAGCCTAAAATGGTTGTTCTCTTTGTAAAAACAACTTCAGAATGCTTGAATTAGTCAGTAATGACTATTCATTTGCAGAAAATAGAGAATGGATGCTCAAAACACTGAAAACACCCTAGTGGCCCTCGTGGCTCCTTGACCTCTCTTGAAGCAAAACCTACAAAATATGACCTATGATGGCTCTGAAACCTCTGCCAATGTGTTCATAATGTCGAGAATACCCAAAATTGACTATTCATTCCTCAAAATTGGTCGAATATCCAAGGAGTTATGGCCAAAACAAGAAACTGGCCAATGTCCCTTAAAAAACTCCTCCAAAACTGGAGGAGCTCTAGTTAGCGCTGATAAATTAGAAATTACTCTGGATTTAGAGGTCTGCCAGCGGAACCACCGGGCGGACTGACAGTCAAGTTAAATGCTAGAGGGCGCATGTGGCCACTCCCCGTGTTGACTGCCGAAATGACCGGCGTTTGAGTCAGAACCTGGAGACGTTGGTTCCACTAACCGTTTGCATTAACACTTTTATAAACCCCGCACCATATGAACATGCCAGAATTAATGTTTGTAATAACCACCGAGTGGTCGATGGAGTAGCCGCCAGTTGAAGGCCCACATTTCCAAGCCTGGGGTCACATGGAGTGGGGGCTAGCCTCTTTTTTGCTGCCGACAGAAACTTATGAAACATTAAATTTATGTGTTGCCGCTATAGGGATAACAACCACCTTGTAGCCCGAGCAGTCAGACGTTGCGCTGTCAGGCGGGAGGTCCCGCGTTCAAATCCCCGAGCCTCCAAAAAAAAAATTACAATGAATTTTCCCTCCTACCTGGGGCCATGTGACAGCCTCTGAGAAGACCACGTGGCACCCCCTCATTGGCCATAAAAACTATATAATAAAAATAAATTTTCAAATAGATATATTCTTTTTGAAAAAGTTTATACATAGTCAAATTGGGTCAAAGTCATTTTTTTAAAGAGTTTACTGGGTTTTTCAAACCTGCATAACTTCTGCTACAACCTCAATTTTGCAAACTATTCATGGCACCAGAATCGCAGCGTCAAGATCTTTCTGGTCGCTGAGGTTGAAAACACTTTTGAGCACTTCCATTTTTGAGCATTTTTGAACAATGGACATGATCTCCTGATCAGTTAGGCTGACTTTTTAACCATTTTGAGCCTTAGCCGTAGGAATAACACAATAAGGTAGTAGTTGGGAGGCTAAAGTTGCATGCACAACGCAACAAGCATGCGGCCAGGGCCCCAATTACTCAGTTCTCTGCCTGCAACTCCGGGATTTGAACCACCCTTTTAGACCAAGAGCCCAGGTCACTGCCCAAAAAATCATGAAAACTTAGGGGATGATAAATAACATTGGGAAAATGATACAAAAGCAATCAAATCAACAAGAACTCGTCTAGACCCCTCCTAGCCATGACAAGAATTTTGTCAAACATGTCACAAATATTGAATCTACAGGTGTAAACAACATATTTAAACATAAGGGTCTCATACTTATCTGAGAATCGTTAAGAAGCATTGCTCCCTTACATCATAACTTGCAATACAATCTATGCATTCATTTACAAGTAAAAACATGGACAAAGCCATACATCATCACTCACAAAATACATGCTTATAGCCAGCATAATAACAATAGAAATACCTTGGATACAATCAGCAATAGAATCTGAATAATAACCAATGCAATTATACATTAAATACCAAAGGAATGAGCTTCTTATTAATGAGTGTAAAAACCAACTCGAGATGAGACTTCCACGTTCCACCCGACCATATATTGGCTGAGCCAAATCTCTCTTTAGCCAATCGCCCCCGTGCCATATTCCAAGCATGAATGTGGGAATTAAACCGAAAGAACCAACTAGGGCATCCCGACGCTAAACCACCTCACCCTCATCAATTATAAAACAAGATTTACTGTGATATACACCCGATCACTAGGCCAACACAAGCATGGATATCACCGGATTCTCTCTGCCTAAACCATGAGGAATTTTTTTTGTATACTAGTCTCTCAGTATTTACCACAACCCACAGTCCGAATTATGGTTCACTAGGCCCTAAATTGAGACGTACACTCTAGGCTTTACCGTATATCCAAAACTCAGGATTCCTGGGCATGAATGGGGAGAAAACCACCTCTCAGGCTTGACGACAATCCAAAACTAGATTACTAGGCCCTAAACCGAGGCAACACATGAACTGGTTCCAGAATCATCCAGAGATCCACATCACTCAGCTTCGAATCCATGAGAACTCCACAACACCATGGCTATCCAGAAATGGAAAGGCTAGGTTGAACACACTGTCACACCTGGAAAAATCCCATGCCAATACTGCAAAGAACCACATGCAATACCATGCATGAAAAATCTAGCAAGAAATCATACATGCGAATCAATATCTGCAAAGAATCTTGTTGTACCTGCCTGATTCTTGCTCCTCTTTCTTTCTTCCTCCTTCTTCTTTCTTTCTTTCCTTTCTTGCTCCAATGCCAAAGTGCTCCAAAAATTCTAAGTGTCCAAAATTGAGAGAAAGAGAGAGAGAGAGAGAGCTCCAAAAATGCACTGACAAAAGGTACCAACTAATCCTCATAAGCCTTTTTATAGAATAAGCCTCTATTTTCTTCCTTTTCCATTATTTTCCTTCATTTTCCTCCTCACATGCAAACTGTGACCTTTCACCTCCCTTTTCTACTAATTTCCATTATTTTCATAAATAATTGTGGCAGATATGGCATTTTTCCTTTGCCCTTGACAATTTCCTTAGCCATATTAAACCAAATTAACACCCCCTAGGATGTTTTACCCAACATTCACCTTGGAATAAGTGTCCCATCAACCATGGTTATTATTTTTAACTTTATTACATGGAATTTTCACCATGGCTGTTACAATGTCTATCACTAAATTATTTTTTTAAATGATTTATAAAAAGGGAAGTATGGAATATCTGAAGCGGGACCCAACTTGAAGGGAAAATTCTTAGCTTCATATTTCTAAAAATGGATCTTTATTCAATTGAAGCAAAGATAAAAAAACCTAACAATCAAGTAGTCGCAAGGACAAGTTAGAAAGGGAAGAGAATCATAATCATCGGAAAGTGAAAGAGTTTGTTACAATCATCATCCTTTAATTTTATGAGTGCCTTTTATCTTGTTTTGAAGCAATTTGCCACGTTCTTCCTGATATTTGATCATCTAGTTTTATTAATTGTTATTTATATTTGTAAATTCGATCCATGATTGTAGTGTCCCTCATTATTTTACGTACCCTCATATTTATTAGTCCATGCAAGCCCAATCCTAGTCCCTTAGGGACAAACACCTTTACATTTCATGTTAAGTACCATTATTTTGTGAAGTGATGTAGGCAATAACTTTCTTCAAAAATTCACTCTATAAAATTATTCTTTGACTCTCCTAGAGAGTTATTTTCGAGAGCGGATGTCATTTGTGGTTCTGGAAATTTTAAATAAGCAGTAGGAATCTCATGATATTCTCTTTATGATCTTTAAATGCATGAAATCATTTCAAAACTCTTTGAAAATCCAGGTCATATTTTATTTATTCTATCTGTTGAATTTGCTTTAAATGTGTCTCCTCATGATGTGTGAATGGGTGTGTACAGTGAAGTGAATCTTGAAAGCACGTTATTTTATGTTTTCATTTTTTTTTAAATTTTTTTTTGAAAACACTTGGTCCACTTGCAGGTGCATGTGTTGAATATTTATGTTTTGATATTTGATGTATTTGAGCATTTGAGTGTGTGTAAAGAGCACCACCTCTGCAAAAACGTACAGGGAACTTGAAAATAGACCCTAGAAGGTTGACTCTTTTCCTTGACTGGAAGATACATCAACACATTGTTGGTTTCTACTTCAAGACTCAAAGAGTAGGAATAAACTTTTTTTCCCCTCAAAATTATAAACAACCAAATCCCTCCCCTCCCACTAATTATCCCACACCTACTACCCCTCCCTTATCTAAATATTTTAACATCAATTATCATCAAAATAATTAAAATTTAAATCATTTAAATAAAATGTTAATCATATATGTGATTAGTATTGCTTATATAATTTAAATTGTAAATATTTTTATGATAATTTAGAGGAGATAATATAAATATTGATATTAATACAATTGATAGATTTAGAGGATTGATATTAATATAATCGTAATAATGTGGGAAGGTAGGTGTGGGAGGGGTAATTCTTAGTCCCAAGGAAACAATCGAATCCACCTATATATAGAGCCTTAGTCATATGTCAAATAATAAATTGGAAGCTTATTCCCTTCTTCAAGGCTCGTGAGTAGCCTTGAGTTTTCATTTATTGAAGTTCATTGTATTGGGCGATTCAAAATTAATAATAAAAAATATGTTATCAAATAATTCCCCCTGCTTACAATCATCTCTTGACCACAATTACTAAGATTCATAGAATCCAGAGAATATTTGAGACCATTGAATGGTTCCATACTCTACATGAAAAAAATGGGCAAGCATCCAGCTAGAGCCCTCTTCACCAATAATGTTAGATATGACCAAGAAATCATGTGATCGTAATGGACTTTATTCCTATATAAAAAGGAAGCAACTAAAGCACAGGGGGAATCCTCACATCCCACTAGCAGTTATAAAATGATATTCTTGATGTCATACCCTCTCCTACCCCCCAAAGGCATCATCCCAAGTAAATACATTCGGCTATAATGTAACACTTTTCTCCCACATTTATCGAGGCTAACTGGTCCACTAGGGTAAACATATGACGAAGAGTAACTATGATATGATTCAACTTCCCAAGTACAATTAAGGAAGTGGAACCAACAAGACAAGACCAATATGACCTTCCTCAAATGCTATAGGACCTTTAGGAGCCAACCAACCCTTCCAGGTGCTCAACCCCTAAGACAACTTTTTATTTGACTTATCTGAAGTCTGAGGCACACATGATGACAAGCCCTCCATGTGATTGAAACAATCCAGTCGCATGCATAATAAGGTATCCATGCGAATTCAGCCTTTTTTAGGAGTTTTTGTGCCAGCGACCTCGGATTCTAAGCCGCTTTTTCAGGGCCGGGACGTAGACCACTGCCTATAACTTCATGAAACTTTCAAAAATGATAATTAACATCATGACAAGGCCTATAATGAAAAACTTGAACAAGGACTTGACTTGATGTTGACAGTGTTGGACCCACAAACATTCAAGGTGTTGAATTTTGCTACAAGAAACAGTGCAGGAGGCATCCTGAAACATCATTCTTGATCCTAGTTGGAAAATAATCACCTAAACTAGGTGGGGCCCACACAGGCTATTTTTAGCTGTATGTCTATTTTTAGACATGGTGAGCATATTCTATATGTAGCAGGAGGCTATTTGTAGATGGTTGGTCAAATGTGAAAAATAGATGAAATTTTGTTGTTAGAATATTGGGCGAAGTCTATTTATAGATCATCAATCGAAAAATAGATGCATGTCAATTATTATTAGCTCTTAATAATAATCAGACTCTAAACAGTAACTTATTCTCTTGGAGCACTTCAGTTCAGTGCAAAGATGTGGCACAGCAGCTGACAAAAGGAATTACGCTATTCCTAAGGGTTTACTGGAGCTAATGCATGGAAGACTCAGTTAGAACTCAAGTGGCAGAGTTATGACACAGTTGGAAGAAGTAGTTATGGAGTTGTATTTAGTTTAACTCAGTTAGACTCAATTGAGCTAGTTGTATCTAGTCTAACTGAATGATACACTAATGAGAGTGGAGTGAATTAATTAGTTAATTAATTTACAAATAATAACTCATTAATCAACTGAAAAATACAACAGTTAACTACAGTGCATGTCAGTTCCAGTGGAGACCCAGTGGAGAGATAGGTGAAAGGGCAAGATAGACTATCTTTTGTGACTACTAGTGATGCATGAATTGCATCTACATATACATTGGAGTTGCCAATGATAATAACACAGTCAATGAGAGTGGGATTACATCGAATTGGTCTTTGTAATCAGCTTGGATTACACAGTGGAGGCAGGCCAGCAGGAGGTAAAGATCGGTGCATGGATTTGCAAGATTGGTCATGATTAGTGTATGATGATTGTACTGTACCGAGAGCTTGTGATAAGCTTTGTATGTTTGTATGATATTTTCATATGATCTCCATGTTACATTATATATATTTGGGGTTTTCAGCTTCAGGCTTTCCCAGTTAAAAACTGTGTTATGTGCGATTATTTTTATTTATGCTTTACATGTGTGTGCAATTAATTTTTCCGCAAAAGATTAACAAGTGGAATAGATTCAGTATCTTTCATAAAGTTAAATAGTGTGAGATTAGGTGGATCTTGGACATATTCATGCTTAGTGCATATAATTTCTACACAAGGGATCTCCATGATATGAAGTCCCAATTAGACCTCACATCGTTTGGTGGAGTACCATCCATAATATGGCTCTGTTTCCAAATTCTTAAAGGTTTTTCATGGTTCTAACTGTCAATAGGAGATAGGGATGCAATGGTTCCTTCGAAAAGTAAGAAGGTGTGCATGGCGAGTATTCAGTTGTAGACGTGTCCAAGTCATTCTACTGTAGAGGGAGTGATAAAATTGAGCCTCTAAGAGAGAGGTAATAGTACCACCCAAGAAGAGACGCACACGAACTAGAAAGATTTGTCTAACATCCAGCGGAATAGTCCACAAGAGATGCAACGATCATTAAGACCAATGAATGAGAAGGAATTGTATAATATCTTGCAAATTAGTCCACAAGGATGAGACAACAATAAAAACCATTACAACACATTCTCAACAATATAAGTACTAAAATAACCGAAATAGTTCAACTGCTTTAGCACATGTGAAAGAAATCATGAAATACAAACATCCGCATAATAGTCTTACAACCATTCATAATCCTTGCATGGACAACGTGTTGGCCTTAAAGGCTTTTGTTAATAAGTAAAATTTCCAAGACACATGTATGCAATGAACATCACTAGTTCGAGTAGTGGGGCATTGGAGCCACTCCTTTCTCCCCAAAAGAACTAGCTTATCTCTCTAATGCTTTGCGGGAGGAGCAAAGGTGAAAAAGTCCTTTGCTCTTACAATGAGGGGGTATATATAAAAATGAGGAGGTGATGATTCACCTTCCTTGTGACTCCTCATCTACCCTCATGATTTTTTAACTTCCTATGAATTTTCAACTTTACATGACTCTTCATATTCCACACATGTCCTTTGGACTTTCAATTTACAATACATTTGTGAGACATATTTTACATCATTAGCCACAATGGTGTGGCATGTGACCACTCATGACAAGGCATGAAATGATGTTGCTGACATAGGTTTCTTGATGATATGGAAATTTCAAGCCACTACTGTTGTGGTGTGTTGAGTGTCTTCTTGAGAATGCTTCTCTTTTCACCTTCGCATGGCTTGGTAATAAGGAATCTTAAATGATCTCGAGTCTTGAATGGTGATCGCAAATTGGTGTCCCTATTATTTCTCTTGATTGATTAGCTTGCAAACTTAGCTTAAAGAGTGTCTTACAACATGCTTCCCTCCTTCATCTCCTTCTTCATCATCTCACCATGCCATGATAAAGTACTTGTTTCTACAATTCACTCATGATGAGACGACATCAATCCGAAAATCCCCTAGTCTAAGATTGTGCATATTGATCCATAGATTGAGCCATAACTATATGGAGATCTGGGAAAGGGGCTCAGCAGCTGCACAGTTGTGCAGTTCAAGCAGCCAAGGGGGAGCCTTGAGCCTTGAGATTGCGCAACGTGCAATTCAGGCTGGCTTGAGGGAGAAAAATTCACAGTTCCGGGAGCCAGTGAGATCAGCTGAGGGGATGGGAACTGAATGAACACACTTTGTAGTTCTAGGAGACAAGGGAGGTTGGGCCATTGCACAATTGTGCAGTTCATAGGCTCAAGGAATAATCTTGAGGCTAGATATTGCGTAATGCGCAGTTAGGGCCAAACTGGGAGGAGGAATTACGCAATTTTGGGAGTCAAGGTCGATATTTGAGCACAAAAACTACGTAATGCAGCAGTCCTGAGAGGCAGGAACTACGAATTATGTAGTTCCAAGAGGAAAGGTCACATCTGGAGGATTGGGACTGCACAATGCGTAGTTCAGGGAGGTAGGGTGAATCTAAGTTTCTTGGTCAGGAATATTTTCCAAAAAATGGCTAAGTGTGGGATCGGTGAGACTAATGTGAATAGTGATAAGACTTCGATTGTGATCACA
Organism: Pinus albicaulis; assembly: GCA_034641835.2. Taxonomy (NCBI): domain Eukaryota; kingdom Viridiplantae; phylum Streptophyta; class Pinopsida; order Pinales; family Pinaceae; genus Pinus; species Pinus albicaulis. The sequence goes on along the minus strand of CM076583.1, from coordinate 1,240,578,391 downwards.
CACTTAGAATACTTGATGACACAACCACATAGATCATCCATTACACATGAACAATGCATTTCCCTCCATGTGACTGTTTTATGACAAGTTATGACAAGTGTGACACTTAGGATACACTTTATGACGACTGTAATGACACTTGTGTGACACTGCTTAAAACTTCAAAAATGAGTGCGATGGGTGTTTACATGGTTAGAAAAAATCATTTATACAAATATGACCTCTTGAATGTACACGATGAAAAAACTAACATGCAGAAAGATGAAAATTTTCCTAACTTGCAAAAGGGACCAAAACACTTCAAGAAAACACATGGAATGAGTTTCAAATTTTGTGACGATAATGAACAAGACCAAGGAGGGCTCTGTAATTAAGGATAGGGAAAAATTTTGGATGGTGTTGTAGCAGCAACAACACTTGGTGACACACTGGAAAAATTCTACCTTCTCTTTCTTGGTCAACTCTTTTGTGCAGGGCCTTGGTTCTTCGAGGATTATTGATTCATCATATGGATTAGTTTGTTTCCACACTTACCCCGTGAATAGACATGGCCCCCCCCATGCCTTCTTGGTTGGACACAACAGAAAATTCAGCAATATCACAATGTTTTGAGTTGGGAAGGGTAGTGGAGTTCACAAGCTTAGTATTTTTAGAGTATAAATTTTCATCTCTAGTGTTGCTCAGCTGCCAATAGGCCTAGAAAATACCCCAACGAAGTCACTATAGGAACAAAAACATTGCTTCGCTACCAGCGAGCCTATTCAGTACCCCGACATAGTTTCTTACTTCACCTCTCTACGTAGGAAGACTTTCTATTCTTTCACTTTTAATTATTTATTTTATAGGACTGTGCATTAACATTTATTCATTTTGGTAGGAAGAGGGATCCTGACTTATTGAGAGAAGGAGAGGTTGTTCCTTCAGAGAATCATATAGGTACCTCTAATTTATGTTTGTTCGTTTAGATTTTTTCCCCTTCTCCTCTTCTACTAATTGGATAAGCGCAAAAATACCAAAACATAAATAACCAAATGTAGGCATATGGTTTCCTTAATAGCCATGAGTTCATGGTTTGATCACAATTATCCTCACGAACGGATCGTATTTTCTGTCAAAACTTCATCGGCCAAAAGGCATAAACAACATCGGGAAGAAGGACTGAAGGTTTAGCCAAATTTTGAAGTGTCACAAAACTCTTTAGACCTCAGCCACACATAATAAGAAGCCAAAACATGTTCATGCACAACACTTATTCACATGACGAAATCAAAACATAAATCAAACAACAAGAAAGACTATGTAGTGCTTTAAAAGTAGTGCTTTGAGTCTTGGCCATTGACAGGGAAAGAGTCAATCTTCTTGTCAAGTGATTGAAGATGATAAGTGTATTGGCCAACCTTTTCATGGACTATGAATGGCCCAATCCACATGAATTTAAACTTGGTGTTCTTTCCTTTTCCCTCGTGGGCTTTATTCCACTTTAAGACTAAGTAACCCACACTGAAGTTGTTTTTCCATATAGACTTATTGTCAAACCACCTCTTGATATAGTTCTGATGAAGCGAAACTCTTCTTTTGCTTTCAACCTTTCTTCTTGTAACTTGTGAAGGGTGTCCAACCTACTCTGCACTAATAAGCATGGCTTGCCTTGGGATTCTTGTGAAATCTAGAGAGAAGGAAAGTATATGTTGGGAGGGAGGATGGCTTCTTTTCCATATACCGGGAAGTAAGGAGAGGTGTTCAGAGAGGGATTTGGTGTGACTTGATCATCCCATAAATCATTTACCAAAGCGGAGTGTCAGTTCCTCTATTCAAAGAATGTGGTATTTTTTATGATACGAATGAAGTTATTATTTGTGGACTCAGCAAGACCATTCCCATGTGGATAATAATTAGTTAAATGTTTCAATACAATTCCATTTTATAATGAAAAATCATAAAGTCTTAACAATGAAAAGTATGTTGCATTATCGAAAACAAGTGAAGTAGGAATGTCGAACCTGGAAATGATATTATGTTGAAGGAAGTTAATGAATTCCTGATCATTCCCTTGTTTAAGCGGAACTGCTTCCTTCCACCGTGTAAAGTACTCTATGGCAGTGAGAATATAGCAGTGTTGATTTGACGAATGCATAAATATTTCTCCAATAACATCCAAACCACACTATTGAAAGGGTTCTTCCACTACGATAGGATGCAATGGGGTGGTTGAATTCTTGTTTCAACCGACAGACCTTTGACATACCAGACATTTGCGAGCATAAGCATGAGAATCTTTGAATAGGCCAATAGTGTTATGAAACTAGCTCCAAAAATTAAAGAAAAGAGAGATATTCGCCTTAGAAATAAGCCACTTCGAGGGGGCAACCTCCAATACATTACATAAATGAACAATTATTGGATGATACAAATGATAAAACCTCCTTTCTATATATAGGAGTCAGTGGGGCCACAATGTAATCCTAGTCGACCTAACAATAATAATGTAAGGGCACAATAATAACAATATGGGGGTTACAGGGGTACAACAATAACAATAATGGGGTCACACTAACAAAAATAAGGGACTATACTATTAATATAGGGACCTAACATGCTCCTCTCCTTCAAAAAAGTGATGTCCTCAATGCTTGAGTAGCTTTGAGTGCTTCTGCATAAAATTCTCACCCTCCCATGTAGAAACTTCAGTGGGTAAGTTCTTCAATTTGATGACATACTTTGAAATTGATCGATTTCGTAGCTTTCGATTTCTTGTTTCTGTGACTTCTTCAGGTTCCAATATGGTTTTTCCTTCCTCATCAATTTTTGGCAATATTGTTTGAACTGGAAGTTTGTCCCCTATAACCTTCTTTAAACATGAAACATGGAAAATTGGATGCACTCGTGAAGAAGCAGGAAGCTCCAATTTGTATGCCATAGTACCAATCTTTTGCAACACCTTGTAAGGACCATAGTACTTTGGAAATAATTTATCATCCTTCTTAGCTTGCTTGAGGGACATTTGTTTTTATGGTTGTAGCCCTAAAAATACCCAGTCTCCTACATCAAAACTTCTCTCACTGCGATGTTGATCTGCCTGTTGTTTCATTCGATTTTATGCCAAATTCAGGTTATCCTTTAAGAGTTGGAGAACTTCTTGTTGATGCTCGATGTGATCTTCCACTGCTTGAACCCTAGAATTTTCCCTTAAAGAAGATGTGATGTGTTAGCCACCTATAAAAATTTGTTATATCAGATGGTGGCTAAATCATTTTTTAAGCCTTCAAGAAAGAATTCTTATACCAAATTGTTAGTTCTTGAAGTCTTATGAAGGTAACTTATCCTTGAGTTAATATTCACTGTTGTTTCCCTCATAAACCTGAAAAATCTGCTATTTGCAAGGAGATAGACTGCTCAAAAAACCCATTTTCCCCTTCATTTTACCCCTCCTTTCACTCATAATTAACCTCCATTTTTCATCCCCTTTTCCTCATAAAAATCCTCCATTTCCCTCATTTTAACCTTCAAAATCACTTCAAGACCCTTTTAAAACCATTTGGTCTCCTACCATTTGGTTTAAAAAGCCTTCATTCCCCTATCGGAACCCTCCAATTGGCTTTAAAACCCTGTTTTTAGCTTTAAAAACACTTATATTTCATTACATAGAATTTTAGCCCCCGAGGGCTTAACTTCTATTGCCACTGCCTCTCATAGGACCATAAGCCCCGCAACCGGGTGCTAAAATTATTTTAACTCCCGTCCAAAACCTTTTCCTCCTTTGTATTTCATAAAAAATCTGACTTTCCATTATGTTTTAATAAATCCGATAGTCCGACGTTTCGACGAAAATTGATCGTTGATATGAACCGATCAACGATCGTCGGCCAATCGCATCGCAAATAAACATACAAACCTTTGTTGGTTCCTTCCTTTTCTCCGATTGCGATTAGCCCATTTTCTTTTAAAAACCCCTGATCCCTTCACTTTCTTCACATAACCCAGAGCTCGCAATCGGGCGCTAAAAACATTAAAAAAACCTTTATCCGTGCCTTTTTCCTTTGTATTTTATAAAAAACCCGACCTTCCTTGTGTTATAAATAAAACCCGACAGTTCGTTGTTTTGGCGAATGTCAGTCGTTGATCTAAAATTGATCAACGATCGTCGGCACATCGCATCGCAATTGTTCATTGGACGCATTTTAATGGTTTATTGCCTTCCTCATATTGCGACCCTGCAATTGTTTCCCGATAGTTGATCTACTCTACCCTGCCCAGATCTGACGGTCCATATCGCTCCCCTTTCAAAACCCACCCTTCCGCCTTTGGCCGTCATAATTAAATCCTGACCGTCGATCTAGTTTTGAGATCGACAGCTCTTACTCAATCGCATCACAATCTTCCCTTTGTTCTTTATTTTTTCCTCCTCCGATGCCATTATTCCCGATTAAATATTAGCCGTCGAATCCACAAGAACCGACGGCTAAGATCTTGTCGCAAATCCGCCCATAATTCTCCGCATTTTTCCCTTCGATTAACTCTCAACCGTCGATCTGACTCCCAGATCCGACTGTCAGTATGTAATCGCATCGCAAGTTTTTCTTTGTGTCTTCCTCTTTCCTTCTTCGATTTGCGATCCTGCGATCGTATCTGGGCCGTCCATTTCATAGATCCGATGATCCAGATCGAACCCAAATCCCTTTGTTATTTCATACAGCCCGACTGTGTAAAATATTTCAGTGAAGATCCATCATTGATCTTTGCAGATCAACGGTTCACATTGCACCTAATCTCTGCCCGAACCCCCGTCTCGTTTTCCTTTCATCACCCCATCTTTAAATATGGTCCGTTCATTCTTTAGATCCCATGGTCCATATTCAACCCGGCAGGCCCAACTCCTTTGGGACCTACCTTCCCTGTTGACTGATTTGGACCATCCATTCTCAAGATCCAACGGTCTAGATCTAAACCGCCTTGGCCCTGCCCACCTTCTTCTGCCCACGCATCTTATCTTATCGCGTTCTAATCTCCACCGTCAGATCTCTTCGCCTTTCATCTGACGGCTAAAACTCCATATCACGTGATTTTGAGTCCAAAAGTTAATGCCAAAAAATTATGCGATATGGGCAGTTTTTAAAGGACACGTGTCAGCCAGAGACCCATATCGCGTTTTTTTTGGCAAAAATCTAAAACCACTTTGGATCAGCACGAAACCAGCGGTTTCTTCGGCTGAAACCACCTTTCCCCATCGCATTACATTTTCTCATATTTAAATCTCCGTCGTTCGTTCCTTTCATCCAATGGCCCAGATTGCATCTAACCATTAAGCCATCACCCTCCACCATTCTTCCCAGAGATTTCATCAAAGTATCTTCGCCGTCGATTATTCTAATCAGACGGCCCACGTTTAACCTTGCCCCCCCATTCACTTACCTTTTCACCCTTCTTCCAAGTGACTTCATTAATGAATCTTCGTCGTTGATCTCTGTTGATCAATCTGATCCAACGGCCCAGATCGTTCTGCAACCCCAAAATTTCATTTAACCCCTTTTCTACTTCTGCCAAAGGTTTTCTCCCATTTCCTTTGCAATTTCCTCCATTTCGCTATAATTTTACCCCCTCTGCATTATATAATCCTGATTGATCTCGACCATTGATCTTTGCAGATCAACGACCCGGACTTAATCTCCACCACCGTTTATCCAACCGCCTCCCCATCTGACCCCAGCGAACAATCCTCGTCGTTGATGGATTTCATCCAACGGTCACGATCTAACCTAACCTCCAAAGCATTTTAAACCTATCCCTGTAGGATTTTCTTAATTTTCTTGTGTTTGTGCCTGTTTTAAAAGGTTTCTTTACTATTTTAAAGGAAAATCAATGGTCGGGGATGACGATCCCTCAGGCCACTATTCATAAAGAGGATCATTCTGCAGGGTTTCACACCATGATTTATCTGTGCCCCATGAGCACTGATAACACTATAAAACCCTTTGTATGCCTACACAGCAACAAAACATAGTAAACCTTGATCCAATAAAGAGTATTAGTATCCAGGGATAAAATCAAAGCAGAAATCATGTTTGAAGATTTTTAACACAGTTTTTGAGGCATTACGGCATAAATTTGACTATCAAAAGCCTAATCCACTCAATTGAAGACAGTATGAAGACCAGAAGACAAAAATTAGGCCTAATTGAGCCTATACCACAGGATTAAAGCAAGTTAACAGTATTTTAGGGAAGAAAAATCAGATATATCAGTCCGAGAAGCCTCCACTGACACATCAAGGGCTAATTGTATCCTCTCCAGCTGCCAGAAAGACACCTGCAGCCTCAAAGTAATCAAAGAAGGCCTAGTTATTGCCAGAACAGAAGATATTAGCATAAAGACAGTTGAATAGTTATTTCAAATCAAAGAAACATATTACAACTGTCAGCAGAGTTATTACAAGGATAAGAAATAGCCTTGAAGTCAAATATTTTAATCCACTAAGCCTCGAAAGTAGAACAGAGTTATGAAACAGAGATATAGATCGAATGTATTCCTGCCTTACGCCTTGCATGGTTTTCAAGGCTAAGAATTGCATTAACTATAGAATTTATGATACTTGAACCCTAGAAACTCTTCCACCTCCTCATTTTTTCTATAAAATCTTCTTGAGGAGCACATTGTAAAGGGTTGGTTGTTGAACTTTGATGTAATACTTGTGCTCGAAACTTTCTACATGCAAATAATTTTCAGAGGCTCTTGAAGCTCTGTTTTTTATCAAATAAGTTAGGCTGAGAAGAGAAGATGATTGCTATACTGAAACATTGGACTTGAAGTATGTAACTGGATTGACATCAATATACAAGCTGATTCTTGGGATCCTGGTCTATATCATTGGTGAAGTACTTCTTACTGTGTTATTGTCTTCCTTTCATGTATGTCATTTTGTTCACTTATTCTCTGATAAAGAACAATAAATATAGAGCTAGGATTTACTGTCAAAAGTACCCTACTCTCACTGATAAGCTTTATATTTATGTTTTCCTCCAATTGTGTGTTTAATAATGACTTAAGTTAAGTGTAAACATTATCAAGGAATGTTGGTTTGTCCCTGTCTTAATGTGCAAAGCTTGAAAGGAAGTTCTTGAATGGTATTTTCATTATATGTTGAGTAGAGTTAGACAAGAAAAGTTTATGGTTTGCCCTGTCTTCTAGTTTCTTTCTCCAAAGGTTGTTCTGAAAGTTTCCCTAAGATTATGCTGAAGCAGGTTTAGATTTAAAAGTATCTTGCTTGATTTTAAGTTGCACTTTGTTTTCTTATCTGTTTCATCCTTTTCTGAAAGTAGCCATGTGGATTGTTGGATTGTTTGTCTGATAAGTTGGCTTTAATACAAACTTGTCCAAAGAAGTTTATGGTTAGCCCTGTCCTTTGGTTGGTTTCAAACAATTTCTTAAAAGGATTTTCTTGTTTGGAAGTTGATAAATCCTTGTTTAAATTATTGACTTTTTCCACCTTTTCAACACTTTTAATGTTCCATTCCATCATTTAATCTAAATGATCTTTTGATATAGATGACTTTCCCCTTGGACCACTCTTGAAATTGTTGCATAATTAAAACCTTTTATGACTCCATAGCCTAATGGACTAAGTCTAGTTTCATATCTATCCTATCAGCCAAATCTTGTTTTGATTTCTCACATCTTCACCCCTTTGAACCTCTTTCATTTTAGGACTTTCCACTCAATTAAAAATCATGCTCAACCATCCAAAACCAAACAAAAACCCTTGTTCTTCATAAATAGCCTAATATAACCCCCAAAAAGCCTTAAAGATAAATCAATCTTTGCACTTGTAAGAGATATCCCTCTCTGGATTCAGGAGGGCTAGATCCTAGAATCCCAAAGTGGTTCATAATGTTGTCTATGCAGCTTTAGTCTTTCCAATCTGCTAAAATTACAGATTCCTAACATTTCTGGCGACTCTACTGGGGAATTTCTGAGTGATTTCCATTCTAGATACTCTTAGGATATCAGAAATCCCTTTGTAGCATAAGTAGCCCTCTTCAAGCACTACCAAGCAAATGGTAATCATGATAAAACTTATTTGAGTCAGTGACAAACTAAGGAACCCTTAGGATTCTCATAAGAGCTTGTCAAACCTTGAAGGAATCAGCTAGCTTAGCCATAAGAGTAAACTTTTCTTTGTCTCATCACTGTATCTAAGTGTGGAAATAGATTTAGGACACTCTTAGAACCCATAGGACTGAAAAAACTCAGAAAACCCAAAAATATTTCAGATTGGTATTCAAATAAACATGGTGGTGGACCATAAAACATTTTATCTCCATAAAGAGCTAAAAATTTCCACCTGGTGAATCCACAATCCAAAGAGACCTTAAGACTCCACTGGGAAACCCATTATCATCATAACATCATATAAACTCAGTTAAGAGGACTTTAGGATTAAATTTTTCTTGTTTAAAAGATTAGTTAGCCTCTTAAATATTGTCATATTTGGCTAAACTTTTCTTGTTTAGTTGGGTCTGAAAAACACAGCATAGTGGCTCCTAGAAAGATTCATACTAGAGCCTATCCTGACTCTAACCCTCCTGAGATAGTTGATAACCCTGAAATAATCCTTAGGAAGTCTCCTAAAGCTAAATCTTCAACTATTTTCAGATCACTTCATAGAGCTAATTATGTCCCTGAAAACCTTGCAGCTCTACAAGAATCACAAGTTGACTTAAGAAATATATTTAGAACTGGGTCACTTGATGATATAGATCAACTAGATTTAGAGTCTCCACCTTCATCCCCAGATAGAGGTGAACATCCTGGTAGTAGAGAAACTACTCCACTTGATTTACATTTTCTTCATAATTTTGGTTTCTCTCACCCAAAATCAGCTCAGCAATCTCTTGTTGGTCCATCCATTTCTGTTCCTCAAACACCCATCGTCCAAAGCACTCCACTTCATCCCACTTTCCCTATTGTTAATCCACCTCTTGTAAATCCACCTCAACCTCCTATCATGGCAACATGGTATGCCCCCTTGGTACTTCCTTTACCCTTAATCAATCTTCCACAGGACTATCAGTCCAAGATACCATTGTATGATGCCAGTGGTGCCACTACTGCTTCACAGCATGTGGATAAGATGAATGACTACTTTGACAGAAATGAGATTGATGATGAAATTGTCAAACTTAGACTATTTTCTCAGAGTTTAGGGGGAGAAGCAAGAAAATGGTTCAAAGGCTTAACCCCTAACAGTATTAATGATCTTCAAGCCCTTCATCATCTATTCCTAAACAAATGGGAAGTCAAGAAAAACCCTCTCCAAATACTTTCAGATTATAACAGACTTAAAAGAAACACTAGGGAGAGTGTTCAAGCTTATTGCACTAGATTCAATAGTGTGTATAATGCCTTACCCCCATAATTGAAACCTCCACAAGGCTCAGCCTTAAACAAGTTTCCTGAAGGATTTGACCCTGAAATGGCCTGTCAACTTAGAGAAAGAGACCCTATGACTCTAGAAGATATGCAGAAAGGAGCCTTAGTTGTGGAAGTTAATCTAATGGAGAAAAGAGCTAGAATGAGAAATGAGAAGAAAGTATCCTTTAGGGAGGAATCTGCACCTTCCACATCTAGCTCAAAGATGGAGAGAATGATGGAAGAAATGATGAAAAATATGAGCATACTCGAGAGAGCACAAGCTAGTCAAAACCAATCAGCTCCTCAGAACAGAAATCAAAATCAAAATTAGAATTTTAGGAGAAACCAACCTCAGAATAGACCAAGGGAGGATGATCAACAGATTACACCTCCTTTTCACCAAAAATATGTGAGTGAGGTTGAAGAAACAATTGAAAAAATAGAGGAAGATGACATAAACATGTTGGGAGTAGACAATGATACTTTTGATGTTCATTATAATAGAAAACAAGGTCTTTACACACCTTATGATGATAGAAGACCAGAGGATGAATATTACTATCAAGAGCTGGAAAATGTCATTATAGAAACTCCAAAAGAGTATGATCTTAGAAGTAAAAAGAATCTGGAAACTCCCAAAAGTAAAATCTCTGACAATTCTGCAAAAAAAAGCCTTGTAAATAAACCCAAAATTGCAAAACAAAAAGATAAAACAGTGGCTGGAAATTCTGATAAAAACAAAGAGAAAGGCACTCAAATTAATGAAAAACGGAGTGCAGATCTTAGCAGCATTAGCACCTCAGCTAGTGCTCCTGTTAAAACAATTTTGACCAATGTAAATAGAGGAAATCAGTTAACAGATTTTGCTGATAGAGTGGTAGTTAATAAGGCTAAAATAAACATTTTAAAAAATCAGATACCTTTTAGTTTGGAGCAGGAAATTGCCAAAATCAAAATCTCTGTTCCTCTCACTGAATTAGCTACCCAAGATGTGTATAGATCCCAAATTTTGAAGGCTTTTAACATAGAGCAGAACAATGACACTGTTAATCTTAATGATGACCAACCAAAGCTCATATTTGGTCCTAAGATTGAGGGTAAATATCAAGAAGGACCAGTTCCTCCTTTTTGTGACAAAATTTTACACAACGCTATGCGTGATTCAGGGGCCTCTCATAACTTAATGCCCAAAGCTGTAATGGAGAGCCTAGGCCTTGAAATCACCAGACCATACAAATATATTTACTTCTTTGACTCAAGCAGAGTGAAATGTTTAGGTTTGACCAAAGACCTCTGTGTAAACTTAGCACAAATTCCAGCCAAGTGTTTAGTTATGGATATTGTAGTGGCTGATGTACCCCCAAAATATGGTATGTTTTTATCAAGATCTTGGGGAGCTAAGTTACAAGGAACTATGCAAATGGATATGGCATATGCTACTATCCTTGTGTTTAATCAAACTAGAAGACTTTATAGGGAATCTCATATGCAATACATGGTTACTAGCCAAGAGAGACCACAAAACTCTCCTCTTTATTCTATACATACAGTCCTTGACTCATTTATCCTTTTCAAATGTGAAACATTTAGTGATCAAGTAACCTTAACTGAATTAATGGCAGATATAGAGAAAGAGGAAGACAAGACAGAAGTGTCAAAATGGTTTGCTAGATCAGAAAACTACAGAAAACAAAACACAGGTCTAGAGCTACAAATCAGTCATCCATTGCTTCTCAACCTTGAGAGTCAAGAAAAGAGTCCTCAACTCAGTGAAAAACATGAGGAACTAAAACAAATTCAACAAAGTGCTGATCTTCAAGAACAAGTTGAAAGCACACTGGATGAAGAGGATAGTGATCAAGCTAGTGAACCTGAAACTAGTCCTCTTTGGAGTATGAATTTTGATGGGTCTTGCACTAAGAACAATGTAGGTGCAGGCATTTGGATACATAACACTGAAAATAATCACACTGAAGGCCATTCCTACAGATTAAATTTCCAATGTTCAAATAACATAGCTGAATATGAATCCCTCCTTTTAGGCTTACACTTGTTGAAGAAATTAGGAGCCAAAAGGATAAAAGTTCATGGGGATTCAGAGTTGATTGTTAGGTAAGTGGATGGGGAATATAGTGCCAAACACCCCAGACTTAGAGCCTATAGAAATGATGTCATGGACTTATTGAAAATTTTTGAGGAATCCCATATTATCTTTGTCCCAAGAGAACAAAATATCCTTGCCCACAGTTTAGCTTTTGTTGCTAGAACATGTTTAATGCCCTATGAAACCAAACAATGCACCACCCAAATTAAATTCACACCAGCTGTCCCAGACAATGAGAAATACTGGCAAGTATTTGATGGGGATAAACAAATAGAAGACTTCCTACAGTCCAGAAATGAATTTGAACTACCAAGTTCAGATTCAGATTATGAAGATGACTATCCTAGTGAAGAAAGTCTACTTGATGAAGAAGAAAAGTCTCCAAAGATTGCTGATATAAATCTGATGTCTAACAAACTTGAAAATACCACAGATATTAGTGCAGAGTTAGAAAAAGAAGACTTAAACTCTGAAATCCAACAATCAAAGTTTTCCAAAGGGACTGGTCCCCTTAGAAGAGTTGTTTGATTTCAATGATGTGGCCAAGAAACCAAAGCTCGAGCCTGTTGAATCTGAAGTTGAAGAGTGTAACATAGGCAGTGAACTAAAACCAAAGATGATCAAACTGTCTAAAACTTTACCAGCTCACATCAAACTGAAATACATAGAGCTTTTTAAAGAATTTTATGATGTTTTTGCATGGAGTTATGAGGATCTAAAGTCCTATGACACAGAGATAATTCAGAACAAGATACCCCTCAAATAAAACCAAAAGCCATTTAAACAAAAACTGCGCAAAATAAACCATGTTCAGTTACCTTTGGTTGAGAAGGAAATCAAGAAAATGTATGAAGCTGGAATTATTGTTCTTATTAGATATTCAAAGTGGGTGTCTAATCTAGTGTCAGTTAGGAAGAAAACAGGAGAAATAAGGCTTTGTATTGACTTTAGGAACTTAAACAAAGCCTCATTCAAGGACAACTACCCTTTACCCAAGATGGATCACATTTTACAAAAGGTAGTTGGGTCTAAAATAATTTCTTTGCTTGATGGCTTCTCAGGGTACAATCAGATATTAGTACATCCTGATGATCAACTTAAAACAGTCTTTACTACACCGTGGGGCACTTTCATGTATGTGAAAATGCCCCTTGGTTTAATGAATGCTGGTGCTACATTTCAAAGAGTCCTGGATATTGCATTCTCAGAAGAATTAGGCTACTTCATCAATATTTACCTTGATGATATCACTGTTTTTTCAAAAACAGATGAAGAACACCTAGAACACTTGAGAAAAGTCTTTGAGAAATGCATAAAATATGGGTTATCTTTAAATCCCAAGAAAACAATGTTTGGTCTCCAAGAAGATAAACTACTTGGACACATCATATCAGAAGAGGGGATAAAGATAGACCCAAAGAGGATTGATGGTATTTTGCAAATCAGTCGTCCAAGAAACATCAAGGAACTTCAATCTTTCATTGGAAAGATTAATTTCTTGAGAAGGTTCATACCCAACTTAGTTGAGCTCCTTAGAAACATAACAAACATGCTCAAGAAAGAAGAAGGAGTTAAATGGACCTTAGAAGCAAAGAAATCATTTGAACTGGTCAAACAAGCATTGACCAAAACACCAGTTCTTATAAGTCCTGATTTTACAAAAGATTTTTTCATTTTTTCATTTGCATTAGAACACACAGTAGCTGTTGTCCTATTACAGAGAAATTCAAAGGGACAAGAGCAACCAGTTGCATTCTTTAGTAAGGCATTGAGAGATGCACCTCTGAAGTACAATATCATGGAAAAACAAGCCTTTGCCTTAGTCAAAGCCTTAAAAGACTTCAGAGTTTACATTTTACACTCCCACATAATTGCATTTGTGCCAAATTCAGTTGTGAAAGACATTTTAACACAGGACCCAGATGGTAAGAGAGGGAAGTGGATAGCTGTGATACTTGAATATGATTTAGAAATCAAACCCACTAAACTCATAAAAGGCCAAGGACTAGCAAGACTAATGGCCGAATCAAATTTTGAAGCTCTTGATATAAACATGATAAATGCCTTAGATGAACAAGAGGAAATGTCAACTCCCATTGTGGAAGACAATTTTATGAATTCCTCTTAGTATCCTGATATTTTATATGTTTTGCTCAATTTGAATACACCTCTTGGTTTGTCTAAAACAAAGGTAAGGTTTTTAAAGTTAAAAGCTGTAAATTACTGCATTGTAGATAAATGTTTATATTGGACAAGTGCTAGTGGATTATTGCTTAAATTTTTGCCTGAGAATGATGCAGATAAGGTTAAGCACGAGCTCCATGAAGGAGAATGTGGAGGCCACCTCTATTGGAAGACAACTGCCAATAAAATCCTTAGAGCTGGTTACTTTTGGCCCAACTTCTTTCAAGATGTCCATAAAATGATTATTGCCTGTCATAAATGTCAACTCTTTGAAGGCAAGAGAAAATTGTTTCCCTTACCTTTGCATTCCAAAAGAATATTTTGTTTTAGTTGGGAATTCTTGCAAATATATAAGCGATATTTGTACCATAAGGAATCATTTTTCCAACTAAATGTATCAGATGTACTAGGATCTTGCTGCAACTTTTGAATGAGTGTCCATACATCTTTGTCCTTCTTCCATTCATCTCTTGCTTCGGTTATCCAATCTGGTTGGATAATAGAAATGGTACAAAGCAATGCTTCCACCTCTTCATTCTTTCTTGAGAGTGCATATGCAACAAAATTAAGCTTTCCTTTTTTGTAGATTATTTCAAAGTCATAACCCAACATCTTTGTGACCCATTTTTGCTGCTCTTCTGAAGATAGTCTTTGTTCCAAAAAAGTGTTTAAGACTATCATGATCAGTTTTTACCTTGAAGTGTCTTCCCATTAGGTAAGTTCGCCATTTCTTTAGTGCATGTAGTATTGCTAACATTTCCTTCTCATAAATAGGTTTCTGTAAATACTTTCCTTTGATTGGACGACTTTCAAAAGCAATGGGTCTTCCTTCCTGCATTAAAACTGCACCAATTCCATTTCTCGAGGCATCACATTCCACAATAAAGGTTTTTGTGAAGTCTGGTGTAGCTAAGACCGGTGCTAGGCACATTGCCTCTTTAAGACGTTCAAAGGCCTTAGTTGCTTCAGGAGTCCATGAAAATGCATGTTTCTTCAATAATGTTGTTAGAGGTGCTGCTATTCTCCCATAATTCTTAACAAACTTGCGATAATACCCTGTTAACCCGAGAAATCCTCGCAACTGCTTTATGGTTGTGGGGACTTGCCATTCCTTAATGGCTTTAATTTTGTTAGGGTCTACTTTAACACCCTCGTGAGATACAATATGACCCAGATATTCCACCTCTTGTACTCCAAAGAAACATTTGGATGTTTTTGCATATAATTTTTTCTCCTGCAATAGTTTGAGCACCCTGTCAACATGTTGAACATGATCCTTCCAAGACCCGTTGTAGATTAGTATATCATCAAAAAATACTAGCACAAATTTTCTAAGGAAGGGTTTGAAAATGGAATTCATCAACCCTTGAAATGTAGAAGGTGCATTGGTAAGGCCAAAAGGCATGATCAAAAATTCATAATGACCCTCATGAGTTCGAAATGCTATTTTTGGAATATCTTCAGTCTTCATTCTAATTTGATGATATCCTGAACGAAGATCCAACTTGGTAAAATAAATTGCTCCATGTAATTCATCCAATAATTCATCAATCACAGAATGGGAAATTTATCTTTAATGGTGAGCTTATTGAGCTCCCTATAATCCGGACACATGCGCCATGATCCATCCTTCTTGTGTACCAATACTACAGGAGCAGAGAAAGAACTTTGACTAGGTTGAATTATACCCGCCTCTAACATTTCCGCAATCATACGTTCAATTTCGCTCTTTTGGAAGTAAGGATATCTATAAGGCCTGATGTTTGGAGGAACACTTCCTGGAATCAAATGAATAGCATGAACATGATCACGAATAGGTGGGAGTCCTTTGGGAGTTTCAAACACCTTGGAATGATTGTCCAAGACTTGTTGGAGATCTGCAGAAATAGATGATTTTGATGTCGGAACTTCTAGTGAGCATAATTGTTCAATTACGCCTCGTTGTTCTTTCTTTAGAAGCTTTGTCATGACATTAGAGCTTATTATCCTTCCTGGCTTCCCTTCAATACCCCGTAATTCGACTTCCTTTCCTTCTGAGAAAAATTTCAAGAAAAGTTCTTGAAAATTAAAAGCTACCGTCCCCAAAGATTGTAACCATTGTACTCCTAGTACAACATCAGCACCTCCCATAGGAATGGAAAGCATTGGACTAGTCAATACATATTCCCCCATGGTTAGCTTGATATTATGGCATTTTCCAAAGCAATTTATAGTTTCTCCATTTGCAACCATCACTTGACATTCTGGTGTTGGGTATAGGAAACAATTCAATTCCTTGGCTACCTTACAATGAATAAAATTATGGGTGCTACCTGAATCAATCAACACTATTACCTTTTTCTTCTTGATATGTCCTTCTATCTTGAGAGTTTGAGGAGTGGTAATTCCTACCAATGTATTACACGATATGGTCGGACTCATTTCTTCCTCTTCTAGGGCTGGTTCCTGGTGTATATCCTCTTCTTGTTCATTTTCTTCTTCCTCTTCACAATCTATGTAAAATAATTTCTTCTTAGCACACTTATGACCTTTAGTGTATTTTCTATTATAACTGTAGCAAAGCCCTTTTTCTCTTTTTTCTTTCAATTGTTGTGGTGTCAACCTTGTAGGTTGTGGAAATCTAGGCGTAGCAACACTTCCTTCTTTATAGAATTGAGTGGTAGGCTTCCTTGTCGCCATAATTTTACATTCAACTTTTCTTGCCAACCTGAATGCCTTCTCCAATGACTCAGGTTCCAAAACGCGAACTTCATGTTGGATGTTATCCTTTAAAGTGCCTAGGAAGAGATCAATCCTGTGTTCCTCTGTAAGATCAGTTACCCTTATATTCAATTTTTGGAAGTCCTCAATGTGCTGCCCCACTAAACCCTTTTGTTTGAGATTTATCAATTGGGTAAAGAAGGTGTTGCTCTTTGTATCCTCATAATGTGCTCTCATTTCCTCCGTAAAAATTGACCAAGTGACAATTTTTTTACGGGAGCAAAGCCATTGATACCATACAAATGTATTTTGTTCTAAATGTAAAGTTGCAATGCGTACCTTTTGTGTGTTTTGCAAATTATTGAGATCAAAATATTGCTCCATCTGTAGTATCCATGTTACAGGATCATTTCCATCAAACTTCCTCATATCCATTTTTGGAATATGGTGGTTCTTCTCGCCAACATTAGAGTTTATGAAATCACAATTAACATTTATTTTATTCTCACCATGAGTTTCCTCTACTATCTTTTCGTCATTAGGAATCATTTCTTGTATCAACTTTGACAAACCTTCCTTCAAACCTTCCATGTCTTCCTTCCAACCTTCCATTTTTTCTTCCATACCATTCTTCAAACCATCCATTGTAGCTTCCAAGCTTTTCTTCAAAACATCCATTTAATTTTTTGTTGCTCTTTGCAAGAGCGAAATTTTGTGCACTTGCTCTTGTAATTTTGATATTTCATGTTGCATTTCTTCATCTTCATGAGCCATAGTAGAGCCTTCTAAACGCTTAATGGGTGTTGAATTATTTTTAGGAGGCATTTTAGAACCCAATACTGATATCTATTCTACAATTCAAACAAGACTTATTCAATTCGAAGGAAAAAAAAAAACTCTTTTTCTTGCTTTTGAGGAGCTCGATATTGAAATTGAATTATCTTTGTGATTTCAGATCTTCAATATCTAAAATTTGGCCCTGTAATAGAACTCTGAATCTTATTCGAATGCCACAGGTCTGACCTGATTTGGATTCTTCAAGGAAAATTTATGCCCAATCTCCCACAATGACGTAATTATGGACTGGTTCAGTAGAGCGAACTTGTACGATGTGCCACGTGTCATTGTTTTCTCATTCGGCTCTAAAATTGATACACAGGAAATTGCAGTCTATGTACTTGCGGCCACCTTTTACAAAATTTCAATCTGATGCGCAGAGAGAGAGTTATGACGATTTTCCCACAGTCGCCTCTTTGAGATGAAATTTGGGAGCCTGAAAAAAACCCTAACTTCCACAGATCATATATCCGAAAATATTGTGAACCAAGATCTAAAATTTGTACAGGAAGGTCCATAGGATTTCAGCTTTGCTCTATAAAAATTTCAACTTCTGAACCTTTGTAGAAAAAAAGTTATAGCACAAATTCCATAAGGACCTGTTTTAGGTGAAATTCAGGAGCCTAAAAAAACCTAAATTCCACAGATCATATCTCCGAAAATATTGCAAAAAAAGATCTGGAATTTTTACACAACGTTCCTCAAGATTTTGGCTTCGCTCTTTAAAAATTTCAGCTTCTGAACCTTGGTAGATAAAAATTTATAGCGAAAATTCCACGATGACTTGTTTGGAGCAGCAAAACCCTTAAATCATTATCTCTGATACCAAATGTTATGAAACTAGCTCGAAAAATAGAAGAAAAGAGAGATCAATTCCTTCGAAATAAGCCACTTCAAGGAGGAAACCTCCAATGCATTACATAAATGAACAATTCTTGGATGATGCAAATGACAAAACCTGCTTTCTATATATAGGAGTCCATGGGGCCACAATGTAATCATAACCGACCTAACAATAATAATGTAAGGGTACAATAATAACAATATGGAGGTTACAGGGGTACAATAATAACAATAAGGGGGTTACACTAATAATAATAAGAGACTATACTAGTACTATAGGAACTTAACAAATAGAAACCGGTCCGCGTGATTTTATGCGCAGTCCTGTTTCCCGCAAAATGTCACCCGACTAGTCCATCATGGAGATCACGCAATACCTTGTCTATATCGTGCGCTTCCAAGAACTTTAGAAATAATCCATTATGATGATTTCTAAATAACACCCCATGCACCAACTGGTAATATAATGCTTTGAGCCTGAGTGCCTTATTATTTTGTGCAGATAAATGGGAGGGTACGGTGTCGTGCTCAACGTATTGGCGCACATCTGTGTACCAAGAGTTTGCGATGATAGTTGGAGGCGTTTTCTCTACATTATACATATCGATTTCTTTCTCCCAACCACAAGGATATTATTCTTCATTTGCATGCACTGCTCATGCTGCTATTTAACATAGACTGTGGCCCTTGATTGTCTGAAATGGTTTGAACTCTAAGTGATACTCTTGTAAACCAATCATCCATTTCGCTCTTCTCTCACCCAACTCTTGTTGAACAAATAATCATCTGACTGTTGGGTTCGAAACACATATAATACAATGATTTTTCAAGAGACAGGGTCAGAAGTGCTTCACTACCTTGTATACTGCGTAAGCTTTCTTATCAATGGCGGGATAATTAAGTTCAAGTCCTTGAATATTGGTGCTCATGAAAGATATTGGCCACTTTTTGTTCTGATCATCCTTTTGTGTAAGCACGATGACGAACGAAGTATCAAAACCAAAATCGTAGAGCAGAAAATCTTTACTAAAATTTGGGTTCTATAGAGCGGGTGCTTTTGCGATAGCTTGCTTAATACTAGAAAATGCGTCCTTTTCCCTTTTATCCCATCTGTTGATTGCATCTTTCTTTACCATATCTTGTATTGGCTTGACAACATTAGCATAATTAGAGATGAAATTACAAGGGAAGTTGATTTTCCTGAGAAAGGACTGCATATCTTTCTTATTCACTGGGAAGGGAATATGCGTAATTGCTTTGAACCTCTCCAAGTCTACTTTAATCCCACTTTTAGCAATGATGTGGCCCAAGAGATTACCCTCAGACACTGCAAAAATATCTCGTACTTACGACATCACTCGAAAATTTTCCTCAAATGGTGTATGTGGTTGGAACTTTTATTAGATAACATCGTGACATCATCAAGGTAGACCACCACACTTTGTCCAGTCAATCCACGAAATGTGATGTCCATGGCATGTTTAAATGTCACACCGACGTTAATCAACCCAAATGGCATTCTCTTGAATGCGAATGTACCCCGCTTTGTGCAGAATGTTGTTTTCAGTTTGTCAGGTTATGAGAGTAGAACCTGATTATATCCTGAATAACCATCCAATAAAGAAAACATCTCTGATTCGATATTGTTTGCATTATCTGTTCCACATATAACACAGGGTGTTTATCTTTGTCCGAAGCGTGGTTCAAGTTGTGGAAATAAACACACTAGTGGATTTCCTTGGACTTCTTCCTTATTGGGACCAATTTTGATACCCAAATAAAATGTTGCACTTTATATATGATCCGAGCATCCAACAGTTTCCTTAACTCCTTTTGAATGAGAGGCTTAAGCATCGGATGTACCTTCCACAAATTTTGTTGGAACAACTTGGCCCCTTCTTTGATTGGGATCACATGCTGGATAATTTGTGTCATAAGTTTTGAGCTCGTCATACGTCCACGTGAATACATCTCGGTACTGCTTGAAGAAACGAAGAAAAGCTTGCTGCTCCTGTGGTGTGCAACAAGTACCAAGATTGAAAAACTTGAGATCTTTTTCTATTTTGAAATTTATTTTCTCGTGCGATAGTGTTGAGCTATGGGTCTTAGCATTGACTAGCCCTCAGAAGTGATTCTGCAAGTCATATGTATTTTATAATAATACCATGCCTTTCATCATGAGGTTTCCTTTGTTTGTGTTAACTACATCATTCAATGCTCTCGTGTGCGTCTTTGTCGATATATGAATCTTTCAACACATCAATGTTCGCCATAAAGTGCAGTATCTGATAGTAATCATTGAAAAAACATAACTTAGTAATATTATCAGGGATGGATGGCTTATAGAGAATTAATACGGAAACACTTTCCCTAAGTGTTGATAACCTAGTAGTATCATTTTCCAATGCATCAGTAGCTGCGTTGTGCATTCTAGGAACAAAAATAATGCTAAAATCTTGCAAATGTGAAATCAAACGTCATACCTCTTGTTGGTAACTTTTGAGATGAGGTGACACACAATGTATGGTATCACGTACTTGTCATACGACAATTTATGAGTCACCTATTGCTTTAAGAAATGCAACATTAAGGTCGATGGATCTTTTCAAACCCAAGATGAGTGTCTCGTATTCTGCGGTGTTGTTCGTGCACTCGAATTCCAAGCGGCTAGAGACCATATGCTTTCTCTATCACGGGTCTATTAAAACACAACCAACTCCAGAGCCCTCCTACGTTTTGGAACCTTCAAAGTACACTATACACATTTCACATGTACAAGGAATATGTACTACACTAGTACAATTATTATTATTACTACTAACTGTACAAACATCATTTTCACTAGTTGGACTAGGAAGGAGCTCCAACTATGGATCTAGTGGGACTAGGGATGGTTGAGCAAGATAACACCCCAGTTCAGTTTCTAAAAAACAATTGCCAATGATAAATTCTGTGAAAGCCATTGGCTTGCTCTTTCCATCCAAGGGATTAACCGTATGTTTCATATATCGCTCTAAGTTAACTTGGATTTGATTGTTTCTGCCCTTGTGCGGAAGAAATAAATGTGAATAGTCCGCAACAAAATACCCTTGTAGCTTGTTGGACCAATCTCTTCTTAATTATACCCCGTATGCTTCTGGAACGTCCACAATTACTATGTTTATACATCGGCAAACTCGGTCATTAGACAATAAACGGACAAGCACATTCCTGAGCTCACCAATTGCATGGACAAGAGTCATATCCAACTGAATAATTTGTGCATTTTTTTATCCCATTTTTCATTGATTTTATTTTCGAGGGATAATGGAATTAAGTTTAATGATGCACCAGAATCAACTAAACAATTGTGTACATTGTAATTGAAGATTTCAAAGGTTTACAAAAATGGACGGAAAAGTGCATTTGCATCAATTGTTAAGGCATTAAGTATGTATTCGAGGGAACGAGAGGACGTACTAGATATGTTCCATGAAGAAGCATCGTTAGCTGAGGTGGATTGTCCAAGTGCGTGTAGGAGCATGTCCTGTTAGCTCACGATATTTGTTAGTTCTAACATTGAGATATTCACACGAGTCTTCTTCATCTCTTCAACTATGTTCTAATCCAAAGCGGGATAGATTTCCTTAGTGTTTGGGGGCGTAACTTGGTTTGTGACTTCTAGAGTGGTGGTATTTCTCTTATTACTTGCGGAAGTACTTTTCGCTACAGGCGCATTCCTATACTTGCTCTAATTGTTATGTGTTGAGTTGATAGGTGGATTGATATTTCTCAACAAATGTTCCTTGAAATTTTGCTTTGTCAAATGTGGTTCAATGGTTAGCCCTTGGCTTCTCAAGCTATACTGATTATTCTACTTCTGTTTCGGTCCATCAATCGGAGGTTGTTTCTCGGCAACGCAATTTTTAGCTACAAGTACGCAACTGAATGTGTTCACTGCATGTCCCACAGTAGGAGTTTCCTTGGTAGCATCATTTTCTTCCTTTTCTTCCGCAGACTCATCCTGCTCATCGGAAATTACTATATCACTAAAGTGTGTAGCAAGAGCGTTCATGTTGTGGTTCCATTGCAGGAATGTTTTTTTTTAATGATATTCTTGATGAAATGAACAATATTGATCCATGCCTATACTCTCAATGTTCAGCACAACGTTCAAGATTTGCACAGACTTGGCTGGTTGGTTATTGCTACTGCCGGATTTTGCATTCCTTTAGAATTGGGAGGCTTGTTGCTCATGGTGGTCTCACATGACCTTTGTTTCAACTCTGCCAACTCGTTTGACAAATTCTTGACGGTGCAGGTTAAGCTTTCGAGATCGAGAGTTTCTTTCTCTTTGTCCTTGCTTACAGAGGTCTGCGACCTTTTGCTCATGTCTTTGGAGTATTTTGTTGGTTCATCATCTACAATGACCCCAATCACGTGCAAGTCCCTTTCAACAATGATAACCTCTTCATAGTTTTCTGTGAGTGTTTATTTCACAGTTCCCTTTACAAATTGTGCAATGCTTGTTGGTAAGGCAAATGTGTAGTAACCAATGGCGATGGAGTCATGATGTTTCATGTTTGTTGTAAATTTATTCAAAATGTGGTTAAACCTCTGATTGAAATCTTTCACTTTTTCCTTCTACTCCATCATAATATTTCCCAACTCTTTTAATAACATGGCGGGGATTTTGTCATCAACGAAATTTTCAAGAAAAAACTTCTTAAACCCCCTTCCAATTCTGGATGAAATTCAAAGGAAGACTATGATACCATACAACTGCTCTTCCATCTAAGGTGCACAAAAAAAATCTACAAGCAACATCATCAAATCGTACCTATAGCATTTGCAGATGTAGGTAGAAGTTGTCTAAATGGTGCTCCCTTTGTATTGCTTTGTCAGGGTCGTACTTCATTAGGAGCTTTTTTGGATTCCTTGCCATTTTGTGTAGAACACCCGGAAGCACAAGTGGGCCCTGAGACATCCAATTCAGATATTGGTTTGTCATGTCTTCATCTTCGTCCTCCTCCTCTTTATCAAAATCTGATGGCTCCTCTTCCTCTTCACCACCTAACCCATGGAAAATGCCGTCTGAGAGCACAACATTATCTCTATCACCATCATTGTAAATTTGAGGTTGTTATGAGTCTTATAAGTTATCCAAAGAGTCTACTAATTCCTCAAGGGTGGAAAAAACCAAATCTTAAATAGTAGAAACCACTATCTCGGTAGGGGTGTTTGGGTTCTTTTTTCATAAAATATGGAATTACTCCCAGAATCAATCCAATAACTTTTGTGAATTGACAGGTTATGGAACGGATGGCCTAAATCTGATCGTAATATATTTCACAAGTTTGTACAAGCTCGAGCTAAGAAGAGTCACCAACTTCAGGAACATGAGAAAGGGAGGTGTTGTGAATGTTGTCGCCTTGACCAAAATATGTGATATGGGGTTGGTGAAGTTAACAACCAAAAAAAAAAAAAAAAATTCCTCCTTCTAGCGCGAGAAATGTTGACGGTGTTGGACCCGCCAAAATTCAGGGGATCTCCCTGATATGAAGTCCAAATTAGACCTCACATGGTTTGGTGCAAAAGTCCCATCTGGAATATGGCCCAGTTTCCAAATTCTGAAAAATTTTCCTTGGCTCTAACTGTCAGCAGGAGAGAGGGATGCAATGGTGCCTTCGAAAAGCAAGAAGGTGTGCCTGGTGAGTATTCAGTTGTAGATGTGTCCAAGTTATTCTACTGCAGAGGGAGTGAAAAAATTCAGCCTCTAAGAGAGAGGTAATAGTACCACCCAAGAAGAGACACACACGAAACATAAGGATTTGTCTAACATTCAGCGGAATAGTCCACAAGAGATGCGACAATCATTACAACCAATGAATGAGAAGGATCTGTCTAATATCCTATGGAGTAGTCCACAAGGATGGGACAACAATAACAACCATTATAGTACATTCTCAACAAGATAAGTACTAAAATGACCGAAATAGTTCAACTAATTTAACACATGTAAAAGCAAACATGAAATATAAACATTTGCATAATAGTCTTACAAACATTCATAATCCATGCATGAAGAAAATGTTGACCTTGAAGAATTATGTTATTAAGTAAAAGTTCCAAGACACATGTATAAAATTAACATCAATATCTCTAAAAGTGGAGCATTGGAGCCACTCCTTTCTCCCCAAAAGAACTATCTTATCTCTCTAATGCTTTGCGGGAGGAGCCAAGGTGAAAAATTACTTTACTCTTACAATGAGGAGGTATATATAACAATAAGAGGTGATGCTTCACCTTCCTTGTGACTCTTCATCTACCCTCGTGACTGTTTTACTTCCAATGACTATTCAAATTTACATGACTCTTCATATTCCACACATGCCCTTTGGACTTTCACTTTACAATACATTTCTGAGACATATTTTACATCATTAGCCACAATGGTGTGTCATGTGACCACTCATAACAAGACATGACATGACACTGCTGACATAGACTGCTTGATGATATGGCAATGTCAAGCCATTGTTGTTGCGGTTTACTGAGTGTCTTCTTGAGAATGCTTCTCTTTACACCATCACATGGCGTGGTGATAAGGAATATTCAGTGATATCGATTCTTGAATGGTGATCGCAATTGGTGTCACTTTGCTTTCTCTTGATTGATAAACTTGCAAGATCATCTACAAGAGTGTTATAGCATTCTTCCCTCCTTCATTTTCTTCTTCATCATCTAGTCATGGCATGATAAAGTACCCGTTTCTACAATTCACTCATGATGAGGTGACATCAGTTCGAAAACCCCCTAGTTTAATATTGTGCATATTGATCCATTGCCTGAGCCGAAACCAGATGGAGAGATGGGAAAGGGGCTCAGTGACTACACAGATGCACAATTCAAGCATCCAAAGGGGAGCCTTGAGACTGTGAAATGTGCATTTCAGGCTGGGTTGAGGGAGAAAATTGCGCAGTTCCAGGAGCCAATCAGACAGGTTGAGGGGATGGGCATTGAATGAAGATACTGCGCAATTCTGAGGGACAAGGGAGGTTGGGCCATTGCGTAGTTATGTTGTTTAAAGGCTCAAGGAATAATATTGAGGCTAGAGATTTCACAATGTGCAGTTATGGCTATACTAGGAGGAGGAATTGCGCAATTTTGGGAGCCAAGGTCAGGATTTGATCATAAAGACTGCATAATGCAGCAGTCCTGAGAGGCAGGGATTGTACATTGCACAATGTTAAGAGGAAAGGTCAGAGATAGAGGATTGAGACTGTGCAATGCACAATTCAGGGAGGCAGGGTGAAGCTAATTTGCTTGGTTGAGAAGCTTTTCCAAAAAATGGCTAAGTGTGGGGTCAGTGAGACTCATGTGAACAATGACAAGAATGTTGAAAATGGCAACAAGAAAATCCTGATTTAATTTTCCCTTTAATTAAATGAGAAGAAAATTGTAATTCCACATCTCATGACAGCTTGTATGAGTTAACTAAGTTAGTTTGACTTAGTTGGTTCAATTAATTTGAGTTGATGGTCTAACATGAGTCATGTAGAGTCTTTCCTACTTTTTAGAATCCTTGGTTGAGTTTATTTTGATTTGTAAATAATTAATTTAGTTTATCTGAGTTGAAGTCAGTTTAAATAGTTCCAACTGTTTGAGGAACTAGGGGGAGGTCTTGTAGAGAGTTGTATACTCATTGATCAACCAGATAACTGATAAACCAACCATAAATAGCTCATGCGTGTATGAATTGAGAGTTACTCAATTGAGATTGGAGTTCAAGGGCAGTGTACTATCAATTGTATAATAATCCAAATTGTACAAGTGGTGCATGCAGTCAGAGAACTGCCCTAGATGGATTGCGCAATATTGGATGTGGATTTCCCTAATTAATAGGGGCTAATTACCCAAGGAAACAATGCAAGGAAATATGGACTTGGGAAAGCCAAAATTGTTTGAGTATTGGCGTAGGCTTCTCTACGAAGTAGTGAGATAGATAAAGATAGTGCATAGGTTGCTCAGGCTTGAGAAAAGCATTGTAATATTCTCTGTTTTTTTTACTAATGCAATATATAGATAGGAGGGGATTTTAGTCGTGGCTTTCCTCTAGAAATCATTGTGTTATGTGTTGATTGAATTATTTATCTTGTATGCTTCGTGATTTAACGATCATTTAATTGTTTCCGTAGTTGGTAGAGTACATTCGAGTCTATTGTTTTAGTAAATTACAATTATCAGTTTGAATCTAGAAGGAAGTCATACATGGTATCATAGTAGTGTTGACAACAGAGCAGGTGGCTCAGTAGCAGAGTCAGCAGCAACACAATTTTCCCAGAAGACAATTGCAGATTGATTCAATGATTATTTATTATTTATTATTCTCAATTGCACATGTTGCAATAGAAACAACAACAATGAGAGGTGTTGCATGGAATACATTCCAAAGGTGTTGGATCAAGGTAGATCAAAATCCCTTTCTTGTTGAGAGGGAGTGCTAAAAATGGAAACAAGAAGATCATGATTTAACTTTTCCTTGAAATAAATTAGAAGGAAAACACAATTCCACATCTCATGACAACTTGTAAGAGTTAACTAAGTTAGTTTGACTTATTTCGTTCAGTTAATTCGAGCTGAGGGTCTAAATTGAGTCATGTAGAGTGGTTCCTACATTTTAGGAGCCCTAATTGAGTTTATTTTGATTTGTAATTAATTAATTCAGTTTATCTGGGTTAAATTTAGTTTAAGTAATTCCAATTGTTGGAGGAACTAGTGGGAGGTCTACTAGTGAGTTATCTACTCAATGATCAACCAAATAACTAATAAATCAACCATAAATAACTCATGCATGTGTGAACTGAGAGTTACCTAATTGATATTGGAGTTCAAGGGTAGTGTACTGTCATTTGTACAATCATCCAAATTGTACATGTGGTTCATGTAGTCAGAGAAAGGCCCTAGATGGATTGCCCAATATTGGATAGGGATTTCCTTAATTAATAGGGGCTAATTACCAAAGGAAACAGTGCAGGGAAATAGGGACTTGGGCAATCCAAATTTTGGTTAAGTATTGGCCTAGGCTTGTCTAGGAAGAAGTGAGATAGATAGAGGTAGTGCAGAGGTTGCTCAAAGCTTGAGTAAATTATTGTAATCTTCTCTATTTTTTTTACTAATGCAATATACAAATAGGAGGGGTTTTTAGTTGTGGCTTTCCCCTATAAATCATTGTGTAATGTGTTTATTGAATTCTTTCTCTTATATGCTTCGTGATTTCATTATCATTTAATTGTTTATGTAGTTGGTAGAGTAGATTCAAGTCTATTGTTTTAGTAAATTACAATGCGTAGTTTGAATTTATGAGGAATTTCTACAAAGACTTCATATGTGATCACACACTTAGAATAATTGACGACACAAGAACAAAAATCATCCATGACACGTGAACAACGCATTTCCCTCTGTGTGACTGCTTTACGACAAGTGCGACACTTAGGCTACCCTTTGCAACGACCATGACAACACTTGTGCGACAATGCTTAAAACTTCAGAAATGAGTGTGATGGGTGTTTACATGGTTAGAACAACTCATTTACACAAAGATTACTTCTTGAAACTACAAGAACAGGCTAATATACATGATGTGACAGCTAACATGTGGAAAGACGATAATTTTCCTAACTTGCAAAAGGGACTAAAATACTTCAAGAAAATACATGGAATGAGTTTCAAAGTTTGCGATGATAATGAAAAATACCAAGGAAGGCTCTGAAATTTAGCGTAGGCCAAAATATTGGAGGGTGTTTTAGTAGCGAAAACACCT
Source organism: Pinus albicaulis (assembly GCA_034641835.2). NCBI lineage: Eukaryota > Viridiplantae > Streptophyta > Pinopsida > Pinales > Pinaceae > Pinus > Pinus albicaulis. The sequence goes on along the minus strand of CM076583.1, from coordinate 1,240,550,513 downwards.
GATAAGGCCTCGCCATGACAGACATTCCATCAAACACATCATGAACATGTAATCTATAGGTAATATAAACACATCTCATCATAGGGACTTCATATTTATCTAAGAATCACCAAGAAGGATTGATGTCCTCTCATAACAACTGCATTAGCATCTATTAGGTAATACATTCATTGTTCATTCATTTACTAAACAAAACACAATGAGAGCCATGACTAAGATCTGTCATAAAACCATGCTTATAACCAGTGGAATAACAATGATAGAACAATCGTTAAGATCACATAATAATAAGCACATTTACACATAATACATAGGAGGAAAAGAGCTCTTATTAACATATGCAAAATGAAACCAGGTTTGGTACTTCCACGTACCACTCGACCATAGATTAAGCTAAACCAAACATTTCTTTCATCTAATCATCCCCATGCCATATTCCAAGCATGAATGTGGGACAAAACCAATCAAGGCTTCCTCGGGCTTTACCGCAATATCACCAAGGGATTGTGAAAATTCCATGATCAGAATCCTTCTACAGAAACTGGTTAAGTTTGTTGTGAAACCAGCTCCAAAAATAGAAGAAAAGAGATATCAACGCCTTAGAAATAAACCACTTTGAGGGGGCAACCTCCAATACATTACATTAATGAACAATTCTTGGATGATACAAATTACAAAACCTCCTTTCTATATATAGGAGTCCATGGGGCCATAATGTAATCCTAGTGGGGCCACAATGTAATCCTAGCCGACCTAACAATAATAATTTGAGGGCACAATAATAACAATATGGGGGTTACAAGGGTACAATAATAACAATAAGGGGGTTACACTAACAACAATAAGGGACTATACTAGTAATATAGGGACCTAACATGCCCCTCTCCTTCAAAAAAGTGTTGTCCTCAATGCTTGAGTAGCTATGGGTGCTTCTGTATAAAATTCTCATCCTCCCATGTAGAATCTTCAGTGGGTAAGTTCTTCCACTTGATGAGATACTCTGAAATTGATCGATTCCGTAGCTGTCGAGTTCTTGTTTCCGTGACCGCTTCAGGTTCCAATATGATTTTTCCTTCCTCATCAAGTTCTGGCAATATTGTTTGAACCGGAAGATTTTCACCTATAACCTTCTTTAAGCATGAAACATGGAAAACTGGATGTACTCGTGAAGAAGCAGGAAGCTCCAATTTGTATGCCATAGTACTAATATTTTGCAACACCTTGTAAGGACCATAGTACTTTGGTGATAATTTATTATCCTTCTTAGCTTGCTTGAGGGACATTTGTTTGTATGGTTGTAGCCGTAAAAATACCCAATCTCCTACATCAAAACTTCTCTCGCTGCGATGTTGATCTGCCTGTTGTTTCATTCGATTTTGTGCCAAATTCGGGTTATCCTTTAAGAGTTGGAGAACTTCTTGTTGATGCTCGATGTGATCTTCCACTGCTTGAACCTTTGAATTTTCTCTTAAAGATGATGTGATGGATGGTGGATGATATCCATAAAGTGCCATAAATGGGGTCATTTTTGCTGCGGTATGGAAGGAAGTGTTATACCACCATTCAGCAAGAGGTAACCACTTGACCCATTGTGTTTGTTTATCAGATACAAAACAACGAAGATATCCTTTCAAACATTTATTTACTATCTCAGTTTGACCATCAGATTGAGGATGATAAGATGAGCTATGAGCTAATTGAGTACCCAAACAAGAAAATAACTCCGTCCAAAAATTTCCAGTAAAAATGGGATCTCTGTCATTCACAATAACCCTTGGGTTTCCATGTAGCTTTTGAATTGTGTCCATAAATGTAGTAGCAACTGTATTTTCTTTAAATGGATGAGATAGTGCACAAAAGTGTGCATATAGTGATCTCTTCTACTAGTATTTATACTGTGGGACTTAGGCACTTCATGACAAATCAGTGAAATCTATCCCAAATTGACTTTGGATTGGATAAGTTAGCAGAAAGTCTGAGACAATTTATCAACTTTATACATTGTCAAATAAACATTCAATACAAAATTTTGAATATCGGATTTAAGGCCATCCCAAAAAAATTCTTTCTTCACCCTGTGGTAAGTTTTTAAAAATCCTGAGTGTCCTCCTAAAGGAGAAGTGTGCAATTCCAAAAGAATATTTTGCTTTAGTTGGGAATTCTTACAAAGATATAAGCGATCTTTGTACCATAAGGAATCATTTTTCCAACTAAATGTATTAGATGTACTAGGACTACATACTTTTTTGAGTGAGTCCATACTTCTTGTCTTCTCTTCATTCTCTCTGCTTGATTCTCAATATCAGTTTGGATATGAAAATGTTACCAACTAATATTACCTCTTGTTCTTTCTTGAAGTGCACAAACAGCTAACATTTAGCTTCCCTTTTTGTATATTATTTCAAAGTCATAACCGAACATCTTTGTGACCCATTTTTTTTTCTTTTCTGAAGATAGTCTTTGTTCCAAAAATTATTGAAGACTATCATGATCAATTTTTACCTTGAAGTGTCTTCCCATTAGGTGAGTTCGCCATTTCTTTAGTGCATGCGGTCTTGCTAACATTTCCTAAGCAAATAGGTTTTAAGCAAGCTCACCTTTCCTTTGATTGGACTCTGCTTTCCAAAGTAGCTGGTCTTCCTTCACATGGTAAAACAACACCAATTCCATTTCCTGAGGCATCACATTCCACAATAAAGGTTTTTGTGAAGTCTGGCGTAGCTAAGACCGGTGCTAGGCACATTGCCTCTTTAAGACGTTCAAAGGCCTTAGTTGCTTCAGGAGTCCATGAAAATCCATCTTTCTTCAATAATGTTGTTAGAGGTGCTGCTATTCTCCCATAATTCTTAACAAACTTGCGATAATACCCTGTTAACCCGAGAAATCCTCGCAACTGCTTTATGGTTGTGGGGACTTTCCATTCCTTAATGGCTTTAATTTTGTTAGGGTCTACCTTAAAACCCTCGTGAGATAAAATATGACCCAGATATTCCACCTCTTGTACTCCAAAGAAACATTTGGATGTTTTTGCATATAATTGTTTCTCCTGCAATAGTTTGAGCACCCTGTCAACATGTTCAACATGATCTTTCCAAGACCTGCTGTAGATTAGTATATCATCAAAAAATACTAGCACAAATTTTCTAAGGAAGGGTTTGAAAATGGAATTCATCAACCCTTGAAATGTAGAAGGTGCATTGGTAAGGCCAAAAGGCATGGCCAAAAATTCATAATGACCCTCATGAGTTCGAAATGTTGTTTTTGGAATATCTTCAGTCTTCATTCTAATTTGATGATATCCTGAACGAAGATCCAACTTGGTAAGATAAATTGCTCCATGTAATTCATCCAATAATTCATCAATCACAGGAATGGGAAATTTGTCTTTAATGGTGAGCTTATTGAGCTCCCTATAATCAGGACACATTCGCCATGATCCATCCTTCTTGTGTACCAACACTACAGGAGCAGAGAAAGAACTTTGACTGGGTTGAATTATACCCGCCTCTAACATTTCTGCAATCATACGTTCAATTTCGCTCTTTTGGAAGTAAGGATATCTATAAGGCCTGATGTTTGGAGGAACACTTCCTGGAATCAAATGAATAGCATGATCATGATCACGAATATGTGGGAGTCCTTTGGGAGTTTCAAACATCTTGGAATGATTGTCCAAGACTTGTTGGAGATCTGCAGAAATAGATGATTTTGATGTCGGAACTTCTAGTGAGCATAATTGTGCAATTAAGCCTCGTTGTTCTTTCTTTAGAAGCTTTGTCATGACATTAGAGCTTATTATCCTTCCCGGCTTCCCTTCAATACCCCGTAATTCGACTTCCTTTCCTTCTGAAAAAAATTTCAAGAAAAGTTCTTGAAAATTAAAGCTACCGTCCCCAAAGATTGTAACCATTGTACTCCTAGTACAACATCAGCACCTCCCATAGGAATGGAAAGCATTGGACTAGTCAACACATATTCCCCCATGGTTAGCTTGATGTTATGGCATTTTCGAGAGCAATTTATAGTTCCTCCATTTGCAACCATCACTTGACATTCTGGTGCTGGGTATAGGAAACAATTTAATTCCTTGGCTACCTTACAATGAATAAAATTATGGCTGCTACCTGAATCAATCAACACTATTACCTTTTTCTTCTTGATCTGTCCTGCTATCTTGAGAGTTTGAGGAGTGGTAATTCCTGCCAGTGCATTACATGATATGGTCGGATTCATTTCTTCCTCTTCTATGGCTGGTTTCTGGTGTATATCCTCTTCTTTTTCATTTTCTTCTTCTTCTTCACAATCTATGTAAAATAATTTCTTTTCAGCACACTTATGACCTTTAGTGTATTTGCTATCACAACTGTAGCAAAGCCCTTTTGCTGTTTTTTCTTCCAATTGTTGTGGTGTCAACCTTGTAGGTTGTGGAAATCTAGGCGTAGCAACACTTCCTTCTTTATAGAAGTGAGTGGTAGGCTTCCTTGTCGCCATAATTTTACATTCAATTTTTCTTGCCAACCTGAATGCCTTCTCCAATGATTCAGGTTCCAAAACGTGAACTTCATGTTGGATGTTATCTTTTAAAGTACCTATGAAGAGATCAATCCTATGTTCCTCTGGAATATCAGTTACCCTTATATTCAATTTTTGGAAGTCCTCAATGTGCTCCCCCACTAAACCCTTTTGTTTGAGATTTATCAATTGGCTAAAGAAGGTGTTGCTCTTTGTGTCCTCATAATGTGCTATCATTTCCTCCGTAAAAATTGACCAAGTGACAATTTTTTTACGGGAGCAAAGCCATCGATACCATACAAATGTATTTTGTTCTAAATGTAAAGTTGCAATGCATACCTTTTTTGTGTTTTTCACATTATGGAGATCAAAATATTGCTCCATCTGTAGTATCCATGTTACAGGATCCTTTCCATCAAACTTCCTCATATCCATTTTTGGAATATGGTGGTTCTTCACGCCAACATTAGAGTTTATGAAATCACGATTAACATTTATTTTGTTCTCATCATGAGTTTCCTCTACTATCTTTTCACCATTAGGAAACATTTCTTGTATCAACTTTGTCAAACTTTCCATGTCTGCTTTTAGATCATTCTTCATGTTTTCCATGTTGTCTTTCATTTTTTCATCGATCTTAGCTTCCATGTCATCCATCTTAGATTCAATTCCATCTATCTTAGATTCCATGTCTTTACTCAAACCATCCATCTTCGCTTCCACGCCTTTCTTCAAAACATCCATTTCATTTTTTTTTGCTCTTTGCGAGAGAAAAATTTGGTGCACTTGCTCTTGTAATTTTGATAGATCATGTCGCAATTCTTCATCTTCATGAGTCATAGTAGAGCCTTCTGAAGGCTTAATAGGTGTTGAATTATTTTTACGGGGCGTTGTTTTTTTTTTTTTTTTTTTTTTAACCCAATACTGATATATATTCTACAATATGCCCTTAGAATCAATTCAAATTGATTCTTCAAACAAGACTCACGCAATTCGTAAAAAAAAAAAATACACACCTTTTTCTTGCTTTTGAGGAGCTCGATATTGAAATTGGATTATCTTTGTGATTGCGGCTTTTCAATAACTAAAATTGGGCACTGAGGTAGCCTTCTGAATTATCTTTCGAATGCCATAGGTCTGACTTGATTTGGATTCTCTAAGGCAAAGTTATGTCCAGTCTCCCACAATGACCTAATTATGGAATGGTTCAGTAGAGAGAACTTTTACAACTTGCCACATGTCATTGTTTCATATTTTAGCTCTGAAATTGATAGAAAAGAAACTGCAGTCTATGTACTTGCAACCACTTTTCACGGCACTCCAATCCGATGCTCGGAGAGAGAGTTATGAATATTTTCCCATGATCACCTCTTTGAGATGAAATTTAGGAGCCTGAAAAATCACTACCTTTCACAGATCATATCTCCGAAAATATTGCAAATTAAGCTCTGAAATTTTTTGACGAGTTTCCTTAGGATTTCAACTTAACGCCCTAAAAATTTCAGATTTTGAAACTTCGTAGAAAAGATGTTATAGCGCAAATTCCACGATGACCTTTTTAGATTAAATTGAGGAGCTTGCAAAAAGACCTAACTTCCACAGATCATATCTCCAAAAATATTGTGAACCAAGATCTGAAATTTTTTGACGATGTTCCTCAGGATTTCGGCTTCCCACCCTAAAAATTTCAGCTTCTGAAACTTCGTAGAAAAAAAGTTATAACGAAAATTCCACGATGACCTGTTTGGAGCAGCGAAACCCTAGAATCCAAAGCTCTGATACCAAATGTTGTGAAACCAGCTCCAAAAATAGAAGAAAAGAGATATCAACGCCTTATAAATAAACCACTTCGAGGGGGAAACCTCCAATACATTACATTAATGAACAATTCTTGGATGATACAAATTACAAAACCTCCTTTCTATATATAGGAGTCCATGGGGCCATAATGTAATCCTAGTGGGGCCAAAATGTAATCCTAGCCGACCTAACAATAATAATTTAAGGGCACAATAATAACAATATGGGGGTTACAGGGGTACAATAATAACAATAAGGGGTTTACACTAACAACAATAAGGGACTATACTAGTAATATAGGGACCTAACAAAGTTTCTTCTACTTTGTTATATAATTGAACAAAATTATTTACTATTTTCTACAGTAAATTAAAAAAATAACACACTACAGTCTTCAAAAATATAAAAATGTTGCGGAAACAAAATACAATGCAAGAAAGAAATAACACACACATTCGACACTCTTATTTTTGGACAAATGTCCCCCGAAAAACCCAATGCGGGAAAACTGGTGCAATAGCTAAGGGTTTGTATTATTATGCAGTAGTTTCTGAATACAATCTTTGATGCCTTACTGGCTATCTAATACAGTGAATGTAACTAGCAGAAAGTTAGAGAGAAATGCCCTCACACTATCACTAATGATCCGACACTGATCTAGTCTTTGAATGGCTAGCTCCAAGCTTCCTTTATGTGGTCTCTACGCAATCACTACGCTGCTCTGCGTCACAACTGTAGGGACTGTGTCACTCCCTTGGATGATTGATCTGCTAGCTAGATGCTCCAACATTTGGCCCTCCGGTCTCACACCCCATCTCTCGGTCTAGAACTGGACTTCTCCTCAACAGAATTACGGATCTCCTCTTAGACTTTGCGTTGCCTCTGCTCTACCCAGCGTGGATCTGCGCTGCCTCTCTGGATCTATCTCTGCCTCCTTTGCGTTGTATTCACCGTATCAGGAAAATTTCCACTGGTCACTATCCCTTCCCCTCATTGCAAGAAATCTCTTGATCACTTCTCTGGAAACTACTGCGCTGCTCCCTTGAGAAATCAATCTCTTGATTTCCAATTCAATGTATCTTCCAAGTGCCCATTGAGCCTCTTCTTATAATATTCTTGTTGAACATTCAACGACCCAAATTAATTCCTAATCAATGGCTCAGATCATATTGACTCTATCTCAGTCTTTTTCTAGAAGATTCACACCCATTTTCACTAATACCCTTTAATTATTTTAATTTCCTAAGTTTAGACTTAGGCATCCATTAAATGTAATTAATTATTTTAATAAAATTGTCTCTGGGTGGAATTTCCCAAACCGATTTCTGGGTCTTGGAAGATTCATGCGTCCTAGCCTCCCTGTGAATTTTGGGGCTTAGAGCACATCCGATGCTACCAGAAATCAACAGGGATTCCTAGGCCCAAACAACAAACATACAATACAGGCTTTTCCACAATCCCACCATATACCATCCAAGGGATCACGAGGACTTCATTAAACATGGATGCCTCTGGATCTCTCCACCTAAACCAAGAGGAATTTGTCTGTCTCCACTCTTTTGGCTTTAATGTGTATCCCGCCATAACCAGTCAAGGGATTCCTAGGCCTCACGAGAGAATACACCTATAGGATTTACCGCGTATCCTGCCATCACCGATAAAGGGATTCCTAGGCCTAATGAGGCTCCATCCTCTAGGCTTTAATACTGTGGATCCCGCCATAATCGATCAAGGGATTCCTAGGCCTAACGAGGAGGTTCACAATCAAGCTTTACCGTGTATCCCGTCATTACCAGTGAAGGGATTCCTAAGCTTTGTGATTTTTCCTGAGACCACCTCACTCAACTTCGATACCAATTGAAAATCCAGCTCAACTAAATACAAGAGAACCCCATCACACCATTGATATCTGGAAATGGCAAGGCAAGGCTGAAATCCGCAGTCACACTTGGCAAGACACATGCCAATGACAACAAGAGAACCAAATACACACATGAATGTACCATGCATGCCAAATATAGCAAGGAAACCACACATGCAAATCGATACATGCAAGTAATCTCAATGTAGTCGCTTGATATTGCTCTTCCTTGCTTGATATTTGCTTCCTTTTGCCTTCTTTGTCCTTCATTTTCTTTCCCTGGTCCAATGATAAAGTGCTCCAAGAAATCTCTAAGTGTGCAAGAGTATGTGAGAGTAGAGATAATAGAGAGAGGGATCCAAGCTAAAATTGAAAAAAAAAGTATGAACTCATCCTCATAAGCCTTTTTATTGATGAGGCCTCTAATTTCTTCAATTTTCCATTATTTTCCTTCATTTTCCTCCTCACATACAACTTGTGACCTTTCACCTTCCTTCTCTACTATTTTCCATTACTTTCATAAATAAAATGCTAATTAATGCCTCTTTCCTTTCCAAAATATTTTCCATTGCCTTTTCCAATTTTTCTTAGCCATAATAAACCAAATGAACACCCACACTAAGATGTTTTTCCCAACATTCAACTTGGAATACATGTGCCATGACCATGGTCTTATTTTTTCCTTTATTAACTTTTATTACATGGATTTTTGTCCAGGGCTGTTACAGAACCCTCCCCCTTGGGGGAACACCATCCTCGGTGTTCAATGACACCTACAACCAACAAGACCACTGAAAAGAAAAGCATATTGCCCATGGATCTTTATAACTTATAGTTTTGCAGTATTTACAATGAACATCCCGCTGAAAGGAAAACCAACATGACAACATAACATCATGACACCCACATCACTTATTGGAGCTTTATAACATAATTCGTTGTGGTATTTACATACATATACATAGACGTGATCAAACACAACATTAGAACACATACCAAAATTGATTTTCCTCAACCATAAAACAAGGAATGATACATAGCCTGCATCTGATTAGCCATCTCCCATGTAGCTTCAACGGCCCCAAAAAGCTTCCACTGCACTTTAACATGCTCGATTGCTCAGTTCAGGAGCACGAGCTTCTTTCTCTACAAAATACACTGAGGTTTCAGTTGGAATTATCCTTATGGTTCTGCCTGCAATACAAACCAATCAATAACATGATCAACATCCTTTACATATCTTTTAAGCAATGAAATATGGAAAACATCATGGACTTTCACTATTGGAGGAAGTGCAAGTCTATAGGACATTGGTCCAATCCTCTCAAGGATCTCAAAAGTCCCGCAATATCGAGGTGCTAGCTTGGCACATGACCCAATCCTTAAGGAACTCTTCTTGGGCTTGATGCATAAGTACACCTGTTCCCCAACCTGAAACTCCTTAAATTCCTTGTGATGATCTACATAAATTTTTTGCCTGTCCTCTGTTGCCTTTTGATTCTTCTTGATAACCTACATTTCCTGTTCCATCTCTTCCAACATGTTAGGTCCAATCAACACCCTGTTCACTGGATCACGCCAACTGATGGGAGTGTTACAACTCTGCCCACAGAGTGCCTCAAACGGAATCATCCTCGGTGACTCTTGATACCAATTTTTGTAAGCAAACTCAACCATAGGTAGATATTATTCTCACTTCCTCTGTTGACACACAACATACATCCTCAACATGTACTCTAAAATTATGTTGAACCTATTTGTCTTTCCATCTTTCTACGAATGATATGTTGTTTTGAAGGCCAATTTTGTACCCAAACCTACAAATAACTCTTTCCATAACCTAGAAGTGAACTTAGCATCTTGGTCCGACACAATCTTGTTCGGTACACCGTGCAACCTCACTACATCCCCGATAAAGACCTGTGCCACATCATTATCTGAACAAGTAGACTTCACTGGAATGAAGTGCGTTACCTTTGTCAACCTGTCCGCTACAACCATGATGGGATCATGCTGTCTAGATTTCCTCGACAAACCTATAATGAAATCCATAGGAATTACCTCCCATTTCCACTCTGGAATCATAATCGTATATAGTAATCCACTTGGATGCTTACACTATGTATTTACCTATTGACAATCCAAGCATCTCACAAAATGTGGTGCTTATTTCCTTAGATTTGGCCAATAGTAAAAATTCTTCACTGCTGGAAATGTTTTCTGATATCTTGGATGACCTGAATACAAATTAGCATGAAATTCCCTCAAGATAAGCTTCTTGGGCCCACCATCGTTCAACACATAGACCTTGTCCCTAAATCTAATCAAACCATCTGTTGTGAGACGATAGTCCACATCCTGATCACCTTTAACCTGCTGCAACCTGTGCCTACTCTCCCTAAAAGACAATATACCTAGGATTGTTAAAATAATATAGAAGTTGTTCATTGTGATCTACCTCTAAATAGAGATAAACATCATATTGCAAATTGTAGAAATTTGAATAATTGATATGTTATCCACCGAGATTCTCCTGATCACACACTATTTTATCTTCATGCACAATACAAATTCTCTTCTACCATTGATCATCACATGCGGAAATAAAATCAATTGCATGCACTCATTAAAGCCATAAAAATTCACACATATGAACACAATATGTAATGGGAAAGCTTAAAGCTGAAAACCCCCAACTATCTGTATATTATATATGTCATAGAGATCATGTAACAATCATCATACAAAGCTCCTCACAAGCTCTCAGTATAATCTCCACTTGCTACACACTAATCAAGCTAGATCTAGAAAAACACATGCTCCAATCTTTGCCACTTGATAGCCTGCCTCTACTGCGCAATCCCTGTTGAAGAATGCCTCTTGATGAGAATTGAATTACCCCAGCCTTGCTCACGCAGTCTTTATAGGCATCTCTACTGAGTGTTGGATGCAAACCATGCATCACTTATAGTCACAACTGATAGTCACACTTGCCCTTTCACCTATCTCTTCACTGGTCTCCACTGAAACTGTCCATGCACTGAAGTTCACTGATGTATTCTTTAGTTGATTAATGAGTTTATAATTAGTGAATTAATTAATAATTGATTCACACCACTCTCACTAATTGTATCAATTAGTTAAACTAGATACAAATAGCTCAACTATGTTTAGATTAGTTAAACTAAACACAACTCCATTAACTCCCTCAATCAACTCCACCAAACTCTGTCACATGAGTTCTAACTGAAGTGTCCATGCAATAGCTCCACTTAACCCTCAGGAATAGTGTAATTCCTTCTGTCAACTCCTGTGCCACATCTGTGCACTCAACTGAAGTGCTCCAAGAGAATAAGATAATGTTTAGAGTCCAAATATTATTAAGAGCTAATAATATTTGACATATCTATTTTTAGTCTGGCAATCTAAAAATAGATTCCGCCCAATATGTCTAAAAATAGAAATCCATCTATTTTTCCAACTTTACCAACCATCCATAAATAGCATCCCGCAACTTATAGAACATGATCCATATGTCTAAAAATAGACATAGTCTAAAAATAGACTTTGCGACAAAAATCACCTGTGTGGCCCCCACCTAGTTTTGGTGATCACTTTCCAACTAGGATCAAGAATGATGTTTCAGGATGCCTCCTTCACTGTTTCTTGTTGCAATCTTCAACACAAATTATCCTTAAAAGGAAATATAGAACCAAGACTCAAAGATAAAAATCATGAAAAATATTAAGAAGAGATGAAGCATCCACCTTAATTGGTTTGATATCCCCTAGGTTTGTAGTAGGTCAGACTAGCATCAAGTGCAACAATTCCCTCAATCCTTTTGATGTGCTCACTCACGCCCTTTTGGTGAAGCAAAACATCGTCCAAGGTCAACAAAATTTCATTTTTAACATTGTTATGGTCCATAAGAACTCACCCAATAACAACTTCATCCTCTAATGCAAGTCAATGGTTGACAAATATTGGTTTTTTCCATCCATGGGTGTGCCCTGTGTTTGGCACCCATTCCTTCACATCTACAATCATTATTGAATCCAGCAAGAGCTAGCATTCTACAACAATGTCTTCTTGTAATTACGGTAACTTCTCCCTAACCTCTAATGGAAATTACTCCTTATATAACCTTGTTAAGATCTCTACCCTTGTGTGGATCTTGGAACCTCCTAGTAAGTCACGAATACCATGTCCTTTTCGACAATGTGCTCTTTGTCAAACCATATTGCTGAGCAAGGGGAAGCAAATAGGAATAGGATTCATCGAGAGGAGTAGTAGACATAGGCTCAAAAGTAGAGCTAAAACACATGTGGATAATTCCACATCTAGTGGGAGTGAATAAGGAAAGTGGAGAAAAGCTCAATTTGTTGCAGACAAAGAGGAGGAAAGAACACTAGAGACTATGCCTCAGTCCTAATACAAGAATTATTGAGGAGGTTGAGGATGATTGAATTGAATATCATTGAACTGGACTTGCCCGAGCATTATGGGAAAAGGACCCAAGTGACCTCCATCCACCTCAAGCAACATGTGGGGATATAATCCCAAACATGACCCATTGAGAACCAAAACCATTGCCACCAGAGTTGCATTAACATAACATTGGGTTGAACTCCATGTCTCCACATGATGACAAGTAACGGAGGCACGTCAACCTCACTCATTGAGTGAGGTGGAGATGCCCTTGCCTTCTATAGGATGTGACATGTCCCTTCCTACCCCATACGGGGACATATACCTCGCCTTTTAAGTGATATTGTTAGCATTTCTTGTTTTTCAACAAAAGACACTATTAAAATATGATAATAGAGAAAAAAATGTGAACAACCCATAACTATTCTTATAGAGAGTCTAACAATATTGTCAACATACTCTTGGAAGGACATCAATATAAAACATAATTATGTAATTCTATGGATTATATGGAAGCCATTATTTTCATAATAGTGCACCATAAAATGTAATTATTCATTTTGAGAAAAATGACCCACCATTACAATGTTATTTCCATAATAGTTTGCCATCAAATATTGTTTTTTCCCTTTTGGAGAGATACAAGTTTGTATATAACAAGTTCAACAATAAAACCATATAAAACATCTTGTGGAAACTATGTAAATGCACGTTGAAAACTCAAAGACAACTAGTCTATGTATAATTGAAATATCTATGCAAGATTCAACATAAATACATGATTTTAGAAATCTTAGGATGTGACATGAGAGATTGGGAGCATTTCCTTCCCTTATTTCTTTAACCTATAAAAGTTGTTGCATTTGGCTTGTTGCTAGTTGTGTCATTTACTTCTAAAATCCATGGATGAATTATACAATATATAGATTTGAATATTGATCAATTTGATTAAACAAATACAATTTCTATTAAATTTTAATTAGAAAACATCCAATACTAAAAGATCCAATCATTTTACCTTGTTATCCTACTTCAAAAATCTATATTGACTTCTCAACACAACATTGAATCATTTGAGAAATGACAACTAGGTAGCATGAAAGGAATGTGAGAGCTACCAAATATGTAATGTAATATTAGCATAGCTCGCTAACTTACTCACATGAGAGAAAAGCATTGTAAAAAATCACACGACACAATTCAACATTGACAACATATTTGAAGATGATCATTCAGTGTGGTTTGCGGTCACATATGAGGCTACATGTTTGGTAAAATATTTAATTGTTCACTATGTGAGCAAGGTAAATCAACGTCTTTGAGTGCTATAAATATGTTTGAAATATTTATGTAAAATCACGCTAAATTCTGACATAAATATATCTGAAATATGAAGTCGCCATGGTGTTCTCGTCAATTAAGATGCATGTTCAATTCTTGTGAAAGATGGGGAACTTGTCAATATAATTAATACATTGTACAAATCCCTTGTCATTTTCACATTTCTATGTCTTGTTGTTCTATTAGAGTTTTGGTCTTCTTTTATTGTTATATCATTATTTTTTATTTAATGAAAAATAGTAAAAGTTCATCCAAAAGAAACTTCTTGATTAAAAGGAAGGATGTGAATCAAATAGATTTAACTAGTGAATGTTGGCTAGGCTAAGGTATACATTTTTTAATTCATTCAACCCAATTTTTGATGAATTGGAACATTAATAAATGCTGTCATTGGTTTACTTTGAGATATTAAAGGAGAATATTTGCACCGTGTTTATGAGTTAATGACAACCAAAACCTCCAAAACCTAGAAGACTCATTCACATGGTAATATAAATGCTTAAATCTAGAGTCATTGCTAATCCTAACACATTCAAAATGTTATGCCCCTCTTGTTATAAAGTGGTTAGTTATTCCACTCAAGGCTGGTGTTTATAAACACCAAATTGGAAAAAAAAATGAAGGACCACTCAGTTCATTTATTGAGTGACTTGGGGTTTCTTGTAAGTGGTTTTTTGTAGTTTTCATAGGGACAAGCACTTAGGGAATATTAGGTAGTGCTCCTCAATGGGTAATGGTCACGCCAATCAACAACCTTTTTAGATCATCATCAAACCTCATCGCTACAAGCATGCACCTTGGAATATCTCATTTTACTTGTCATATTTAATCACATTTATAGGTGTTTCAAGAACCCTGGCATAAAATCATAAAATCATGAAAAAATAAAATAATCCATGCTATTTAAACCAAGGTTGCAAGCCAAGAAACAAAAGCCTAATGCTTTCATTTTCCAATAGTGGATTTTTATAGTGAAACAATACAAAGAAACCGCTGAATATATGCCCTTGCAATACAATACACTACAAACCCAGTGCCCACTTTTGTGGAATATCTACCCTTATTAAGGTACCTTGTAATTCTTACATCAATTAATCAGAGGGAGTCTTTTATGAATCTAGACACTGACCTTTTTTAGGCTCCATTCTCCCCCTTGCTCCTTTCCTAACACTAGCTTCACAAGGCTCCATTACTTCTACATATGAATTAACTCTAATCTTACTCAAAAGTTCTCAATAACTTAGAAAGCAATATGCTATGTGGTGATTTTTGCATTGTATTGTGCAATATTTGAGTCTACAAATTATTTTGCTATGCTTTGCACTTGATTCATAACTTTTAGAGAAACTTATAACATTATGAGTGCTTTTATCATAATGCACTCTGAATTATCTTTTCCTATAGTTGGACACACAATAGATAAATGACGAGTATTAGTTGCCCCTAGCAACACTAAAAACACCAATGCATAGTTAATGCAATGACCAAGATAATTGCATCAAAAGAAGTGCTAAATTGTGAGATTCTCACGTCATTTAATTCTCACACTGATCATGTGTAATTGCAACAAGGAATTTGTGGTGTTTAAGGAAACCCCAATCTGAGTAATTAACATTGGATCTCCTAAACTTTTGTGAAAGAATTGTAGAGGTACTAGTCAATGTTGACACCTTTGAAATATTGGATTTTAGAGACCCAACAAGATTTTCAATAACAATCTAGAGATTTTTGCATCACAATTCTCTACAACAATAGTCGTAAAAACTAGCATTGGGATTGCCTTCTTCC
This sequence comes from Pinus albicaulis, assembly GCA_034641835.2. Taxonomy (NCBI): domain Eukaryota; kingdom Viridiplantae; phylum Streptophyta; class Pinopsida; order Pinales; family Pinaceae; genus Pinus; species Pinus albicaulis. The sequence continues at coordinate 1,240,534,783 of CM076583.1, read as the reverse complement.
TCATTGTTTTTTGGCAGGACCACAAAAACTAGGATTGAGACTATCCTTGTACATACACACTGGGGATTGTAGTTTCTTCATTATAGGAGAGCCTATGAAGCTCATTTTTTTTGCTTCGAAAACATGCCACATGTCAAGAGAAAACAATGTCTATAAATAAATTTATGTATTTAGGATTGATTAGGATCCTAGTTAAAAAAAAAATTCTCCAAACAAACTCCCTATTGATAGTTAATAAAAAACAAAGTCTTCTAATTTTGAAAATCCAATAACAAAGCAACCAATAAATATATTAAACTCAACACCTATTTATTCGAATAATAACATCATAATGTGATATTTATGTTGTTTATTATTATTATAATAATTGTGTTTTAGACCTTGATTTAATTGTAATTAAAAAATAATCCAAACTATTAAATAATTATTAAAAACATTATAATAAAAATATTATAATTTAAAGAAAAGTTAAATAAATCATTCGAAATAAATTGATTTTGAATTTTACATACTCACCATATTGTTTAGTACATTTTTAATTTTTGAAGGTGCCAATGGCTTAAAGGTAGAACTTTATTGGTCCTTGTCAAGACACGACTTTAGTAATCCATTTCCCTGTGGATCATTATTAGTTTAGCACTTATCAATACAACTTATAATGTTTAACTTTGAAAAATAAATATTCATTTTTTCAATATTATTAAAATGATTATTTTTTAAACTTTTGAGTGGGCTGATAAATGCCTTGCCATAATTTATAGATATGGTTGCAATATTCATGAATTAATTTTAGATATTTATGAAGTGATTTTTCATTTTTAAGCTTTGCAAGAAAACCATCCAAAAATAAAATCCTTGAAAATAGCTCATACCTAGGTAAATAACATCTTTATCATCAATTACTTCCCACTATAATTTAAGCCACTCTTTGTATAAATATGGACAGGAACAAGATGTAAATAAACATACTTACGAAGAGTGACTTCCTACTATTATTCATGTTTTCTTTAACACTTATGTATGAGCAAAACTGTAAATGTGTAGACTTAAACTGTAAATGTAGCAAACAATTAAACTTGAATGGCAAGGATCACCATGCCTTGCACCCTCCACCCCACTATGGTAAAAACGTTGTAATGTTTAACATTTTGGTTGGCTAAAAAAAATAAAAATAAAATAAAATAAAAACATAATGATAAAAAATGATGTAATGTTCTGTTAAACATTTTGACTAGGTAAAATACAATAAAATAAAAATAAAAAATAAAAACATAAAATTAATAATTATAATTATAATTAATAATTAAATTAGCTTATATTAATTTTAAGGATTTACCAAGCTAGAGGATAAATCTAAAAGAGATTTTGATCCTTCTTCACACTTGGTAGATTCCAAATTATAATAATCTAACATGATTATGAAATTGAGGTTATGTGTCTTAACATTCCTCCATATGACTTTTTTTTATATTAAATTATGTGCCCTAAAAGTTTCGCTAAAAAAATTGTTTTTTGTTTTTTGGAATTAGATTGAAACTTGACTTAAAACCCTAAAATTCGCTAGATTCTTCTTTGAATTAAATCAAATTTAAATACCTTTTAAAATAATTTAATTCCCTAAAAATAACTCCCATCCTCATTTCTGTATACCCACTCCTCTTTGGTATGATCAGTCACCCTATTTCCAATCTAAGTTGATGCGAACTACTTCTTATTTGAGCCAAGCTATTACGTTTGCTAAATTTAATAACCCCGGTTGTCCATTCCTCCCTTGCAATCCTAGTCTTTTGGTTTCGGCCCTTGAATACGCTCAAAAAAATGGCAACGCTTATTTCGTATGCTATCGGCTCATTAATGCGGTTAATGTGGTGGCAGATCCACCGCCCACTGTTAGATTTAAAATTGTTTAAATCTAATGGTGTGCAGTGTATGTGCCGTCGATAGCATACGAAATATTGGTTGCCCGGAGATGGTGTTTCACACAGGTTTTGAGTGTAGGTTTTGAGTGTTTATAGGTCGATTAAAAGTGTTGGGTTTACTTTAAATGTTGAACGCGCGCAGGTGCTATTTTTGGCAGTTATAAAATAGTGTTATTCGCGTTGATTATGGTGGACATTGTAGAGCTCTTCTCGGATACAGACAAGGAGACTTACTCCTGGTAGGCAGTCTTAACTTTAAGGGGAATAGTGATACAGACAGGGATAGGAAGGCGATAAATCTCTGTTTTTGTCCAGGTGATTTAGCCTTTTAAAAATGCCTTTGGTGGAGTAGCACCATTGTCAGACAGGAATTTGGAGAGTGAGCAGTATAAACGTAAAATCTGTATGACCTACCTCCCGCGGCCTTTTAAATCTGAGTTTGGCGAGTGGAGGCTCATGTACAAGTACCACATTAAAGCACAGAGGGAGTGTTTTATGCAAAGCCCTTACAGCACAATTCAATGATAACGTCGTGGATTCGAATGTCATTACATGCAGTGGGAGGGAACCCCGGAGCACTATCCGCACTCCCTGCCAGTCGTTCCGTCGAACACAGACACCTGAAACATGAAAGGGACAATGTAGTAGCCCGTCAAGTGGGAGTGAAGAACAGGAATAAGAAGATTGCAGAGAATTGTGGTCTTGTAATGCGTTCGAAGCGGAGAGGTGAAAAGAAAACACCCACTAATCCAGAGAATGTGGTTCGGTTGATAGTCAGATGTTCGGAGGAGGGAGAGGCAAGTTTAGCTAAATTACTGGAGCGGCATTCCAGAGTGGTGCGCCTTGAAGAATGCTTTCTTCTCTTTGATGCACTTGGAAGATCAGACAAATGGCTTCAGGCCTTGGAGGTAAGTTTGTTTCCCATCTTCTCTTTGCATTTATATGCCTTGGCAACTTTCCATAGATTACTATCTTGTAGAAATAAAGGTATTAGCCAAGTCTCTCCATCTACACCTTATCCCATTGTTTTGGTTAGTCTTGGACCAAATATTACAACAACTTCCAAGGTGACAATTCTCTCCATACATATTTAATTTGTAATTGGGGGGTCTGTAAGTTGATGCAAATTGTATCGGTGCCTCAAAACAATTTTCCAGTGTCTACCAATAGTTTCAAGAATTATTTATTTCTATTGCAAAATATACAGTGGCAAATTGTGGACTGTGGTCAAGAGAAAGGGCATCTCTGTGATAATGACTCTGGTTCTAACCTCAGCGTCCACCAAGCTCGAATCATGTGTATGAATTGGATAAGATTCAGCTCCCCACATCAAGATGGGCTTATCCACAAAAATGCTGAATTGGGATTCACAATTCCTCATAGATGAAAAGAACATTTACCCTTGCCAAAAAAACTAGAGTGATGAATTGTGCAAGCTAATGACATCCTTGAAAAAAACCCCTTATCATGAAAGTGGGTTTATCCACAATAATGCGGAGTTGGAGTTCATTCCTCCCCACATATGAAAATAACATTTACCATCATCAGAAAACTTAGAGTGGCGAATTGTGCCTGCTAATGTAATTTATTAAAAAAAGCCTTGCTATAAGCAATATGTTTCCATGTTTCTTAAATGCTTTGACATTTGTTGTTTTGGAAAAAATACTAATAATAGTATAAGCAATACGTTTCCACATTTACATTTTTTCCTCAAAACTACCCAATAAAATAAGTTGGATATGCCTAATATCTGTGTATATTGGAATTCTTTCTACGACATAAGTATCTCTATCAAATTTTTTGAGTCTTTGGTAGCTTTGTTATGAACTCCATAGGTTCTACATAGCTCACCTAAAGCTAAAAAATGTTGATGCTAACATTTTGTTGTCCTGTCATGTCTGATTGACTATTACAATAATCCTCCTCATCAGTGCTGGCTGACCCAGTGAGGTGTACTGGTTTCAGGGCGTTTCTGGGCAGCTTTGGCCTTTCCAGTCTGAACCAGCCAGTGTACAGTTTTGTTAGGGCATGTGTGAGCCCACCAAATTCACTTAAAAACCAAAAAAAAAACTTAAAACCCTAAACCTAATTTGAAATCCCACACCTATCTATTTGATGATACCCACCCTCCATTTGTTTCACACCCTTTAATCAATTTTAAATTTTTGAGCTTGTGAATTATTTGGCGAGTGTTCTGTTTCATTGGGTATCCTTCTCGCTCGTTGAGTTGGAGTGCTACTTGGGTTGATTTAGGGTGTTGAATCAGAGAGTTTCGTGGGCTTATTCAAGTGTTGATTCAGACAGTTTCTTGGGCTGATTCAAAGTTCAGATTTGGATATTTTATCGGCACTGATTTGGATTGTTGATCAGAAGCTGTTATTGCACTTATTTGAAGTCTTCATTTAGAGATTCTGAAGGTATGTAAAACTATTCTTATGACCCTCTTTTTCTTTAGAAAAGAAATTGTTGCTTTTTCCTTGAAATTAAGAAATGATAGGGTTTTATTTGCAGATTTGTTTTTGCTGGTGAAAAAATTGCCATGACTCTTAAAGAGAATAAAATACCTAGCATGGGACCATTGCTATTTGGTTGGGGATAAAATGGTATGCAACCATTGTTGAAAGGAAATGAGTTGAGGGGGGGGAGGGTTATACACAAGCTGAGGCAATACTTAACAAATGCAAGAGGGAATACAAAACCTTCCAAAAAATCACTCGTTGAACTAATAGTCAAGATGCAAGGTTATCTTGATTCCTTTCAAGCAAACAAAGACAAGATGAAATAAATTCAAAAATATATTGGGAGTAGTTCAATAATACTGAAAATTCTAGTTTTGAAGATTCCTCATCTTTTCCTATTGTTGCTCCCTTTAGAGTCTCAATTAATTCTCCTATAGAAGAGCTTGTTTATGGACCTGGAACATCCAATTCTAAGAGGACTAGGCTTGATTCATTCTTTGTAGCCCACATTATCCGTGGTGCTAAACCAACCATTGCTATTAAATGGAAGATGGAAAAGGTTGTTGCTTGGGAATGCATGGCTTGATGATGGTATGATGTAGAGTCCTAACATACCTTTCAAATGCTACTAACTCATTGTGTTATCCATTTATGATAGATGTTATAGCTTCACGTGGTTCAAGCTCTAAAGGATGTGGTTTTCATGATATTAGGGGACTAGTTTTATGGAATGAGGTTCAAAGAATAGATGAATACCTCATGGAATTCAACTTGTACTGACAATGCGTCCAACTATGTTTTGGTAGGAAAGATGTTTGAGAGAAAACACCCCACCATTTGGTGGAATCCATGTATAGTACTCTATTTAGACCTTATGCGTGAAGACATTGGCAAAATTGAGTAGGTGAAGATTTGTGTGGAACAAGCAAAAACCATAATCATATACATTTACAACCACATATGGGTCTTGAACCATATGAGGAAAAACCATAGTTTTCAAAACTGGCTTGTTCTGAACCAGAACCAATCAAACCAATCGTGTGGATCAAGTGCAATATTGAACAGATTAGATGATAAGACTGGAGGGCCAGTTTGTACCGTTTAAGTACCAAACCAATGTTTGGTACCTAACTAGTAAAAATTGACCCTAACTGGTCGATTTCGACTCTAGTCGACCAGTCAAGTCTCGCAAGCGCTGGGGGGAGTTTGTGGCTGTTTCCCTCGCAAAAAACCCCTCTTGGCTATAAATCCAACCCTCCCCCTACTAAACCCTAACTCTAAACAAAAACCCTAACTCAACCTTAACAATGCTAGCAACTTTTACTTAAATGATTAACTTTACTATTAATTGTTTTAGGATGTTTAAGAGTGGTTCCAACATTATTGGACTTCATATGAAGAAAGTAGAATTTCATATCCCACTCAAAATTCATCAGACATAACAATTTTTCAGGATTTTAGGATTGGTGGGATTGCAACATTTTTATTGAATTCTATCATGTATGAGGGTATGGGATTGACATTTAATCAAGAGCATGAAGCCCTTTATGTACCTTGATGTTGGTGGTATTAATTGTTGAACAACTCTGATGATGTTAGTGGTTTTGATTGTTGAACTTCTTTGCCATGGCCTTAACAAAAATGTACCATTCACTCAAGCTAAAATAATTGGTTTCTCATGTTAAGTTTTTTTTGCCATATTATAAGGTTGAGGAGATGAACCCTTCACACAAACCAAAATCATTGGTTAGGCTTGTTAAGCTTTTTCTACCATATTACAAGGCTGAGGAATCTGAGAGTTTGAAGACTTTAAGCTAGATGATGTTTATGTAGCTCTTGTTGATGATCCCATTTCTAGTAGTGGTGATGAGTTTGATGAGTGATCATGTTGATCAATGGTTTGTAGTAGGCTAGTGGCCTAATAACTTGTAATATGGTTTTTGGACTTTAAAGCTCAGTTAGAGCATTGTTGATTATGTATTTTGTTGCTGATATGTATTGCACTCGATACCATTTTGATATATTCACCCTTGCATGGTATATAGATAAACACACTTTGCATTTTTTGTTAGTAATGGTTTGGAATCTTAAAAGGAAATTTGTTTATTAAAAGTTAATTATTATATATATTTTTTCAAAATCAGTTTGTTGAATCTAGTTTGAAACTTGGTTTGATAGGGTGGATGGTTCAAAGTATTGAGTTTTGTAACTTGAAGGGTATTTGTATCCTTGTGTCTTGACTAGAAGGACCTTGTTTTACCTCTTTACGAGTTTGCATGCGACATGTAGGGTGTGAAAGTGAGTTGCACACATGCGGATGTGTTGCAACTTGCATGTGACATGCATGTAAAGCCAACTAAATTTATGACTTGTACTTGAGTTAAAGTAAAGAAAGCTAAAGATAGGATAGTTAACTAAAGTAAAGTCACCTATCTTCAGTTAAATTGATGAGCTAATTTTGGCCGTCAATCTTAGCTTAGGAAAGCTATGAATTGAGCCTAAGTATTGAGGCTAAGACACAACAACAACACAAGATTGAGGCAGGTTTCTTAGTGAGTGTGTGCGGGGTCTGAGAGAGTGCAGTGAGGCTGGTGATCAGTTTTGTATTTTCTCAGTTGGGCCATTATCCTGGGATGGGAGCCCAAGTCAATTCCGTGATTCGTTTATTAATGAAGAACTGTTGATTGGGCATAAATCGATTTATGTGTATGTGATTCAGATCGAGTAATTTTTCTTTCCCTAAATATTTTTGGTTAGGAACTTAGCTGTGTATTCGTTCAGTTAATAATTGTTGGGAACCGAATACCAGGTGCTGGGTTCGAGAAATTTTAACATGGTATCACAACGCCAACTCTGAATCGACTTCAGAATTACAGGTGCCGGGTTCATGTCGGATTGTCGGAGCCAAGTTGGCTTGGATCATACGAACCAAAATTGTTTTTTTTAAAGGGCCTAGAAGATTTTTCTTATTTTTTTGGGGCAGTTTTTTGAGTTGAAGAAAAAAAGGGTACCATTCGAAAAAGGGGAAAAGAAGAAAAAAGGGGGCCATTTTATTTTCAAAAGAAAAGAAAAGAAAAAGGGAGGTGCTGACTATGGTGGTTGTCGACAAGCTAGGCCAGGCTAGCTGTTGGCTGAGCCACTAGCCATTGGCAGCTGTCGCCGGGGTAGCCACTGCTAAGGCAGTCGACAACCAGCCGATCGACCGACGACACATCCGTAGCACCACAACATAGAAATTCGAGAAAATCCAACATAGAAGTTGTTAGGTTGACAACGAGACGCAAAGGTTAAATCGATCCATCGCAAGGAAATAATTTCAGATAGATTCGGCGACTGAGGAAAGACAAGACGTGAGGCTGTAGTTGAGTCGTGAGCCACTAGGGAGCTGGACAACACCGTTGCTAATCGTGGATGTTTTCTGGGTGTGTGGGTTGCAACAAAGAGGAAGAAAGTGTGGCAACACAGGTTTGTGGATCGACAAACAAAGACGGAGAAATTGATAGGCTGAGCTCACGTCGATTGATGCATGAGCAGAGCAGTAGTATTATCAGCGTGAAGGTGTCGTGGGTTGATAGAGAAGAGGCGACAGGATTGTCGTCAAACTGTAGCCTAGACGTGCAATAGCATTGAGAGTCAAGACACTAATCACGTGAGGGCACAGTTCGGGAGTGTTGTAGAGGTCAATGCTGAAACAGGGTAGCACTGGTCCGTGGGGTTTGAGATGAATACTGGGTTACATTACAAGGACAAGTTGGATGGGGCAGGAAATTTAGCCCATGGAAGGAGCGAATTGTTTTGTTATTTGAGGAGTAGGAGTTGTGGGACATCATGGAAAAGGCCATCCAAATTCCCATAGATCCTACTCAGTTGGTTGAGTTTAATAAGAAAATCGTGAAGGCCAAGAGAAGAATCCTAGACTCCATTAAAGACCATATTATATCTCATGTGATGGGGAAGAAGTATGCCTTTGAGATGTGGGCATCCTTAACCAAGTTATACTAGAGTGCAAACCAAAATAGGAAGATGGTGTTGAAGGAGAAACTTAGAAACACCAAGATGTCTGAAAATGACATAGTTGCATCATACCTAATTAGGATCACTCAGATTAGAGATGACTTGGTAGTAGTGGGGGAAACTATTGATAGTGAAGAGTTGGTCAAATCAACCTTGAGAAACTTTCCTCCGAAATGGGATGTCTTTGTTGATGGGATTGTCGCACAGGAAAATCTACCTAGTTCGGATAGATTGTGGGATGATTTTGTACAATAAGAGACAAGGAGACGTTCCAAATTGCAGGCCAACATGATGGTAAGGATGATGAGGAGAATTTTGTTCTTGCTGTAAAGGGAAAAAGTAAAGTAAAGGGAAGAGGGAGACTTGCTTCTGTGAAGAACATGAGAAAAGTGAAGTGCTTTGCGTGTTAGGAGATTGGTCACTATGCGAGCCAGTGTCCATACAAGAAGAAGAAGAAGGAGGTGGAGGAAGATTAGGTGGATGCATCAACATCAACTGAGATTGATGACTTTACGGAGAAATTTGAGAAGGATTTTTCTGTAGTCGCCGATGTTTTTGATAGTAGTACTATTATGTATGAGGATAGTGGGTTATGGCTAGTGGATAGTAGAGTGTCCGATCACATGATGGGGATGTGGTCAGTGTTCCGTAGTATTTCAGAGGCAGGCTCAAATTGCAATGTTTTTAGTGGGACTAGTACCATGCATGCAATAAAGGGGGTTGGATGTGTCAGGTTCGAGCTAGAGTCAGGAGGATTTCTGAAGGTGACAGGGATGATATATGTTCCAGGGTTGATGGTACACATGCTTTCAATATCAACCTTGGAGGATGTTGGATAGAAATTTTTGTTCTGGGATGGATAGATGCTTCTATATTTAGAGGGAGCGACCTTGGATGCAACTGTAGTGCTTGGCATCAGTCAGGGTCAATCATACAAGTTGTTGGGACAACCTGTGGGTATATCCAAGGGGATCTTGGATACAGGATCAATGTCAGTTACTGAGAGGGAGTAGGTGGCGAGGAAGAGTGATTCTTTAGGTACTGCCAGGAGCCTCAATTGGTATGATAAGACATTGTTAGATGCTTAGGAATAGGATTTGAATAGCATGGTTGGAATGAATAGGTCTTTAGATCAGATTCCAAAGCAGGTAGCAGGGAAGTCTTCTAGTTCACAACAACGGATGACGTGGTGGTGTTGGAGAGAAATCTAGGTGGAGGAGGTTCTTCTAGAAGTACTCCCTCGCTAAGTGGGAGTGTTGAGTTTTGTAACTCGGAAGGTACTTCTAGCCTTGTGATTTGACTAGAAGGACCTTGTTTTGCCTCTTTAGGAGCTTGCATCCGATATGCAAAGTGTGCAAGTGAGTTGAACGCATGCGGATGTGTTGCATGTGACATGCATGAGATGTGCATATAAAGCAAGCTAAATTTATGACTTGTACTTGAGTTAAAGTAAAAAAACTGAGGATAGGAAAGTTAATGAAAGTAAAGTTACTTATCTTTAATTAACTTGACGAGCTAATTTTGGTCGTCAATCTCAGCTTAGGAAAGTTATAAATTGAGCCTAAATGTTGAGGCTATGACACAACAACAACACAAGATTGAGAGTGGCTTCTCAGTTAATTGTGTTGGATCCGAGAGAGTGCAATGAGACTAGTGTTCTTTTTTGTATTTTCTCAGTTGGGCCATTATCCTAGGATGGGAGCCGAAGTAAGTTCCGTGATTAATTTATTAATGAAGAACTGTTGATTGGGCAGAAATCTGTTCATGTGTATGTGATTCAGATTGAGTAAATTTGCTTCCGTAAAATATTTTTGGTTAGGAATTGTTTGCAGCCAATCGACTCCTCTCATTTTGGAAAATGATAGGGGCCCCTCAAATTTATATTTGGGTTTTCATTTTTCACCTTTGGCTTTGATTTTGTATGATTGATGTACAACTTTCTTTTTCTCAATGATGATATGATGTATCCTTGGTTACTTTGACAGGTGTGTTCATTTGCAAGATTTGCTTTTGATGTTTGCTTGATGAACTTGTCTCTCATTCGGTAGTAATATAAAAACTTTGTCTCTTTGCACTATTTCAATAAGTTATTAAAGGCCTACGACTCTATGTTGCATATGAATGTTAGAGTGAAAAAGGTCGTTATAGAATCCTTGATTCTATAACAACCCTATCTTATTTCAGTTTGCATATTATAATATTTTTCTAACTCTTCATTTCATATGTTTGGTTGAATTATGTATATGCCTTAATATCTATATTTAGGTTAGGCTAATGGATGGTTATCATTTTATGGATTATAAACTTTGTATTAAATTTGCGCTCGATTATTATTACAAATGGTTTATTTCCTATCTGCGCCATAACACGACTTTATCTTATGAGACTTGGTTTAAATTATTGGTTAGATGATCGACTTATGATTATCAGTCGGTGTTCATGTATATGGAGATATTTCTTTCGAAAGTTCTAGATTTGCAATTATGAGAAATGATGTTTCGAGCTAAGGGGTATTGTTTTGAGATTTGTATCAGGTTTTATGGGTGATTTGGCATTATTATCAGGGATGTTAATCCCAATTTGTGCCAACTGTTTCTAATCTACTGCTCATAGTTGCTTGTACCTTGCTACCATTATTCTCTCTGTGCTATCCTCCTGCTTGTCGATGTCTCAGTTAATCTCTTTAGGTTTCGAGGATACCAACTCTTGGCTATTTCATTGTTTCCCTTCATACTTCTCAGACTCCTCTACGACCTAGGGTTTGTTCACTTGCTTGTTATGTTCACCCTCTCTTTTTCACCTTTATTCCTGATTGAAACTCTCTTGGATTCTAGCCATGGATCGCCTTATCCGGTCGGAAGCCATTGTTGGCTTTAGGGGGCCTGACCCAGGTTCAGAGTGTTCTGCGCAACCAACAAAACCCTCCAAATACTGGCCCTTTCGGCAGTGATTCGCTTGCGCAGATCAAAGTCTCACCCGAAGTAGCTATGGGGGGGTACTGGAACTAGGTTTCCGCACCCTGAGGGAGGAATATGATGTGAATTTAACCCTTTCTGATATGATCTAGTCAATATTGTGCTGTACGAATGCCTTTTAACCCAATTCAGATCTAATTCAATAAAACCCTTAACATAGATGCAGTAGCGCGCAAACACATAGATCTATTCTTATTTAGATTAACTTCAACAAAAACACTTAACACTGATATGAATCTTGCACAATTACAAAGATCTATGATTATATAATAAACTCAGACAGATACGCATCAAATACATAAACTGCAGCAGATCTATAAGCAAATCAACGTATTAACACATAAGACAAAGATCATGCAAGTAACCAGTAATTTCGCCAAAACTTCTCTTTATTAAGCAGATCTTCAATGACTACAATCCTTTCTCTTGCGCACATAGCCGCAGAGTCCTTGCACACAGGCTAGGACTTAGGTCTTCGTGCACAGCCGCAGGAGCCTATCTCTACTTAGACTTATCATAGAAATTTGCCCAAAATCACATTCACGAAAGATAAGATGATCTATGACTGAATCAATATCGACTTGACTCATACATGCCCTTTTTATGACTTAGACGCGCAAATACCATGGACTCAAATCGTGGTTTAAGCCCCATGTTTTAGCCTTTTTGCTGTTACAAAAAGGAGCTTTGACCCACCCCAAAGTCCCTTGACCCGTGCTTTAACAAAAATGACAAAAAATGACTCAAGACTCGTCCTAGGAGACCCTAGCCCAACAGTCCCCCAACACAAACTCGTGACTCATACAGAGGCTGGATGGCCTCGACACTCTGCATGGCAACACTCTGCGCTTCTTTGACTAGATTTTCTGTGGTTGGGCCCTCTGCTGCCAAGCTAATGCTGCGTTGAGTTTGGCGGAGTCCCCTAAGCGCACCCTTAATGTTTTGTGACAATTGAAGTGCTTCATTAGCCCAAGGCTGGGTCCTTTGCTTCCAGGAGCTGCTCCTTGCGACGCAGTGCATCCATCTCATCCTGAATATGTCGACCTTCCTGCAATCAGGCTAATCTTTTTGCGGGAACCAGGGTCCGTGCAACGACCCTAATCTCATCAAATTGCTGCTGTTTATCTCGAATGTCGGTCCACAATTGTTGAAGTACTGGATCTTCTTGGATGGAGGACCATATTCCCATTGCGTCCTTGAACAGAGTATTGCACTCCTCCACTGCTGAAGTAATGCTGGATGTTGCCTACTGAACAATGGCAGTTCGTTGTGCTAGGAATTTTGGCAGTGTCTCTCGCTGGAGCTTGGTTTGCAGGTCTGCAATCTTTTGTTCCAGGTCCGCACACACTCTTTATTTCCGTCTTTGAAGCCTTCAACGCTGCTGCAAGAGTCTCAAGCTTTGTAGTGGCTGCAACGTCAGTTGATATCGACAATCCGAGGATCTTAGAGTAGAGCTGGTTGATAAGTGATTTGAGCTATGCGCGCTGACTTTTTGCGGTGTTCCGTGCTTGTTCGGCGAGCTGCTGTCCATGATATAACTTGTCGGCCCGCTTTTGTTCTTCTGTCATGGCGCGCAACACATAGTACTCCCAATATTGCAACTCATCTGTGATCATTGTGTGCATCGTGTGCAACTGGCCACTGGGCAGTGCGGCCAAGTTGACTCCAATCTCTAACCAAGTGCAGGCAGTGGCGCACTGTCCTGGGTGAGAGGAGAGGAGTGTTGCGCCAGGAATTTGAATCAATCTGCTTTCTATTGTGGACTCGGCGACTGGGGTGCTGACTTAAAGCACGCTCGCTTGAACCACACTTGCTTGAATCTCACTCAAACCTTTAGCTGTTGGAGGCCTTGCTGCACATTGTCGAGGACGGTCTTGTATTGTTGTTTGATGGCACTCCAAGCTTCTTCTGTGATTGTCTTGACAGCATTGCCAATTTCGTCAAAATCACCTTCTGTAAACACAAGAGGCTCAGTTCCCTTCTTCTTTGTTGCTTTCCTCTTCTTGCGCGGGCTTATCAGTGTCTAGGGCCCTCGCTTGGTGCCTTGACGGGTGTCTGTCTGCGTTGAAGGTTCATCTGCATTGTCTCCATCAATATCCTCCAAATCTTCGTCACTGGGAACATCCACAGTGTCCTTTGGCCGTTCCTCTGTCTCTGTCGTCGTCGTGGGCTCCTACGTATCTTTCTTTGTGTCGTTCTTGGTACTTGGCTTTGACCCAGACGACTTAGGCTGAGCAGAAGAGATGGCGCTGACATCTGTTGTTGCAATCCACCAGGTAAGATGCCAGTTAGTGGTTACCTGGACAAGATCATCTTCGGTGGCAAGGTAAGGCAGATCATACCACACCTTGGACATATCTTCCTTTGTGTGGATATGCACGTTGTGAAATGAAGCCTTGAAATCCGCAATGTGCTTGTATTGATCGTACAATGTGGGCGAGAGGTGCAACTTTGACAGAACAACCTGATGAAGCTCTGTCTTAAATAAGACCCAAAATATTTTATTTTCTGTCACCCGTGATGGATTCTTCGTTGCCCACAAGGATGCATAGTGTGCTGCTTCACACAGATCAGGGTCAATGGTGGGGAGTTGTGATTGTGACGACAGTTTCTAGCCCACTAGCGCGACGAGTAACAAAAAGCCACGCGTAATGGAACAATTTCCCCTCCTCCTGCGCCGCCCGGACATTCTCCGAGAATTCTTGGCACAGGTACTTGGCCTAGTTGTATTGCACCCCTTTGGCACATTGCGCTAATAACGCAATGAATGACGCTAGAACTTTTGTGGCGCGACATTTCCTCATTAGTTTGCACGCCAAGATCTGTGTAGCAAATCGGACCACAGGGTCATTAATGGTGCTATCAACAAATCCCCTTGTATTCTTGACCACTCCATATTTTTGCTTCATGTTCTCTGCGACTTTCTTCTCCTACCCCTTCTCTTCGAAGGCTTCTACGGGGTCTTATCCTTGGTATGGCAAGCCTGTAATACGGTGGATGAGCATATCATCAATGGGAATCCGCGTTCCCAGCCAGATGTGATTATCGTGCACCAACATCAGCAACTGGTGCAGACAAACATCATTAATGGTGTTGCGACCAAAGTGGGGAACGTGGAACATGCTGAGGAGCCCGACCTTCTGCAGTTCCATAGCCCATTGCTTTGGCTCTACCTTGATTACTCCAGTTTCTTCATACGGGACTTGCTCCAGATACTGCGAAGTCGCAAGCTCAGGGAACTTTGCGCGGTCTGCCATATCCCAATCCTCCAACTTCAAGGAGGGGGCTCGTCGCAGTAAGTCACCCTCGACTGGAACATTCTCAGGCTGCAAGGATGTATCGATGCGTGCCTTGACCTTATCAGGATCCCTAGGAACATCTACCGACGGCTTCCGCGGGGCCATATATGGAGGCAACTGCGATATTGGTTCCACTTCTACAAATACTTCCTTTGACGCAGTGACCTCTAGTTCATCTGCCATTGGTTGCTTCTGTCTATCCGCGCGAGGAGCCGGTTTAGACTTCGGGGTCTGCTTACACGCAGACTTCCTGGTACCTGATGTCTGACCTTTATTTTGCTTCTGCATGCCACTGGCACCAGGTGCTTACGATGCAGTAGGGGTAGGCTTAGTTGCAGTCATGGTTTCTGGAATCAAATGGCCTAAGCCCTATTGGCGCAACATCTCTTCAAGTGGTTCCCAGTCCGCATACATAAGAATCGGCAGGGGGAGCGAGAGCAGAGGGAACAAGTCGATCAGATAACTCAGACAACAAAGAGGACTTATGCAGGCCTCCATGCCATATTTCTAGCGATGTCGCGGCCTAAACGACCTTATGTCCATTGATGTAGCTTCATTAATGCTCAAACTACCCCAAATCTGGTGTAATCTCCTCATCAAATTCAAATTACCCGCTCCAAATGGTAATAAAGTTGTCCTGTCTAGACTTACTGTTCCAACGGCTAGTTTCTGGCCTTTTTGTGACTGTAACATCCTCCCGGCGCGACTTCTGCGCTGGCTTCGCTGATGCTTGCGTTCCCTCGAGCCTCGTCGCACCAATGCTTGGCAAGAATTTTTATAACCTCTGACAGACTTCTTTAAAGTCCTGCGCCCTCTTGCAACAGTCCGAAGTGCTAAGACATTCTTTTGGTCATATAGTCATTTAGCGCATGCAGGGATGGGGTCATCCCTATAAGGTTTTAGGCGACTACCATTAATATATCCAGGAAGTAATTCACCAGTTAACTTAGCCAATCACATCCCACCTCCCTCAGTGATTTCCTTTTTCATATAGGGTCCAAGCCAGTGCATTTTAAACTTCCCTGGAAAGCGTGCAAACTTACTGTCATAGAGCAATACCAAATCATCATTCTTGAAAGTCTTCTGTCTAATATGTCGATCATGCCAAGCCTTTTCGCGCACCTTCTGCACCTGCTGGCGGAAACCAACAATAAATCTGTCATCATCCAACGCTACAAGTTGCGACAGACACTCTTCCATATTGTCCTGGTCAACCATGTTGGTTATGGCTGTGATGCGCAGACTTGGTACGATGTATTCCGTAGGCATGACGGCCTCCTGTTCGTAGACCATCCTGAAAGGTGTTTGTCCCATCAGCTTCTTGCATGTAGTCCTGTATGCCCATAAAACAACAGGTACGCGCACATCCTAGTCATTACGATCAGCGTTGCATTTTTTCATGAGCGCATTCTCCAGAATCTTATTGAAAGATTCTACGGTTCCATTCGCCTGGGGATGATAGGGCGTACTCTTCTGATGATGTATCCTGAATTCTACTGTCAGCGCTTGAATGGTTTCATTTAGGAAATGCATACCTTGGTCACTTATCAGAATCTTGGGCATCTAAACCTCGTCAAAATATTCTCAAAAATAAAGTGTGCAGCCGTCTCTGCCCATCTGGTAAAGTAATCTGTAGTAGAGATGATGTATCGCACTCCAGTCTTATTCCCTAGGGGGTTAATCGGCCCGAAAAAATCAATTGCCCATTTGTCGAAGGCCTGCAAAGTTACTTGCGGTTGTAGTGCCATCTCATCTCTGTGCGAGGATCTTCTAGTCCTCTGACATACATCACAAGCGCGACAGGATTCCTTAGAATCATTGTGCAAAGTAGGCCACCATAACCCAACCCTTAAGATCTTCTACACGGTTGGTTTACCAGCGTAATGACTGCCTGCAATGCCTCCACATGCTACAACCAATATGCTCGGTCTCTCGAACTCAGGAACATATCGCCTCAAAACTTCATCAACTCCCATTTTGTATAATTGACCTGCGATCAAAGTGAAATCTGCTGCGCGCCTTCTGCTTGACCGTATATTTTGCAGGCGCACTCCCAGTGGTTAGAAAATGGATGATGTCGACAAAATGATCATCAATTATCTTAATAGCGAACAACTGCGCATCTGGTAACTCGTCATCCAAATTAGTTGGTTCTTCACCATTTTCAATGTGCGATAAGTGGTTTGGTCCTGCATTCAACCTTCCAGGCTTCACAATCACCTCAAAATCATATTCCTGGAACAAAAGGAGCCACCTACAGATCTTCCCCCCCAACACAGGCTTGTTCACTAGGTATTTCAAAGCAAATTGATCTATGAACATCTTGAAATGACCTCCAAGCAGATAAAGACAGAACTTTTACAGCGCATATACCATGGCTAGCCCTTCTCTTTCCGTGGTTGAATAATTACGCTTAGCATTTGACAGCTTCCGACTTGCAAATGTAATCGGATGATCAATATTTCAAAGACCTGACTGCGCTAATACAACTCCTAACGCGATACATGAAGTATCAACGTGTACATGGAATTCCTTCGACCAATCTGGGAATACCAAGATGGGCGCAATCACCATTTTTTCCTTAAGTATGTCCAGACTCTTTTGACAGTGCTCATCCCAACAGAAAGTGGCGTCCTTCTGTAACAACTTCTCCATCGGTGCAGTGATTTGCGCATAAGCTTGAATAAACTTCCGATAATATCCAGTATGTCCCAATATCGAGCGCAGCTATTTCACACTCGTAGGAGGTTCCAGATTAATAATGACAACTATTTTAGCTGGATCGACCATCAGTCCCTGCTTATAGAAAATATGTCCCAACAAAATACCAAAAGGGACACAAAATACACACTTCTTTAAATTCAGAGAGATTTGATACTTCCGACAAGTATTGAGCATTAAGCGCAGGCTAGAGACATGTTTCTTCAACAGTTCAAAAACAGTCCAATCATCGAAATACACTTCTAAGAACTTATGGATATAATATTTGAAAGCAACAACCACTATGCGTGAAAATATGGCTGGTGCATTCTTCAAACCAAATGGCATCACAGTATATTGGAGTGAACCCCATTCTGTCGCAAAGGTAGTCTTGCTCTGGTCTTCAGGTGCGATCCTGATTTGGTGATATCTCGAAAATCCATCAATAAATGAGTAGGCTTCCTGCCCTCCAACGTTGTCTAAGGCTTCATCTGAGAATGGGGTCGGGAAAGGATCATGTACAAATGCATGATTCAACTTGCGCAGGTCAACACAGATCCTAATTTTACCTTTTGTCTTCTTTTCTTGGACTACCATGGGACTTACCCAATCTGATTCCTCCATTGGCTCAATAATTCCTACAACAACCATCTTTTCCATCTCTTTTTTGACCTTTTGCTTATACTTTGGATTCAATCTGTAAAGGCGCTGCTTAATGGGCCTAGCATCTGGTTTTAAAGTGATCCTCATCACACCAAGATCTCCAATAAATCCCTTTAGCTCAGAAAATTTAGTAGGGAACAACTCCTAATATTCAGTGAGAAGTTCTGCAATCGTTCCCATAGTATCTTCATCCCAGTAATCTCCTATATTGGCAAACTTAGGCTGCTCTTTTGTGCCAATATTGACTTCTTTAGTCTTAACAGGTTCAGTAACATTTGGCAATTCAATCTCAGGTCCAACGACTACGCGCCGTCCTTCAGACTCAGGGATGTTAATGTTTCTAGGATCCTCATAATTTTCTTCAGCAGTTACATTTCGACATTGAACTGCATCCTTCATCTGCGCATTCCAGTCTGGCAGGGCTTGTACTACTGGCTCCCTTGCTATGTCAAAAATAATGTCTTGAATCTCTTGCAATGCCTCATCAATGTAGTGGAATCTACTTTCAAAGTTGAAAGTCAAAATAAAGCTCTCTTTCAGTGCAGTCCATTCAATAATGCCATGTCGCAGCTCGGTCTCTAGATACTAGCTCATGGGTATCTCGTCTAATGTATGAATGAATATGTGAACCCATTCCGGCTATCGCTGTTCTCCCCAAACTGCAGTCCAATGGGCTAAGTGCTGGCACGGATCATCTGTGCCTGAATATTGTTCTTTCATTCGGGTGTCGGGGCTTCCGAAGTGCAGTGGCAACATCTGATGACATTCCTTCCAATTAGCAATATTTTCTTTGTGGGTTCCCCACCAGCGTGCTAGGGTTGAGCACAAAGCTAGATCAAGCGCACAAAACCACTGTTCTTCTGGAACATCCCTTTCAAATGTATCTAAAAACAAATTGACAGCTCTGATACCATCATAGTGGGGTAATTCACGTACCTTAGAGGATATACAATGCAAAGATCTGGTTACCCGATTACAACGCAGTGTGTATACTTCATGTAAGCGGTTCTGCCAGTGTTCCAATTCTTCATCTGAGTCTGATAAGCACGAACTATCTTTTTCCCAACTGAGCTGACCATCTACCGTAGGATTGATCCAATCCTCATCCTTCGTGGTTAACCTGTAGACATGGTTAATATCGTCTTCTGCTACTCGTCAGTCGTCACGCACCGGTTCTATATACCTTGCTCCTTTTGCAGGGTCCAGGGGGACCACAACCCTTGTTCCATTGTTCTCAAACACCATGCTCCTGCGCTTGAGGTTAATAATAGCATCCATGTCAAAAGCCCAGTGTAGACTTCAAAGTCAACAATTTCAATGACTTCAAAGTCAGCAAACACCTTGATTCCTTCAATGCCAACTACTACCCTAGAGAGTCTTCCCATTGGGATAATCTTCTGCTGGTTAGCCATGCGTAGCTCAATTGAAGACCATTTTAGCTTAGGTTCTCCCATTTTCTGCCATGTTTGTTTAGGTAAGACATTCACATCAGATACCATATCTACGATAACTTGATCCATCTCAAAGTCTCCTATTTGAGCAGTTAAACGCATCTCCTGTCCAATTCTTCTTTTATTCTTGTGGACTCTATTGACAACCCTTTGTTCAACTTGAGGCTGCTCTTTCTCGGCGCAGTTATCAATTAATGTTTGAAGGTTGTCAACCGCCTTCTTATTGCGCAAAAGCTTGATACAAGCCTGCAGGAATAGTTTTAACTCAGCTGGATCAATTTCATCTGTGATATTCACAAGAAGTCGGTGCTTTTGATGTCGACGCACCCGAGTCCATAAAATTCTTCTTAGCTTCTTTAAAAGTATCCTTCTCCTGCTGTAAGTTAAATCCTTCCTTCTTCTCAGGGGCTTTACGAACCTAGACATCTGCAACAGGTTGTTTCCCTTCGGCTTGATCTGCGCCAGTTGTTATACCACTTGTAGTCACAATATTAACACTAGGGTATTCACTGCTCGACTCTGCCCTCATCATCTGAACGTTCTGTATAGTATTTTGAGTCTTCTTTTCTTGCATCTTCGCAAACAACACAGGGCAATCTTCAATTATGTGGTCGAATTGCCGACAATACCTACAAGATGGGTACTTCAGGTTCTAGCAGTGGTGCGCAAAGTGGCCAACTTCTCCACAATTATAACAGATAATCTGGCCTCTTCCACGACCAACTCCTCCTCCTCTTCCAAGTCCTCGGCCTTGAAATCCTCCTCGCCCAGAGGGCAACGCAGGTAAATCCGGACCTCTACCCTCCGACTGTATTCTATAGGAAGCAACTTGTTCAATCATTAGGTCAAAACTGCGACAATTCTTATCATCATGGCCTACCTACCGACAAAATGTGCAATATAACTGCTTGGGAGACTGAATATATTTCTCCAACAATAGTTTGTAGGGTGCTGTCTAGTTACCTGACATAACACACACCATATCGTAGGGTTACTTGGCCCTCCCGCCCTTGTATTAGGCTTTATCGGAGTCAGTGCTCCAACCGCCAAATAGTCGCCATATATTGGGCATTGCTCCTTGTAGTGTCCTTCACCTTTGCAGCGCACACACCATACTTTGGTGCGCCCGTCCTTCCTGTTCTCCTTTTGCAGGTTTTGCAGTTCTAAGTGTAGGGTAGCCAACTAGCTCTGAATCTGCTGAACACTGATTTGCATTTCCTGAACTGGCGAATCTTCCAGTTTCATCGTGATTTCCAAAGCTTCGCCCTAGGTTGCAATATTTTGCTGAGACAAGGGCAGGCGCAGATGTGGCAATAACATTGCAATGAACCATTCCTTATGCTGATCATCACTCATGGTGAAGCCTCTGTCTCTGATAATGTGTTTTAACCGCTGATCTGCCTCCCATATAGTTTCCATTACTTCTTGGTGAATATCCTTCAATTTAGTAACACATTGCGCATATGACTTTGGCTTCCAGAACTGCTCCTTCAGTGCTTTCTTGAGATCATCTATTGTTGTAGTTGGATTAGCTGCTACATACCTCATGTACCATTCTAGTGCACGTTCCTGGAATGCAGTAGCAAGCTGCGCTTTCTTGACATCATCATCAACAATCTGCTGTGCCTTCCACACAGCTTCTGCGACGAACCAGAATTGCTCGGTGTCTTCATTCTCGACACCCTTAAAACTCTGCATCTTAATAGAGTTAGCCACATCGAATACTGGAGGTAGAGGTGGAGGTGGAGGCGGGGTGAGGTGGAGTGAGGTGGATTTGGAAGTGGGGTGGATGGGATTTGTAGCGTAGCTGTGCTATTATCTTCTGCGTGTGCGGAATCTCCTGAAATGCTTGCCTCAGATTCGTCGTCGTTGTCAGACCTACCCTTGGGGGGACTATACACAAAGTCTCCTTTCGGATCTTCTCTATAATTTTTCCACTGCGCGTAGAGCTAGGCGAACCTCTCCTAAACATTCATTCAGTGTGGCTGCACAAAGTACCTTTTCACATAAAAGCATTTTAAGCCACAACTTCAAAGAGCGCATAAACTTACCTTGCGGACCCTTGAAAAATCTTTTTTCAACTTTAGAGTAGGACACAAAGGTATCAATGGCAAAATCAGTGTGACAAATCCGCCCAAATTGCCGTCGATCTAATAGTCTATTGTGCAAGTGATCCTATTGTTGCCTTTTTCCAATTGCTGAACTAACTCAGGAGTCCACTTGGTAATTGCGTCGTCGTTCCAACAGGTCTACATCTCAGTGAACCGAGACAACCACTCGTATAGTTTTGTTGCAAAGGAAGCAAAGAAGATTTCGTGTTGTTCTGTATAAATGTATCTTTGTTCCCACTTTTTAGGAGATAATTGCGGGTTCCAGTTTTCTTGGATCGCGAATTCGCGCACCTTTCTCTCCAACCAATCCTGCAATTTGTTCTTAGTTGGATGCCACATCAATTTTCCCTCAAACAGATCCCGGTCCTAGCAACAGAACCATTTGTTGGCTTTAGGGGGCCTGACCCAGGGTCAGAGTGTTCTGCACAACCAACAAAACCCTCCAACTACTGGCCCTTTCGGCAGTGATCCGCTTGCGCAGATCAAAGTCTCACCTGAAGTAGCTATGGGGGGATGCTGGATCCAGGTTTCTGCACCTTGAGGGAGGAATATGATGTGGATCTAACCTTTTCTGATCTGATCTGATCTAGTCAATACTGTTCTACACTATTGCCTTCTATCTCGATTAAGATCTACTTCAATAAAACCCTTAACATAGATGCAGTAGCGCCCAAACACAAAGATCTATTCTTATTCAGATTAACTTCAATAGAAACCCTTAACACTGATATGAATCTTGCACAATTACAAAGATCTACGATTATATAATTAACTTAGACAAATACGCATCAAATACATAAATTGCAGCAAATCTATAAGCAAATGAACGCATTAACACATAAGACAAAGATCATGCAAGTAACCAGTAATTTCGCCAAAACTTCTCTTTATTAAGCAAATCTTCAATGACTACAATCCTTTCTCTTGCGCACACAACCGCAGGGTCCTTGCACACAACCCAGGACTTAGGTCTCCGCGCACACAACCGCAGGAGCCTATCTCTACTTAGACTTATCACAGAAGCTTGTCCAGAATCAGATTCACAGAAGATAAGATGATCTATAACTGAATCAATATTGACTTGACTCATACATGCCCTTTTTATATGACTTAGACGCGCAAAAACCATGGACTCAAACCGTGGTTTAAGCCCCATGGTTTACCCTTTTTCCTGTTACAAAAAGGAGCTTTGATCCACCCCAAAGCCCCTTATCCTGCGTGCTGCACTTTAACAAAAATGACAGAAAATGACTCAAGACTCGACATAGGGGACCCTAGCCCAACAACCATTGGGTCAGAAATGGTAGAGGCATATGATGAATGTGCATGCTTGTTTTCCCAAGTCCGCTGGTGGGATTTCCTTCAGTTGTTTTAGGGTTACAGTAAAGGGGTTGTCAAGGCTTTTGCCTCATCTTTTGACAGGAAGACAACCCGATTGGGTGATATGGAGATTGCTATAGATGTTGATTTCATTGTAGAGGTTGACCATCTCCTCGTCGAAGGAGAGAAATGGTCCAAAAATTGTAAAGTGCATGACATTTCGTGAAAGAAACTTCTTGTCAGTTAAGAGTGTGTATATCATGTAAAAGTATGCCAATTTCCTCTTTGAAACCAAAATGGCGTAATTTAGTGCTTTTGCTGTGTTGGTATGTTACTTATGAAGGGTGATATGTAATATTCCTAATTAGCACCGCTAATTGGAATATTTGATTTTTGTATAGTTTTGCCGACTATAGTTAATTAATAAATAAAAGTGAGAAAAGGGGTCTAACTCACTTAAATAAAATAAAGTGTTTCCCTAGTAGAGGCAACGTTGTAACTTAAAGGGGAAAGCCTTGGAGGTCCACACACACATGAGAGAGGCCTCACGTAGACTCCTAAGGTAACTGCGCAGGTCAAGGAGGAACTCAAGGACGCAGTTAGGGTTTTGAGGGAGCTAGCACTATAAAAGGTGGGAGTTTCACTCCATTTGGATTATTGATATGTTATTGATATTGAGAGCTAGACTTCTGTCTACTTCAGCACGCCGGTTGTTTAGTCGGTCTGCAGCACTGTTTAGTGCGAACTGAGTGTCTTCGGTCGGAGATCTCACCCTTGGCTCCGGGGGACTTCGAGTGCCTGCTCGAGCAAGGTATTTCCTTCAGTTTCTATAGGTGGTTTGCAGTGGATTTTCGGGTGGACGTTGCAGAAGAGTTGGTCTCTTGGAGTGACTGCGCAGTCCAGGAGAGAGGACGCAGTTTCAGCAGGGAGGACGCAGTCTTTGTTGAGCAGCGTTGTTGTGTGGTGATTTGGCAGTGGTTTCAGCGTTTTTCAGCCTCGAGGAGGTTGCCATTTCAGCCGGAGGTTTTGCAGGAAGATTCAGGCCCTTTTCTCAGCGTGTTCCTTGAGCTTCGCATTTGTTCACCGAGTCCAACGTTTTTGTGAGAGGTTTCGGGGTGATTTTGGTGGTCGTTTGGCATATGGTTTACGGGTTTTGTACGGAAGCGGTGGTATGGGTGATACGACGAATTTTGTCATTAAGAACGAGGGATCGGCCCCTAGCCGGTTCATTCAGAACGACGACGGTTCTGACGAGTTTCTTCCAGTGAGATGCGGTTTTGGCAAGCCATTTCCTATTTTCTGATTTCTTCACTTGCCTTGAGCAAGGATAGGTGCATTTATTCTGATTATCCATTGTATCTCATTATATTCTCAGATTAATAAAATGGCATAGCATTTCCGGCATTTTTATGTCTATTTGTTCCATATTCTAGTTCCGGCATTTTGTTCTATATAGCTGCTTGTTGTTTTGCTGTGTATTACTGTTTATTTCCCATTGGGGATATTATAGTGGTATCAGAGCATAGTTCTGGCTCACCCTGTGGAGCTAGCAGTCTATGACATCGGGAAAGAGATCATACAGAGCAATAGCAGTTGCAATACCAAAAACGCAATTGGAAAAAGGGCCAAAATATAAAGGGTCAAATTTTGAAGTTTGGAATTAGAAGAAACGTTTTCTGGGTTTTTAAGGTTTTGGAGCAGGATCACCTTCCCAAATTCACGGAATTTTCGAGTAGTTTTCGATTAGGTAAATCGGAAATTCGAAGTCAAAAAATGATGGTATGGAACACGACGAAGCAGAGTACGGTTCACGAGGAGCACAGCAGGCACCTAGCGAGAAAATGCCAATGAACGAGCGAAATTGGATGCACTCCTCAGTCACGTCAGGGAGGTGTCCATGAACTCCCCAACGGCTGGAGGTTAGCGACGAAACCCGGGGATAGATTGGCGAAGGTCCAGGCACATCCCACCATTTGCGGGAGCATGATGCCACTCATCATATGGCATCACATACACCCACACGCCCTACCATGCCTACCTTCTTGCCAGAGGACGCAGGGACAGCAGCACAGCGAGAACCGAAGCCGAGCGACATGGGTGACTATTTTGCAGAGTACCAGGCATACGGGCGAGAGTTCATGAAGGCTCTCTCGTTCAGAGACTATCTCCGGATCCAGTATGGCATTAGACTCCGTGATCATCACCAAGGGCACCGGTATCATCATGGTGGAGACTACCACCGCATCGCGAGTAGAGATTATGTTCAGCTCCAGCGTGATAGTAGACCTCACAACTTTCGCAGAGGGAACAAGCATTCACATGATAGGGGCTTACAGCGCACAGTGGAGCCAATTCCATCTCTAGGCATTTGGCCAGGTCATCAGTGCTTCAGAAAAGCAGGTGGACAAGTTGGATACCTCTTTCCAGCTTGACCGAGTATCGGAGAGGAAAAGCATTAAAATGGTTACCTCACACTTGGAGGATGAGGACACACAGGATTGCAGGGAGTTCGAGGATACACCTCGTGTGACACAGGACTCACCATCATTAGAGCCCTCCTTGACCGTGCCGGTTGATATCGTAGTGGAAGAGATAGAGCCTACCCCGGTAGAGCCATCCATTGAGAGGATGGAGAGGAGGTGATGGCCCAGTGGATGTCAAGTCTTCGGAGTGGTAGGCACACGACGGATGGGTGAGGCGTTAGGACAGATGGGTGAGGCGTTAGGAGATATATCCACCTTCGATGAGGCACTAGTAGGTACAGGGGTATTGGATGATGGTCGCAGACAGCGGTATCATCAGCTTCGAGCAGACCTTCGAGTTTTGAAAGGGAAGGCCACATCAGTTCGGGAGGCCATTTTGTTGCAGGACATGGAGCTGGAGGGCATGAGAGTGGCTTGTGCCGAGTCGGCTTCCAAGTTGGCTCGCATTGGGGAACAACTGGATTCCCTGATGGTACAACCCGAGGGCAGATTGCAGCGTCAGATCATTCCCCTTCAGGCATGCATGGATGGGACTAGCAGTATTGTTGGGTCATCTCTTCCCGTTGGAGAGAGAGAGGCAGAGCCACCTAGTCAGATCTCATATGTTGACTTGGATAGCGGTATGAGACGATCAGAGTTGCACAGAGTATAGCATCCATATGTTGAGGTTGGATGGAGAGAGATTTTGAGTTGGTACTCGGTGGAGCGGGCTATGGAGATAGTGGTGGACCCAGGTGCAGTTCAGCAGGAGTTCCTAGGTGTTGAGCATACAGGGACCCCAGATTGGCATTGGGATCCAGGTGGGATCACCTATCATTTCCCAGGCAGGTCGGCTGACTATGCCTTGGAGAGTACAGTTGGCCTAGTAGCAGAGCATGTGCAGTTTGGGTCAGCTCCAGTGGCCAACCAGTTTATGGGTAGACTCCCTAGGTTGTCTTGGCATGACACTCATACACGGGATCACGGGGTGGTCAGCACACCTCGGCAGGAGCTTGTCGGAGGAGGTGGCATCGGCAGGCCACCAGATGGCACCTTGTATGGGGCCAAGGATTCTTCACCTTTGTGTGGGGCACAGAGGACGCAGCGGAGCCGAGCAGTGGTGGTAACACTACTGACACACAGGGAGATTCACTTCTCGGACCCCTTGAGGAGGATTTGGAGTGATGATCCTTTCGTCGGCAGGTATAGGGATGCGACGGTGGAGACGATGTTACCGATTGGTGGTAGTCGGACATGTAGAGGCACAGCTCTAGGACATCACATCCAGGGATGTGTGGGAGCCTCTAGCATTGAGCGGTGGATTGCCGGTGGACATGGAGTAGCATGGTGGTGTACCATAGTGTGTGGGACTGCATTGTGGAGTGGGAGTATCCTACATCACATTGAGAGCATGCAGAGAGTGACCGATGCCTGGACATAGTCAGGGCACGAGACGATACAGGGTGCTACAGCAGTAGCACATGATATCCAGCAGCATACCGAGGTATGCCTCATTGTGCAGTGGCATGTCGAGGAGTGTATGGATGATCAGTGGTATGCGAGGGCATACGGTGCTACACAACAGGGACTTAGAGCATTGCTTCCAGAGAGACTCATGGATAGGGACATCGAGCTTACCTTTGGGAGTAGTTCACCCAGGATCGATGGAGAGACAGAGGAGCGATACTTGGCAGTATCTGTGGGGACTCACACACCTGACTCGCTTCGACATCACTCACAGGTACAGTTGATTATGTTTTTGACCTTTGGCACTTTGGGCGTGAGCAGCAGGGTACGCGAGGTTCACCCAAGATATTTGGATGACACTCAGTACACTAGGCGAGAGACTTCTCAGCAGTGGCACTGGGTTGGTGTGCTAGTTGACAGCCACGGGTTGGGGGATGAGATGATCCTTTGCAGAGGTGGTGCATCAGTCATCACTGAGCCTACGCTTGGGGAGCAGGTCATGAGGGAGACATGCATCATTTTTCCCTCGGGGCATGTCGAGATCATACATGAGCAGAGGATACGGGGTACAGCAGAGGTAGTATCCCAGTATGTGTCTGGGCTCCAGACACTGTATCGACACTTTGTCGAGAGGGTGGATGGCATGTTCGATGCGGATGAGATGGCGGAGGTAGAACAGGAGGGCATTCCTTCTGTATGCCAGGGTGAGGACTCCTTTTCACATGAGTCCATAGGATCAGTTGAGGCCGCTTCTGGGGAGCGAGGGCAGTCATGCATGGATGGTGACAGTAGACCGGAGCTATATTCTAGTGTCCAGGGTGAGCAGTCATGGGACTCTGCGAGAGATACTCTGGGTGAAGAGTCACTTGTGACAATTCAGCTAGAGCAGCAGGTGATGGAGCCTGAGTCGACAGAGGAGGGCACTACTCACATCGGGCATGATATTCCTTTGAGAGAGAGCCAGATGGGCACTCACATCGAGTCTGTGGTGGAGATGCAACTAACCGCAGGGTCAGTCATTGAGGAGGAGCAGTCAGTTGCATTGACATCGAGTACCGTGACAGCAGCTACAGATCCATATCCTCTGGAGATGTTGGAGGTAGATGTGATAGTTTGGCAGTGGGAGATGATTACGGGTTGGCGGCAACCTTCCAGGCATGTCCCACATGCAGTTGTTGTTGCTACATCATATGCTTCCTCCAGGATGGACTGGCGGGAGATCATGAGTTGGTACCCTCTTGATGGTACGGTACTCTTCGTAGGGGGCGCAGCGGAGCAGGGGCCCTTAGACATAGTAGATGTTACAGGTCCCAGTTGGCAGGAGGGCACCGATTCTCATTACTTCGGGACTCCTTCCCAATGTCAGGAGAGCAGGATCAGCATGGGATTGAGTCAGGACGTGGATTGGAGAGAGGTGATGAGTTGGTATGCGGTTGGAGAGGCAGCATATGCAGTTACAGGTACATCACAGCAGGAGCCCGAGAGCATGGATGCTTATTGGTGGTCTTCACCTCTTAGAGCATTAGTCATAGCCAGAGGCAGTGCACAGTCTGAGCCATGGGACTTGGGCGATTATTGGCCACGGTGGCGATGGGATCCGGGAGGATTATTGGTTGGCTGGTACTGTGAGAGGTCACTTTGGGATCCCGGCGTTGAGATATCCCTTCGTATCAGAGTGATGCAGGAGACAGAGAGGTTTCAGTGGGACCCAGGCACATTTTGCAGTATTGGTGGGGAGCATCAGCTAGAGAGTAGGCTTGTTCAAGCATTGCTTGAGGACAAGCAATTTTTGTCGGATGAGGATGCCACTTGGGAGAGCGAGCAGATTTTACAGCATCCATCACTTCAGTTGCTTGAGGACAAGCAACGTTTTGCCGGGGGAGACTGTAATATTCCTAATTAGCACCGCTAATTGGAATATTTGATTTTGTATAGTTTTGCCGACTATAGTTAATTAATAAATAAAAGTGAGAAAAGGGGTCTAACTCACTTAAATAAAATAAAGTGTTTTCCTAGTAGAGGCAACGCTGTAACTTAAAGGGGAAAGCCTTGGGGGTCCACACACACATGAGAGAGGCCTCACATAGACTCCTAAGGTAACTGCGCAGGTCAAGGAGGAACTCAAGGACGCAGTTAGGGTTTTGAGGGAGCTAGCACTATAAAAGGTGGGGGTTTCACTCCATTTGGATTATTGATATGTTATTGATATTGAGAGCTAGACTTCTGTCTACTTCAGCACGCCGGTTGTTTAGTCGGTCTGCAGCACTGTTTAGTGCGAACTGAGTGTCTCCGGTCGGAGATCTCACCCTTGGCTCCGGGGGACTTCGAGTGCCTGCTCGAGCAAGGTATTTCCTTCAGTTTCTGTAGGTGGTTTGCAGTGGATTTTTGGGTGGACGTTGCAGAGGAGTTGGCCTCTTGGAGTGACTGCGCAGTCCAGGAGAGAGGACGCAGTTTCAGCAGGGAGGACGCAGTCTTTGTTGAGCAGCGTTGTTGTGTGGTGATTTGGCAGTGGTTTCAGCGTTTTTCAGCCTCGAGGAGGTTGCCATTTCAGCCGAAGGTTTTGCAGGAGGATTCAGGCCCTTTTCTCAGCGTGTTCCTTGAGCTTCTGCACTGTTCCTGGAGGCACAACCTGGAGGCACAGCGTTTTTGTAGGAGGAGGGTTTCTGGGGGTGATTTCGGTGGTCCGTTGGCATATGGATTCTGGGTTTCATCTGGAAGCAGTGAGTATGGTGATCGCAGATTTTAGCTCATTAAAATGAAAGTTGGCCCTAGCCAGTTCATTCCTAGCTGACGAGCGGTTTACGGCGGTTCTTCAGTTTGGGATGCGGTTTTGTAGCAGCCATTTAGTATTTTCTGGAAAGTTCTTCACTTGCCTTGAGCAAGGATAGGTGCATTTATTCTGATTATCTATTATATCTCATTATATTCTCAGATTAATAAAATGGCTTAGCATTTCCGGCATTTTTATGTCTATTTGTTCCATATTCTAGTTCCGGCATTTTGCTCTATATAGCTGCTTGTTGTTTTGCTGTGTATTACTGTTTATTTCCCGTTGGGGATATTACATGATATGGGTCTGGTTTTCATCTATCATATAAGGTTGTTAATGGCATTTCTCGACCATAAACTTAATTTGCCCTTTTATTTGGATAGAAGCTTAACTAAAATGTCCCGCACATACTGGTCACGCCGCAAGAACTCTAAAAGATCACTCTTTTATCACAGTCTTATCTGCATTCTGGTTAGACACCAGTTGGTGAAGGCAGGGAATGAATGGGATCATTTCCTAAACATAAATGGTTTTGATAAACCCCAACATCCTGAAGACTCTGAATCCCGACGTCTCTCTATCTAATCCTCCTTTGGGCAGTTCTGTTAAGTCACCATCTCATTTTTTGTTACAGAATGATTATGAAGAATCATTTCATGAAGCAGACCCTTGTGTTTCGGATGATAGTTGGGCTGATACCCTCAAACCTTCTCCTGTTCGTGTAACTAGAAGCATGGCCAAGGGTACTACTGTCCGCCATGTGCAACTAAAATAGGAATTTAGGGATAAAAAAGAAGTGAAACCTTCCAGGGTAAGTCTTCAGCCTGAGCCTGTACCAACATGACCCGCATATGAAGAAGAGATCAATCAAGCATAACAAAATCCTCAATCTAAGTTTAAGATGAAAAAAATTCAGAGGAAAATTGGTTGAGCAAGTAGAAACAAGCATATAAACGCTCTTGTAAAGGAAGTGTTTGTCGATTTGGAAGCTCCGCTTGATCCTTCACCAAAGAAAACCAAACCTCAGGTTGGAGATTCTGTAGATTGTAGTAAGTTTGAGCCTGATATGAATAACAACACCCAGAAGGCTCCTCACAGTCCTTCTAATTCTAGCCTTGCTTTGCTAGACTTATACTAGCATCAACTGTTCCTATTGACTGTGCCACGCTTGAATGGTTGTATTAATCAGTTATTGCAAGAGAATGGACAACTCAAGACTTCATGTCGAGCTAGGGAAACACACAGGGAACAAAAATCCTCCAACACCGAAAATAAATCACAGGCTAAAGATACACATATTGTCATCAAGTCATCGAAGGTCAAAGTAGTTATATCTTCTGATATATATGACTCCGATTTTGATAAATAATGATTTTATTGTTATCTATTGTCGAGATTTTTGAAGTCTTCAAGGCATGTGTCTATTTGATTTATTTTCCTAAAATTAAAAAGGAGTTGCTACAAAATCCTTGATTCTGTAGCAACCATATCTTGTTGTCGATATCATGTTTAACAATGGTTTGTTTGTGTTCGTTGAATGTTGGTTTTGGATCCTACGAAGGAGGATATGCTCGATTGGTGTGTACTTGTTGCGAGTTGTGCATAGATGCCCTGTCAGTCATTTGTCTTTTTTTTTTTACCTTTTACAATTCGACTAGCAGGCCAAGAAAACAATTTGAATTATTTTCGTAATAGACAGTTAGAGACTTTTTAGGAATGCTTTTTTGGATACAATGAGGCCTCTCGACCTATATAAACGCTGTGGATTTTCTACAGTATTGAGGAGGTATCTGGAGAAAAAAATGTTTTTAAATTTTATGTGACTGAGGAATAATTTTTGAATTACACTCTGGGTTTTAAGACGGTTTTATTCAGCCAATTACTTATTGTGCCTTTAATCGGTCCATAGTCATTGATATTTATCGCCTTCTAGCTTATGTGTAATTTGATTTCTCAAAATACAACAAACAATAGTTACTGTTTGTGTGGTTTTATTCCTTAAACAATTAGCAATTCATTGCATTTCTTTTCTGTTTCATGTTGATTGAATTTGTATAAGTTTTATACTATTAGTATCGCTATCCACTGACTTGTGTCCTGAGATTGATAGTTGATCTGGGAATCCATTTGGTCTAGGTTGCTGTGGTTTAATTCCAGAAATGTAGAACTTAGATAATGCCATCTTTCTCACACGAATTGAGTTAATCTTTATGCTGTAGCAATTTCTAACTGTATATGTTCATTTCGATTATTTGTTTATTGATTTGATTTATAAACAAGCAATCAGATGACTATTTTTTTATGAGATTGTTACGGCTATGTTGCAGGAAATGTTGGCCTGGAGTGTATTTTAGGTTGGAAACGAAAACGAAACACTGAAATGCATTTGGTACGGGCTTGAAACACGTTTGAGGTCATACGGGCATGTTTCACAAGGCTGACATGGGGCTCGTATGGCCTAAAATGCGTTTCAGGCCCGTACATCCGCGTTTCTGATAGAAAAAGGTGTTTTTTTTGTTTTTGTTTTTGTTTTTGTTTTTTTTAATTTAACTTTTTTATTTGGCGAATAAAATAATGTGTGGATGTTTCTAGATGTCTCTCGCAAGTTATAAAAAGACTCTCAACCTAAGTTGCATGAAACGGGGAAACGAAAATGAGTTTCTGAAACGCGACCTCCCCAAATTTTGGAAACGGGGAAACATGGTACACACACACACACACACACACACACACACACACACATATATATATTATAATTTAGGACATTTAAGAAATGTTATGTGAAATCATAAAAGTTTAAAACATACATGATAAATTCAAAGCATAAACTATTACAAGTTACAACACATTTACTCATGAATGATAACGGACACATAATGAAAATAGCAATATATCCAAAACCAACCTTTATTATATATCAAAATCTCAAAATCAGCGTTTATTATATATATGAGGCTGCAAATACAATTAAGTCAAAAGACTAATACTCATTATCAGGATCCTCATCAAATATAGTAGCAGAAGCATGCTCAGCAGTGGATGGTGTAGCTGAAGAAGATGTTTGGCCAATTCCACTTCTATGATCCTGGTCCTCAATATTCAAGGCAGCAAGAGAGAGATCCAAATTAGGATTTTCTGGATCCACATCCCATTCTTTAGAAGGACCATTGCCATATTCTGGACCCCTACGAGACGCAAGGCGAAGGTTGGAGTGCACATAAACAAGATCCTCTGCCTTCTGTGAGCCCAACCTGTTGCGCTTCACAGAATGAATAAAACCATAGGTGCTCCAATTCCTTTCTGCTGATGAAGAGCTTGCCACTTGTGAAAGGAGGCGAAAGGCAAGGTTTTGCAAATGTACACCATTTGCTCCATGACAAATCCACCACCTAACTGGATTCATGGTGCTTCTCTCCTCCAAAGATGATATATCTGAATAATCATCTATTCCTGCAGCAAAACTGACAAATTCTTTCTTCACCTCCTTGTGTAGATGAGTTGGAAAAATTCTCATAAGGGTTTTTTTCACCCCATTAGCCACCTCTCTATCCTCATGGGGTGCCTTCCTCTTCCCATTGCCTTGAGCAATAAGTTGCTCATCATAAAATTTTGTGTCAAGGCATGTGCAAGTATGCAATGGAGCGTTGAAATTGTTCCACCTATCAACAATGATTTTCTTGATTAATTTGGCAAAATGATCATCTACAAACAAAAGCTGTGGAGAGTCGAGACTCTTGTGAAATGATTTCCACAGTTTTCTCAACCATGGAATCCATGCCATCATATACCTCTCCTAAGAAAGGTTGGTCACTGTCAACATTCCGAAGAAGCTCAAATGCAGGGGTTGTGAACATTAGCAAGAAATCTATCTTGCTCCACCAATCCCCATCAAGGCACAATCTATGCACCGTAGATTCCCGCTCTGAATCTGCCTGTCTCCACTCAGCCCAAAGATGACTCACCACCATAGACCTTAATGCTTGCTTAACCTCAACAAAGCGACACAACATTATGAAGTTTGAGGCATATCTTGTCTCAACAACTTTTAACAACTCCAATTTGGAGTACTCTCGAAATATTGCTTGAGACTGGTGGTGGTTGGTGATGAATTTAACAATTTCCCTTGCTTCCCCTGTGAGTTCCTTTATACATGGGACTTTATTGTCGATCTCCTCTAAGATCAGATTCAGATTATGGACAATGTAGGGTGTCTAAAAGATGTGGCCATACCTCCCCTCAATAATCAAACCTGCAGCTTTGCATACTGGTGCATTATCCGTGATAACTTGCACCACCCTGTTAGGACCAACTTGTTCAATATATTTGATAATAACGTCAATAATGAATTGTGCATCTTTTACCTCTCCCGAACAGTCTTCTGCCTTAAAAAACATTGCTCCTTTTGGTGAAGTGGCAATGATATTTATCAATGGTCTACACCTTGTATCTATTCATCCATCTGAGACTATGATAACCCCAGAGCTACTCCAAGAAGAACAAATTGGTGATAACACATTCTCCACAAGATCCTTCTCATTTTTTAGAAGCTGAGTTCTAACTTTCTCATAGTTGGGCCCCTTGTATCCTTGAGGAGCTTTGTTAACTGCCCTTATCATATCTTGCCAGTAAGGAGAACGAACAACATTGAATGGGATACCACATGCATAGATGCACCGAGCTACTCTGGAATCAACTTCTTCTCTTGCTTGCACACTCACTAGTTTAGCAATTCTGCTATCTTGAATTGTACTAGATGCCCCTCTGGATGGTGGTTGTTCTCGTTGTTGAGTGCCTCTCCTTTTCTTTTCTTCAACTACAATCCTTGGCTCAATGTTTGCTAGGATTTTAGCTTGACTAAGATCGTCATGCTTTCTTTTAATTCCATCAGCCTGATCTTGCTCTCTTTAATATTCCCTCCTTGCCACAGGGTTTGATGTTTTCGTGCAACTTGCAATCCCCTGTCCTCCTCTATGCAAAATATGTGCCTTCACTCTTGGGTAAGAGCCCTTGTAAGAATTATTGCAAAGATTACATCGCCATTCCCATGAGCCACCACCTCCACATCTTTGCAACTTCTCAACATGCCTCCAAAGAGGATAATTTTTAGCCCTTGGGTTGGCCTTGGGATTTGAACTTGAAGCTTGGATGGAAGCCATTGCTACAAAATAAATTAAAAAACAAATCTGTAAATAAAAAACGTTTTTTATAATTTTGGTAGCATAAACCCTTGAAAAATAGACAAAACAATGAAAAAAACCCAAGAAATTGAATGCTTCTTACCCAAATTAATTTTGTGTAGTTGAAGCTACCCCAAAATGCCAGAAAAAACAAGAGAAATATGGCTGTAGCTGAGCCAAAAACCAAGAATGCCATAGCTAGAAACTTCGCACTCCAAATTTGATTTTGAAATCTCTCTCTTGTTGCTGAAATCTCCTTTTCTCACTGGTGAAAACACCCTAGCTGAAGCACTACTCTCTTCCTCCTTTCGCCTTGCTAAAATCGCTTTTCTCCAAGTGAAATGACTTTCTCAATTCGTGTGATGAGAGAATGAGGCGAATCGTCATTTTATAAGTTTAGAAAGCCATCTAGAAGCATCCAAAAGACAAATAAAACAATTAAAATAATATTAAAAGGCACGAAAACAGAAAAAAAAAAAGAAGAAAAAGAAAAAGAAACAACTTAAAACTTTGTTCGGTCTAGGGCCTGTTTCCCCGAAAAAAACGAAACAGGAACGCTGAAACGCGGCCGTACTGCCTGGAAATGCGTTTCCGGTCGTACTGGCAACGTTTCTTGTACGATCGTAGACCCACATTTCCTACAACTTAGCTCTCGACTCATTCCCTCATCACACGAATTGAGAAAGTCGTTTCACTTGGAAAGGGGCGATTTTAGAAAGGAGAAAAGTGGTTTCAGCTAGGGCAAATTCTGTTGGAAATATAACTAGTTTCGGTCTTCATAATTGTTGTTGTACTCATTTCAATATGTATCTTATGTAACAAACAAAAGAAAAAAAAGGAAAAAGTTATTATTTTAAAGCATGGGTTTCATGCTCTTTATTGACGGTCTTCTAGGTAAAAGCATGTTCTTCATGCTTCTAGGGTTTGTTAGGTCATAGGATTTATTGTCATGAGTCAAGAGAGTCAACATTATGTTTATAAGACCCTTATGGGCAAAATATATCTTGTAAAAGAATTTATTTTAAGCCTATAAAGTCCTGGAAACCTCCAAAGTACAAGTCGGCCTAAAGGAGGAATTTGACCCCTTGGAAAGGCTATATAAAGGAGTAGTTCGACCTCATTCGGGACACACTCACGCACAAGTTCGATCTCAAGAAAAGAAGTTCGATCTATAGTTATGAAGCAGAAGAAAAGAAGAGCGAAGGTCTAGGAGAGAAAAAATAAGAAAATATTGTTTTTGGGCTAATCTCTCTCACACATTCGCAAAAGTAGGGTTTTTTTTAGCTTCCTAGAAGGTCGAAATTGCAGTAGGACAAGTTGCAGCATCGAGTTGTTGGTAGAAGGAATACACTGTCTTGACCTCGTTGACCTTGGGAGGAGCTGTCTTGCTCTAAGAAGGATCTCTTGAAGAAGAAGCTGAATTAGGATTTCTGCAGTAACTACAGGGCCGAAGTTGTTAGACGAAGTTGCAAGTTGAAGTTGCAGGGTCGAAACTGTGGTTGAAGTTGCAGCTGGAAGCTGGTTGATGCAGGATTGAGCTGTAATATTGGAAGGGATGACTTGGTACTTGGAGGAGGACTTGGTCTAGGTTTTGGGTCTTTGTTGTCTCATTTGAAGTTTATTTTATAAGAAGAGATGAGTTTTTGGGTTTTCCCCTTGGAGGGGTTTTGCCCTGCCTTGGTGCGTAATTTTTGTGTCCACCGTCTTTATTATTTTGCTCTTGATATTTGTTTGATGAAGAAGATCTAATAAAGAAACACAAGAAGATTAATAAAGTTCACTAGCAGGTAATAAGGTTAAGGAAAATTGGAATTAATAGTTGCCTCTTTGCATTTTCCAACATTTTCAACGGTGAGCAAAGGAGATTTCAACAACAAGAAAAAGAGATTTCACAATTAGATTTAGAGTGGGGAGTTTCCGACTATGACATTCTTGGTTTTTGGCTTAGCTACAACCATCTTTCTATTGTGTTTTGTGGCATTTTGGGGTAGCTTCAGCTACAACAAATTAATTTCAGTAAGAAGCATTCATTTTCTTAGTTTTTTCCACTATTTCTTGTATTTTTTGAGGGTTTATGCTTCAAAAAATGTGAAAAAAGTTTTTTCTTTACAAATTTGTTTTTTTTTTTAAACTTTTTTTTGCAGCAATGGCTTCCAACCAAGGTACAAGTTCAACCTCCAAGTGCAACTAGAGGGCTAATTATTATCCTCTTTGGAGGCATGTTCAAAAGCTTCAAAGATGTGTAGGTGGTGGCTCATGGGAATGGCGACGTAATATTTATAGTAATTCATACAAGGGCTCCTACTCGAGAGTGAAGGCACATCTTTTGCATGGAGGAGGACAGGGGATTGCAGGTTTCCCAAAAACAATAGACCCAATGGCGAGGAGGGCATATCAAAGAGAGCAAGATGAGGATGATGGACTTAAAAGAAGGCATGAAGAGCTTGCTAATGCTACTACTCAAGCTCCAAACTCTGAGCCAAGGATTGTAGTTGAAGCAAGGAAGAGGAAAGCAATTCAACAACAACAACTACCACCATCCAAAAATACCAGAGGGGCATCTCTTTAGTTCAAGAGAGAAAAATTGCTAAATTGGTGAATGTGCAAGCGAGAGAAGATGCTGGTTCCAAAGTGTCTAGGTGCATCAATGCGTGTGGTATCCCATTCATTGTTGTTCGGTCTCCTTACAAGCAAGATACGATAAGGGCGGTTAATGTGAAAATTCCTAGATTTGGAATCCTACTGCAGCAACTGATGAGAAGTCTTCTACTTGTTAATTACTTGAACAAGTTATTTACCGTTTTCTACGGTAAACGCTAAAACCCATACACTACAACCTTCACAAAATTAAACTACGGAAAATAAATGTGCGGAAACAAGATTCGAGCACTAATAAATCATCGACATGTGACATCGTTATTTCTGGACCAATGTCCCTGGAAAAACCCAGTGCAGGAAAACCGGTGGAGCAACTGTGGGTTTGTTTATTATGCAGTAATTTTCTGAGTACAAATCTATGATTATGGACATTGGCAAATCATATAGAGGAAACTGACAAATAAAATCTCATGAGAAAAATCTCACTCTTCCACGGGAATCTGACACTGACCTTAGCTTGAGGTGAGTTGCTTTGCGCTGCCCTTGCGCAGCGACTGCGTCACTCTGCGCAGTCTCTGTGTCACTCTGCGCAGTCTC
Source organism: Pinus albicaulis (assembly GCA_034641835.2). NCBI lineage: Eukaryota > Viridiplantae > Streptophyta > Pinopsida > Pinales > Pinaceae > Pinus > Pinus albicaulis. The sequence continues at coordinate 1,240,496,801 of CM076583.1, read as the reverse complement.
TGCTTCACAACTAATGCTGCCCTCTCTCTCTGCTGACTGGAAACGAGGCCCTTCTGGCCTCCGGAAACTCCCTCCGGTGACTGGCACTGAACCCCGACTGTTTCCTCAACAGAAAATCGAACTCCCTCTGAAGCTCTGCGCAGTCCCTATGTAGCCTTTGCGTGGCTGGCTGTACGCTGCTCTCTGTGGCCTTCACTGCCTCCTCTGCTTTGCACTCTTCGGATTAGGAAACTCTTCCAACCGGAAATTATCTCTGCCCCTCTCTGCAAAAATCTTCTCGATCAAATTTCTTCCTGAGCATTTTTCACTAAAGAATTTCAATCTCTAGATTTTCTCACCCGATGTTTCTTCCAAATGATCCATCAAGTCCTTCTTATAATCTTCTCGTTGACACTTCAACAACCGAGATTAAATCATTAATCAATGACTAAGATTAACTTGACTTGATCTCTGACTTTTCTAGAAGATTCACACTATGTTTTAATTAATATCCATTAATTATTTTAATTTCCTAAGTTTAGACTTAAGGTCCCATTAAAAATAATTAATTATTTCCATAAAACACAATCTGAGTGGAATTTTTCAAAATCCTTTCTGGGTTCTGGGTTCTTTGGAATCCATGTGCCTAAGCCTCCTTGCAAATTTTGAGACTTAGAGCACATCCGATGCTACAACAAATCAACAGTTAACAAAGCTCCCACAAGGTACAAGGGGCCCAACTATGCAAAATTTAGAACTCAACTTCTCAAAAATGAGGAGCTTGTGGAGGATATCTTATCACTGATTCGTTCTTTGTGGAGTAGCTCTAGGGTTAGCATAGTCTTAGATGGATGGATAGATACAATGCGTAGGCCATTGATAAATATCATTTCCACTTCACGAAATGGAGCAATGTTTTTAAAGGCAGAAGACTGCTCAGGAGAGGTAAAAGATGCACAGTTCATTGCTAATATTTTAATAAAATCTATTGAAAAAATAAGACCTAGTAGGGTGGTGCAAGTTATCACGGATAATGCACCAGTTCGCAAAGCTGCAAGTTTAATTTTTGGGGAGGTATGACCACATATTTTGGACACCCAACATTGTCCATAATTTGAATCCGATCTTAGAGGAGATCAACATTAAAGCTCCGTGGATAAAGGAAATCACAGGGGAAGCAGGGGAGATTGTTAAATTCATCACCAACCACCACCAATCTCAAGCAATTTATCAAGAGTACTCCAAATTGGAGTTGTTGAAAGTTGCTGAGACAAGATATGCCTTACACTTCCTAATGTTGCTGTGCCTTCTTGAGGTTAAGCAACCGTTAGTTTCTATGGTGGTGAGTCAACTTTGCGCTGAGTGGAGACAGGCAGATTCAGAGCGGGGATATATGGTGCGTAGATTGTGCCTTGATGAGGAGTGGTGGAGCAAGATAGATTTCTTGCTAAAGTTTACAACCTCTGCATTTGAGCTTCTTCAGAATGCAGACACAGTCCAACCTTTCTTAGGAGAGGTATATGACGGCATGGATACCATCGTTGAGAAAACTATGGAAATCATTTCATAGGAGTCTCGACAACTTTTATTTGTTGATGCTCTTTTTGTTGATTTAGTCAAAAAATTTATTGTTGATAGGTGGAACAATTTCAACACTCAATTGCACACTTTAGCACATGCCCTAAACTTGAGATTTTATGATGAAGAGCTTATTGCTCAAAGCAATGGGAAGAGAGAGGCACCCCATAAGGATAGAGAGGTGGCTAATGGGGTGAAAAAAGTCCTTATGAGAATGTTTCCAGCTCATCTACACGGGGAGGTGAAGGAATAATTTGCCAGTTTTGCTGTAGGATTAGATGATTATTCAGATATATCTGCTTTGGAGGAGAGAAGCACCATGAATCCAGTTAGGTGGTGGATTTGTCATGGAGCAAATGGTGTACATTTGAAAAACCTTGCCATTCATGTTCTTTCACAAGTGGTAAACTCTTCATCAATAGAAAGGAATTGGAGCACCCATGGTTTTATTCATTTTGTGAAGCGCAACATGTTGGGTTCTCAGAAGGTAGAGGATCTTGTTTATGTGCACTCCAACCTTCTCCTTGCATCTCGTAGGGGTGCAGATTATAGCAATGGTCCTTCTAAAGAATGAGACGTGGATCCAGAATTTCTTGATTTGGAGCTCTCTCTTGCTGCCCTGAATATTGAGGATTGGGTGCCTAGAAGTGGATTGGCCCATCATCTTCTTCTGCTCCACCATCCACTGTTGAGCATGCTTCTTCTTCTATTTTTGACAAGGATTATGATGATGAGGATGAAGATTGAAGACTATTATTCTTTATTGTTTACTTAGTACTAGATTGAGCTCATGTTTTATTTCTATATGTGTTCATTGACCACAGTTTGATACTTGTTGATGTAGCATTGTACTTGCAGCCTCATATATAAACGCTGATTTTGGATATATATATTTATAATAAACCAAGTTTTTCAAGGTTGTTTTTGGATATTACTACTTTCATTATGTGGTCATTCATGAGTAAACGTGATGTTAGTATTTTTCATCATTATGTATAATTCATAGACTTATAGTTTATGCAATGACATTGGACATTGTAATCATACTGTATTAATGTATCATGTATGATTTATAATTGCACATAACATTTCTTAAATGTCCTAACATATATATATCTATGTTGCACTGCCTTTGGGGATAGGGGGATGAGTTTCCGATACGGCTAGAGCACACCCCCAAATTTTCAAGGGGACGACAAGTTGGGGACGACAAAATATATATAAATTATAAAATAATAAATATTATCACTATTATTTTATATTCACCATGTGCATAAAGATAAATCATAAATAATAAATACATCATTGCAATAAAATTATGAACATTGAACTAGCTAAGAATTCCGAAACGCATATTAATTATTACAGAACCAAATACATAATCTCAAATCTAAAATTCAAGTTGAAGCTTTTAGTTGAAGGATGATAGTCAAGAGTAGTGTTGAGCAAGTAAACTTTTCTTCTAGTGTGACACATGGTAGTTAGTTGGAGGGTATCCATCTATATGACGGTACAAATGGCCTAGCGCTAAAACACTAACTCTTGCTAGTTTGACCTTTCAAAGACCTAATTTGTCTTGCCATAAATGCCAAATCAAAAACCTAGGTTGAATTACTAGAGCTAGTTGTCTTGCTTGCTATTTTTGGTCAAATCCAAAAGCAGATTGAGTCTTACTATTCTTGGTTGACATTCTTGCATGTAAACTAATTCACGTTATTACCCAGTTGGCAAGCATGCTAATTTTGTCAAAATCAAGTCTTGGCTCAAATTCCTAATATTGCTAATCTCAACACCTAAATCGACCCTTTCTGTTGTTAGGTTTATCAAATAAAAGCCAAGTTTAATTGGTCAACCACACTAGATATTTTCCCAATCTTGTGAAAGCAAAAAGGGCCTTTCTTACAGTCGCTGCTACTAATATGGCCAAGTTAAACAAATTCAACTTCCTTGGCATAGTTAGCAAAGTTTCAAAGTGTGTTAGAGCCTTAAACATAGTGTGGTTTCTTACATTAGTTTGACATGTACATCAACCTTGAATCCTGGTTTATTATTCTTGAACAAAGTAAGTGCAAAGAATAGTTTTGGAAACATTAGTCTTAAGAGGAAATGTGTTGAAATGAGTCACTGTTGGCAACCTTTAAACATCCATACAACCTTCACTGTTTGAGGGAAAAAATATTTGGCTACTACAACAAACATCAAAGTAGCAACCCAATAATTCCTTGCAAATAATGATAAACACAATTCAACAACTTTCCTATAGGATAGGAGTGGGTTTAGAAACTTGTTAAATGTGCCACATAGGAACAGTCTCAAAGATAGTTTACTTCACCTTTAGGACAAAACTAGAAGGTTTTCATCAACAATAACTATGTTCTTGATTTATGCAACAGGAAGTAAAGGTTAGCAAACTTCTTAATTATTTCTAAAGGGATGTCGTTTTTAAGCAACAATAATTATAGGCTGAGGATAGGAGTGGGTTTAGAAACTTGTTAAATGTGCCACATAAGAACAGTCTCAAAGATAGTTTACTTCACCTTTAGGACAAAACTAGAAGGTTTTCATCAACAATAACTATGTTCTTGATTTATGCAACAGGAAGTAAAGGTTAGCAAACTTCTTAATTATTTCTAAAGGGATGTCGTTTTTAAGCAACAATAATTATAGGCTGAAGTCCAACACTGAGGGTTATTGATTTAGACAGTTAAGTGACAAAGAGAGGAGAAAATAAATGTCAACACTGAACAGGAGTATTTTTAGCGGTTACCATTGGAAGTTAGCATAAACAACAATGTTTTCATGCCGAAAGCTCATCCAAAACATCAAGAAAATCCATCCAAACAACAAAGTAATCCTAGTCAAAATCTCTGTTTTAAAAAACGGCCGGCTCAACTCCGACCAGGCCTGGTCGACCGAGCCATTAGGCTGGCCGGTCCGACCAGGTAGAAAACCAGCGAGGTTGGCCGGTTTGTTACCGAGCCGACCGGTTTTTGTAACGGCTCGGCCGGCTCGGTAACAAGCCGGTCAACCAGGCCGAGCCCGAGTAAACCAGGCCGAGCCAAAACAGCCGGCCGGTGGGCCCAAAAAACATGATTTTGTGGACTTCAAATTCGATTTTAATTCGCTGTTAGGGTTTTTTTAGGTTTTCTGAAGAGTTGTGGAGTTGGTTTTTGGAGCAGCTTCATGGTAATGTTAAATTCTTAAAGTAAAAGTGACATTCTTTTACTTAAATTTTTAACATTACCATGAAATGACTCGGGATGTTTGAGAGTGGTTCCAACCTCATTGGATTTCATATGGAGAAAGTAGAATTTTAGATCTCATTCAAAATCCAGCAGACTTATCAGTTTTTCAAGATTTCAGGATTGGGTTATTGCAATGTTTCCATCGAATTTTGTCATGTATTAGGGTATGGAACTCGTATTTAATCAAGAGCACCAATCCCTCTATGTACCTTGATGACATGATGTTAGTGACAATGACCAAGAACAATATGTGATCATAAAAGCATGAGATACAATATAGGGTTTTAATACACTAATGGAGGATGGAATTCCAAACATCATCCTCATCTAAATATCCTAGAATCCACAAACCCTAAAAATTAGGGTTTCATATGTGAGCTAGGGTTTTCCATGAGCCATCTAGGGTTCTTATTCAAATTAAACCCTCCATCAAAAGAGCCTTAAAACAAATAAAAATAAATAAATGCATTACACATACTATGAGAGAGACCACACCTCTGATTTTACGTTCATACAAGTTGCTACAGGGATTTGCTTCAAAGTGCCTTGCACTTCTTCTGTTTGTCAGACTTTCAAGGGCACTATCATCTTTATCCAAAGGTGCCAACATAGAGGAGCTACATACTTTTCTTAGATGAACTTCCTTTTCTTCAGTTGCTGGACAAAAATAGAATCACATGAAGGGTTGCCACTAAACCTTCTTAAAATCACATCAGCTGCTAGATAATGAGCAACTTAGTCAACAATATGACATCATGGAGGGCTTTTACTATTCTTCAAAAATCATTTTCAAATTGATGTCTAAAGAGACCATCCCTTCTCATAAGTGCATTTTGTATTTTCATTGACTTCAAGGCACCTTTTATGAATGCTTCAAAGACATGAATATATATTAATTATTGATTTACAAGTCGGCTTCGATGGAACTAGCTTATAATACTTGTGTGTGTGTGTGTGAGAGAGATTGTAACAATGATAAGGACTCAGCCTCTTCTTCTATACACAAAATAGGGTTCCTTGATTTTACTGATATAGATGACAAAGGATGCCCGCTAATTGTCTTTTTAAGGCTACAATTCATACCTTGCAAACGTATGTAAACAAGATCTCGGCTTCCTTAAATTATGGAGGGCCTTAGAACTGTCCTTTATAATGATGTGCCTCTAATTCTAGGACAAGTCCTCCTCACGATCATTGATAGGATACCACCCTTCTAGTTGTAAATGAAGTCACCTTTTAAGTCCTCATAGTCCAGTGACCACAATGTCAAATGCCGAATTTTTCTTTAGATTAGGGGATTTAACTTTCTTCGGAACAATGAGAATGACAAATTCATAACAAGGATGCACTGTCAAGAGAAACAGAAGAAAAATACCCTTCAATTCTACTTGAGCAAAGAAGTCCTCCATAATTGCTTCAAACGAGGGGCAGAAATACCTTTTTTATACTTAGAATCAAGCCTTCAAAGTAATGTACAAAGATGCCGTGAAGTGATCCACGTTAAATTCTCAACGTAGATAGGGAACTTAATAACTCAATCTGAAGGCTATTGTGACTCAATTGCAAATGCTTTCTTATTTGAAGAAAAACACAATGAAACCCTCTTCAATCAGGTCACAGAACTTAACACTGTAGGTTTAATCCACGGTTCTTTACATGCTTTGAATTACCACAGGCCTTCTAGAGGGTTGATGTCTTGTTGAAAGGAGTCACCTGTGACATTGGTTATGTTTTTTGTTTTGATCTCTATATCATCATCCTGTATTGGACAGTGCACTAGGTGCAATTTTGATATAATGGATATATTCATGAGCCTACTTTGATCATATGTTGTTTTTTGTGACTTATCTATATTGTAATGCTTTGTGTTTGGAAATATGAATAAAAATCTTTAAATTTATGTTTTTGTACAAAAAAATTAATATTTAGTGTATTTTTTACAAAAACCGAGTCATTGAAACCGAGTCGACCGAGTCATTACCGATTCGGAGTCATTACCGAGTCATTACCTCGGCCTGGTAGCTGATCGATTCCGTTTTTTAAAACATTGGTCAAAATCGGGTCAGACATACCGTTTTTTCCTTGGTGACAACGGAACGGTACACGAAAAGTCCCAAAAATATGCCCAGGATGGATTGGGAACGGCTTGGAAGTTCCCAAGTCCCTAATGAAGTCCCCAAAAAATTGGGGACGTTCCCAACCCCTTTAAAAGTTCCCGGTATGCAGGAACGTCGGGTACGAGGGATTTTTTGGGTGGGGACGGGTCCCCCGTGCAACACACACACACACACACATACACACACACACACATATATATATACGCATTTCCCCGTTTTCAAAATGGGGGGGGGGGTCACGTTTTGTACCCATACCCGTTTCAGAAACTCGTACCTATTTCCTCGTATCGTGCAACTTAGTGTTATAGTAACCCTCTATATCTTGGCCTAGTAATAGAAAGTAGAGTGCATTAATTAGATTCTTTTGCATTGATTCTTGATGTTAATCATAAGAACATATATAGTTTGATCTGCCTTCGTTCAAAAGATAAGAGACTTGCATTTTAGTAGTTGTCCGCCTTTTCTTTTGCATTAAGGATTGCTTTGTGGTTTTAATTTTAGTTTATAATTTCATATATAAATTAAAATTAGGGATTATATTCTTATTGTCTCTGCAGATAATTATATTTCAATTATTTTGTACCAGTTACGCTCTGTTCTGGTCTTTACGTTGATGTATCATAATTCTGTTTGCACAGATTTTAATGTATTCTTTTGCTAACAATTATTTGATTTTTGTATAATATTCCTGTAAATGATATTTTTCTTGCATATTATTAGTTTAGATTTGTTAATTTGAGTAACATGTTCTTTTCTTAGATCAATTACTTCAATAATCCATTAGAGCCCAAGTTTAATTCGATCTTTATTCGTTAGCAATCACATAAACTATTATCTCATTGACAGTAATTGAAGAAATAACATAAATATCATTTGCAGAAGACAAGCCAAGACAAGAGAACACCGAGATTGGCTCAAGCCAGGGAAAAACCCCAAGATGGGGAAAACCCTTGATTAAATCTTCTTATTATTAATGTCAAATGTTCAGCAGAGAGAGAGGGAGAAGGTACAATCAATGACAAAGAGGCAACCTAGGCACGTCTTCTATTTTGCCTTAAATTAATAGCAATCATATTTAGCCCTAACCAGAGATCAATATCAGACATAATAACTACAAGGAAGACTCAAATAGAGTCGGTCCTAGTACAATTAGAGCGGCCCTCATAACTAATTATAATGAACCCAAACAAATATATAGAAGTCAAGGTGATGATGCAACTGCAGAAGATCTCAAACAAGGTTTCCAGTCACTGCGGCTAGGATCCTTCTTCATGTGCTTGCTCTAGTGGCTCCATTAATTAGCCCAGAATAGGCCTGTGGTCCTCCTGTAATTGCTCCAAGGCTTGCGCCCTATCAAACAAGGAGATAACTATACAAATAATCCACCATAATGCCTCGGCCTACCCTTCCTGCATTTCGGATTCATCAAATCCCACAAACAAACCTTCAAACAACCCTTAGATACTTTGGCCCTGTCCTCCTTATGCTGCGGCTATTTCAGAGAGGAAAAATCACGAGAAGCGATGTCTCAAATGAGGATGAGGGAATGCCCTTATATTCAATTTGACCTGATGATTATGGAGGCAGATTTAAAATTCAAATTTTCACTTTTTCCTGCCTAAACAAAAATATATCTTATAGCATTTTCTTTTGAATAAATAAATATTTCCTTGACCAAATTTGACGATCTTTAGATCGATTCTAGTCCTCTTGAAAAGAGGAATTCACTGGGATTATTATTTTCATCCACTGAATAGATCTAAGTGGAATTTGGCTCTAGTTGCCAATTTTAACACTCCCTCTCAACTAGGGAGAATTCCACCTGCCAAAACATCTGTTACCATACATCATCATGAACCATCTTTGTCATCTCTGCTTTGCTGAACATTGATATGAATAATAAAGAAGAATTGATCGAGAGTGAGTCACAAGACCTTGCCACTCTCCATTGACAAAAAGTCAGTCCACATAACCAAAGAGTGAACTTCAATCGGACTTGATCCCAAGTGATCAAGTTGAAGAACACCATGCATTCTAGACATAGGGAGTACGGTAGTACACGATGCGTCCATCGGTAGTGCTATGGTCCCAAACCACTTTTCCCAACTCATTGGCTAGATGAGAGGTACTTCCCATGTGTCTCAGACGACATGGGTAGGATGATGCAAAAACACCAATAGAGAGGAATATATCACATCCTGCTCATAATCACACGTAGGGAAAGGAGAAACCACATCCTACACACACACATCATAATCACATGTAGGGAAAGGATAAACCACATCCTACATGTTGAGAATTTGGGGGGCTGTAGGTTAATACAAATTCTCTTCTAGATAATTGCTTGTGACCTTACTTATGATACTTATGTCTTCTCTTCTATTAGTTTAGTTAATCTTTCATCAAGTCAATTATCAAAGAACACGAGACACTGCTTCTAAGTCTTCTTTCAACACTGATCCTTCCTTTTCTTCACCATCCTGCACTAACCTTTCTTTTCTGAACTGTAAGTAGTAAGGTAAATCATAGATTTACCTTCCTCCTTTTCCCATGCTGTAATAGCCCTTAAACATTACATCTCAGCATGATTGTTCACTTTCACACAACAGATATCTGAATGCTTCCAGACACACAGAACTTATTCAACCATTTGAATATCAGTGTATTTCTTACAGGTTTGACCGCACTTCATTTGACCACAGCTCATTCATTCTCATCCGCATGCTCTGGTTCAGGATGCTCCTCAGCAAATCTGTATCATATTGATCACTGCCTTATCTTGCACTTATATCAGGCTTTTTCATGCTGTGGAATGTCCGCACTTGAATCTTTCCGAGAGTCCACACTTCATCACCTATGCAACCGTAGACTTTTTATATCTGAACAATCTGTATTTCTTTCTATCTTTTAAACCGCAGTTAATTCTAGATATCCGTTGCATCTATTTCAGCATTATACCCATACTTACTCAGCTGCATCTGATCTTTAGTCCGCATTCAATTCACTGTAATACCGCAGAGAGATCCGCATTTAATTCATTGTAATACCGCAGAGAGAGATCCACATTCAATTCACTGTAATGTCGCAGAGAGATACACAATCAATTCAGAGCAGCCGATGATACTTGTAATTGACTCATAAGATATCCACACTTAACATTCTGTACATATCCTTCAAATCCACATTTTCTGTTCTGTTCTAACTCATAGAGAATTCTTCAAATTTCTGTGTATCGAATGCACCGCAAGTCGGGGTATATATATAGTGACATGTTTTCTGTTTTAGGCCGACCATTCACCATCATGTAAGCCGACTTTAACTTCTGTCCATAGGTCGACATGGAGGTCTTTTATTCCAGCGTTGAGAGTGTGTAGCTAGGAACCATTTTTTCATGATGTCATGACAAGGCCTTGGAGCATAACTTCTAGACTAGACACATCATATACATGACACTTAATTATACTTGTATGCCTAGAAGACTCAAACCTAGAAGACTTCAAGAAGTCATTTTACATAATAAAAATCTTGCTCATGAAACCCATGAAGCAAGGACATCAAAAATACATTTTGTTATCTTTGACATCTTCTTTACATATATACATAATTACATAGTCAACATGAAGACCGACCTAGTTACACTTTTCAACACTACAAACTCGAATCATAACCATATGTAGGGAAAAGATGAACCACCTCCTACACGCATGCAAAAACACAGATAGTAGGGAAAGGATGAACCACCTCCTACACGCATGCAAAAACCATCAATAGTAGGAAGGATCTTAAACGTGGAGAAAGGGTGAACCACATCCCACCGACATGTCAACCATCAATCGTAGAGAATGAGCAACCTACATGTGGGGAAAGGATGAATCATGTCCCACCGACATGTCAACAGATGCTTATATGCATCTTTCACTGGGGTACCCGCAGGAGAAGGTGAACCTTCATCCTGCTTATATGCCATAGGAGAAGGTGAACCACTCATCCTATCCATATGTCACCAACAGTAGGGGAAGGTGAGTCACTTACCCTACACACATGTCAACGACCATGATATATCACAAGGGAAGGTGAGCCACACACCCAGTACAGTACACATCGCACCAATAGGGGAAGGTGAACCACTCACTCTATTGTCGCTCATAGCTTAATGAGTGCCTCAAGCCTTCAGGAGCTCCCAAAGCTCAATGTTCAATCTTAGCCAGAGATTCCTTCATATTGGTATTAGTGCCAGACTGCTTTCTGAAAACCAAGACTAGTTCTTGGTGATTATATTGATGACCAGTATGTCAATAGGAGCCTCATTGCTCCACCCAGCAACACATAGATGTATATATGAAGGCACACAGCTTACTAACGAGCTTCAACTGACATACTGACTTACAATTCGACATTCGAGCAGCAGAGATCTAAGCAGCACTTAGCAATCCTTGGACTTCTGCATTTCAGGATTCCAAATCAAGAAAACACTTAACTGCTCTTACTCCCTCTTACTCAGGGAGATCACAAGCCTATACTTGTCTTTGCTAAGTTCCCATCAGGCAACCGGATCAACATGAGATCTATCCATTCAATCATGCCATAAAATAGGAATGACCTTTGTCGTACCAAATAAAGTGGTATATGGTGTCAACTTGAGAACCACTGGATTCTCTATTCTGCAATATACAACCATAAGTACATAACTGACTGTTGAAGAGTTTCTTTATAGTGCTTCAGAGTTACAAATTAAGAGATATAGCACTAGATGTGCTCTTTCCATCCATCATACTGTATTCATTGAATCTTAGATTCCAGCAGTGTATTATAGAGATATCTTACTAAGCAACTATCCAATCAGGATACACAGATGCAGATCAACAGCTTCACAGTTTTATCAGATCTTTGAGCTAAGAAAGTAATCAACTTCCTCTTACATTGATGAGAGAGAGGATCATCATCTGTGGACAAACATAACTGAATCATAGCTCCCTTTGAATATTGAGGAAGAAACCTTGCCCATCAAGCTATCTGCAACCTGCTATTAATCCTTGGGTCGAAGAGCCAAAGTCATCCAATCCTGATCATGCAGCTTCTCAGATACCAAAGATATATCGTATCATCATTAGAGTCATTAGATCATAATCAACTGTCTTGACTTACCTAAAGACCTTTCACATGGACATCCTTCTTGTAATAATTATGGGGCAAAAGAAATTATTGATCCATTCGACCATTTCTGTATGAAGAGGAGCTGGCAAATAACTTTTCTCAAACTTCTGAATTACTTCAACTCCCTTTGAATCCCTGGAGGATATTTGGTCAAAAAGGCTGAAGAAAGTATGTCACCAGCATACAGAAAAAACAAGAGCACTGCAGCCACCTCCTTTTCTCGGTCAAGTAGTTCTATTGCCATGGAGTTACAAATAATGGTGATAGCTCAAACATTAGTTGCTGAAGCCACATTGTTGGTAGAAAATATTTCTATGTTGATTATGCTGTCCACTGTCCAGCATTTCACCATAATACACTTAGGGTCATTTGAACTATAATATAAATTTGACTTTTCTGTACTTTGAACAGTAAATGAAGAGCTGCATATTAATTTGCTGATAGACTGCTACTGGTGCTCCATGTGACTATGGTCACTGACATACTGCCTTAATCATGTGACCTTGTTGCAACAAGATTATTATCTATACATTACTGCATCACTGTATAAACTACTACATATGTCAATTCACTGTCATGTCAATGCTCCATCACTGTATCAAAATCATCGTTACTGTTATCAAGGTAGTTGCATCACTGTATAGAGAATTATTGTCACATAAATCCTTGTCTCATTGTCTTTCTGTTACTGTTAAGTAGATCCCTGTCTAAATCACCGCAGTACAAACCCTTGCTCAAATCATATTTGACTGTACACAGTTGCTCAATATTCAAGCTCTAATATCCACCTCTCTCAGTTTCTTCTTAATTGAACTGAATCTTTTAAAATTTGCAGGAACTTGACATTTATCAGTGTGATCTATTAAGCAAATTTGTGAGGATAATCACCAATGCTCAATACAGTGATTCTTTGTATGTCACTGATGTATTTACATATATAATCATCATTATCAAAAGACCTCGACTTCTACATCATACTGTCATTGATATACTCATGCACATTAGTTTCCAGAACTTACTTTAGGTTCCATGATAATCAAGGATACATCAGAATCTGAGTTGAGGGAATGGATCACTACAGTGAAATATGGCCAAATCACAGGTCATTCTTTATTTGGTGATTAGATCTGATTTGATTACTCCAAGGTGAAGGTTCCAGACTCTTGTATAGGCCTCAAGGATTTCTTCTACGAGAGAGCCTTCAACACCATCGATATAGACAGCTCCAGATCTGAATCAATCAACTCGGAAACATCTTCAAATTAAGAAAAGAGGAGTATTTTGCCAGATTTTTTAATACCACAGTTTCCTTTAATGATCAAGAAAATGTGACTCTTCTGGACACAAACCGTTACAAGGTCCGTGTAACAAAGTTACAATCATATTAATGATATTGTCATGAGGTTTTCCACAGGTATAACAACTAGGTCATATACCGGGTTGGATAGATCTTTGTTATAGGGTCATTGTCCAGTCACTGACTCAAGGGAGCTGTTATCACAAGACCACTGTTACATACGCATCATAGCCCGAGGATATATCCATGTAGATTTCTCATATAAAAGTCACTGCTTTCCAGGTCAAATATTATTGTCATGTGTTCTATATCATTGTTATGTGACTGTCCTATGATCAGGGTTTCATCAAATGTTTGTTAGAAAGAAGAAGCATTAAATGTATGATGTTAAACTCCAATAATTCAGCAAGCATCAAATCATAACAACGTAGTGACACAATGGGCTTTTAAAATAGGCCTTGCATACTTGAGTTTCAGAAACGCTGATCCATATTTCGATGACAAAGGTTCACAACAGAGACAATCCGTGATTTAAGACATTTGCCAGTATACATCCAAGAGTAAAACGGCATGCTTCTGTCATATGTGAGACTGCATATGCGTTTTATTACAAGGGTTGTGATTTCCAGATTGAATTCGAGTTCAACAATGGAAAAATATCTCGGGGAGGACCAAAGACATGTTCAAGAAGGGCCGCAGATGATTTGATTGGACATCACTTGTGTTTAGACCACAATTTAAAGAATCAATCACAGGTGAGCTGAGTAAAGAAAACAAACCAATCCATAGTCCACAAATCCGCGAGGAAGAACTTTACCAGAACAGTAGAAATAAATCCCTTGGATTTCCCTGGCTGCAGAGCATAGTGTGCTGCTATTAACTCTTCAAACTTTGGAGAATCGATTTAAATTGCCCATCGAAACACCTTAGCCCAGAAATGCGTCAAACATCCTTCCAAAACTGACTCAGAGAAACCATGAAATTTCGTCTAGATCAAGACCCTCAGAGATGCTTCCAATAAAATCAAGATATGCAAAAACCCTTCGAACATCAACCTTTTCCTGTGATTGCTTTCTCTTCCACTCTTGCTTGGGCTTGTCCTCTCCATAGCTTTGATACCATGTTAATTTTAGTAACATATTCTTTGCTAAGTCAATTACTTCAATAATCCATTAGAGCCCAAGATTAATTCCATGTTCATTCATTAGCAATCACATAAACTATTATCTCATTGACAGTAATTGAAGAAAGAACATAAATATCATTTGCAGAAGATAAGCCAAGACAAGAGAACACCGGGATTGGCTTGGAAAAACCCCAAGATGGGGAAAACCCTTGATCAAATCTTCTTATTATTAATGTCAAATGTTCAGCAGAGAAAGAGAGGGAAAAGGCACAATCAATGACAAAGAGGCAGCCCAGGCACGTCTTCCATTCTGCCTTCAAATAATAGCAATCAGATACAGCCCTAACCAGAGATCAATAGCAGACATAACAGCTACAAGGAAGACTCAAATAGAGTTTGGTCCTAGTAGAATTAGAGCGGCCCTCATCACTGATTATAATGAACCCAAAACAGATATATAGAAATATGTAACTGCAGAATATCTCGAACAGGGTTTCCAGTCACTGCAGCTAGGATCCTTCTTCATGTGCCTGCTTGTAACATTGACTTGCTGTGGGAATAAGGCCTAACGGCTCCATTAACTAGCCCAGAATAGGCCTGTGGTCCTCCTGTAATTTCTTCAAGGCTTGCGGCCTATCAAACATGGAGATAACTGTACAAATCATCCACCATAATGCCTCGCCCTTCCCTTGCTGCATTTTGGATCCATCAAAGCCCATAAACAAACCTTCAAACAACCCTTAGATACTTCGGCCCTGTCCTCCTTATGCTGCGGCTATTTTAGAGAGGAGAAATCATGAGAAGCGATGTCTCAAATGAGGATGAGGGAATGCCCTTATATACAATTTGACATGATGATTTTGGAGGCAGATTCAAAATTCAAATTTTCACTTTTTCCTGCCTAAACAAAAATATAACTTATAGCATTTTCTTTTGAATAAACAAATATTTCCTTGACCAAATTTGATGATCTTTAGATCGATTTTAGTCCTCTCGAAAAGAGGAATTCACTGGGATTATTATCTTCATCAACTGAACAGATCTAAGTGGAATTTGGCCCTAGTTGCCAATTTTAACAAGATTTACTATACTTTTAGTAGTTATTAACCTATAAATTGTATTTTATTATTTAACCCTTAGTTTTAGGTACATCTAACAATAGTTTTAGTTTCACATAGGTAGTATAGATTAGGATTAGTTTTTCCGAGGGCATTCTTCTTCGCAAGAGGAGGAATCCAAAGGCTAAAAGGGCCTTAAAACCCATCAAAAACGACCACACAAAACAACTAGGGCTATTTAAAGAGCTTCGGTCTAGGTTGTTTCTCCCTTGTTGACTAGGGTGTACAAATCCCGCATCAACAAGAACTTAGTTGTGTATTCGTTCAGTGAATAATTGCTGGGAACCAAATACCGGGTGTTGGGTTTGGAAAATTCTAACACAAAAGCTGGTAGTAGGTGTTAAAGCTATGGAAAAAACACTAGGGGAAAAGAGCTTGATTTATCAACTATTGCACAATATGCAATGAAGTTTCTTACTTTGCAATCTATGCTTGACCGAAGAGCTAAATTGCGGAATATGTTCTCTTGTAAT
This sequence comes from Pinus albicaulis, assembly GCA_034641835.2. Taxonomy (NCBI): domain Eukaryota; kingdom Viridiplantae; phylum Streptophyta; class Pinopsida; order Pinales; family Pinaceae; genus Pinus; species Pinus albicaulis. The sequence continues at coordinate 1,240,480,714 of CM076583.1, read as the reverse complement.
GGGTGGAACACATCTTAGTGGAGCAAAAATATTTAAGGGAAAGAAACCATGGACAACGTTTTTGAAAAAGCTTTTTGGAAAAAGATAGGGGGAATAGTCAAACTTAGTGAGCCTCTTGTTGAAGTGCTTCACATGGTGAATGGTGAATATATCTGCCCTATGCTTTATTTATGAGGCCATGGACGAGGTGGAGGCAATAAAGGCAATCTACAATGATACAATGTCGAAGTATCTTCCTTTTTGGAAAATCATTTGAAGATAAATGGAACTGCTAACTCCATTTCCTGTGACATGCAACTAGGTATTACTTGTGTTGAAAAGTGTAACTAGGTTCAGTGTTCATAATGACATGTGTAATTGTGATCTTATGTAATTGATTTAAAGAAGAAAAAAAATAAAATTATTATTGCAATGCTTGTCTCATGGGTTTCATGAGCAAGGAATTTTATTTTTAGTAATGGCTCCCATTGTGAGCCCTTAGGATTGGTCATAAAGTCAAATTGAGTCAATGTCATGTATGAAGGACCCTTCTTGGGCATGTTACATATTTGTATAAGTCATTAAAAGAGTCAAAAGACCCTCCAAGACAAGCACACGCATCTCCTAGCAAGTCGGCCTTAAATAAAGTGATGAAACCTCTCCAAAAGACATGTCGACCTAGCTCACTGTCAAGTTGGCTTATTATCATGGGCAACCACTATAAATAGGCAGCTCGACCTCATTTCAGAAGGCATAATTTCGGTGATGCTATTCGGTCAAGGTATGAGATTAGGAGAAGTGCGAAAGGAAGGGACGGACGAAGTGTTTTGGTACTGTTTCTTGGGTGAATTTACCTTGCACGTGTGGCAGAAACTAGAGTTTATGCAGGTTGACATCAACACATATAAAAATCACATGAAGGGCCACTCTACCATTAGTTTTGTTGGCCGAAGTTACAAGTGAAAGATCTCAAGATCATCGAAGGAGAGACACACCAAGAAAGACCATATCTCAGTCTACACGTGTGTCTATACAGTGATTTCAGGTAGCCGAAATTGTAGACCTGTGGAGGAAGGCTGGAATCTTCAGGGTAGCCGAAAAGTGCAATGCAAGAAGAAGCTTTGACTAGTATTGACTTGGTCAAGAAGAAGGAAGACAAGGACGGATTTTTTGTCTTTGTCTTGGAGCGACAAATAGGTCAAGGGTCTTGGTCTTGGTATTCGTCAATTGAAGTCTTTATAAGAAAAAGAATTTGTTTGGGTTTTCCACTCAAGTGAGAGAGGTTTTGGCCCTAGATGATTGCCTATATTTTGTGTCTCTTGTCTCTTTATTTTTATGCATTGGTAGCTGTTTGATGAAGAAGAACACTATAATAACATAAGGAAAAGAAGATCCTAATCTAAGAAGTAAAAAACATTCACAAGCAATTTTCTAACAAAGAGAAATCACCTAATTCTTGATGCCCTAGATTTCTCAACATGGTTTCAGAGCTAATGTGACAAAGTCAAGAAAGGGCGTCTTATGAAGGGACACTCAAGGATCAAATCTTGAGGAAGGCATCAAAGTGAAGACCATCTTGAAGTCAAGATCTACAAAGGAAGCATCATAACCCTAGATCAAAGAAAGTCTACTCCAACAAGAAGTCTTGGAATCCTCAAGTCATCTCAAGAGACCACAAAGACCCTACATCTGCTCAAGTTGAAGAGATCTTCGAATCAAGGTAGCTTGAAGTTTATTCATCCAAGAGAAGCACTTCAAGATCAAGATCACATCATCATCTTGAAGAAAGTAAAAGTCCTAGCTCAATCAAAAAAGCATTCCCGGGATCCACTCTCAATCAATTTGAAGTTTAAGTAACTTGAAGACTATTCATCCAAAGGAAGCTAGATTAAAAGGCGTTGTCATCATAAAAAGGCAGTCATCCAAGAGACACTAATACATCTTCGTCAATCATCATCATCAAAGGATCAAGTTGAAGATTTCATCTTCACTTGACAAGTAAGTATCTTTTCTTCTATAATCTAATCTAGTAAAATGACTTCGTTTTGCAAGGAGATCTATACGCTGGTTGGGTCGTCGAACTTCCTTGCATGGAAAAGGAGGATAGACATAGTCCTTGAAGAAAATGAAGTTATTGATCATGTCAATGACAAGGTCTTCAATCCATCCAAAGGTCAAGCACTATCTGAATGCATGGAAAGGGATCTAAGGGCTGAAGAGATTCTTATGGAATCTGTCAAAGATCCCCTCATTCCCTATATAGCAGGGTTGGAGACATCAAAAGAGATATATGATAAGCTGGTAGAACTATTCTCTGAAGGTGGGATAAGAAAGGTCATATCACTTAGATCTGATCTATTAAAGTTGAAGGTGTCAAAGGATGAAGGGATATCTACATATCTCTCAAAATCATCTCAAATAAGAACTCAACTGCAAGATCGAGGAGAGATGATCTCTGATAAAGAAATGGTCTCCATATTTCTAAATGCATGAACAGATGAACAAGGTAACCTTGTATCAAATGCCTGTAAGGATAAGAATGCTATCCCATTCAACAATTTGTGGTTTCTATGCAAGATAGAAGAAGACAGGTTGAAGGAAAAAAGTGATGAAGGACCGAGTGCAAGGGGTCAAACATTTACTATAAGGAAAGGGAAGTTTGGGAAGCATAGTTCTCAAGAAGGCATGGCTAAGATTCAATGTTATGGGTGTCAAGATTATGGGCACTACAAAAGAGATTGTTCTAAGATCATGAAGGACAATAACAAAAGAGGAAGAGAAGAAGTCCATATCACCAAAGAAATGGAGAAAGCTGAAAATAAGAAATCCAAGAAATAGGAAGTAAGATATCTCTACTATGACTGAAGTCTGAAATAGTCTTTCTCACGTAAGTTCTTTTCAAGTTCCTAAGTCTTCTGTTGTAAGATATGGATATCATGATTCACTAAGAAAAATGATGTGATGCATCATGGCATCATAGAAGCATTGAAAGCAAGAGCTCGTGACATCATCATAGGGAAGCATGAAAGATGGTTGAAGCATGGCAATCAACTATGGAAGGATATAGCTCTTGAAAACCTCATTTGTAACAAAGGTGGCACTTATAGAAAAAGAAATAAAATAAAGGTCATCTAGTACAAGGCTCATCTACTAGATGGGGATACTCTAGATCCTCAAGATTCTCTGATGGAATCTTCATTGAAAGGTTCATTGATTAAGAGGGGAAGCAAGTGTTTTATCAAGAATTCCAAACTTGTGTAATTCATGGGATGATGGTATGATGACATAAGAGGCGAAGCAAATCAAGGGATTTAAGCTCTTTTCAATCAAGGAAGCTGCTGAAGGAAGTTTGAATGACATAAAGGAAAATGAGGTATGTATGCTTACATTCAAAGTCATGTCATATCGTTGCAGGTAACATGGATCAATGCTTTATCTTGAGAGCATAACCCGAAATAAGGATCTCCTCCCTTGAAGGGATGCAAGAATGCATGGGTCACATTCACTTGATGAAATCAACATAATATGCCCTCATACGTAATATGAGGTGGTTGACATTAATTGGAGGAATTCTGATCGGAATTCTTGGGAATTAAATGTGTGAAGAAAGGAAGGAAGAGATCGTGGGATATGCAACCATGGAAAAGGCAATCAACATCCAAAGACCAAGACATCTGACGAGTATATCTCTAAGAAAGATATGTAGACTCTGATGAAGTTTGAAAAATAAAGGGACCCTTGATAATATATATATATATATATATCAATGTTTTAAAAACCGGAACCGGTGACCGGACCGGTGGCCTAATGAACCGGGTTTCTAACCGGAACCGGTCTAACCGGGAGCGGTCAGATGCCAATGAACCGGTTTAAAAAAAAATACATTAAATAATTATTTTTTTAATAAAAAAAACTATTTTTAAGATTTGCAACCATGATTCCAAGCCCATAGAGACAAAATATGCAAAGTTTGCTCATTTATATACCATGCAAAGGTGAATATATCAAAATGGCACCGAGTGCAATACATATCATCGAAAAATACATAAGAAATGAGGCTCCAAATGGCCCATACAGTCCAAAAACAATGCTACAAGCTATGAGGCCATTGGCCTAATACAAGACTACATATTAGTGATCAACAACATGATCACTCCTCATCATGATCAAAATCATCACCACTACTAGACAAGGGATCATCAACATGAGATACATAAATAATATGGCTCAAAGTTTGAGGACTCCTAAAACTCCTCTACAACTTTAGTAGTAGTAGTAGTAGCAAAAATAGACATCAAAACTACAAATCAACGAGCAACATGGTCTCTCATGAAACTCATCATTGATTCATCGCTACTAGAAATGGGATCATCAACAAGAGATACATAAACATCATCTAGCTCAAAGTCTTCGGACTTGGATTGCTCAACCTTATAACATGATAGAAATTGAAAAAGTTTAACATGCCTAACCAATGATTTTGGTTTGAGTGAAGGGTTCATTTCCTCAACCTTAAAATGCGATAGAAAAAGATTAGCATGTCTAACTAGTTGTTTTCCTTTGATTGAAGGGTACATCAAGGTTCTTAAAGGACTTCATGCTCTTGATCAAATGCCAATATCATACCCTTACACATGATAGAATCAAATGGAAACATTGCAAATTCCCAAACCATGAAACCATGAAAACCATTAAGTCTGCTGAATTTTGAGTGAAACCTAAAATTCTAGTTTCTCCATATGAAATCCAATGAGGTCGAAACCACTCTTAAACATCCTGAGTCATTTCATGGTAATGTTAAAAATTTAAGTAAAAGTCACTACTTCCCTTACCTCCACATCAGCCCTAAAACTCATTTCTGGCCGTGCGTGGGTCCACATAGGGAAAGAGTAGCTAAATGAACCCTCCCATTGGCTCCAAATCAGCCCTAAAACATAACTGCCGCCGAAAATGTGGGTCCGCGGATGAGTTAGCACCTAACCGGCCGGTTAGGAATGAAACCGGCCGGTTTATGCATAAACCGGCCGGTTAGGTCCGGTTTTTTCAAAAAACAGGCGAAATGCCCTAGGTAGCCGGGTTGCCTGGCCGGTTTCGACCGGTGGGCTATCTAACCGGCCGGTTTGGCCGGTTACCGGTTCAAACCGGCCGGTTTTTAAAACACTGATATATATATGTATGTATGTATCGTTGGGAGATGTGTCGATATATATACAGGATGTTGATGCAAACTAGAAGATGTCATGATGAAAGACCATCACAAAGGTAATTTTGATTAGTGTTCATTTCTTATTTTTGAACAAATATCTAGATGGACTTATGTAGGGCTGCCAAGAGAAGTTCTATGGATATCTTCCACTATCGATGCCCATGTAGTAGGATGAAAGATCCTTAAGGAAACATGGCATGAAAAAGGCAACATGGCATGAAGGAAGGCCATATATGAACTGATGGATCACTTTCCGATTATGACATGACTAACTCTTGGATAAAAGTGATGGATGGTCTGTGCCCTATGAAGAAGTCCCAAACATGAAGACTCCTGAATAACGAAAAGAAGTTCACGACATCGTGAGGAGGAGTTCTTCAAGCAACTGATTGTCCTATTATCTCCACCTGAGTAGTTGCTGTAGGTCCCTAATTAAGAGGGAGCTTGGAAACAAATTTCTTATTTGGAAGAAACTTGGAAATTCCTAAGCCAAGAGGGAGCTTAGGTACATTCCTTCCGTAGGAATGAGTATATTCCTTTATTGGAATAGATATGTCCTCCCTAATTAAGAGGGAGAGATAGACACATCGTTCTCTTCACTTGGGAAGACAAAATGGAGGATTGGGTAAACATTTGGCATCCAATACTCTTTGAGGATGAGTTAGGGCATCCAAGATAAGATTAGTCGTAGAAGACCGATATTCTTTGAGGACTGGGAATCCAAGAGATAAGAATAGTCCTGGTGGAACACACCTTGAGAACTTGGGTGGGGTATGTTCCGAGAGAGACAATGATGAGGGTGTCTATACATCATTGGTCTCGTCAACATTGTGCTTAGATCTCGTGGAGAGATAGAGCTGTTAGTCAAGGCCTTGCTATGTGACAATGCTGGTCGATATGATGCTAAACAGATGGGTTACCCATCCGACTCTTCTTATGAGAATTCTTCAGATTGAGAATTACCAAGTACCATTATGAATACCTCCCTAGTTAAGAGGGAGTGTTTGAAAAGTGTAACTAGGTTCGGTCTTCATAATGACATGTGTAATTGTGATCTTATGTAATTGATGTAAAGAAGAAAAAGAAAAGAAAATAATTATTGTAATGCTTGTCTCATGGGTTTCATGAGAAAGGAATTTAATTTTTAGTAATGGCTCCCATTGTGAGCCCTTAAGATTGGTCATAAAGTCAAATTGGGTCAATGCCATGTATGAAGGACACTTCTTGGGCATGTTACATACTTGTATAAGTCAATAAAAGAGTCAAAAGACCCTCCAAGACAAGCACAAGTATCTCCTAGCAAGTCGGCCTTAAATAAAGTGATGAAACCTCTCCAAAAGACACGTTGGCCTAACTCACTGTCAAGTCGGCTTATTATCTTGGGTAACCACTATAAATAGGCAGCTCGACCTCATTTCAGAAAGCAGAATTTCGGTGATGCTATTCGATCAAGGTCTGAGATAAGAAGAAGTGCGAATGGTCAAGAAGAACAACCTCACATCCAGCGAAAGGAAGGAAGGGAAGGAAAAAGTGTTTTGGTACTGTTTCTTGGGTGAATTTACCTCGCACGTGTGGCAAAACCTAGGGTTTCTGCAAGTTGACATCAACATATATAAATGTCACATGAAGGTCCTTTCTACCATCCGTTTTGTTGGTCAAAGTTACAGGTGAAAGATCTCAAGATCAGCAAAGGAGAGACACACCAAGAAAGACCATATCTCAGTCTACACGTGCGTCTATAGAGTGATTTCAGGCAACAGAAATTGCAGACCTGTGGAGGAAGGTTGAAATCTTCAGGGTAGCCGAAAAGTGCAGTGCAAGAAGAAGCTTTGACTAGTATTGACTTGGTCAAGAAGAAGGAAGAAAATGAAAGATCTTTGTGTCTTGGTCTTGGAGTGACAAATAGGTCAAGGGTCTTGGTCTTGTTATTCGTTAATTGAAGTCTTTATAAGAAGAAGAATTTTTTCAGGTTTTCCTCTCAAGTGGGAGAGGGTTTGGCCCTGAATGATCGCCTATATTCTGCATCTCTTGTCTCTTTATTGTTTATGCATTGGTAGCTGTTTGATGAAGAAGAACACTATAATAACATAAGGAAAAGAAAATCCTAATCTAAGAAGTGAAAATCATTCACAAGCAGTTATCTAACAAAGAGAAGTCACCCAATTCTTGATGCCCTAGATTTGTCAACAACCTAAACCTAAGGCACTGTTACCCACCAAAAATGGCGGACTCCATAGGAGAAATTTCTCTCCCATCATCTTTTCCTGTCGACCAACCAATAGCCCTTGACAACCACTAGTAGCTGGTGATGATGTGCCATTCATATCTCTGCCACCCACATTAGTCATATGTTTCTTTACCCATTTGGCAAGAGCACGTGTTCAAAGGTGGCCTTCTGATCAAAAGGTACTATACTCATTTTGCAATCAGGTGCTTATACTTGTTTCTATTTGGGCATTTGACATGGATTATTGGGTAACCTGGAAGAAAGAGGGGTTTTGATCGCGATCTTGTTCCCTCACCTTAAATGGGGCGTTAATCTTTCATCCTAGTCCAGTGGGACCTCCCCTAATGGCCCAATGGGTATAGGAGTGGCACTACTTGGGAAACCCCGATTGAGATAGTGTAGTCCCATTTCTTCTTATTCCATACCCACATTACATTTTACATTATAAACCCTATATTCCACCTCTCTTTTTCGGGTTCAATTGATCATTGGTTCTCTAGGATTTGGCACCGTACATCCTCATACCTGGTTAGGGCTCGAAACTTTGCCCTAGTAGGTTGATGCAGCTAAAAGGACAAGAAAAAGCAGATGATGGCCATAAGAAAAAACAAAAGAAGATCAAAATGCAAAAGATGGCTAGGACATACACATTAGCACGTGGGGAAAAGCCTAACATGAGCTCTATCTCACTCATTATGGCTATCACCCGATTCCTGAGCACATGTTGCTCTTCATATTATGAGAAGGAACCCTTGCATGCCCCAAACCCTGATGTGAAATGAACTGCCTCATCATTAAGGGGGTATTAACTTCTATACATCATACAAAGCAAGCTCTAACCCTTTGAGCTACAAACAGTGATACAAAAAAATCAAGAAAAGGTAAAAGGCACACAAGAGGGGTGGAAAAACAAAGGCCAAGTTGGTAACTCATGCATCCTCGATTGCTCCCTCCCCACATTTGTACACTTAGGATGAGGAGCCCATCATTGTTAGCGCTTTTGACCATGGCACTTGGCCATGAAGTCTTCTCCCCTCCGTTCCATCACTATTCACATGACACCTATCAATTGAAGGGTGGACTAAGGACATGCCACTTCCCCTTGGGGGATAGAAACACCTAATAGGGTGGTCTATTAACCACTCCTACCTAGGGAGGTAACACCATCGCGAGTTCAAAGCTTTAATTTTGGAAGGGAAGTCTTATTTGAAATGTTAAATATGTGAAAATTTCACCACTGAAATCATAGTGTAGCAACTGGGATTAATTCTTCTAATTGTTAATTAATTAAAAATTCATTTGCTACGACAAATATCGAATAAACCACACTGCAACCTTCAGAAATAAAACTGTGGAAAATAATAGCGCTGGAAACTGAGAAATATTCTAGCACACACACAAAAATTGACACAATTATTTTTTGACATATTTCCTCGGAAAAACCCAACTTGGGAAAACCGGTGCAACAACTGAGGGTTTTATATGATTATGCAACAACGAATTTCTGAATACAGTTTGGATGGCAAAAACTGGCAATCCACAACAAGAAAATCTGGCCAAAATTATCTAAGGGAATTACCCTTCTTCCTTAGGCAACCTCGACACAACTCCACTTCAGAAAACTCGTCCTCCTAGACCCTCTATGTAGTGCTTGCGCAAACCCTTTGACGTCTAGCCCGAAACTGCCTCTGATCAAGTCATTCTGCCTGTCTCTGCTATAGGAAACGATTCTCTGGTGCCTTCTGGAAGACTTTCCTGGCCTTTGGAAGCTGAATCAAATTTTCCCACAGTTAAATCAAATTTCCCTCTGAAGCTGACTTCGCAGTTCTCTACGTTGCTTCACCGGGAATAACTCGGCCTCTTGTTGCTGTCTTTCTAGATCTAGAACACTTCATCCAGGTCACTGTCCCTGCCCGTCTCTGTCTGTGCTTCCCTTCTGAAGCTCAAACTCTTCCAGCTACTGCCTCTGGAAAATCGAACTCTCTAAGGAAATCGATGTTTGTGTGTGTTCTTCATCTACCCATCGACTTCTTCTTATAATCTTCTGTTGAACCTCCAATGACGAAGAATAAAACTTAATCAAGGGCTAAGATTATTTCCGTGTTGATCTGTGCGAGTTTCTAGATGATTCACACCTTATCTCAATTAATACTCGTTAATTAACCAATTTTCCTAAGTTTAGACTTAGGAAACATTTAAAAATAGGTTAATAATCTAATTGAGACACTTCTAGGTGGAATTTCCAGAAACGATTTTTAGGTTATGGAGAACTGCTGTGTTTTAGCCTTTTCACAAAGTTTCGAGACTAGAACACCTCTAATGCTACAAAAACTAACACTCCCTTTTAGTGAGGAAGGTGTTCTAGTGCTACACTACTACTACAACACCTTGTCTCTGTATCACCCTTTGTCATGCTGCTGATGTCTGGCCACTGTGACTGCTCGCCATTGCCCACCAATCACTACACAACTCTGATGCTATATTTATGCTGCTGCTGACACTGTTGTATTGCTGCCAACTTTGCATCTGCACTACTACTCCCTCTCATCTATTGTTGCTGCTATTGCAACTAAGAAGCATTCTAAATACTGAATCAACTGTGTCTGCTGCATTTGTCTCCTGAGTGCTGACTGCTACTAGCCACTGCATTGTCTACTAAAAAATATGCGTTGCTACTGACCCTGCATTGTGCCACTCTGCACTGCTATCAACACTACACTGCGCTCCTCAACACCTGACTGCTACTAGTCTGCAACTATCACTCTGGAATTTGATTGAATCACTGACACTGATCCATCCTGCTACTGAATATTGTGGGCCCTTGTAGCAAGGTAATGATCCATGAGGACACCTCCGTGGACCCTGCCCATAATTCTGCAACTCCGGGACTATAGCTCCATATCGCCCAACCTAACCCCTGGAGGTATAGCTGCAAATATGGCAAAATCTTCCTCTAGCCTAGAGGACAACTTGTCTATCTCTGCGGATGCTGCCTTGTGGTCCTGCTTCTCTTTCTTATCCTTCTTCCCGAGAGGACACTGAGTAGTGTAGTGACCAAACTCACCACATCTTAAGCACTTGACCTTAGATAGGTCCTTTTTCTTCTTCTTTTCCCGCTGCCCTTGGTTGGGATCTCCAATGACCAAGATTAAAACTTAATCAAGGGCCAAGATTATTTCCCAGTCGATCCGTGTGAGTTCTAGATGATTCACACCTTATCTCAATTAATACTCATTAATTAACCAGTTTTCCTAAGTTTAGACTTAGGAAACATTTAAAAATAGGTGACTAATCTAATTGAGACACTTCTAGGTGGAATTACCAGAAACGGTTTATGAGTTATGGAGAACTCCTGTGTTTTAGCCTCTCCACAAAGTTTCAAGACTAGAACATCTCTGATGCTACAAAAACTTACTAAAATTGCCCATTACTTTCAAGCTTAGTCCATTTAGATGCAAAAATGATTAAATGTACTTAATGATGTGGTTGTTAGCACTAGATATTGTGTGTAATTGTTAGGTGGCTCCACAACCATAACTTGGGCAACATAACTAGGGTTCGAGTCTTCTAGAGAAGAATATTGACATCCACAATTGAGGCGATGAGAGCCATGGGACTCGAAGCAGCAACAAAGTATCATACATACCCGTGGGCACCTCCAACACCCACATTGTTCCAACACTTTGCCCTACATTGATGACTTTTATGGGATGATTGTTAATTTTGGGCAACTAGGTCCAAACTCCATGTTGTACTGCTCAGATGATGATGCCAATATTTTTATTGGATTCCTCTGTCGGAGAGGTGCAAGATTGATCTAAAGATCATCTTGATCAAATGAGCAGAACATTTATTTTGAATTTATTCCACTTATGTGCAAGGTCGGCTAGATTTGTAATGTCGGCTTGAGAGCCAAACAGATGTGTCACACACCCTCACAGATGGATATAAATTGGAGAGAATTGGAGGTCATTACATCATCATCTCATCACACACTTCTCTCTTGTGTTTGATTGGTTCGATCACCTTTTGGAGCCATTTTCTTCTCTCATGTGTGGAGCAACAACTAGGTTTTTTGGTGTGGATCTGTCTAAGGTTTAAGCGCAGGTTGGACCAGTGTTGACTTTGGTCAACGCTTGGTCCTTTGACCTCCAAACTTCACCAAAAGTCCGATTTCTGAAGGCCGCATTGATTGGCACACATACCGAGACTGGACGTTGACTTTGACGTGTTGCGTTGACTTTTTGTTGTTGTTGTTTTGCGTTCTCTGGACGACATTGACTTTCGTTGACTTTTTTGGAGCTGTCTTGAGGGTTGTGTGACACATTTGGTTGGCTGAGCTTAAGAAGACTTTGCTGGTTGAAGCATCTTGTTGATTGCCATAACACCACCATTCTTCATCTCTGTTTGACAAAAGATAAGTATATTATTGGCTTGTCTCTCATCGATCTATTGGTATGTTCTATCAACATTTTACTTTCATGTTTATGTGATTGCTATTTGGTATCGGGCCCTAGAAGTTTGAAGTAAATTTGCATCAAGCATAGAACACTTTCAAAAATTTACATGGAATCAGAGCCAAAGCTTGTGTTGAGAGCAATAACCAAAGACGTAGCATTTGTCAAGGACCCATGGGTACCTCAAATTATAATGGCTTCAAAGCTGATGATAAGTTTACTGACAAGTCTGACTATCATGCTTGCAAGATGAATTTGGACTTGGTCTTGGATGATCAAGATGTCATGGACTATGTGCAAGGAAAAATCCAAGAGCCTCCATCATCTGCACCCGCTGCCACAAAGACGAACTATAGAAAAGGGGAAATCAAAGCTAAGCTGATTATCCAGGATTCCATCCATAAATGTCTGGTTGCTTACATCTCTGAGCTGGGCACATCTAAAGAGATCTATGATAAGTTGGTCAACATGTTCAGGGCTAACAATGCAAATCAAGTTCTTTTCTTTAAGAACCAATTGAAGAATCTCAAGAAAGGCAAGGATGAATCCGTTCAATCCTATTTTCTGAAGTTGTGACCAAAATCAGGAATAACCTTCTCACTATTGGGGAAACAATCGCTGATTGAGAAATGGTTCTCATTGCGCTTGGAGGTCTCCCCCCTGAATGGTATGTATTCAATACTTCCATTCTCAATAATAATGTGATTCCTGATTTTGATGAATTATTGTCGAGATGCACTCAAGAGGAGACAAGAATGATGGATTATGAAAATGAAGGTAATGCTGCCTTCACTGCTCGTACTAAGAAGAAGAACAATGGTGGTCCGAGGAACCATGGATGAGCAGGGGCCAAAGGAAAGAAAGGAAGATGTTACACATGTAACAAGTTTGGTCACTATGCTAGAGAATGCCCTAATAGAAGGGATTCTCCAAGGGATGATGATAACAACAACAGGGGGAATGGCAATCAAAGGAACAACAGGTTCAAAGGAAAGAGGAGGGCTCCCTCTGGTCGTAATGGAAATGGGCAACCTTTCAAAAGGTCAAGAAATTCTAGGTATGATGAATCTAATGTTGTTGACAATAAAAGAAATGAATTCGTTCTTGTATCTGCCCTCTCTGCTGCATCTTCGCCCGACACCCTGGATGTCTGGTTGATTGACAGTGGTGCTTCAAGGCATTTCACTGGTTTTAAAGAAGCCCTCTCTGATTTGATTGAGAAGGATACTAATCTGCAAATTATCCTTGGAGATAATGCCACCTATCTCGTGAAAGGGACAGGGACTATGACCCTCCATTTATCTCAAGGTCAAGTCCTTCGTTTGCAAGATGTATTGTATGTACCTGATTTGAAGAAGAACCTTGTGTCTATTTCAACCATGGAAGACAAAGGTTTCAAGGTGGCATTCGTTGATGGAAAGGTACACATCTGGAAGAAGAGCTTCAACAAAGCTCTCACTATTGGTTTTAGAGTTGATACACTCTACTAGGTTGGAGGAAGTCCATTGGTGGCTATGACATGTGATACAATTCGTCAAACCGAATTATGGCACCAGAGTTTTGGACACCTTCATTACAAAGCCCTTCCCGAAAAGGAATGTGGTGCCAGGGATGCCCGAATTCAAAAATGATCATGAAGGTGTATGTCAAGGTTGTGCCCAAGGAAAGCATACAAGGGGACCTTTACCCTCGAGTGTCACAAAGACATCTGATGTCTTGCAATTGATACATTCTGACTTATCTGGTATGCTGCCCGTGACATCCTTGGGAGGATGTTCTTATTAGATGACGTTTATAGATGACTTCTCTTGCAAGACTTGGATATATTTCTTGAAGAAGGAGAAAAGACCTTGGTGGAAAATCAAACAGGAAAGAAGATCAAGATTTTGAGGACCGATAATGGCACCGAATATGAGTCAAATGAGTTCAATGACTTTTGCAGAGACGCTAGCATTAAGAGGGAGACCACAACCGTGTATACTCCTAAGCCAAATGGCGTTGCTAAAAGAAAGAATAGGATCATTGTGGAAGCTGCCTGTGCCATGCTATGTGACCAAGGTCTTCCGAAGTTTCTATGGGGAGAAGTTGTGAACACTGCTGTGTACGTACAAAATCGATGCCTGCATTCCGCTTTGGACTCCAAAACTCCCGAAGAAGTCTTTTCTGGTAAGAAACCTGATGTTTCTCATTTTAGAGTTTTTGGTTGTCTTGTTTACTTTCATGTGCCGAAAGAGAAGAGAAGCAAGCTGGATGCTTCTGGAAAGAAGAGAATGTTTGTGGGCTACAGTGAAACTTCGAAGGCATATAGAATCTATGTGCCTGGTCAAAGAGAAGTGGAGATATGCCACGATGTCACCTTTGATGAAGATGCTTCCCTCAGGAAAGTGATAAATCTTCCTAGCTCCAAGGAAGACAATGATGAAAGAACAAGGAAGCAGGAAGAGCCGAAGGATGAGATGATGCCCGATGTTGAAGGACCGATGAACCCTATTGATCCACCTCCTTTAATGAAGAGAAGACCCTCATGGCTCAGGGATACTCTCGAGGATGCCGAGAGACATATGGCCCCAAGTGGGACATTCCGTGAAAGCAAGAAGCCGAATAGATACCAAGGTTATCTAGCAGCCATGAGTACAATCATACAATCTGAGCTTGGATCATTTGAAGAAGCCGTAAAGTATCAAGTTTGGAAGGATGCTATGCACGAAGAGTACGAGTCCATTATGAAGAATGATGTTTGGGATGTGGTCCCGAGACTGGAGGACAAAGCTGTTGTCACCTCGACATGGATCTATAAGATCAAGCATGGATCTGATGGTAGTGCTGAAAAGTACAAGGCAAGATTCGTTGCCCAAGGCTTCTCTCAAAAGGAAGGCATAGATTATGATGATATATTTGCACCTGTGGCCCGCTATACCACCATCAGATCTATTATTACCCTTGCTGCCACGCAAGGATGGAGTCTCCATCAGATGGATATGAAGACCGCTTTTCTGCATGGTTTGATAAAGGAAGAGGTGTATGTGGAGCAACCTCTGGGGTTCAAAGTCCAGGATAGAGACTCTCATGTATGTAGGTCGAAGAAAGCCCTCTATGGGTTGAAGCAAGCCCCCAAGCCCCCAAGGCTTGGTATGAGAGGATAGATAACTACTTGATGAAGCTGGGCTTCACTCGAAGTAATGCTGATCCGAACCTTTACGTCAAGGTTGATAGAGAAAGGCCTCTCATTCTGGTTCTCTATGTGGACGATCTCATCCTGACAGGTGTTGACCCTCTCATTCATCAGTGTAAGGGGGAGCTCGCTTTCGAGTTCGAGATGAAAGACCTAGGACTGATGCATTACTTCCTAGGCTTGGAGGTATGGTAGAGACCTGCCAAGATTTCCCTCTCTCAAGGAAAATATATTGTGAAGCTGCTGGAGAGATTTGGTATGGTGGACTGTAAGTCCGTGTCGACACCAATGGAACTCAACTTCAAGACGTTGTGTGGAAATGCTGCTGGGCCCACATTGGGAAATCCTACTGAGTATCGTCAACTCGTAGGAGCATTGATGTTCTTAGTGAACTCCCGTCTGGACATATGTTTTGCAGTGAATACTTTGAGTCAACACATGGTTGATCCTCATCACATTCACTGGGTTGGTGCCAAGAATCTCTTGAGATATCTTCGGGGCACGATAAACCATGTGCTGAGATACATTGCCAGGAGTTTGAGACTCCATGGATATACTGATGTCGATTGGGCTGGCAGTGTGGTGGATTGCAAGAGCACATCTGGATGCCGCTTCACACTTGGTTTTTCTTCGATATCTTGGATGAGTAGGAAGTAGAAGTTGGTGGCTTTGAGCACTGTCGAGGTCGAATACATTGGAGCGCGTATGGCCTGTTGTGAAGCTATTTGGTTGCGAAAGCTCTTCAGTGAGTTGTTCGGGCATGTGCTAGATACCACCGTCATCATTTGTGATAACCAGAGTTGGTTTCGTTTGTCAGAGAATCCCATGTTCCACGATCAATCCAAGCATATTGATATCATGTACCATTTTATCTGGGATATGGTACAGTGAGGCGTCGTAAGGCTCGATCATATAGGAATTGATGAGCAGGTCGCTGATATTGTCACTAAGCCCTTGGGGAAGGTCAAGTTCCTAACCTTCCGTGAGAATCTTGGAATCGTGGAACGACCCTATTCTGAGGGACCTGTTGGATGATGAGCTTTGGGAGCTTCGGGGGGCTTTGGGGATAGCTTCTTGGAGCTATAAGCAACTGCAGGGCTAGGCTTGCCGAACCTTGTTGGTGTGCTTCCGCCCCACCGTGATGATATTGAGTTGGTTCTCCTCTCTTTGATCTGTGTCCCGTATGCATCCTACTCATGGAGTTTCGGATTCATGAGAAGTACCTCTCATCTTGGCCAATGAGGTGGGAAATGTGGATAGAGACCGATAGCAAGACCGATGGACGCATCGGAGATTGCCATACTCTCTATGTATACGATGGCATGTGTCCAACCACTTGATCTGGGATTAAGTCTAGTGAGGATGGCATGTGTCCAACCACTTGATCTGGGATTAAGTCTAGTGAGGATGGCATGTGTCCAACCACTTGATCTGGGATTAAGTCTAGTGAGGTTTCGGACCTCCAATTGACTTCAGCTTATTTAAACTAACTTCGAGTTAGTATATGACTCTTTTGAGTCCAAGTGAGGTTTTGGACCTCCAACTGACTTTGGGTCAGTTAAACTAACTTCGGGTTAGTATGAGACTCCTTTGAGTCCTATAGAGGTTTCAGACCTCTGAGCTGACTACGGGTCAGCCGAGAGTGATGTCTTTGTGACTCACCGTTTGAAATAAAGAAGCCAGCAAAGCAAGTTATGGCATGATGACGCACGATGTTTGGATGGCACTGGTGGATGGAGTTCTCCCTAGTTGAGAGGGAGTGTTAATTTTGGGCAACTAGGTACAATCTCCATGTTGTACTGCTCAGATGATGATGCCAATCATTTTATTGGATTCCTCTTTTGGAGAGGTGCAAGATTGATCTAAAGATCATCTTGATCGGATGAGCAAAACATTTATTTTGAATTTATTCCACATATGTCCAAGGTCGGCCAGATTTGTAATGTCGGCTTGAGAGCCCAACAGATGTGTCACACACCCTCACAGATGGATATATATTGGAGAGACTTGGAGGTCATTTCATCGTCATCTCATCACACACTTCTCTTTTGTGTTTGATTGTTTCGATCACCTTTTGGAGGCATTTTCTTCTCTCACGTGTGGAGCAGAAGCGACGGTTTTTGGTGCAGATCTGTCTAGGGTTTAAGCGCAGGTTTGACTAGTGTTGACTTTGGTCAATGCTTGGTCCTTTGACCTCCAAACTTCACCAAAAGTCCAATTTTTGAAGGCTGCATTGATTAGCACACATACCGAGGCTGGACGTTGACTTTGACCTATTGCATTGGCTTTTTGCTGTTGCTGTTTTGCATTGAATGGACAACGTTGACTTTCGTTGACTTTGGGTTGACTTTTTTTGGAGCTGTCTTGAGGGTTGTGTGACACATTTGGTTGGCTGACCTTAAGAAGACTTTGCTGGTTGAAGCATCTTGTTGACTGCCATAACACCACCATTCTTCATCTTTGTTTGACAAAAGATAAGTATATTATGGGCTTGTCTTCTGTCGATCTATTAGTATGTTCTATCAACATTTTACTTTCATGTTTATGTGATTGCTATTTGGTATCGGGCCCTAGAAGTTTGAAGTAAATTTGCATCAAGCATAGAACACTTTCAAAAATTTACAATGATGCACCTAGTACCAGCATGCCCCCAGTCGACTTAGCACTATTAGAGGGATGGCAGTTGATCCAGGGCCTAGAGGAGGATGGTCTCACACTTTGAGACATGGAAGGGCTAGCATCGTCTTGAAAACTCCCTTTGTTGGAGTAGAGACAAACATTTTGGCCACTTGGAGACCCATGAGACCACATCTTGACCCCAAGATGCAATTTGGGGCCCATAGAGAGAGATTGACAAAAATGTGAAGGCCAACCTTCACATCTCGATTTTAGAGGGCTTCTACACTTGGCACCCTTAGACCCCAACGCATGCCCTAGGAGGGCCTATGCATGGATGACATCAACACTTTCTTCCTTACGCCACACGTGTGGGCAATCATTTGGCTTTTGTCATTGGCTATTTGGTTGGCTTGTGACCTAACTTGTTGTTATTGATTTTTTGTGTAGCATCGGGAGGTATTCTTGCATGTTAAAAGGTCACCTAAGACGACCTAGAAGATTTGTCAAAATTAAAATAAAAGTTTTATTCTTTGGGATTCATGTAGGCTAAAAAAGGACAAGTCGACCCCACCATGAAAAGGGGTGTCCCTTAGTCAAAATTCACTCATTCGACTTGTATAAATTTATGATGCGACACTTCATCTTGGTCACTCACTCATCACATACTATCTCTTCTAAAGCAGCTGCACATGGGAACAGATAAAGGTCGAATTGATTGAAAGTTTATTGAATTTGAGTTTCATTGTTGACTAGAGTTGACCACAGTACGGATCTGATTGAATGCCTTTGACCGCAAGTTGGATTGACCGTAGGACCAAGCTTGATTGCAGGTCGAAATTTTCACTGTTGACCAATGTTGACTTCTATATTTTTGGCTAGTTTGACCAACGTTAACTCACTGGAAATTAACAAGGTTTGACTGGTATTTGAAGTTAGATTTTGGCACAAATTTCTAGACAATTTGGAGTTGTAAATTTTGCTGAAGAATAATTTCTCCTAGAAGAAACGTTGATGGGTTTTCTCCCAAATTTGGGGTTCCTTGGGAAAAATTGTTGTCTCTATTGTTAAAGATCAAAGAGAGGATATTGAGTTGGTTCTCCTCTCTTTGATCTGTTCCATTACTTCTTTTTTTCTCCTGCATCTCAATCTCTTTGATTACTTGATCAATTATCTTTTCTGGGCTTTCCTTTCTATTTTCGGATTCATTTTCAGAATGATTCGAATTGTGAGATTGATGCTTTGATTGTCCCAACTCATCCTCAGACATGTCTTTTGTTTCATTATCCAAGGTAATACTTGGAGTAGGTCTGTTGGCATCTTCAATAGTTAATAAGTTAAGAGGAATTCTCTCCAGTCTCTTATTTCTGTATGTTTGGAAGACTTCCAAATCATCTTGGTTGAGTTGACTGCATGCAAACTTAAGTATATATGAAAACTTTTCCATACCTTGAAAGAAATCATCAAATCTGTCTATTTCTTTTACAAAAGGCTTCATTTTGAGCTCTGTGATGTAGTTTTTAATTACATCATTTGGATCATATGGCTGTTTTGGCATTACTGCCAAATTCAACAGATTAATCTTTGAAACTTCCTTGTAGGCATGACCAATATCAAAAAGTGCAAAAGTACCGCACTGTAAAGGGAAATTAGGCCAAACGGCCTTCTTAGCATCTTTACATTGTTTAGAAATACCATTAACAAGTTGGTAGGCTATCTCTCTTAAAAGCAACTTATCAGGAACATAATATGGTAGGACATGGGGAGAAGCATAACTCCCAAATACTCCGACATATGTGAAAATCTCTTCTTAAAACCATCTAGCAACAGAAAGAATATCTGTACTAGCCTCTTTGGAAACCCTAGGGGCTTTCTCATTAAATATCATCTGGTGCATCGGCACCATGACTCGATGGAAAATTTTGTAAAAATGCAAATGGAAGTCTGAATCCCAAAGGGCTCTGTGATAAATATGGATTGGAGTAGGGTCTTGAGTAGTCCATTTCCATCCCATGGTAGGAAAAATAGAAGAAAAGAAAATTGCGTCCATGACATAGGCACTCATGTAAAAGGGAGGTATTTCTCTAGATGAAACACTTCTTTTACTCCTATACTCCATGATGTGTCTAGCTAAATTATCAGATAGGATATTTGCCCAATTTAGAATTAAAGAATTGACGATTGCGTCAATTAATGGGACTCAATCTATAGAAAACCTAGTGGTATCAGGTTTTGCATATAATCTGGACAAGATACCGATAGGATAACAATAAGGGGAAGGAATTTGGGCAATTGGGTACGTATCGAGTTTATCCCTCTTAAGTTTGCCTTGGTCTTCTTTCCATTCCTTTATGACTTTCATCAGATCTAGATTTTTTGTTCTAAAGCTTTGAAGAAAAGCCTTGTCATATTTCTGTTGCGGGGAGGGTAGATGGTACATTGCTTGTAAGTTTTCTGCCCTGAATGACCCAATGTTTTCGCCTTTTGAATCTTTGAATGTTCTGTCTTTTATGCTTAAGTGGTCGATTACCCACTTAACCATGTCTGTATAGGGAAGAATCTTTGGCCTTGCTGCTACCTTATGGATGAATGAACATGCAACGTCGAAGTAGGTCGGGTCTGAAGAAACCAATTTCCCTGCTGAAGCAACTTTGTTTATTACCCTTGGCTTTTCATCATCGAAAAGGTTATACATTGTTTCCCATGATGAAATGCTGCAATCCTTGTGGCAGGTGGTGTTTGAAAATAGGGGAGACATATCTGAGTCTTCGGTAGACAAAGCTTTGTCAATTTCTTTGCCTTTCTTGTTCATTTCAATTTTCCTCACTCCGTTAAGTGGTCTCTTGATTTCAAGCGAACAGAGTGAACATTAAAAGTATAGAGAACAGGGAGAAAAACATAATTGAAACAAATGCGACATTCAATCACTTTAACATATGCTCGAAGTAGATATGAATCTATCAAAACCTTACTTCTATTAAATGTTATTAGTCACCAATATAAATCAAATCTCTTACACCTTCACATGAAATGTCTATCGATCAACTTAAAGAGTTGTATCTCATATTTCGGTTTGATATGACATAAGTTATTTCGTATGCTTGAGTAATTAAATGCCATTCATCGCATATCGCAACTTATAACTTTTTCATTTATGATGTTACCCATAATTTTAGTGAAATGTGATCTGCGCAAATCGCACATCGCAACTTTTATGCGGTAAATGAATTTGCTTTCAGTTAAGTCCTGCGAAGTGCGAAGTGCGCATTCAAGAAGTCAAGCGGATGCACTTTATGAGACTTTGGAGCTTTATGTTTATTACTTTATTGGCTCGTTGGGTCCGCATAATCGCAACTTATACCAAATTGCTTTATAAATTTGATCGGTTAAATGAGGTGCGATGCGATTTTAATTTATCACGGCGATTAAAGCATTTGCAATAAGATTTTAATATAACTTCGGAAAAGGCTTAGCGCATTTCATAGCCTGCGTGACTTAGTGGGTTTCAAGTCTTTTAAGTTTGTAAGTTATGCGGTTTGCGATGCGCACTAAAGAATAAAGTGGAAAAAGCACAAAGAAAATTTATTTCGTAAAGTTTTTTCACTTAAAGCTAAAAAGAAATGAAAATGAATTTTCTAATTATTTCTAAAGGGTCCTCATTTATTAAAATAAATAGGGGGTGTTGTATAGCACAACAATTGGCGATTCACTTGGGAGAACAAGCTATCTCTGACTAACTTTTTGAAATTTGTGAAACTTTTTGAAATAAAAATAGTTGCAGGAATGAATTTCAACCAAATAATATTTTACTAAGCAATAAAATCTCTCTTGATTACAATTCATAAGAATTCCTCTTTTAAAGATATAAGTATGATAATCTATATCAATCTTTACTCAGTTCAAAAAGATAAAGCAGGTGGCTCTTACAGATCAACTTTATAAATCTTTACTCTTTTATCATAGGTAGAGCCTCTATTCCAATAGGATATTTAAGCTCTTGGCAGGGTTACCTTTTGTATCATATTTTTATTTACGTAAAACCCATTGTCTTGGCTTGGTAACCAAATAATGACAATGCCAGTCATTAGTTGTAATTAAGCTGATCAAGCTGGCTTTTAATGAGACCCCCTTTGTCCTCTTGATATAATCTCAAGTCATTACCCTGTTTTGGTAGGTAGTATTGGTAATGTCAGTTCAACTATTTCCCTATGAACATGGTAAACAAGCTTGTGATGAGACTTATTATCTTTTAAGCTTTTCTAGTTATAATCTTTTTTGAATTTTTTCAAAAATTAATAAGTTTTCTCGGATGGGGTGCATCATTGGTCCTTTTGAGGATTCTGGATGATAATGTTGAGTTTTAGATTGCTTTTCTGTAAAAGAGTCTTTACTACGTTAAGGATTCTTTTCTTGACTGATAACATAATAATCATGCTATATAAGGATGAGAGTTCATCAGAGAATACATAACTTCAGTGAAATTGCATCTTTCAGTAAAAATAAAATCTACTTGTCTTTCAAATCTTTCGATTGTTTCCTTAACATTTCTTATTTCTATAAGTGATAAATAAAAAATGATCATCTCAGATATTTATTTGAGAAGCCAAAAATTTATACTAAGCAACTTTTATTTTTCTAAGAAAAAGAAAAAGACACTAGTATATAGGAAATAGAAGGGGTTACCTCTTGTGAAAAGTATTTTTTCAAAATCTGCCCATTAACAGGCAAAGAATCTCTTTTACCTGATAGATCTTGCAATAAGAACGTTGATGGACCTATTTATTCAATTATTTGAAATGGATCTAGCCAGAGTTTTTGAAACTTTTATTTTTCTAAGAAAAAGAAAAAGACACTAGTATACAGGGAATAGAAGGGGTTACCTCTTGTGAAAAGTATTTTTTCAAAATCTGCCCATTAACAAGCAAAGAATCTCTTTTCCTTCATAGATCTTGCAATAAGAATGTTGATGGACCTATTTCTTCAATTATTTGAAATGGACCTAGTCAGAGTTTTTGAAACTTCGTGTGTTTACCTTTTTCCTCATGCGTATGAGTATGTTTAGCTTTTTCTCTTTCTTCTTCTAACTTAAGAATCTGACATTGTCTAAGTTGTAAAGAAGAAGAAGGAGACTCATCAATAAATTGTACTAAGGAAAGAGAGGGAATAACTACATTGGTAGGAAGTACAACTTATTTTCCATAGACAAGATTGTATGGAGAAGTACCAATAGAAGCTTTTTGAGTTATTTGGTCTGCCCAAATAGCAAAGATCAATGACTTATGACAATTTCGTTGGTTTTGATCTACAGTTCTTTTGATTGCAAATTCCATCATAGCAGTTCCTGAGAAGTAAGATGTGTTATTAAACATTAAAGCAATAGGTAAGCCAAACCTAGTTATGATATATTGGTCGATGAAATCAATGATATTCTCAGAGTTGGCTACCTTTAATGGAATTGCTTCCACCCATTTAGTAAAGTAATCTGTAGCTGTGAGAATATATCTATGTTCTTTGGAAGAGTTAGGAACAATTTCACCGATTATATCTAATCCCTATTATTCAAATGGTTGTTCGATATTGACTTGCTGTAATGGGAAGGCTGGCTTCCTTTGTCTTCCAGATGCACTTTGACACACTTTGCATTTTTTGCATATTCATGAGCATCTTTGAAAAGTGTAGGCCAATAGTAACTTGCATGCAGGATTTTGTGTGCTCTCGTATTTCCTCCAAAATGTCTTCCAGCTGGTCCATCATGGAGTTCCTGAAAGACTTTCTCTGCTTCAGATTTTTCTAAGCATCTTAGTAGTATATAATCAAAATTTCTTTTAAACAATACATCATTGATTAATTCATATTGCTTGGCCGTTAATCTCAAAGCCCATTTCGTTTTGTAACTGAGTTGGGTTGGAGCATATCCATTCTTCAAATAGAATATGAGATCAGCGTATTCAGATTGTGCATTGTTGAGGCTTACCTCTGATATTTGCAAATTGTTACCTGAATCTTCTTCTGATGATAGATGGGATGTTTCTGTAAGCATTCTGCAAAAACCTTAACCTCTAACAATTTTAGAGGGTCTTATTTCTACATCATATTTTTGTAAAGCGGTAACCCAGTTAGCCCTTTTCTCTTCTAATTCTCTTTGCATTAATAGTTGTCTCATTGCAAAGAATGGAACTATGATTTTTGTGTGAGTTTTTAGGAGAAATGGCC
Organism: Pinus albicaulis; assembly: GCA_034641835.2. Taxonomy (NCBI): domain Eukaryota; kingdom Viridiplantae; phylum Streptophyta; class Pinopsida; order Pinales; family Pinaceae; genus Pinus; species Pinus albicaulis. Next base: position 1,240,456,844 of record CM076583.1, on the reverse strand, counting down.
TAAAATGCTTTATAGCTTTAAAGACAACAAATGCTTGCTTTTCGACAGATGAATAATTTAGTTCTGCACCTTGCAAATTGGAACTGAAAAATGATATTGGTGCTTCAATTTGTTGGTCATTAAGCTGTGTTAAAACATCAACTTATGATGTATCTGATGAAAAAGTATATAAAGTAAAAGGATTAAGAAAATTGGGGGTAGTCAGGAATGGAGTATTGAAAATGGAATGTTTAATCAAATCAAATGCTTTTCTTTCATTATGTCTCCATTTAAAGACTGGATTTTTATTAATCATGTTTTGTAATGGTAAAACTATTTGTGAAAAGTCAGGGACAAACTTTTTAAGAAAATTAATTTGCCTAAGAAATGATTGCATAACTTTTTTGTTATGAGGAAAGGAATTCTTTTAATCTCTTCAATTCTTTCAGGATCAATATAGATACCTCTTTTTGACACAATGAATCCTAAAAGTTTTTCTTCATCTAATGCAAAAAATGATTTCTTTGGGTTTAATGAGATGCCATACTTTTTACATCCATTAGGGTAATTTTGAGGTTTAAAATGGGCCTCCTAAGGAAAATGTACAATCAAAATTCACTTTATGAGAACCAATCACATTTTAAGGGATGACATCATCCCTAATGGTTGAGGTGGCATTTCTTGAGTTAAAGGTACTTACTTGTCACATTCTCAATGGTGGATAAAAACTCATGGTTAACCATAGTAGTGTTCTAAGTACTTTTAAAGTCAAAGTAAAGTACTCATAATAAATGTTATTTGACACTTTTTGAATAAAAATATATTATTGTCATTTCATATTTCTTGAAAGAAACAATGCATATCCCTATACATTTATTATATTATATTATATTATTTTTATATAGTATATTAATTACATGTTACTATACAATTTAAATAATATATATATATATATATATATATATATTTTTTTTTTTAACTGTAACGGGTATAATTTTTATTTATTTGAGAAAGAGGGGGCCTCTTTGCCGAGGCAGCCCCGATTACATTGAAAAAGTCCATCTAAATCTGCTTATGAGTTACATCAATTTCAAGGAATTTGAAAGGAACTTTTGTTGTTTATGATAAGCTGTCCTTTCATGAGAAAACATCCTTTGTTTGCCATCTGGTTTGCATCACTGTTCAGGTTTCTGAGAATATGATAGAACTTGCAGGAGGTAAAGTCTTGTAGAACTCTTTTCAATCTGCCCAGAATTTTGTTGAGGCTGGCATCGCTGAAGAGGTCCTCAGAGTTTAATTTTTTTATAAGGATCTCAGAATCTCCGAACACTTGGAGGTCTTTGACGCCCTTGTCTCTTGCTATGTGGCAAGCTTTGAGAAGACCAAATATCTCTGCTTGATTGTTGGTTTTCTGGCCTAAACCCCAACAAAAGCATTCTCTTGAGGACCCATCAGAAGAATAAAAGACCCCACCTGCACCAACGATCTCGGGGTTTCCTTTGGAGGCCCCATCGAAGAAAATTGTGGGTAGATTTTTAGCCCTCCACCAGTTAAGGAAATAATCCCCAGAGTCTCTTTTACGCTAATCCGGATTTGCTGTTTGAGGTGTAAGTAGATACTTTTGAGGAGAAGGCTCAAGGGTACAAAGCCACCTCCTTTCTTCGGGTAGGAGCAATGGGTCTTCTTTAAAATACTGCTGTTGGGCAGCTTCCAAGAGGAAGGCTTTGGCTTTAGTGGCCACCTGTAGTGGGGAATGATGCAATCCATTAAAAATCTGGTCATTGCGGGCCAACCAGAGCTGCCAACAAACATATTTGGGAATAGCTGTCTAGACTTTGTGCCAAAAAGATTTGTTGGGGATGTTGTGAGGGTAGAGATGATTCCAAGAGGCGAACAGATCAGAGACAAAACTCGGTGGAAAGGCAGGGGTCCGAAGATCCTGTAGGGTAAGACCCCACACATCTTCAAATATGCAATCCAAGAATAAGTGCTGGGTAGTTTCGAGGTTGCTTTTGCATAACGCACACCTATGAGGCCCTGCAATGTTCCTCTTCATTAGATTGTCTCCTGTGGGGAGTTTATTATGGACCAGGGTCCAAAAGAAAAAATTCACTTTTGGGAGAGCTAGATTTTCCCAGACTTGTTTCCAAAAACCTGGAGAGTGACTGCTGTTCCTTGCAGCCTGAAGAGCTTTGTAGCCTGCTGCTATAGTATAAATGCCTGACTTACCCCAGCGCCAACTGTCTTGCTTGGATCGATTTTCAGGGGTAGAATCCTCCAACAATTTGATAAGCTGATTTTTTTGAGCCATTAACTGAACAGGGACACCATGGAAGTCCCAACCTGCCCAGTCTCCACGGTGATCCCAAACAGAAAGATCGTGTAAACTGTTAATGACTGCGTGAATCAACCAGTCTCTGAGATCAACTATTTCCTCGTTCTCCGCTAATGGGTCACTCCCCATGATTCGATCATACCACAGCTTTGTGCGTTTGCCATTGCCCGGGATTCTGTATAGAGAATTTATGAAGAAGCTGCTACTTTTACAGCAGAGGCTCCAAACCTGCGAGTAGTTAACAGGGGGGTCGAATTGCAGGTTTTTGAATGTCGAATTGTGTGCGTATTTAGACAGTAGAGTGATGCTGACGGGATGGCATGGATCGTGGACCAACTTCCACAGCAGCTTGCCTCCCAACGCAAGATTAACGAGTGAGTGGTCACGAATTTGAAGACCACCCTTAGCGATCGGTTTTTTGACCAAATCCCAATTTGCTAAGTGCATTTTCTTTTTGTTTCCTTTCCCACCCTGCCATAAAAAATCTCTTAAGAGTTTAGATATCTGATCCACTACATTTCTTGGTGCTAAAAGGAACACTGCTTGATAGATTGGCAGCGCGGATAGCAGAGACTTGATTAAAATGACTTTGCCTCCTTTCGTTAACCAGAAACCTCCCCAGGCTGTGATTTTCGATTTGATTTTGCAGATTATGTCGATCCAAAGCGACCTCCTATTGAGTTTGTTTGTAATGGGAAGACCGAGGTATTTGATCCGCTCCCATTGAGTATGACCTCTGAACCCAAGGAGGTTCAAAATGCTTATTAGTTCATGCTGATCCGTATTCCAACTATATACCTCACTCTTGCTCTCGTTGACTAACGCTCCTGAAACTCTGCAGTAGCTTTTGAGAACAGAGTCGAATGCTAATCTGATGGATGCTCCTCCAAGGAGAAGAGAATCGTCTGCAAAGAGCGCGTGGTTCAGAGGATCTGCACCTGTGGAAGGCTTGAGACCAGGAAGGGAACCAACATTTCTCTCAGCAGTGAGTTTATGACTGAGGGAGTCGGCCATTAAGATGTACAGAAAAGGAGAGAGGGGGCATCCTTGCCTGATGCCTCTCCTAGCTTGAAAAAAGTTGGAAGGGCGACCATTGACCAAGGGGGCGATCCATGGATTATCAATGCAAGCTTTAATAAGATGAACAAAGTGTGGAGAGAAACCAAAGGAGAGAAGGACTTTGAAGAGGAAAGAGCAGTTAACTCTATCGAAAGCGTTAGCCATATCGAGTTTTATCAACATACCTTTCTCTTTCCGCTGTTTGCTTGAGTGGATTGTCTCCTGAACTTGAATGACATTGTCGAGAATATGCCTGCCTTCCACGAATCCCCCTTGAGGGCTGGAGATCAGTCTTTTAAGCAGAGGCTTGATTCTGTTAGCTAAAAGTTTGGCCAGGATTTTGTAAGATGCATTACAAAGCGATATGGGCCTGAATCTAGCAAAAGTTTCAGGATTGGATTCTTTGGGAATTAAGGCTAGGTAAGTGGAGTTGGTTCCTCCACCAACCTTAGCTTTTTGCATGAATCCCCTTATCATTTTTAGGAGATCTTTTTTGATGATGGTCCAGCAAGATTTATAGAAGTGTATTAAGAATCCGTCTGGCCCCGAGGCCTTATCGGATTCCATGGACCAAATAATTTTAATGATTTCCTCCTCTGTTATGTCGCTGGAGAGAGTGGCGTTGTCTTCAAAACTGATGAGAAGAGGGATATTAGATAGGAAATCAACAGTTTCCTCCTCGTTGTCATGGGATCCCTCGTTATATAAATTCCTGAAATGGCTTTCAACAGCAGCTTTGACTTGGATGAAGCCTTTGCTGACTTGACCCTCCGCAGTTTTAATTTCTGAGATATGATTCCTGGACAGTCGTGCTCTATACTGCCTGTGAAAGAAGGAGGTGTTACGATCCCCTGCCTTTAGCCATAGACTTCTGGATTTGATCCTCCAATATTCTTCTTGCATTCGGAAGGATCGATATGTTGAGCTTTGGGCCTTTATTTCTTTATCCAACAAGTCAGCTGTGATCTCATTGCTTTCCATGTCTGCTTGCAGGGTCTGCAAAGTCTGCACTGCTTCTTTTCGTTGGCTGGTTGGAGTAGGGGCTGGTTTCCTTATCCAATCCCTCAGAGCTTGTTTGGTGGCTTTAAGTTTTTGCTCCCAAACATAACTTGGGGACCCTGAAAATGATTTGGCCCAAGCATCTTTAACTATATCAAAGAAGCCTTCTCTCTCGATCCATAAGGCGCTTAAGCGGAATGGAAGAGGGCCTAGGTCTTCTTCATCTTCTAGTAGAAGCTGAACTAGCTTGTGATCAGATGTCAGCTTGGGGAGAATTTTGGTAATTATTATCTTTTTGTTCATCATTAGGGAACTTTGAACCAGAAAACGATCCAAGCGGGTAGAGATATGGTCCTGCCCTGTTTTGTTATTGGACCAAGTGAAAAGACCACGAACCGGATTGAAATCTAAGAGATCCCAAAGCTGTGTGAGCTCTTCCACAGAGGCCAGCATGGGATCTCTGCTGCTGGAACCTCCCCTTTTCTCTTTTGCTTTCAGCACTATGTTAAGGTCCCCTCCAATGATAATATTGATGGGGGAATGCTGCTCTAGAAATGCTGAGAGAGAATTCCAGCATTCTCGTTTTTCAAAGTAAATGACGGGGACATAAAGATTAAAGAGGGAGATAGTCAACTTACTTGCGCAATGTGTCAGCTCTGTGAAGATCCAGTGTTGGGTTTCATGGAATTTGTTCAGCTGGAATGAGTCTTCTGTCCAGAGAGTTGCCAGCCCTCCAGAAGAGCCCCTTGAGCTTACTGCTTTGCCTGCGCTTTTCTTCCATTTTGACTTGCTGATGTCTAGAAGAGCTCGCCCTTCTATCTTCGTCTTTTGGAGCATGAGAATGTCTGAGGGCTCTATTTTCAGTAGATCCTTGACTGCTTCAACTTTAGAGGAGTTCCCCAGTCCTCTGCAGTTCCAAGAGACGAGCTTCATTATTTACTTGAGAGGGGGAAAGAGCCTCCCTTAGAAGGCCTTGGTCTGGTATTTCTGTCGATGGACATTTCTATGGTAGACTGGCTTCCTTGTGTTTTAAGTCTTTCAGCCTCCTCTTCTCTTACTTCTTTGCGGGATTTCCTACCTGCTCTTTTTGAAGGGCACTCGAATGTTTCGTCCTCTGATGAGCCTGAGCTTTCTGCTGGCTTTTTCTTTGCTACTTTTGCGTATGATGGGTTGGAGGGGCTGCCTTGGGAGGCATCAACCTGTATTGCTTCCCCTCTGTCTTTGTTGAGAGAAGGGGTTTCTATCTGTTCCAGGTTTTCCTGGGCTAAGTTTGCAGGATTGGTTTGGACGTTTTTTGTACCTTTCGGGCTAGCTTCTGCTTCTTGAGTGGGCTTGGAGCTGCATTGGCCTCCTGTTATGCTGCCTTTGACAGTGCCTTTTTTTTGGTGGGCAGATTTTTGGACTAGAGTCCATTGTTCCTCGTTTGGTTTGTCGAGCTGCTCCTCGACCTTTTTCTTGCAATGCTTTGCAAAGTGACCATGACCATGGCAGTGTCTGCATTTGAAAGGGAGCTGTTTGTAATCCAGTTCTTGGACATGCGTCCACCCAGCAACAGTGAGCTTGATTGCCTCTGGCAACCCCTCTTCTAGATCCACTTCGACACAAATGCAAGCGCATGAATACTGGTCTTTTCTTGCAGCTTGGTCTATGTATTTTCCTAGAGCGTTACCAATGATCTGAAGAGTTTTTTGGTTCCAGCAGTGAAGGGGCAAATGGGAGAGACGCACCCAGACCGGGACAGCAGAGGGAACATCCTGAGTGGGATCGAAATCAGGAGACCATTTGTTTAGGTAAAGTCCTTGCGGTCCCATGAAGTATGGACCATTCCTGAAGATAAGGCTTCTGTCTTCTGGGCTTTCGAAAACGAATACGAAGAAGCCTTTGCCCACAAAATAGCTTTTTACACTCTCTTTGATCAAAGGGGACCAGTTTCTTTGAGCCCAGTCTTCCACTGACTTGGGGGAGGGCCATAGGCCCGTAAACTGGCCTATAAGACCTCTCTCAGCAAGATTCAAAGCAGCTTTGCACGTTTCTTCCTCTGGGAGAGCCACCGTAGGAATAGAATCCATCTTCTTGATAAATTTCTGCAGATTGGCAGAGGGAGGGCGCTTTGAGGTGGTAGCAATCAGAGATTTGAATGCAGTAACCTTTGGGGGCGGGATGAGGGGGGGAACGGGGCCCCCGCTGGGCTCCATGAGCAGAGAACGGACACAGCTGGACAGAGCAGAGGGGCACTGCAGCCGCAGGGGCGCGCAGGCAGGCACCCAAGAACCCTAAAGCACGCGGCGCGCGCAGAGTAGCAGCGGTAAAACTAAAAATTATAATACTAGAATTAAATAATATAAATTTTAATTAATAACATATAATATAATTAAGAATTTATAAATTTATATTTGTATTTTATTGTAAGTTATTTAAGTACAAAGGACAAATGCATTAGTTGTTGAATGATAATGACTTTTTCTTGAAAATCTCATTCTTATTGACGCAAGCTTAGAGCTTGCAATATCCAGGATCATTACAACTCTGTGCTTATGAGAATGTATCTCAACTATTACCCCAATCAACTCAAATTAAAATCTCAACTCTTCTAATTTCGAAAGCTCATAAGATCAAATTTTATGTCCCTCTCGAATTCCATTTATGGCTATTAACTATGCTTCATTTAAAATGTATTAATACCTTTTCAACAATCTTATAAAAGAACTTAGTTAACTAGCCATAAACTCAGCCAAACTCCATTCCACTATATCTATATGTGCGCCCTTTTCATTTTAAACAAGCTGGACAAATTCTTTACATATGAAATTCTTCACTCATCCATTAATACGCCAGTTTCTTTCAGTCATTCAATACATAACAATGAAATCACTCAAATATCATTTGACTCGTAGGTTAAGAATGCTTCCAGTGTATAATACAAACTGAAAACTGGTATAAATCTCATAACACTGCATCAAACTGACCTTCACAATGCACCTCCACAATCGATCCTTTCATTCCATTAACGCCTTCAATTTCTGGGCTATACAATGCGGTTTTAATGAATTATGTTTCAGATTCATAACGCAACTCAACTCAATTATGACTTACCTTTGCAGACTTTTTAAAGTGACAGGTCTGGATAATTACCAAGTCGCACCCTTTTACCTCTTCAGCGTGCCAATTGTTCTGTGCTCTCATGTTTTATTAGTTGACTTTGTCTGAATTGGATAGACCACCATCACAATTTCCTTCAATAAGCTTCCACACTCAGATTTTAACTCTGCAGTTCAAATTTAATTTCAAAACCTAATTGTTAACAATAACATACCTCCCACCGTTCTTTCCACCTCCACGAGTGTGCAATGATCCGATTTAACTTGTTTCGAATTACCAATTCGAATTAGAACTCCTTACAACACCCTGACAGTTCAATGGTGTTGTCTTCAATGCTTGCCGTGTCAAATCGATACAAAAAATCTTCAAACAGCGCTATCTATTTCACTTGGATTACCTTTACAAACACTCCAGCAATCTGCTTCTTCAACACTTCTGTCCACTGTGCTTTTCTCATTATACAACCAAACAATGTGTAACTGCATTAAACACAATCATTATTAATGGCAAGTCATCATTCACAAATTAATACTTATTATGCAGGCAGAATGCCATGAGAATAGCGGCGCTTCCATCATTTCATAACAGAGATGAGAATCGATCCAGGATTCTCCTTCAACATTAATGCATTAACGCATTCCTGAATTGAGACTTTAACATTGAATCTCTAGTGTTTAACGCCTTCAACGCTGTCTATACACCGATTTCCAGCCACGCGTATCCACTCTGAACATCGATTCAATTTAATTTATTTGCAGTTCAGCTATTAAATACCTGCAATATAGATCGACTTCACCAGCATTTCAATCGATCGTTGTTTGTATTGCCAATGTCCAGAACTCTGCAGAAAACTTGCGCTCTGCTTCATACAATGTATGGTTAATTTTGCATTGAACCCAATTTCAATTTAACAGTTTTTCCCAATGTAATTTTCGTTCAAATCTATGAACATAGTTTCATAATACACCCTTAAAAATCGACATAAAAGTATACAGATTCCTCATTTCAATAAGAGCTATAATACTTGTTAAATTCGATTCTTAACTTATGTGCAAAGCTGGTTTATCAAATGACTAAATTTAAAAACTTTAACTTATTATACCAATTCGACCACAAATATAAAACTCACACAAAATTCCTCATTGTATAAACAAATGCAAATCAATCTCAAAACCCTTTGTGCATGGCCAGATATTCAACAATTGGCCCTTACAAAATGCCAGAGGCGTACAGCCTTGGCTATTCAAGCCTTCTTCAACCACTCTCACTCACACTCACTCAATGTTCTTTTTCTCACAAATCCCTTTCCTATTTATACAAATTTAAAAATCATTTAATTAAATGCTCAATCCCTTAAAATCCTCAACAAACCCCTAAATCTCTCATCATCCCTAAAGGATAGGTTTTTATCCCTAAAATCCTTCAATTTATTAAATTTCCTCATATCCTTTTATTAATAAAAATATATTCACAAAAATCTTCACCTTCTCCTATTTTATTCAAATTAATTAATAAAATATTAAAAATCATCACACTCCCTTTTAACATATTTACAAAATAAAAAAAACGCCCTTGATGCTCCTGCATCAAACTCCCCATGTAAGAAAATTCATGACCACCTGGTCATAAGTCTGGATATTTCCTCCCGGATCCCAAATTTTATTTTGTAATCTTTCCGTGCTTGTCAATTGCTTTACTACTGTTGTTATCTGCTGTTGTCTTCCCGGTTTCCATATTTTGTGCTATAATGCTCCACTTGCTCTGCTCTTGCAATCTTTCACTATCATTCTCTTGTTGTCGCTCCTTTTCTTTCTTTCGCTTGTCTTTCTCTAGGATGTTTTTATCATTATCCTCCTTATCAACTCAATTTCTCTGTCCAGTATGTCCTCTGTCTACTGATTGTTTCCATCTCTTGATTGTTGAACTCTCATTCTTGCTTACTGTTCTTCTTCACTGTTTTAATTAATTTTCTGTCACTACTATAAATGTTGTGTCACATGTTGCTCTAGCCGTCACTATGAATGTTGCGGCCTCCAAACTTCCCTCGTCCTCCTCGCTACATTCCTTCGCTCTCCATCCCAATTTCTTCTTGATTATTATTTATGACAACTACTTTGTCATCCTTCTTCAGCAATCTATCTTGGACATTCATCCTCTGCTCTTCCAATTTCCTCCTTTGAAAGTCTAATTCTCTATATAACTCAATGATTTTACTTGGAGTGGACTTTGGAAATTTTACACGATCTTCCATTTCCTTATTTGTTATTGTCTTATTATCACATGGTCTTTCTTCTGCTAAATATTCCTTAACATCCTTCAGTAGATGTTCTTCCTCTTCTTCCAAACCTGCAATCATACACAAATCATTAGTTTTAAAATCACAAGACCTTACGGTCTTGTTTAATGCTTTTGTCATCAAATCTTCTGGCTGCTTCGAATCATTCATATGATTCAACTCCTCTAGCTCTTCATCACTTTCAAAAAGTAATGTTCCACTTTCTGGGTAACATATCGAAATTTCAACATCTTCTTCAACATCTTCCTTTTGCTGTAGCTCAACTCTTTCGAGCTGCTCTATCCTCTGTTTGGCATCAATAACCTGTTAAAGTTCCCTTAGTTCCTTTATTAACTGCATATTCACCTGATGATTCCTCTTCTCTTGTAGCCTCTGCCACTTCAGCTTCTTTCTCATGACATAACCATGCTTATGGTCTTCCTCATTTCTTTGCAACATCTCCATTAACACCTCAAGCTGAACTACTATCTCAGCTTTCTCCCTCACATATTCCTCTTTACTTAACTGTCTCTGTATGCCAATTGCCTTGGCACCCTTCTCCTTTTGTCCTCTGCTGTGGTTTATTTCAGAACCTCTGTTACGACTGTCACTAGTCATCATCCTTTCCATCTCTATGAGTTTCTCACTCACTTTACTATGAGTTGTACTAAAGCCTCTTCAACAGCAAGTCCTGTCCTGCCGCCACTTACCTCACCAAGTTCTCCTCACTCATTCTTTTGACAAGCAATTGGTTCTCTATCTCTGGAACCTCCTTTGAGCACTTCTCTTTGCTCTTCCTGGGCTTCAACTCATCTGCATGTTCTAAGAACACAACTGTTCTCCTTTTCCAATCTCTATTGGAATTACCCAAGGTTCTGCTACATCTCTGTTTTCACTTAGAACTTTCGCTAGCTTCCTTTATATGTAAGCAATTTTAACCACATTGCCTTTTGGGAGTTGCAATAATACTTCAATGCAAAGACTACAATATTTTATTCTTCAAATCCAAATAAAACCATATCATCTTACCTCCAAGATCTTGTCTGATCTTGTCCTCCCATTCACCTGCACTTCAATTACCTTCAGAATTTCATCATTCCTACAAATATGTTTCAGCAAATCTTTATGCTTCCTCTGTACAATTTCTCGATATTCAACTACTGTCAATCAGATTTTAAAATCTGATCCTCTCTTCCAATCTTCTGGCTTTATCTGGAAAACTTCAGCTGTCAGCAATAATTCCTTCTTTGCTGAGTTTCTTCATATTGCCGCAACCATCAATCCTCAATCCATTTCTACTGGCAGGAACTCAAATCAAAATTAAACAACACAATACCGTAATTCAAGCGACCGCCCCAACATCGCCGCGTGTGATTCTTTCCGTCTCTCGCACCGCTTACCTCGCCTAAGAACTTAATTGTTCTTCTCCATTCTCCCACCGTACTCCGGTTGCTTGACTTTCAGATTAGAATCCGATCTCCCTTTCAGTTCCTTCAAATACCATCACACATTCAGAAATACATTCCAGTTCAACAAACCTTCTGTCTTCATTCAGAAAAACAAACATTCTTCATTTCAACAGAGCCAAGCTCTGATACCAAATTGACGCAAGCCTAGAGCTTGCAATACCCAGGATTATTACAACTTTGTGCTTATGATAATGCATCTCAGCTATTACCCTAATCAACTCAAATCAAAATCTCAACTCTTCTAATTTCGGAAGCTCATAAGATCAAATTTTATGTACCTCTCAAATTCCATTTATGGCTATTAACTATCCTTCATTTAAAATGTATTAATACCTTTTCAAATAACGATAAAAGAACTTAGTTAACTAGCCATAAACTCGCCCAAACTCCATTCCACTATATCTATATGTGCGCCCTTTTCATTTTAAACAAGTCGGGACAAATTCTTTATATGAAATTTCTTCGTTCATCCATTAATACGCCGCTTTCTTTTCTTACCATTCAATACATAACAATGAAATCACCAAATATCATTTGACTCGTAGGTTAAGAATGCTTTCCAGCAGTAGTACACAACCGAAACTTGTATAAATCTCATAACGCTGCATCAAACTGACCTTCACAATGCACCTCCACAATCGATCCTTTCATTCCATTAACACCTTCGATTTCTGGGCTATACAATGCGGTTTTTAATGAATTATGTTTCAGATTCATAACGCAACTCAACTCAATTTATGACTTACCTTTGCAGACTTTTAAAGTGACAGAACTGGATAATTACCAAGTCGCACCCTTTTACCTCTTCAGCGTGCCAATTGTTCTGTGCTCTCATGTTTTATTAGTTGACTTTGTCGGAATTGGACAGACCGCCATCACAATTTCCTTCAATAAGCTTCCACGCTCAAATTTTAACTCTGCAGTTCAAATTTAATTTCAAAAGCTGATTGTTAACAATAACATACCTTCCACCGTTCTTTCACACCTCCACGAACGTGCAATGAACCGATTTAACTTGTATCGAATTACCAATTCGAATTAGAACGCCTTACAAACACCCTGACAGTTCAATGGTGTTGTCTTCAACGCTTACAGTGTCAGATCGATACAAAAAATCTTCAAACAGCGCTATACTATTTCACTTGGATTACCTTTACAAACACTCCAGCAATCTGCTTCTTCAACACTTCTGTCCACTGTGCTTTTCTCATTATACAACCAAACAATGTGTAACTGCATTGAACACAATCATTATTAATGGCAAGTCATCATTCACAAATTAATACTTATTTTGCAGGCAGAATACCATGAGAATAGCGCTTCCATCATTTCATAACAGAGATGAGAATCGATCCAGGATTCTCATTCAACATTAACGCATTAACGCATTCCTGAATTGAGACTTTAACATTGAATCTCCAGTGTTTAACGCCTTCAACGCTGTCCATACACCGATTTCCAGCCACGCATATCCACTCTGAGTATCGATTCAATTTAACTTATTTGCAGTTCGGCTATTAAATACCTGCAATACAGATCGACTTCACAAGCATTTCAATCGATCGTTGTTTTTATTTCCAATATCCAGTCACAGAACTCTGCAGAAACCTTGCGCTCTGCTTCATACAATGTATAGTTAATTTTGCATTGAACCCAATTTCAATTTAACAGTTTTCCCCAATGTAATTTTCGTTCAATTCTATGAACATAGTTTCACAATACACCCTTATAAATCGACATAAAAGTATACAGATTCATCATTTCAATAAGAGCTATAATACTTGTTAAAGTCGATTCTTAACTTATGTGCAGAGCTGGTCTATAAAGCTTATCAAATGACTGAATTTAAAAACTTTAACTCATTAAACCAATTCGACCACAAATATAAAACTCACACAAAATTCCTCTTTGTATAAACAAATGCAAATCAATTTCAAAACCCTTTGTGCATGGCCAGATATTCAACAATTGGCCCTTACAAAATGCCAGAGGCTTACAGCCTTGGCTATTCAAGCCTTCTTCAACCACTCTCACTCACACTCACTCAATGTCCTTTTCTCTCAAAACCCCTCCTATTTATACAATTTTTAAAAATCATTCAATTAAATGCTCAATCCCTTCAATTCCTCAACAAACCCCTAAATCTCTCAACATCCCTAAAGGATAGGTCTTTATCTCTAAAATCCTTCAACTAATTAAATTCCCTCATATCCTTTTATTAATAAAAAGATATTTACAAAAATCCTCACCTTCTCCTATTTTATTCAAATTAATTAATAAAATATTAAAAATCATCACACCCCCTTTTAACATATTTACAAAATAAAAAAAACGCCCTTGATGCTCCTGCATCACTTATTTATAGTTACATCAATACAAATTTTTTATTAATTTTATTTTGGTACAACTTTTGAATTGAATTTAACTTTGGTTACATGGATTGTGGTGCAAAAAGTGAATTGAAAATTCATAAATATTATTTTATTGGTTTAGCTATTATTTTATTATTTCCTTAGGAGGCCCATTTTAGACCTCAAAATTCCCCTAATGGCTGGAAGACTTGCTTTAGGTCATTCACATGATTGGTTACTTGTTTAGAAAAGACTGTAATGTCATCTAAATAAATAACCACTGATTTATTTATGAGCCCCCTAAAAGCTGTGTCCATAGCATTTTGAAAAGTTGCACATGCATTAATTAATCCAAATGGCATCTTTTGATAGGCGTAAGTTCCCCACTTAGTCCTGAATGTAGTCTTTAATTTGTCATCTGGATGTACGAGGATTTGGTTATATCTTGAAAATCCATCTAGAAAGGACATAAGTTCAGAACCAGCTATTGTCTGCAGTACTTGTTCCATGGTTGGTAATGGAAAGTTGTCCTTTTGACATGCTTTGTTTAAATTCCTAAAATCAATACAAATTCTAATATCGCCATTCTTCTTCCTAATAGGTACCAAATTTGATACCCATTTAGAATTCTTGACTGGAAAGATGATTTTTGCCTTGAGGAGTTTATTCAGTTCTATTTTGATTTGATTTTCCAGATTTGGATGAATCTTCCTCAATTTCTGCTGTATAGGTTTTTCTTCTAAGATCATGGGAATGGTATGTTGAATAACAGAAGTGTCATATGTTTTAAGATCAGTGTAATCCCAAGCAAAGACAATTTTGTTCATTCTAAATAACCTGATAAATGATAATCTTTCTTTGGAAGATAGATCAAGACCTAGATTGACATTTTGAGGTTTTTCGTCAGTTCCTAGATTTACTAACTCAAATCTTAAGGTAGAGCTTTGAGTTTTTGAGTTAGTAACTCTTTTAAACCTATCTTTCAGATCATATAGGTCTTCTAACTTGACAACAGACTTGGGAATAGGATTTTCGTCTTCTTCTTCCTTAATATGAATGTCATGTTCATTTTCATCCAAAATTTGACTATCATAAGATCCTTCAGATGTTAAGAAATCTATGATATCTGAATCATCATTGAATACTCTCCAATTGGTAATATTATCAGGAACAAATGGTCTAAAAATTAATTCAATGGAAAATCAATTGGGTCTAAACTCTTGAGATGGAATTAACTTTGATGCTACATTGGTCAATAGATCTGCACTAGCATTCTGCATCCTAGGTACAAAAGAAATATTAAAGGCTAAGAAATGAATGGTTAATTCTTGGACTAATGATTGATATTGCTTTAAATGTCTAGAATTACAATGAATGGTATTTCTTACCTGTCTAACAATGATTTCTGAATCTCTTAGGACTCTCAGATATTTAATATTAACATTAATGGCTTTGTACAAACCTTGGACTAATGCTTTGTATTTAGCGATATTGTTTGTACAATTGAATTCTAGTTTGCAGGCTAACATGGTTTTTTCTCTTTCTGGGTTTATTAAAATACAGCGAGCGCCTGCACCATCTTCAGATTTAGAACTCTCAAAATAAAGAGTCCAAAATAAAGAACTAACCACTGTTTTATCTACAAAATTTATACATTTGGAACTATCTGTCTGGGAAAAATTCTCAATCTGAGAAACAACTACATTATCAAAGAAAGGTGATGGTTGAGCATTGAAATTTCCCAAAAATGACTCTGCTAAGTAGTTTCCAATAATGTTATTATTGAATGCTACTGGCTCATTTACTTCTTCAAGATCAGTGACTGTATGTTTCATGAACTTTTCACGGTCTACCCGAATTTGATTTGGCTTTCCATTATATGGTAGCCACATATGAGACCAGTCTGTTGCAAAATATCCATGAAGTTTTTCAGACTAGTCCTGGCTTAAAACTAAGCCGTAAAACTCAGGAATATCAGCCACCAGTATATCAATTATTTGAGTAACCTTAGGGTTTGATGACAAGCTGATGGAAATTGAATTTATTTCTTCTCCTCCCACTACTCTGGTTCTATCAAGTTGTACTATATGAACAAGGGAACTCTGAGGAGTTATGTTCAACTTAGCACAGACTGATTTTGGCATTATATTAGAGGAAGCCCCTGAGTCTATTAAACAATTATGAACGTTTTTATTATAGATCTCATAGGTTAAGAGAAATGGAGGAGTATGAGAGATGGATCAATCACCTATCATAATCAAGTCTGTAGCATCTAATTTAGTTGAAAGAGAAGGTGGCTTATCCATTTCATTAGCAGCTTGTACTATTACTGGAGCATGTAAGGTTGAAGCAAGAACCGCATTTAAGTCTCTAAGTAAGATTTTATGTTTTTCTTCATATCTTCAACTACATTATACTCAATAGTGTCAGAGACTACCATTGTCTTAGATGTAGGTAGAGTATCTGAAGTAACGAGACTTGTTTGTGTAGCCTTTGAAGTAGAATTTTTGCTTACTGATTTATCCTTAGCAGGAGTTGAAATCTTTTGTTGTTGATTTGGTTGCGTTGCTTCAGTAGTCTTTTTGCTCCTTGTACTCACATGTAAAGCTTCACGTTGTTCTTCATTTGGTAGGATGAAATCCCACATTCCATTTAGTTCAACTTCTTATTCTTCATCATCCTCTTCTTCCTCTGTATCTTGATCAGATTCAGCAATAGATATGATATTTGGAGGTTGAGTATTAGAGGACTGACCTTTATTAAAGTTTTTGAAAGTCTTTTTTGAGCTACAATTTTCAACGACTTGTTTCTTGATATCTGCCATCTCATTTGTCATAGTCTTCAAAATTTTTTGAAGACCTTCCACATCAAAAGGGTCTTTTGGCAGTTTCTTTTTAGAATCATCTTTGAAAGATACCTTTTTTGATTTTCGATCTTCTTGAGAATTCTTTTTCTCAAGAGCGGTTATGCGTTTCTCTACAGATAGAGATTCCTTCATGTTTTCTGAAAGTGTCGACAGTTTTGCTTTATCAACAAAAATAACTATATTGGATGGAAGAGATGAAATATACCACTCAATTTGAACTTCTGCACTAGGAACTGATGTAGCAAGAATTTTATTGAGTAATTTATTAAATCTTGAATTAAAATCTTTTATCTTCTCACCTGTTTTAGCTTTTAGATTTGATAAATCATTGATGAGTGTAAAATGGTCCTGTCATCTCCAAACTTAGCTAGAAATTGTTCTTTGAACATATTCCAGCTAGTTATAGAGCGGGTAGGCAGTGAAAAATACCAGGATCCCGCGGATCCTATTAGAGTATACAGAAATAAGCTTACAACACAATCCTCTTCAACTACTTCTTTTAGATTGATGGCTAACATAAAATTGTGAATGTGTTCTTCTGCCGGAAGACCATCTTCAGGATTAAATTTAGGTAACCACCTTTCAGGATATTTTGGAAGAGCATGAAGAGGAGCAGACATATTTACAGCCCCTGGATTGTTCCATGGATGGCTTGCCATTGGAGCTTGGGTGGATGTGATGGATTGAGTTTGAGTTGAAGAAGAGGCAAGCTGAGTGCTAGGACTAGTTGAAGGGATAGTAGTTTGAGTACTGGAACTAGTTAAAGTAACCTTGATTGTTGGAATGGAAGTTGTGGAAGTGAGCGGAGGTAATGATGATGAATGGGATAAGAATTCGCTGGCGATTGACTCTGATTGAGTTTTCTTTATTCTCTTTCGAGTACTATCAATGGGAAATTCAAAAGGAAGAATTCCTGCCTTTTGACTTTCTGATCGAGTTAATATTCTTCGAGGTTGTAAAGAAGACGAAATACTAATATCCGATATTTGAGAAGATTCAGGCTTTTCAACAGAAATGGATACTCTTTCTAACTTTTCTATCAAAGACTGAACTTCTGGGGAAGCTTGATGAGAATCAGGAGATAGTATGGGTTGAGTATCACTAGGAGACTTAGGAGAAGGATGATCAACTTCAGATTTTAAAGATGAGGATCTAGATAATTTTTTGGAAGTTGATGGGGATCTAGAGGGAGAGAGACTCTTAGATTGACCTTTAGATTGATCAGACCTTTTTGCCATTCAGAAGGCCCTCCTTCTAGTGCCAGAATGTTGAGGCCTCGGAATTCCGCTGCCAAAACATGGGGGAAAACCACCCGGTCCGAACCTTAAAGCAACTCCTTTTCCGTTTGGTGTAGTGGCTCTCATTGGGGATAATGGGACCAGTTTCTCAATAAGGATGATTTTGGGGTATGTTTTGATTATACAATATGCAATGGAAAATGATTCTAATCTATCACATGCATCTATCTAAACTATTTATTCTACTATATACCCGGGGTGTTTCTTCCTTCATGCGATCTAAAGAGATATCCTTCAACTATTAGTAATGTAGATTATTTAACAGTTGAAAGAGATGAAAATTATGTAAGATGATTCTTCTAACAAAATAGTTTGATTAGAGAAATTGTGAAAAATATATCGCATTCATATATGTGATTATATATTTAATAAGAAATCACAAACAAATATTAGAACATAAGTGCATGTAACATTCATCTATAATAACATTTCAAATATATTATGCAATAAAAAGATGTCTGTCAATCTATAAAGCAAGACTTAATACAACTGAATAGAAGTACCATATGTACGAAGTTCTACTCGTGTAAACTGTCAGTAATTGATTTTCTCCTCTTCACTTTCAAGCAATTTAAAGAGTACAGTAGTGCAACATCAGTTAAACAACTTTAATTGTCAAAAGATAACAGACTGTGTTCCATTAATTCATCAAAGCACTCACAAACTTACAATAGTGCATTCTTTGCAAATGTTTTTGACAAATTTCTGGACCCTTCTCTAAATGCATGAGAGGCGTTTAAATACTAAACTAACTATTTTCTAAAATAGATCATTACAAAAAAATAGAGGAGGTTTCAAACAACCATCCTCGTAAGACTAACTTTAACTACAATCTAGGAAAATAAGGAACAATATGACTTATGAGTCCCGATCTTTCTTTCGGATTTCCTCCCGAAGTTGACAAATATCTAGCATGGGCTTGAGCTGAGCTGGCTGCGAAATCTGTGATCTGACCTGTCCTTTGAAAATCGCATTTGAGAGTGCTGGTTGCGATCTTCTCGTCGAATTTGTTAAAGACTGCAGGGTCTGGTATTGATGATAAGGTTTGATCAGAAAATTCCAATAATTTTCTTGATCAAACTTATTTACTTTTTTAATTGTTTCATCCTGCGTTTCTGCCTTTTGTTTCCATTGTGTTTCTAGTTGTTTGACTTCTGCGAGCACTTCAGACGTGCACTCTTTGATAAGTTCTGTTTTCACAAGCTGTTCACACACAGATTCAATTATTTCCTTTGCCAACTTGAATGCTTTTACTGCTGCTTTCTTTGCTTGCTTTATCCGTGCTTCCCAATCTTTGAATAAGATTTCGTTGTGAAACTTATCTACCTGGGGTAGATCAACTTCCTTGCCTGAGTCTGATGCTTGCCATTGAATTTGTTCATTGATTTTCTTCTCGATCTTCTCACATTCATGTTTCTGGATAGCTACTTGCTGGATCAATATTTTACTTGAGTCACAATGAGAGCCAGTAATAGAAGCTTGTTGGCAAAATACTTCTTGTTGTTGCTTTAACTTAGCATTTACATCCAATGCTTCCTTTATGAATTGCTCTAACTATGGCTGGCTTTGTAATCTGGTCATTGTTGCTTCCAGTTGTGTTTGCTTCTCAGTGATTTCTGCTCGATGCTGCAAATTAAGACTGTCAAAATCTTTTTGAAACTGGGCCATCTTCGATTTCATTTGCTCGTTGGAGTTGGACATTTCTTGATCTAACAACCTCTCTAGTTCTTGTATTCTATCTTCCTTCTGCTTCAATAACATTTTAACCTCAGTGGCCTTATCAACAATGGCAGTAGCATATGTCCTTGCAAACTGTGATAGTTTGGTTAAATGTTCAGTAGGATCAGCTAGGGGATCCTTCCATAAAACGTCTACTAATTCATTTGTAAGATCTGAGACTGTCTCATCAATTCTTCTCCTTTTGTTTGTCTTGACTACAGCCTTATGACTAGGACTGTAGAAGATATCCAACGAAGGAATTTCCTCAACTTGTAACACTATCTGTTCTGTAGGGTAAGCCGGAATGATCTCTCGATCATGAGTTTCTGGAACTTGTTGTAGTGGAGTAACAATTTCCACTAACTTCTGGGAATGTTCAGGTGTCTGAAAACTAGTAGCTTGATCAGTATTGGGATTGGTTTTAGGAGTTTTTATTGCTTTAGAAAACTCATCCCATTCACTACTCAAATTCTTTGGTTGGGACTTTTCTCACTGATCAAGTGTATCTTGACTGTGTTGAACTTCTTGAGAAGTTGACTTTGTTCCATTACTTCCTTTTTTCTCCTGCATCTCAATCTCTTTAATTACTTGATCAACTATCTTTTTCGGGCTTTCCTTTCTGTTTTCAGATTCATTTTCAGAATGATCCGAATTGTGAGATTGATGCTCTGATTGCCCCGACTCATTCTCAGACATTTCTTTTGTTTCATTATTCAAGCTAATACCTGGAGTAGGTCTGTTGACATCTTCAATAGTTAATAAGTTAAGCGGAATTCTCTCCAGTCTCTTATTTCTGTATGTTTGGAAGGCTTCCAAATCATCTTGGTTGAGTTGCATACTGGATGCAAACTTAAGTATATATGAAAACTTTTCCATACCTTGAAAGAAATCATAAAATTTGTCTATTCTTTTACAAAAGGCTTCATTTTGAGCTTTGTGATGTAATTTTTAATTACATCATTTGGATCATATGGCCGTTTTGGCATTACTGCCAAATTCAACAAATTAATCTTTGAAACTTCCTTGTAGGCATGACCAATATCAAAAAGTGCAAAAGTACCGCACTGTAAAGGGAAATTAGGCGAAACGACCTTCTTAGCATCTTTAAGCTGTTTAGAAATACCATTAACAAGTTGGTAGGAAATACCATTAATATGGTAGGACATGGGGAGAAGCATAACTCCCAAATACTCTGACATATGTGAAACTCTCTTCTGAAAACCATCTAGCAACAAAAAGAATATCTGTACTAGCCTCTTTTGAAGCCCTAGGGGCTTTCTCATTAAATATCATCTGGTGCATAGGCAACATGACTCTATGGCAAATGTTGTAAAAATGCAAATGGAAGTCTGAATCCCAAAGGGCTCTGTGATAAATATGGATTGGAGTAGGGTCTTGGGTAGTCCATTTTCATCCCATGGTAGGAAAACTAGAAGAAAAGAAAATTGCGTCCATGACATAGGCACTCATGTAAAAGGGAGGTATTTCTCTAGATGAAACACTTCTTTTACTCCTATACTCCATGATGTGTCTAGCTAAATTATCAGATAGGATATTTGCCCAATTCATAATTAAAGAATTGACGATTGCGTCAATTAATGGGACCCAATCTACAGAAAACCTAGTGGTATCAGGTTTTGCATATAATCTGGACAACATACTGGTAGCATAACAGTAAGGAGAAGGAATTTGGGTAATTGGGTACATACCGAGTTTATCTCGCTTAAGTTTGCCTTGGTCTTCTTTCCATTCCTTTATGACTTTCATCAGATCTGGATTTTTTGTTCTAAAGCTTTGAAGAAAAGCCTTGTCATATTTCTGTTGCGGGGAGGGTAGATGGTACATTGCTTGTAAGTCTTCTACCCTGAATGACCCAATATTCTCGCCTTTTGAATCTTTGAATGTTCTGTCTTCTATGCTTAAGTGGTCGGTTACCCACTTAACCATGTCTATATAGAGAAGAATCTTTGGCCTTGCTGCGACCTTATGGATGAATGAACATGCAGCGTCGAAGTAGGTCGGGTATGAAGAAACCGATTTGCCTGCTGAAGCAACTTTGTCTATTACCCTTGGTTTTTCATCCTCGAAAAGCTTATACATTGCTTCCCATAATGAAATGCCGCAATCCTTGTGGCAGGGGGTGTCTGAAAACAAGGGAGACATATCTGAGTCTTCGGTATATGATGCTTTGTCAATTTCTTTGCCTTTCTTGTTCATTTCAATTTTCCTTACTCAGTTAAGTGGTCTCCTGATTTCAAGTGAACAGAGCGAACATTAAAAGTATAGAGAACAGGGAGAAAAACATAATTGAAACAAATGTGGCATTTAATCACTTCAACATATGCTCGAAGTAGATATGAATCTATCAAAACCTTACTTCTATTAAATGTTATTAATGACCAATAATCTTTTTAAATAAAATCTCTTACACCTTCACGTGAAATGTCTATCGATCAACTTAAAGAGTTGTATCTCGTATTTCGGTTTGATATGACAATAGTTATTTCGCATGCTTGAGTAATTAAATGCCATTCATCGCATATCACAACTTATAACTTTTTCATTTATGATGTTACCCATAAATTTTGCGAAATGCGATCTGCGCAAATCGCACATCGCAACTTTTATGCGGTAAATGAATTTGCTTTCAGTTAAGTCCTGCGAACTGCAAAGTGCGCATTCAAGAAGTCAAGCGGATGCACTTTATGGGACTTTGGAGCTTTATGTTGATTACTTTATTGGCTCGTCGGGTCCGCATAATTGCAACTTATACCGAATTGATTTATAAATTTGATCGGTTAAATGAGGTGCGATGCGATTTTAATTTATCACGACGATTAAAGCATTTGCAATAAGATTTTAATATAACTTCGGAAAAGGCTTAGCACATTTCGCAGCCCGCGTGACTTAGTGGGTTTCAAGTCTTTTAAGTTTGCAAGTTATGCGGTTTGCGATGCGCACTAAGGAATAAAGTGGAAAAAGCACAAAGAAACTTTATTTCCTAAAGTTTTTTGACTTAAAGCTAAAAATAAATGAAAATGATTTTTCTAATTATTTCTAAAGGGTCCACATTAATTATCAAATCGGAAAATTGGTTTCTATTGTTCATCTTGTAGAAAATTCAACATGGTATTAGAGCTTTGTTGAAAGAGCAACCACTAAAGTCAGCATAGGAGGCAAGTGTTCAACAACTTGACTAGATTTTTTGATCTGTTGCCACATGGTCCCAAGTCTCAAAATGGAAGACAAGTAAGAAATGTTAAGAAAGAAACTATTCTAGAGGCAGAGGGAGTTGAGGAGAGTTTTTATTTCCGCTCCTTTAGGCACTATTGCCAATAGCTGTGATGTTTGGTTAGTGGATAATGGTGCTTCTAGGCACATGACTGGTTTACAAGATGCTCTCATTGATTTTACTGAGAGAGGTTCAACATTGCAGGTGGAACTTGGAGAAAATACCAAGTATAAGGTGAAAGGAGTTGGGTCAACTGCGTTCTAGTTGGAGTCCAAAGATTCACTACACATGGGAGATGTTTTTTATGTACCAGGATTGAAGAAGAATCTGCTCTCTATCTCAGTACTGGAAGATAAGGGTTATCGAGTTGATTTTATGGTCAGGTTCTTATATGGCATAAAGGCTCAAGCATGGACTTAGCAGAAGTAATTGGTGTTTGAGAGGGAGGTCTATACAAACTGATAGGACGACCGACCCAGGCATTGGTACATGACAATATGAGTTTATGTGAGTTGTGGCATCAAATATTTGCCATTTGCATTATAGGGCTTTACTTGAATTGAGGCAGATGGTTACAGGTCTTCCAAAGCTCTAGGTAGTAGAACATGATGGTGTTTGCAAGGGTTGCGCACTTAGCCAAAGTGCCAAGGGATTTCTTCCGAGCTTATCCCATAGATCCAAGGGGATCTTGGATCTAGTACATTCATATTTATGCAAACCTATGACTGCATTCTCCTTGGGTGGCTACTTATACTACGTGATATTCATTGATGATTTCTCTCGGAAAACTTGGATCTATTTCATGAAGACCAAGGATGAGGTTTTTAGCAATTTTCAGGAGTTCCAGGTTCAAGTGGGGAATTAGAAAGGAAGGAAGATCAAAGTCTTAAGGTTAGATAACATAAGAGAATATACTTCTAGGGACTTGAGTGATTTTTGGAAGGAGGTAGGGATCAAGGGGGAGTGGATAGTTCCTTGCAATCCTCAATAGAATGGAAATGCGGAAAGGAAGAACATGACTATTGTGGAAGCGATAAAGGCGGTGAATTCATGATCAGGATCTACCCATGTTCTTATGGGCAGAGGCAACTAGCACAATTGTTTATATTTCGAACCAAAGTCCTCAAAGGATATTGGAGGACAAGACTCTTGAGTAGGTATTCACAAGAGTGAAGCCAAGGGTCAGTAATTTAAGGATCTTTGTTTGTCCAGTATATGTTCATGTGCCCAAGGAGAAGAGGAAGAAGCTAGAACCTTCTGGGAAGAAGCGTACTTTTGTGGGATACAACGAGACTTGGAAGGCCTACAGGATCTACATTCCAGGACAACATTAGGTTGAGGTTAGTTGGGATGCTCTTTTTGATGAGGAGGTAGCCTTCAAGGAGTCTAGAGATTCCCACATGGAGATTGATAATGAGGAGTAGGAGACTTCGAAGGATACAGGTATAGACTTTTCCATTCCAGTTGTTGTTGAAATGTGTAGCTTGGGAGGTACTTTGACAACCGCTGGGGTACTGGGTTTGTGAGGACTTGACCCATGGAAATGGAGCTTTGTGGGCTATGTACCCAAGCAGTGGGTTTTGTACCCAATGTTGTGGGCGTAAGACCAAGTGGAGAAATTGATAGTTTATTCATTGAATGCATGAGGAGCACCCTTAAAGGACTAAGGGGCACCTAAGGCTTCAATGGAGTGGCAAAAGACCAATGAAATGGAATTTATTTCTAATGAAAGTGGGGTTTTTGTGGTTTGGTTCAAGTTAGCTTGACCCATGGGTTTTAATATGCTCCCCTAAGATCACTATAAGTAGGAGTGAATTCAAGCTCACAAGTGCAATTCATCATAAGGAGACAAGCTCAAGAAGCCGCAAACCTCAAGGAGTCGAGTTGGAGAAGTAAGGACAAATTTCTTGTAATCTGAATTAGGACGTGGAGGGCTGGAGCATGGTTCTATTGTTTGGCACGGTGGTTTATGGGTGAAAGACCTGCGTTTTTGTGAGAGGATCTTTTGAAGTTTAGTTAGGGTAGGAGCCCTAATTTCTGTGGATAAAGAGATCGCAAGGTCTGGTGATTGAGCAGAAATAGGGGCCGAGTACCTTGACCTTCAGCGTAGGAGACTGAGATTGCTGGAGAAACTACAAACCAGTGTTTAGAGGCCGAACTGAGGTAGCCGCAAGAGACAAGGGTCCGAATCCGTAATGGGAGCATAAGGCTAGTACAGGGCCGAGAATCTCAGAGGTTGTGGGCACATAACCAAGTTAACTGTGGGTTGATTTGTGGGAAAATTTCAAACTGAAATCTAAACAGTTGCAGTGATAGATTTATTTCTCCTACTTATTATTTCAATAAGTTATTATTCAGAAATCTTCTGACAAATATCGAAATAAATACTACTGCAACATTCACAATTATATATGCAGAGAAACAAACAATAGAGAACATAAGCACAAGAATCAATCACATGTACACAGTTATTTTTGGACAATTGTCCCCGAAAAAACCCAATGTGGGAAAATTGGTGCAGCAGATGAGGGTTTTATTAATTCTTCAGCAAATGATATCTTTACAGGGAAATATAAGCGCAGATAAATTCTGAAACACCTGAGACTGAATTTCCGACTTACTCGGACAATTCTCTGACACCTTGAACAACCCCTGCATGCTCCTGCGTCTCTCTGCATGATTCACTGTGCAGTCCCAGCGCTGGACTGCGTGAGTCTGTGTGGGTTCTCTGCGCTGCAGCCTCAAGCTGCCTCTAGTGACCCACTGCTGCCCTCCATCCCTGATCTTTATCACCACTGACTCCCTCCTTCTGCTTCTGCAAACTTCTCGCCCTACAACTCTCCCACTGAAATCGAATTCTACATCAGAATGGATCTCCTTCAGCTACTGAGTGTATGCCTGATTTATTTTCCAAATGACCCTCAAGCCTTCTTTTATAATCTTCCTGAGAGAGAACCAACGGCCCAGATTAAAATATTAATCAATGGCTAAGGTTAAAACTTGACTCTATCCATGTTTTATGGAAGATTCACACTCTGACTTATTAATACCCTTTAATTATTTCATTTCCCTAAGTTTAGACTTAGGGTCTTCATTAAAATAATTAATTATTTTAATAAGTCATGAACTGAGTGGAATTTCCACAAACTGTTTCTGGGTTCTTTGGAATGCTGTTGTCCAAGCCTCCCTGCAAAGTTTGAGACTTGGAACACTTCCAGATGCTACAAAAATAAACACTCCCTCTTAGCGAGGAAGGTGTTCGAACAATATGCCTGCTGCATGCTGCTCTGATTTTGAAGCACCCTATGTGTTGCTGATCTCAGGATTCTGCACCCCATCTGCTGCGCTGTTGCCTCTTGTACTACTGCCTTTGACACTGCCAATGTCACTGGTACCGCTGTACCACAGCTCCCTCTGAATACTGAATCTATCCATTCCTGCTACTGGAAGGGATTCTTCATCATCCCCATCTTTTCTCTGAAGTAGACAAACTTTGTCTTCCCTAGAGCCTTTGTGAGGATGTTTGCCACCTGTTCTCCTGTTGGAGTGTACTGCAATTGAACAATTCCATGTTGTACACAATCCCTGATGAAGTGACACCTAATGTCAATATGTTTCGACCTATCATAAAACCCTATAGTAGCTAGAAGACCAGTTTTCCCGCAGTGGGTTTTTTCGGGGATAGTTGTCTAGAAAATCCTTGTGTGTCACTTTATCATTATGCATGTATTTAGTTTAGATCTGTATATGTGTAGACTGTTAATGTATTTACTTCGATGTTAATGTTGAATATTTCAGATTAATAACTTGTCCAAGTAGGAAAAGTAAATCAAGATTTAACAGTAGGGTTTTTGCATAAGTAATATTCAGAAATTTTCATAGAGAGTACATTGGACGTCAACGAAATATGTGTTGCGAAATATACGAGGTACAATTGAGTATGGTTTGAGATTTGCTCGAGGTGATGGTGTCAGGTTGATGGGATATACAAATGTAGATTGGGCAAGTAGTGCAGTGGATCGGAAAAGCATTTCAGGGTGCTGCTACTGTATTGGATTAGGGGTTGTCTCCTGGTACAATAGGTTGCAGAAGCATGTGGCATTTAGTTCTGTAGAAGCATAATGCATGGCAACGAGCATGGCTACATGTGAGGCCATATGGCTTCAAAAGCTGCTAGTGGCACTATTTGGTGAAAGGTTGGAGTCGCCCGGTATTTGCTATGATAATTAGAGTCGCATCAAGCTCTCTGAGAATTCGGTGTTTCATGATAGGTCGAAGGACATTGGCATCAGATACCACTTCATGAGGGATTGTGTACAACGTGGATCAGCGCGATTGCAGTATGTTTCCACAGATCAACAGGTAGCAAATATTTTGACAAAGGCCTTGGGTAAAGCAAAGTCTTTTTTCTTTAGGGACAAGTTGGGAATAGTGGAGAGCACCTTCCTTGCTAAGGAGTGTTAGTTTTTGTACCTCAGACAAGTATTCTAGTCTCAGATGGTGTCTATGAGACTAAGGAACACAATGGATTAATTATCTCCAATACCCATAAAAAGTTTCCAAGTGAAATTGTCTTCATTAAATTAATTAGTCAGTTTTAATTATTTTCCTAAGTCTAACTTAGGAAAATGGGTTAATTAATCGGGATTAATTGAGACAAATCGATTTTGCTCTAGAGACTTCTAGAAAAGTTATTTTTAGAAGTTGATATGATCTTAGCCATTGATTGAAGTTGGATCGCAGCCATTGATTCATCAACGAGAGATTATAAGAGGAAATCAATGGGGCCTTTGGAGATCATTCGATGCAATAATGACAAGGGCACAGTGACAGCGTGGGAGACACCGGTAGTAGGGTTTCAGTAGGAGAGATTGAGGAGAGAATTTCTGGAGAGGATTCTTCACAGATTATTTCCAGTTGTGTCAGAGGGAGACCGATTTTATTCTGCAGTGGGAGGCTGAATTTCCAAAGCAAGTAGCCAGATTATCCACTGCATATTGCTAGAGGCTCATTTTAGTTTCCAGTTGCTAGAACTATTTGCTGGAGGCAGTTCGAGTTGGTTTAGCGACTTGTTGGAGGTAGTTCATCTTGCCAGAATAATTCCTGGAAGGTAGTGCACATTTCCAGAAGGAGGTGCTAGTTGGTTCAGGCAGAGCGAGAAGCTAGTTTGAGGCAATGCGAGTTGCTAGAGTTGGGCTGAGTTGTTTTCCGATGGGTCAAATTGCTTCCTGGGTTCGATTTGACCAGTAGAAGTGAAGAAATAATTTTGCCGGAGTTTTTGCTAGAGAAAGGCAAAGCAGCTGAAGTAATCCTTGATTTGTTGAAGAATAATAAAATCCCTCATCTGCAGAACTGGTTTTCCCTTTGGAGTTTTTCAAGGGACAATTTGTCCAAAAATATTGGTGTTCAATTTTGTGTGTTATTTTCAGTTCTTGTGATTATTTATTTGTGAAATTGCAGTTATGTTTTTATCAGTATTTGCCGTGAATTAATTTCCAGAAGACAAATAATCTGCAAATATAGAAGATTGATAATCAGTAACTGCAATAGAATTTTCACAAAAGCAACATGAACTTTCAACTAAGTTGGGATTGTGTTATACAATGTGATGGATCATAGGCATTATTTATCATATGAAGCTATGCTTAGGAAGACCGTCTCTCTTTGTGTCCTCGTGAGTATTTCATTTGACATTTCAGATTCTTCTAATACAGCATTTCATCTGTGTATTTTCAAATTTCCCGTTGCCATTCTTGAATTTGTTTCTTTTAATGCCCCTGTCATTTCAAAATAGTACATTCAGCTGTGTTAAAAGTTTTATGTTCATATTTTGTTCCTCTATAAAATATGCACATGCTGAAAACTTGATATGAATGGCTGCCAGGTATTCAGATGGATGCAGCAACAGGATTGGTACCGTGCAGACAATGGTGTTTATTCCAAGTTGATATCAATCATGGGAAAGAAGGGTCAAATTCGGCTAGCCATGTGGCTCTTTTCAGAGATGCGTAAAACTGGATGTCGACCTGACACTTCTGTTTACAATGCAGTGATCCAAGCACATTTACATACTAAAGATAAGGAAAAGGCTCTCGCAAAAGCCTGTGGATATTTAGAGAAAATGAAGGAGAAAGTTAGATGTCAACCCAACATTGTCACCTACAACATTCTTCTGAGGGCTTATGCTCAAGCCTGCCAGGTGGATAAGGTTAATGCATTGTTTAAGGAGGTTGAAACATATGAGATTGCGACAAATGTTTATACTTATAATGGTGTGATGGATGCTTATGGTAAACATGGAATGCTTACAGAAATGGAGCAGGTTCTTGCTTGTATGAAGAAAGACAAATGTAAACCTGACATCATTACTTTCAATTTACTTATAAATGCATATGGAAAGCATCAAGATTTTAGCAAAATGGAACAGGTATTTCAGAGCTTGCTGCAGTCAAAGGAGAATCCTACTTTACCAACATTCAATTCAATGATCACCAATTATGGTAAGGCTAGGCTCATGACAAAGGCAGAATTGGTCTACGAGAAGCTCACTAGCTTAGGCTATGAGCCGAGTCAAGTTACATATGAATGCTTGATTCTGGCATATGGGCATTGTGGCTCTGTTACGAAAGCAAGAGAAATATTTTCGGAAATGATAGATACAGAAATTAACATTCAAATTTCAACTTTGCATGCTCTACTGGAGGTTTATTGTAATAATGGTTTACTGGATGAGGCAGATTTATTGTTTGATAGTGCACGTAGCCTAGGGGTAGAACCTCGTGCTTCAACATATAAACTCCTTTACAAAGCATACACAAAAGCCAAAGAGACAAAATTTGTCGAGAAATTACTTAAGAGCATGGATGCAAGTGGTGTCATCCCAAACAAGAAGTTTTTCGAAGGTTTGGGTGCCCATTCTACACGAGAGTCAAATCATAATTTAAGAAATGCTAAAAATGATTCTGATCTTGCAGTGTTGGACAATCAAAGAAAGTAGAATTAGCCTTTTAAATATGTTGCGCTTGAAAGTACTTGAGAAAATAGTTCTCATCTGATGTACCAGGTAAATATCAAGCTCACTTATTGACCACCCCTTTCTATTGGTTTGGCAGTAACGTTTTGAGAGAGCGATGTAGGGCTCTTTGCCTATGTTATCCTTCTGTCAGATGTCCCTTTCTTCATGTGTTTACTATAATAATATTCATTGAATTTGATTTTGTCCAGAAAGAGTATTAATTTTTCAACTTATGCTTTGAGGATACATAGTATCTCAATGCCGTGAATGATCATATTTGTTGAACAGAAAGACCATATGCAGGTCTAATAGAATGGAAGCAAGTTCAAGTCTACCATAATAAGTTCAAATCCTTGCTTAATATATTTAGATTAAGTTTCCCAATGATTTCTAATAATTTCCGATATTTTTCCTTATATTGTCAATAATTTAAATTTTCGACATTTTGGACCCCGGCACAAAGTTGTCAGTAATAATAAATGTAACATTGATTTCATCCATGTTGTATGGGACCCATCCTCTTAAAAAGTTCTCATACTTGTATTAGCATTTAGGGAATTGGGGAATCCCAGGAAATGATCACAAACCAGTGGGAATTTCATCAAGGGATTTGGGGACTCATTGTCCCCAAGGCATTCTGGATAGATTTTAGGAGCATTTCGTATTTCAGGGATGTATTAGGAAGATTTTAGAGATGTTTTGGGTATATTTCAGGGATGTTCCAGACATGTATCTTAAGGTTTGACAATGGACATTGATGATTGGACAATATGATCTTTTCCCCCATCCATTGATTTTGTATTGCACTAAATTTAAATTCATTGTACAAGTTGCACCTCAAAATGTGGGTTTTGGATGACGGGTTTCTATTTAGGTTTCCAATGATTTAATTATTGTCTTTTCAGCTACAACATTACAACAACCAAAGCCTTTGTCAAAAACCCAAGAAATGCAACATTTCAAAACAATGAGCCTTGTGGTTATTGCTCGTGTTCTTCTCATTTTTTGGGTAATCTTAGCTTTTATACATTGTACATGGGTTTATTGAAATCATTCAAGTTCAGGTTTTCCACCATTCCAACTTTAAGCATTGTGAAAACAATTTGATAATAATGACTTGGATTGAATAATAAATATTTGAATAAATTCCTTCAATCACTAATTAGATTTGTGGTTAAATTAAACTACTCCATTATAATTATATTGGAGAGTGAAATGTCCAAGAGGAAGCATCCATGGACATGTTTTGCTTTGAAGAGAAAGGTGGTTGAGTCAAAGAGAGTTTTAAAAGCATTCCTTAAATCACTATTTAGATTTGTGGTTAAATTCAATTGTTCCACTAATTAAATT
The DNA here is from genome assembly GCA_034641835.2 of Pinus albicaulis. Taxonomy (NCBI): domain Eukaryota; kingdom Viridiplantae; phylum Streptophyta; class Pinopsida; order Pinales; family Pinaceae; genus Pinus; species Pinus albicaulis. The sequence continues at coordinate 1,240,425,798 of CM076583.1, read as the reverse complement.
AAAGAGGGCAATGCCCAAGAGGAAGCATCGCTGAACTTTGCTTTGCTTTGAGAAGAAGGGGGGTTGAGTTCAACATAAAGTTTTAAATGTGTGGTTGAGTTAGAAACAAAGTTCTAAAACTGTTCATTGGAAATACAAAGTCGTTAGCAGTGGATTAACTCACTGTTGGTCAATAATTGTCATTGATGGAATATAAGCTCTCTTAATGGAAGATTGATAGATGCTGCACTATGACATATGATGACATGGAGGACACACCATGATGAAGAAACTCTATTGATCTCTTACTGTCCCAATCACCTTCTGCACTAAAATTTTATGAACAGTCACAAAGAAAAATAAATTTAGACATCTTGGAGGCATCCTTTCACGATGAATCCTAGACCATATTATAGAGGATTTTTTCCTCTTTCCAACAAGCTCTTACTTGCCCCGAAACTCCCATTAGTTTGTGAGAAACTGAATTTTTAACATAAAAAAATATATATATATTTACAGTCAAGCCGACTTATGCAGTCATATAATGTTGGCCCTTCTTCCAATGGATGTGCCTCTTCATAGGGACAAACTACTATATATATAAATCTGCGTTCATCCATTTCAGAGTCAGAAATTTTTGGTGAAGATCATCATAGGAATTCAGAACAACAAGAAGAGTTCACAACTCTTGAACTAAGGAGGTCAAGGAGGAAGTGTTTGGGTTAAATCTGTGTTTGGGTTATCTTTAATATCTCAGACTTGAAGTAAAGACCTGGAACCTTACACAAACAACTCAACCTATTATTGCGGATAGAGTTGTGGAAGAGGCTTAAGCTCAGGTTCAGACCTGTAGCTTAAGAAAACAATGATACCGAACTGTGGCAACCACCTGTGATTGCATATCTGTGGAGGAACAAAAGCTCGGATTGTTCCAGTGGTAAACTAGACCTCACCTCAACTCAGATTTCAGACAACCATCATTGATCAGTGCTCGGACTTGGGTGGGAGGCTAGGATCAGACCTACAACACTGCTCAGACCTGTGGGAAATTATACTAATGGTGGCTTGGACTGTTAGTTGAATAGTGAACAGTCACCTTACCTCAGATTGCAGCTCGAACAGTATCTACAGAAGGTTGTTACTTATACCTAAAGAAATAACAATGAAGAATCTTGTTGATGACAGTCAAGCAAGCACATCACACATTTTCTATTAAAAAGAAGACTGAGGGATTGGTGTCCTTGGGGTAGGTGCCCCTAAACACAAGGTTGGTGCCTTGAGAAGATAGGGTCGAAGCCCTAGAGGTAGGAGCCTCATTAAAGTCCAAGTTGGTGCTTGGCAAACAGGTTGGTGCCTGTTTCATTAAAAGAGTTGGTGCCCTTCTCTCATCTATTGTATACTATTATTAAAAAGAGATTGAAGTTCTCTTTAATTCTTAATATCATTATTATATATATCTCTGTCTTTAATTGTGAAGAATCCAACTGGCAATAATTAACAATTGAAAAGAAACACTGATTCACCCCCCTCTCAGTGTTTCCAACAATTGGTATCAGAGCCAACTTCTTCATTATCAGCCTAACAGCTGGAAGAAGGATTCTTAGGCACAATGAAGAACATGGAAGCAACAGGGAAACTCCCTATCTTTAATGGAACAAATTTTAGTTTCTGGAAAAAGAGGATGACCTACTATCTAATGTCTCTTGGCCCTGAAGTATGGCACTCTGTTTTGGACGGATACAAAGCTCCCACCAGTCTTGCAACTGATCCTGATGAAAGAAAAGCCTACATTGCTAATGCCAAAGCTTTAAATTCCATCACTAGTGGAATCACCGATTCCGAATTTACGAAGTCATGAACTGTGACTTAGCCAAAGAAGGATGGGATAAATTGGTTTTGCTATATGATGGGGACTCCAAAGTTAAGAAGGCAAAGCTTCAAACCTATAGAAGACAATTCAAGGGTCTGAAAATGGATGATGAAGAAGATATTGCATCATACTTCCTCAGAGTAGCTGAAGTGGTTAACTCTCTTAAAGGACTAGGGGAAAATATTGAAGAAAACATTGTAGTTCAAAAAATCCTGAGATCACTTCCTGACAAATTCGACTCCAAAGTAAGTGCCATAGAAGAAATGAAGGACCTAGATACTCTCAAGATGGATGAACTTCATGGAATTCTTATTGCCTATGAGATGAGGAAAGGGATCCCAAATTTCAAAGAAGCAGCTTTCAAAGCCTCAAAATCTACAAAAGAAGGAAAAGGATGGAATTACAACAACGATGAATCAGACACTGAAAACGAGTTAGATAAATTTGTACGAAGACTAAAAAGGGGATCTAAGCTAAAAGGTAAGTACCCTCTTATTTGTTTCAATTGTGGAAGAATAGGTCATTACGCTGCAAAATGTCCTCATAAACATGATAGTGATGATGAAAAGGACTATAAAAGAATGATGTGCAAGAAGAAAGGGTTTAATAAGAAGAACTTCTTCTCTAAACAGGATGAGTCTGATGAAGATGAATTCGTAGTCATAAAGAGGAAATCAACTAGAAATGTGCATCAGTACAAAGAAAGCGATGATGAATCAGATGAGGAAAGTAATTATGTTGGAAGCAAAGAAACACTATTCATGGCATTTACAAATGATGATGACTCAGAAATAGAAGATGACAAAAACATGGATAGTTTGCTAATGAGTGCCATTGAAGAAAATGAGAACCTACAAAAGAAGATAATTTCTCTCAAAATAGAAAGAGAGGAAGCAAAAAGAAGGGAAGACTTCTTGAACATCAAGTTAAAAGAGAAGGATGATATCTGTGAAAAACGTGAAGCTGAAATAGTGTCCCTAAGAAAGGAATTGGAGCAAATCAAAAGGAGGTGGCAAAGCTCTCTAGCTCTTGACAACATTCTTAACACTCAAAGACCTCAACATGACAAGTCTAGAATTGGTTTCAAAGGAGAATCATCAAGTACGAAGAATAATGCCAGAAGTTATGCTGATGTACTCTCTTGCCATCCAAAAGAAGAAAAATCATCTCAGGAAAAAGGTCACATCTCAAAACCAAGATTTGAAAGAGCAACTTCAAGGAAGAATGTTGATTCAAGCTATGGATACTACAACATGTATCAAACTATTTTTCTTGGGCATTGTTACAATTGTAAAAACTTTGGGCATCAAGCTAAGCATTGCAAGGCTCATAAGAATGAAGCACCAAGATTGAATAATCAACTAAACCAACTGCGTGGGCCTAAAGAGCAAGAACAAATCAAAACTTACAATTCCTTTGATCCTTTGGCTAAGTTTGATCCGTCTTGCTCATTATGTGATGATTATGATCATAATGAACAAAATTTCCCTCTCAAAAGGGAAAAAGCTAAAAATGTAAATCTCAAAACTAATAAATGTGGCCTAGCTCTATGTGCTCATAGTGAAGAAAATCATTGGTTCGTGGATAGTGGATGCTCGAGACATATGACAGGTGACCAAAAGAAGTTTATCTCATTGAACAAGAAAAATGGAAATGTATCCTTTGGAAGTGGATTTGCTAAAATCACTGGAAAAGGGACTGTAACCCTTGTCAATGGACTAGGAAAAGCTCAAAATACCTTACTGGTAGAAGGGCTCAAACACAATCTCTTAAGTGTCAGCCAAGTTTGTGACCAAGGACATAATGTTGTCTTTAGTACAAAAAATTGTGAAATAAGAGACTCGTCCTTGGGAGAGCTTGTGGCGAAAGGAGTAAGAACACCAGATAATGTTTACATTCTCAGTAGAATCCAAGAAGATAAATGTTACTTAAGTCAAACAGATGAAAGTTGGTTATGGCACAAGCGATTGGGGCATACAAGTTTTGATAACCTAGTCAACATCAGCAAAATTAATGCAGTAAGTGATATTCCAAAAATGTGCAAACCAAATCAAGTTGTATGTGGCCCATGCCAACATGGAAAGCAAACTAGAACTAGCGACAAAACTAAGGAGTTCTCAACAACAAAACCTTTGGAAATTATTCATGCAGATTTGTGTGGGCCAACTAGAAGTCCAGGTCTTCAGGGTGAAAGGTACTTTGCTCTATTTGTTGATGACTATACTAGAATGATGTGGATATATTTCATAAAATATAAATTCGAAGCATTTGAATGTTTTAAAAATCTTAAGGCTCTCATTGAGAATGAGAAAGATTCTAAGATTAAATGTCTTAGAACGGATAGAGGAGGAGAATTCTCCTCAAAAGAGTTCGATAAATTCTGTAAATAGCATGGAATCGAAAGAGAACTCTCTACTGCTAGGACACCACAACAAAATGGAGTAGTTGAAAGAAGGAACCAAACCATTCAAGAAATGGCAAGGACAATGCTACTAGCCGCTGATTTGCAACCAAAATTTTGGAGAGAAGCAGTTGGCACCGCAGTTTACATCTTAAATCGAACTCAACTAAGACCAAATAATGAAAAGACTCCTTATGAATTATGGAAAGGAAGACCTGCTTCAGTAAAATATTTCAAGGTTTTTGGAAGCAAATGTTTCATAAAAATAAATGATGACTCACTAGGTAAATTTGATTCAAGAGTTGACAAAGGAATATTTCTTGGATACTCCACTAGGAGCAAAGCTTACAAATGTTACAACTATCGTCTACAAAGAATAGTGGAAAGCATTGATGTAAAGATTGATGAAGGCCTTCCAGAAAAAGGAATTGAAGATCATGAAGTTGAGCCTTTCATTGAACAAAGTGAAGAAGAAGAACCTAAAAAAGAAGAGGAGAATGAAGAACCTCAAAAAGAACCTCAAAATGAATCTTCACAAACTCCCTCCAAAATCAAGTTTGTTCAAAGATATAATCCAGAAGCACAGGTCATCGGAAACATACATGAAGGAATCCAAACTCGAAGAATGATGATAAGCACCCCTAGAAAAGATGATGTGGCTCTATTATCTTTAATAGAACCTGAAAATTTTTCTCAAGCAAGCAAAGATCCTCATTGGATAAAGGCCATGGAAGAAGAAATGTCTCAAATCGAAAAAAATGAGACTTGGGAACTGGTACCTCGCCCAAAAGATAAAAATATAATTGGAACAAAACGGGTATTCAAAAACAAGATGAATGAAGATGGACAAATCATCAGAAAGAAAGCCAGACTTTTCTGCAAAGGATACTCGCAAATCGAAGGAATTGACTTCGAAGAAACCTTTGCACCAGTAGCTCGAATGGAAGCCATAAGAATGTTTCTAGCATTTACCTGCTCAAAAGGATTCAAGGTTTATCAAATGGATGTAAAATCAGCATTCTTGAATGGACATCTCAAGGAGGAAGTTTATATGGAGCAACCAGAAGGATTTGATCTTGCTGAAGGAAAATATCACCTTGTATGCAAACTAAAAAAGGCCTTGTATGGATTAAAACAAGCCCTAGAGCATGGTATGCAAATTTGGATCACTATCTGCAACAAGAAGGTTTCAAAAAGGGAGTCGCTGGTAGCAATCCCGACATGAAGGTGGACAAGGAAAAACTCCAGATCACTCTTGTTTACGTCGATGATATAATCTTTGCTAGCAATGATGAAGAAATGAGCCATGAATTTGCTCTAAATATGTCCAAAAAATTCGAGATGTCCATGATTGGTGAGTTGTCTTACTTTCTTGGGCTACAAATATCTCAAACCTCTGCAGGCAAGCAAAATATATTAAAGACATGCTTAAAAGATATGGGATGGAAGATTGTGCACCTATGAGCACACCAATGACCACAGATTGTAAATTAAGCAAAGACGATGATACCCCTCAAATATATGCAACTCTTTACAGGTCAATAATTAGAGCTCTCCTATACTTAACTGCTACAAGACCAGATATTATGCAAGCTGTAGGAATGGTAGCGAGATTTCAGTCAAGTCCTAAACAATCCCATCTAGCAGTGGTGAAAAGAATTCTCAGATATCTGAAAGGAACAACTGATTTCGGTCTTTGGTATCCTAAGAGTTCAACTCTTATTGTGATAACTTATTCTGATGCTGATTGGGCCGGAAGTGTGGATGATCGAAAAAGTACCAGTGGAAATGCATTCTTTATGGGATATTGTCTTGTATCGTGGCTCAACAAAAAGCAATCATCTATATCCCTTTCTACCGCTGAAGCCGAGTATATAGCTGCTGCTGATTGTTGTACACAATTTCTATGGATGAAGGAAGCCTTAAAGGATGTCAACATAGAAACTAAGCAACCGATTACTATTTTTTGTGACAATACTAGCGCCATCAGTCTTTCAAAGAATTCGGTGATGCACTCAAGAACCAAACATATTCCAATCAAATACCACTTTCTCCGTGAACAAGTTGTTGAACACAATATCAGGTTGGAATACGTCAATAAAAAAGAGCAAATTGCGGATATCTTTACAAAACCCCTTCCACGAGAAGCATTTGAGTATCTTTGCCAAAAGATGGGGGTCATTGCTCTTGCATCACATTAAATCAAGCAGCATGTCAGGGGTACAGTATGTTAGGGGGAGCAGCATAACAGGGGGAGGACTTGGGCACCCCATTTGCCATTGATGTCGAAGGGGGAGAGAATTCTATAATATTTCTATCAATGACAAAGGGGGAGATTGTTGGTCAATAATTGTCATTGATGGAATATAAGCTCTCTTGATGATCTCTCTTAATGGAAGATTGATAGATGCTGCACTATGACATATGATGACAGGAAGACACACCATGATGAAGAAGCTCTAATGATCTCTCACTGTCCCAATCACCTTCTGCACTAAAATTTTATGAACAGTCACAAAGAAAAATAAATTTAGACACCTTGGAGGCATCCTTTCATGATGAATCCTAGACCATCTTAAAGAGAATTTTTCCCTCTTTCCAACAAGCTCTTATTTGCCCCGAAACTCCCATTAGTTTGTGAGAAACTGAATTTTTAAGATAAAAAAAATATATTTACAGTCAAGCCGACCTATGTAGTCATATAATGTCGGCCTTTCTTCCAATGTATGTGTCTCTTCATAGGGACAAACTACTATATATATAAATCTGCGTTCATCCATTTCAGAGTCAGAAATTTTTGGTGAAGATCATCACAGGAATTCAAAACAGCGAGAAGAGTTCACACCTCGTGAACTAAGGAGGTTGAGGAGGAAGTGCTTGGGTTAAATTTGTGTTTGGGTTATCTTTAATATCTCGGACCTGAAGTAAAGACCTGGAACCTTACACAAGCAGCTCAACCTGTTATTGCGGATAGAGTTGTGGAAGAGGCTTAAGCCCAGGCTTGAACCTGTAGCTTAAGAAAAAAGTGATACCGAACTGTGGCAGCGACCTGTGATTGCATATCTGTGGAGGAACATAAGCTCGGATTGTTCCAGTGGTAAACTAGACCTCACCTCAGCTCAGATTTTAGACAACCATCATTGATCAGTGCTCAGACCTGTTCGGTGGGAGGCTAGGATCAGACCTACAACACTACTTAGACGTGGGAAATTATACCAATGGTGGCTTGGACTGTTAGTTGAACAGTGAACAATCACCTCACCTTAGATTGCAGCTCGAACGGTATCTACAGAAGGTTGTTATACCTAAAGAAATAACAGTGAAGAATCTTGTTGATGACAGTCAAGCAAGAACATCACACATTTTCTATTAAAAAGAAGACCGAAGGATTGGTGTCCTTGGGGTAGGTGCCCCTAAACACAAGGTTGGTGCCTTGAGAAGATAGGGTCGAAGCCATAGAGGTAGGAGCCTCATTAAAGTCCAAGTTGGTGCTTGGCAAACAGGTTGGTGCCTGTTTCATTAAAAGGGTTGGTGCCCTTCTCTCATCTATTGTATACTATTATTAAAAAGGGATTGAAGTTCTCTTTAATTCTTAATATCATTATTATATATATCTCTTTGTCTTTAATTGTGAAGAATCTAACTGGAAATAATTAACAATTGAAAAGAAATACTGATTCACCCCCCTCTCAGTATTTCCAACACTAACATACCACCGGAGCAAGGGAAAGGGAATGCCAAAGTGAATCATGGTGGTTAAGTTATTCCGAGATTGAGAATCTCATTTTTGGATGGAAAATGAGTACTTTAAAAGGTCTCCTAGTAGAGGTAAATGTGAATGGATTCATAGTGAGAAGATGTGATGTAGGAGATTCTAAAATACCATTTCATCATTAAATTGACCATAATTTGTATTTTATCTTCCAAGAACTATTGGAATACAAGGGAATGGAAGGTCAATGTTATGCATAAGTATATTTTTTTTTGGCATCATTGGTGCAATTCAATTAGAGGTTGGAAACCATTGGTTCATATGACATTCATAGTCGAAATTCCATGGGAGGGCCAATACCTCAATGATTTTCATCAATAAAGTTTCATTACCTCCTAATGGTGTAATAGTCCTCACATTTACCCCCATTTTTTAAAGTGATTGAAATGCCAGTGTGGGCATAGGAGCCACGACTGGTTGATGCGATGTGTTGTGACTATAATGCCAACATAGGCATAGGAGTCACGATTGATTGTGTTAATGTATTTTTAATCATTTAAATTTAACTGCCGAATAAATGAGGGGATGATCTTATGAATCCCAATGTCTAAGGGAGCTAGCTTGCGTGCCTTGAAAGACCACGAAACCTAGCCATGAACTTATTGTTGAACTATCGTTTGTAGACTTGGTTGAGATATTCACTGACAAGAAAATTACGTGATACGATGGGAGGCGAGCTACTCACTGGTAGAAAATTGATGAGATGTGATTGGAGGCAGTGGGGTTGAGGACGTCGCATCTCCCTCATGCATCAAGGATACATGCATGTGGCGTCTGTTGAAAATGCAACAAGATGATGGAGCTTAGTGAAATGAAGTCGCCTTCACTAAGTGGGCTCGCAGGCTATTTTTGGCGCAAAGTCTATTTTTAGACTATGTCTATTTTTAGACATATGGATCATGGTCTATGAGTTGCAAGATGCTATTTGTGGATGATCAAGCGAGTTGGTGTGTCAGATGGACCCTTCATTTTCGCAATATCAGCTGCTTCTATTTTGATCGCTTTGGGTTAAAATAGAACAACAAATATTATTAGCCCTTAATAATATTTAGACTATAAACATTATCTTTTCCTCTTGGAGCACTTCAGTTTGATGCTTGGATGTGGCACATGCAGCTGACAGAAGGAAATACGCCTTTCCTAAGGGTTAGTTGAGCTATTGCATGGTTGACTTCAGTTAGAACTCATGTGGCAGAGTTTGGTGGAGTTGATGAGACAGTTGGTGGAGTTGTGTTCGGTTTAACTTAGTTGAACTAGTTGTATTTAGTCTAACTGATAAATACACTAGTGATCAGTGGTGTGAATTAATTATTAATTAATTCACTACTTATTAACTCAAAAATCAACTAAAGAATACATCAGTTAACTGCAGTGCATGGACAGTTCAGTGGAGACCAGTGTTAGAGGTGGGTGAAAGGGTGAGTCTACTATCAATTGTGACCATAGCAGTGCATGAGATTTGCACACACATTGATCGAGATTGCCAATGAGGATTGCGCAGTACAAGCCAAGGGGATTCGAACTGGGATCTCATTCATTCACCCTGATCGCTGAATTAAGGCAGCATTTGGTGGAGGAAATTTGGAACCCTGGACTAGTTCACTTTCCACACTAGTTTGTGTAACTTTTGGAGATAGTAACGAGAGTCTTGGAGAGCTTTTAGTTGGTACTGTTACATGTTTATCATTATAATACACATAGTTGGGGGTTTTCAGTTGTATGCTTTCCCCATTACATACTGTGTTATCTGTGTGTGCTTGATTATGTTTTAATGTGCGCATGCGACTGCTTCTATTTCCGCATATTGATGATCAATTGTAGAAGAGGTTATGTATTATGCATGAAGCTTAAATAGTGTGTAATCAGGATAATATCGGTGAATAATTCAGCTTTTATTCAAATTTCTACATGGTATCGAGGCAATGGATCACCTGAGTCCATTACGTTGATTACAATTATTTCCAGAGATGTAGTCCGTAACGGCTGGCAGGAGTCGTATCCATCCTTTCGAAAGGTGGAGTCTCCAAGAATGCCCTTACGTCCCTCCTTCGATCTTCGTGCTAGAAATACTTTGTTCTACGCATTCAGCCACGTGAGCTTCGAGCTTGGAATTCGAATTTGCGTCGGTTGGTGTGCTATAGCTGAAATGTTCTTCAACCCGATTGCGATCGGGAATATGCCCTTGAGGGCAGTTCGAATTATGTTGCATGGAAGGACCGGATGGAGGCGGTATTAGATGATAACGGGCTGAAGGAGTTCATAGAAGCTGAGATCCCAAAGCCTACTGATGCTGCTCAAGTTGAGGCTTGGAAAAAGAAGATGGCAAAATGTCGAAGGATTCTGTTGGAGGGCGCGAAGGATCACATTGTATCCAGCATGCATGGAAAAGATTCTCCATACTTGATGTGGAAAGCGTTGAAAAATTTATTCCAAAGCAAGAGCGACCAGAGGAAGTTGGCGCTCAAGGATAAACTCAGACATTTAAAGATGGAGAAAGGCGACAGTATGCTGAAGTACCTCACGAAGTTCATCCAATGCAGGGATGAGCTGGGAAGTGTGGGGGTGACTGTTGATGATGAGGACTTGGTGAGCTTGGCTCTCCTTGGGCTTCCGAAGAGTTTGCATTCCTATCAGGACTTTGTCAATGGTTGGGAGAAATTGCCAGGATGGGAGCGACTTTGGTTAGATCTTATGCAAGAGGAGATAAGGCGGAGTACCAGGGACGGATCTTCATCAAGAAACTTTGATGAAGAGATTGCGCTTTAGATGCCAAAGAAAAGAAGGGGAAGAACAAGAAAGCTTCTCATTCCGGTGCGAAAGGTAAGAAGCAGGACATGTCCAAGGTGAAGTTCTTTCACTGTCACCAACACAGACATTATGCCACAAATTGTCCGCAGAAGAAGAAGACAAGCGTCGCCCGCATCTGTCAGCTTTGTGCCGCTCCCACCCTGCGGGGCGTGAGTCGGACGCGGCCGATCGCATGTCATTCGGCGATGATGGGATTCGCATGGTTCTATGACATGGTGCTTTTTTTCGAAGACCGGAGATCGGGATCTATTTTCAGATCTGGATGAGAAAGATCTTGGAGTGCACATCGAGATGGGCGATGATGGTAGATACAGTGCGATCGGTATCGGTCCCATTTCCTTTGAGAGGGAGTCTGGTAAACCCTTCGTATTGAAGGAAGTAATGCATGTTCCAGGATTGAAGAAGAATCTGATCTCTGTGGCGATGTTAGAAGACAAGGGGTACGATGTTGTCTTCAACGAAGGAAAAGCTTTCCTACGTAGTAAGACAACTGGAGAAACCCGGAAGATAGGGGTTCGAGTCAAGAACCTTTATCAGTTGCAAGTAGATGGCTGCGCAACAATGGCATGCAAGGCGGAAGGAGTGGTGAGCCGAGATGATGACGAGCTGTGGCACCGGAGATTGGGCCACCTTCACCATGGAGCTTTGAAGATACTGCAGCAGATTTCTACTGGGCTTCCTAAGGGCACTCTTGCGCAGTCAGATCAGTGCAAGGGGTGTACCTTGGGAAAATTTGTGAAAGCTACCTTTCACGAGAAGGATAGTCGCGCCACGACGATCCTTGAGAGAATTCACACAGACGTGTGTGGACCTTCGAAGATAGCTTTGCTGCATCGTGCGTCGTTACCATGTGATCTTTGTTGATGATTTTTCTTAAGTGTCGCATCTTCTTCTGCGCGGCACAGTTACGCAGACACACTAAAGTTCCGTGATTTCAAGGCGTCAAGGAGAAGTTGGTTACCTGGGGAGCATGTGAAGGCTCTTAGGAGCGAAAATGGTGGTAGTAACTATCTTCTGGCTTAATTCATGACTTTTTGCGCCGTTGCAGTGATTCGTGAGAGAGCTCATCGTACCCTACATATTTCAGCAGTAATGGGAAGCCGTTTCCAGCGATAGTTTGCATCCATCGGGGTGCCGCACGGCGATGTTGTATGATCGTGGCTTACCTTTGCTTCTGTGGGCGGAGGCATGCAACACCGCAAAGATATGTGCGTAACCGTTGTTTACCTACAAGATACTTGCATGAGTACAACCGAGGAGGCGTTTTCTGCAAGAGGCCCCTGATATTTCCTATTCGAGGATTTTTGGTTCACCTGTCTACTTGCATGTGACGAAGGATGCCAGAAAGAAGTTGGATCCAACCGTAGAGGTTGGGATATTTGTGGGGTAACCTGATACGCCCCACAACTATCGTGTGTATTTTCCAGACAGTCGCAAGACTGTTGTGCGACGGGATATCAAATTTCAGGAGGAGAAAGCCATGCAGTGTTCGCTCGAGAGGGAGCCACACTTGCATGTAGATGAGGAGCTATTAGTTCCTAAGGATGAGCTTCAGGATGTGGATCAGCCACAAGAGGAAGTTCATGGAGTGGAAGAGACCACTCATGCAGCGCCAACCATCAGAGGGCGCAAGCGCACTACAGAAGCTGAGCGACTGGCTCAAGATGCAGAGAAGGTTGTAGGACCACCTATAGCACAGCGCAGACAGAGACAGTCACCGGACCGGTACACTGGATACATGGCTCTTGTGAGCAAATGTGTCGTGACAGAGCCATCCTCTTTCGAGGAAGCTGTGGAGGACCCCGCATGGGTAGATGCCATGGTGGAGGAGTATGATTCTATTGTCAGAAACAGTGCATGGGAGATTGTCCCGCGACCGGAGGGGAAATCAATGGTGGGTTCGCGATGGATCTACAAAGTGAAGCAGGTGGCTGACAGGAGTGTGGAGAAGTACAAGGCAAGATTTGTTGCCCATGGCTTCTCACAGATCGAGGGGATCGATTATGAGGAGACCTTTGCACCTGTCGCAAGGTACTCTTCCATACGGATGATCCTAGCTCTCTGTTGTAGAGATGGGGTGGCACATCCATCGGATGGATGTGAAAGGCTGCGTTCCTCAACGAGTCATTGAGGAGGAGGTGTACATAGAGCAACCCCGAGGTTTCGAGATCTTCGACGATGAGTCGCATGTGTGCAGGCTCAAAAGAGCGTTGTATGGGCTGAAACAAGCACCTCGTGCTTGGTACACACGAATAGACAGTTATTTCACCGGACTTGGATTCACCAAGAGTGAGGCGGATCCGAACCTATACCAGATTGTGGTGGAGGGTAAGTTGCTGATCATTGTACTTTATGTAGATGATTTTATTTTGACGGGTGATGAACAGTTGATACTCTCATGCAAGGCTAATCTTGCAAAGGAGTTTGAGATGAAGGACTTGGGCCTCCTTCATTACTTCCTGGGATTGGAAATTTGGCAGCGGAAGGATGGACTATTTGTGTCTCAAGGAAAGTATGCCCGGGAGATACTAGAGAAGGTCAACATGCAAGGCTGCAAGCCTATCAACACTCCTCTTCTTGGTGGTTGGAGGAAAGAGGATGCTACATCGACAGAGGTAGTGAATGCCACTGTTTATCGACAGTTGGTTGGTTCGCTCATGTATCTAGTCAATACACGACCGAACATATGCTACACTATTAACCAGCTTTCACAAGCTATGGTTAAGCCTACCAAGCTCTTGTGGTAGGCAGGCAAGCATGTCCTGAGATATCTCAGGGGCACATCGGGATATGGATTATGGTACAGATAGTCGGATGAGTTGAAGCTATGTGGCTTTACCAGTAGAGATCGGACAGAGCGGGAATGTAGATGGACGAAAGAGCACATATGGAGGGATCTTCGGTCAGTGTCGGGTCGACAACGGTTTCTTGGTACGAGCGGGGAGTAGAGATCGTGGCACTCGATTCCAGCGAGAGGCAGGTATATGGCAACAAGATTGTTTGCATGCGAGGCCATATGGATGAGGAAGATCTGGTTGGGTTGTTAAGTTACACTTGGAGCCTACTGTGATTTATTGTGATAACCAGAGTTGCATTAAACTCTCGGCTAATTTGGTATTTCATGATAGATCCAAACACATCGACATCAGGTACCATCATATCAGAGATTGTGTGAAGCGGAGAATCATGTTACTTTCATACATTCCCACGGAGGATCGGGATGCTGATATCTTGAAGAAGGCGCTCACCAAGAGAAAATTCGAATACCACAGAGGCAGGATAGGGGTTGCAGATAATCCATATCTTGTTGAGAGGGAGTGTTGAAAATGCAACAAGATGATGGAGCTTAGTGAAAAGAAGTCGCCTTCACTAAGTGGGCCCGCAGGGTATTTTTGGCGCAAAGTCTATTTTAGACTATGTCTATTTTTAGACATATGGATCATGGTCTATGAGTTGCAGGATGCTATTTGTGGATGGTTGGTCAAGTTGGTAAAAATAGATGGACCTCTATTTTTAGACATTGGGTGAAGTCTATTTTTAGACTGCCAGTCTAAAAATAGAACAGTAAAATATTATTAGCCCTTAATAATATTTGGACTCTAAACATTATCTTATCCTCTTGGAGCACTTCGGTTTGATGCTTGGATGTGGCACATGCAGCTGACAGAAGGAAATACACTTTTCCTAAGGGTTAGTTGAGCTATTGCATGGTTGACTTCAGTTAGAACTCATGTGGCAGAGTTTGGTGGAGTTGATGAGACAGTTGGTGGAGTTGTGTTTTGTTTAACTTAGTTGAACTAGTTGTATTTAGTCTAACTGACAAATACACTAGTGATGAGTGGTGTGAATTAATTATTAATTAATTCACTAATTATTAACTCATAAATCATCTAAAGAACACATCAGTTAACTGCAATGCATGGACAGTTCAGTGGAGACCAGTGTTAGAGGTGGGTGAAAGGGTGAGTGTTACTATCAGTTGTGACTATTGGCTGTGCATGAGTTTTGCACACACATTGATGGAGATTGCCAATGAGAGTTGCGCAGTACAAGATAGGGGATTCGAACTTGGATCTCATTCATTCTCATCTTGGATTGCGCAGTAGAGGTAGATAGACTTGTGGAGGAGATTTGAACCTGTGACTAGTTCACTTTCCATACTAGTTTGTGTGTAACTTTTGGAGATAGTACTGAGAGCTGTGAGAGCTTTGTGCTATGTATTATTACATGTTCTCTATCATTATAATATACAAATAGTTGGGGGTTTTCAACGATTGCTTTCCCCATTACATACTGTGTTGATATGTGTGCTTGATTAATGTTTTAATGAGCACATGCGACTGCTTTCTATTTCCGCATATTGATGATCAATTGTAGAAGAGGTTATGTATTATGCATGAAGCTTAAATAGTGTGTAATCAGGATAATCTCGGTGAATAATTCAGCGATTATTCAAATTTCTACAGTGTCTTAGACACATGTCGAGACACTGGGAAGAATGATATGAGTGCACAACTAAGGAGAAGGGGTTATTTGTGGTTGGTTGCCTCTCTCTTGCTAGGTTGCCTATCAATGTTTATTGTTAGAGTGTGGAAGTCGCTGGAGATTAGCAACATAAGATAGAGTGATGCCTAAATTGTTTTTAGAGCCTATGAAAGAGTTAAAACCCTATAAAATTTGGTTAAATCTCTGTGAACTATGTGAGGCCACTCCACTGTGTTGTCTAAGCCTATGTGGCTAGTGGGAGGCTCAATGAATGATAGAATTATTGTGATGCTTTTTGTATTGGTGATAAACCACTTAGACATGGCAATTTGAGTCGCTGTGGTTCTCGCTGAGTAACTAATAAACCACCTGGACAATGGACACTAGACCCCTGTGGTGCTTCCTGTTGTAGCCTAATTCGACTCAGCTAAAAGTCAAGAGAGGTTTTGAGCAATTCAAGGTTATTGAGGAATAGTTGTTAAAATTTCAAGAAGACCTGTAATATGCTCGAAAGGATAACCACAAGCTCAACGAGGATTCGTCATCACATGTGCACTAGAACCAAAATCAAGGAAGTAGCAACATTGGAAGTGTAATCTAAGCTAGAGGAGTAGCGAAGAGAAAAGCGTGCAGGAGGGGTCAAGTCGGGCTTATTCGCGTGCAGAACAGTTCAAGAGTCGGGCCGATTGAAGCATTCAGAACATTCAATATAGGTCAGGGTCGAGTCGGGCATATTCACAAGCTCATGAGGGTTACACCGTGAAGAAACAAATTAATTTCCCTAAGGTAGAGAAATGACCCATTTCCCTTAAAACTTAAGAGTTTTGGAGGAGGCGCAAAGGGAAAAATAGACGGTTACGATCAAAGCGCAGAACCGAAACGAAGAGATGGACGGCAAAGATCGTATCACATATCGCATTCGGCAAAGGATACAAGTTTGAAATATGGTTAAACTTGCGATATTGCGATGCGATGCGATTGCATATTGCACATCGCAACGTTAGGAGGAAAGGCGTTAGAGGAATATGTTATGATCGCCGAAGTGCGAAGTGCGGTAAGTTTCATATCGCCGATTGTGATTTGCGATTGGCCCCACCTCCGCTTGCCACGTCACCTTCCACCCATCGCATATTGCACTTAATTTTAACACTTACCTCCCATTTCTCATAACAAATCTATCGATTTGCAATTGGCCCCACCTCCGCTTGCCATGTCACCTTCCACCCATCGCACATTGCACTTCGTGACTTTTAACACTTACGTCCCATTTCTCATAACGAATCTGCCGATTTGCGATTTGCAATTGGCCCCACCTCCGCCTGCCACGTCACCTTCCCCCTATCACACTTCACACATCGCAAATGTTAACACTTACCTACCGTCTTTCATAACAAAATCCCTGATTTGTGATTTGCGGGCGGATGCGATGTGGTTTCAAAAGTGAACTCCAAAGGTTTTCAAATCTGGAGGTAAGGATTTTCTTGTGTTAAATAGCATCGGAGGAAGAAAGGAGGATTAAAACGTAAAGTTGGTGAAACGCCTTGATAACGAAAGAAAGTATGAACGTAGGCAGAGAGACTCGAGTAAGTGACCCAACGCAGAGCAAAGGAGAAGAGAAGACTAAACACAATAGGCACACATAGAAGAGCGCAGAGTTGGGTAGCAGGTGACATGATGACAATGTTCGAAACACAAAAGCATGGGCAGAGTTGGGAATAAGGGGACATGATAACATTGTTTGAAGCACATAAGCTTAGGTAGAGTTAGGCAAAAGAGCATATAGTGGCACTGCTGGAAGCACGACAACTGGGTCAAGTCGGGCACAGTGGCGTTGTTACAGAACTGTGCAGCTATCACATCATAACAAGAAAGGACACCTCAACACTTTGGGGGGACGCATCAACAACAAATCAGATTCAACAAAACGAATGATGTTTCCAGTTTCAATTTGTTTTCTTTGTATGATTGCATAAGTAATTTTAACAGTATAGGTAGTCAAAATAGTTTCAAGAAGTTCAACAGTTACGAACTATTTGGATGTATTTAAGTAGATGGAAAAAAAAAAAAGGGGGCCTGAGTTCTGGACCTCTTGGGGATTACATTTTGTACTTCTTTTTCTGATGGGTTAATGAAAGAAGCAGTAAGTTTCTTGCAACTGTTGATGGTGATTCATGTTTCTTGTGACATTTTGTGTCTCTTCTTCTTTGAATGAAGTGAAGTAATGTAGCAGCCGGTCTCTTAACTACATCTGTGAGTAAAAGTTAAATAACCCTTATTTGCGCTCTTTCACTGCATCTCTTCTCCCTTCACAAATTCTCTTTGAAACTTAAAAGTAATAGATTCTGTGTTTACAACATATTATTTTGAGTTTCCCCTCTCTTCACAAACTCTTGATGAAACTTTAAAGTAATAGATTTTGTGTTTACGACATATTATTTCGAGTTTCCTCTCTCTCCATGAATTTCCTCTGAAACTTAAAAGTGGTAGATTGTGTTTACAACATGTTACTTTGAGTTTCCCCTACAGTTCTTCTTTTCATTCAGATATCAACAGTGAATGGAAATATGAAATCTTTTATTATTCTAGATCATTAAGGGTTTTAGAAAACTAGTCTCTAGAGGGATAGAACAAAGACCTCATGATAAAATCATTTCTGTGACACACTTTTAAAATTTCTTAAGCACTGATTCCTTTCACAACCGAGGGATTGTCTCTTAAGATACAACATTTTTTGGCGCCGTTGTCGAGGACGAAGACACAAAGTTATTTTTCCCTAGGTATTGAAATCTATTTCTTGATGGTGAACAACATTTAGATACAAATTTGGTTGTTTATTATTCACCTGGCGACTCCACTGATGAAGGTTTCATTAGATGAGGAATTCTGCAGGCAAGAAATTGAGAAAGCATCGTGGAAAATACAGATATCAGAGTTTGAATATTTTAAGGGAAGTTTTATTTTTCACTCTCAGTTTGGTGGTCTATTTTCCCTTACATATCAAGAAGATTGTTTCCTACTTTATTTTCTCAGAATATTATAAGGTCCAAAATGTACATTATTTATTGGAGAAAGAAGTTTTTTCTTCCGATTGTATTATTGATCTTGACACAACTTTATCTCCTAACTATGAAAGGAGAGATGACTGTTGCATTACTATTCCTGAAGGTAATCTGTCACAATTTGGGCATAAAGGTGAGGATTCATCATCTTTGGGTGATAACATTCTACCTCATAAGCAATCCGATTCTCTCCAGCTAGGAACCAAGGTGGTTTTCAAACCCTTGGTGCTGCCCACAATCCTCCATCAATATCCTTCAAAAGGATTCAAATTTTTGCCAAGTTTTTCTGGAGAGGAGAAAGATATTTCAGCTGAACAACATATCTTGGAATTTGAGTACTTTCTGGACAAATTTTAAATTATTTATGAAGACCCGGCTTTAAGGATGTTTTGTCATTCATTAAAGCAGGGTGCTCGACAATTTTTCCAGTGTTTGGAAGCAAGTTCACGAGGTTCCTGGCAAGGTTTTCAAGATATATTTCTTAGGTATTGGGGCGAGCGCAAGTCATATGAAAAACACTTTTTGGAATTATATTCTATCCAGAGGTAGAGCAATGAATCAATCGCTGAGTTTAATAGGAGGTTTCATAAAATTTATTTCAGCATGCCAAAAGAGATTCGACCTCCTGAAGCTGCAGCTATGGTTTACTATTTGAGGGCTCTTTCTGTTGTCTTGGATTTTTATCTCAAGGAGAGAAAGCCTTGCACTCTAGAGCTGATGTTTATTTATGCACAGGAAATCGAAGATAATGTGTGGGCTTGTAGAAATTTCTCCTGTCATGTTGAAAGAGCAAGTTTTGTTGAAGACAAGAGGGCCTGTCAAGAAAACATTGGAATTGCTTTACAAGAGAATGAAAATTCAGAGATGAACAAGGATTTTCAAAAGGGGTCAGGGGATTCTTGTATCGCTGAAACACAAGAATTCAAGCATTATGAGGATTCTGGTCAGAAATTCATAGCAAAAACTGAACTACACGCTGAAAGCCTGGAAGATCATTACAATTTTCATAAATTTAATGACTTTGTGAGCTTCTTAGGTGTGTTTGCAGGAGGGGGAAGATTTTTGTCAAGAATTGGAATTATATGAATAACATCAACATTATGAGGAACAAACCTTAGATTTATCTTTCCAACTTAAATGGTTATCAGGAGAAAACAACAATCAATATTCTCACATACAACCTCAAATTGAGGAGTCAAACAGTGAAGGAAGCTGCCCTGTTCAAAGAAGTCTACATCAGCAAGATGTTCAAGAAAAGGAGGCAGTCGAAAATTTGTCTCATCAGTTCTATGATTCAATGGCTGACTATATGACAACTTTCTTTTGTTAGCAACAAGCATTTGTGCAAGGGTATGTGCAAAGCTCTTTATCTGGAAAATTTTCATTGTACATCCTTGTTTTGATTTTCAAATTTCCACAGTATGGGGGCATTAAGTCTAACACAGATGTTCAGTTGGTGCCATTGGAAGACTAACTTCACCTAATTAAATTCAGCCATTCATATAGATAGGAGTGTTGGAATCACGATTACCATTAGACCAAAACCCACAGGAATTAGTCTCCGCTACAATCGCCAGAGTTAGGATCCATGAGAGGCGGTTAGTCCATGTCGTGAAACACATGGGGAGCGTTGAACCCAATGTCGAACAATCTCCCACCCAATGCGAGTTGGGTGAGTTTCGAACTCGAGACTTGTCGCTCTGATACCACTTGTTGGAATCACGATTTCCGTTAGACCAAAACCCACAGGCATTAGTCTCCACTACATTCACCAGAGTTAGGATCCACCAGAGGCAGTTAGTCCATGTCGTGAAACACACAGGGAGCGTTGAACCCAATGTCCAACAAGGAGTTGTGCATAAATAAGCTCAGAAGTTGAGCATTTTTAGTTCTAATATTTCCAGTTTAAGAATAAAGGAAGGAGTCCAAAGAGTAGCAGGTTCTTGGAGGTTTTCATACTGGATCATCTCCCATTTTGGATTGACTCCATGCCCAATAAAGTTTGTTGATCTACAAGTGCTCTTGACTCCATGCCAAATAAAGGCTACTGATCTACTAGTGCTCCTTGACTCCATGCCCAATAAAGGCTACTGATCTACAATTTCTCAGCACTTTGCTACCAAAATGCTATCCCCAATTGGAGCCAAATGTTGTAGCCTAATTCAACTCAGCTAAAAGTCAAGAGAGGTTCTAAGCAATTCAAGGTTATTGAGGAACAATTGTTAAATTTCAAGAAGACCTGTAATATGCTCGAAAGGATAACCACAAGCTCAACGAGGATTCGTCATCACATGTGCACCAGAACCAAAATCAAGGAAGCAACAACATTGGAGGTGTAATCTAAGCTAGAGGAGTAGCAAAGATAAAAGTGTGCAGGAGGGGTCAAGTCGGGCTTATTCGCGTGCAGAACAATTCAAGAGTCGGGTGGATTGAAGTGTTCAGAACATTACATACAGCTCAGGGTCGAGTCGGGCGTATTCGCAAGCTTAGGAAGGTTACACCGTGGAGAAACAAATTAATTTCCCGAAGGCAGAGAAGTGGCGTATTTCCCTTAAAAAATTAAGATTTTTGGAGGAGGCGCAAAGGGAAAAATAGATAGTCAGGATCAAAGCGCAGAACGGAAACGAAGAGATGGAAGATAGAGATCATATTGCATTTTGCATTCGGTAAAGGATACAAGTTTGAAATATGGTTAAACTTGCGATATTGCGATGCGATGCGATCGCATATCGCACATCGCAAGGTCAAGAGGAAAGGCACTAAAGGAATATGTTATGATCGCCGAAGTGCGAAGTGCAGTAAAGTTTCATATCGCCGATTGCGATTTGCAATTGGCCCCACCTTCGCTTGCCACATCACCTTCCGCCCATCGCACATTGCACTTCACAAATTTTAACACTTATCTCCCATTTCTCATAACAAATCTGCCGATTTGCGATTGGCCCCACCTCCGCTTGCCACGTCACCTTCCGCCCATTGCACATCGCACTTCGCGACTTTTAACACTTAGCTCCTATTTCTCATAACGAATATGCCGATTTGCGATTGGCCCCACCTCTGCTTGCCACATCACCTACAGCCCGTCGCACTTCACACATCACAAAGTTTAACACTTACCGCTGTCTTTCATAATGAAATCCTCGATTTGCGATTTGTAGGCAGATGTGATGTGGTTTCGAAAGTGAACTCCGAAGGTTTTCAAATCCGGAGGTAAGGCATTTCTTGTGTTAAATCGCATCGAAGGAAGAAAGGAGGATTTTAACGTAAAGCCAATGAAACGCCTTGATAACGAAAGAAAGTATGAACGCGGGCTGAGAGAATCAGGCAAGTGACTTGACATAGAGCAAAGGAGAAGAGAAGACTAAACATAGCAGGCACATGCAGAAGAGGTAGAGTCGGGTAGTAGGTGACATGATGACAACGTTCGAAACGTAAAAGCATGGGCAGAGTCGGGCAGAAGGGGACATGATAACATTGTTTGAAACACAAAGGCATAGGCAAAGTCAGGCAGAAGAGCATATAGTGGCACTGTTGGGAGCACGATAGCTGGGTCAAGTTGGGCATAGTGGTGTTGTTACATAACTGTGCAGCTATCACATCATAACAAGAAAGGACACCTCATCACTTCAGGGGGATGCATCAACAACAAATCAGATTTAGCAAAACGAATGATATTTCCAGTTTCAATTTGTTTTCTTTGTATGATTGCATAAGTAATTTTAACAGTTTAGGTAGTTGAAATAGTTTCAAGAAGTTCAGTAGTTACGAACTATTTGGATGTATTTAAGTAGACAGAAATAAAGAAAAAGGGGGCTTGAGTTCTGGACCTCTTGGGGATTACATTTTGTACTTATTTTTCTGATGGGTAAATGAAAGAAGCAGTAAGTTTCCTTCAACTGTTGATGGTGATTCGTGTTTCTTGTGCCATTTTGTGTCCCTTCTTCTTTGAATGAAGTGAAGTAATGTAGAATCCTGTCTCTTAATTACATCTGTGAGTAATAGTTAAATAACCTTAATTTGCGCTCCTTCACTCCATCTCTTCTCGCTTCACAAATTTTCTCTGAAACTTAAAACTAATAGATTCTGTGTTTACAACATATTATTTTGAGTTTCCCCTCTCTTCACAAACTCCAGCTGAAACTTTAAAGTAATAGATTCTGTGTTTACAACATATTATTTACAATTTCCTCTCTCTCCATGAATTTCCTTTGAAACTTAAAAATGGTAGATTCTATTTTTACATCATATTACTTTGAGTTTCCCCTACAGTTCTTCTTTTCATTCAGATATCATCAGTGAATGGCATTATGAAATCTTTTATTATTCCAGATCATTAAGGGTTTTAGAAAACTAGTCTCTAGAGGGATAGAACAAATAGCTCATGATAAAATAATTTATGTGACACACTTTTAAAATGTCTTAAACACTGATTCCTTTCATAACCAAGGGATTGTCTCTTAAGATACAACACTTCATATCAAAATACAACTGATAAACCACTCAGACAATGGATTCTAACTCCCGAGACTAAGCAATACCCCATTTGAACCTTGAGTGATTCCTTGTGAATGAACTAAGAGGAAGAGTGGGTCACTGTGGTGCTTGCTATATAGTTGATAAAATACCTTGATAATGGACTTCATACTCCGAGTGTTAAACTAAGCCTTTGGTGTGAGTTTCCCTGAGCAACCATCTACTCATACATTGGATTTGGCTCGAGGGTGGTCAACTGCAAGAAAGTTTATGTGTAGTTTGCCTATGGTTGGGTGGAGAGTGGAAATCCCTATTTTAGTTTCCAACCATCTTAGAACACACATATAAGTAGATTACAATTGCATATGTTCAATGCTATGTTTATGACTGGTACAATATCTTGTATGTTTATGATTTCTAATGAGTCTCTAGACTGTGATGCTCAAAATTATGTTTATGATTGATATCAGAACCTACATGATTATGCTCAGATAGTCTGGATTGTGCTATCATGTTTATGATTGAAATATTATGTGTGTTCTCAATTGGTTGATGATCATTGTTCTTTAAATGAGTTAAAACAGTTTGCAGTGGGCTACTATGATTTAATTGATTGGTTATCATTCTCCTAGTGTGGTTATATAAACGATATGAAATTCAATTTTTGGGGCCATGCCCATTTCTTGTCTAAAAAACTAGTGTATTTTAGGTTAGGGGCACCTGCCCTTGTTACTAGTCATTGCGCAATGTGGAGGCTCAAGATTTTAGGTCCTTGGGCCATAAAACTTAAATATATTTTGGAATTCAGGGTTGGTCCCTTTTGTTTTGTAAAAACCTCAAGTTTCAGCTCTGCTATTGGTCGCTAGATCGATAGAGCATGCAAATGCAACACATATATAGGTAGAGTGAAGTTCGTGAAATTTCGAGATTCTACGTAAAAATATACCAAACTGTATTTTTGGGATTAGTTAATATTTCCTTTAATTATTGCACTTAACCAAAATTTAATCCATGTTAATTAATGTTTAATCAATGTTAATCATTGTTTTAAACCTACCAGCTCGGGAATGTAAAATCGGAGGAACAATAGTACTAAGGAACGATCCTTGTGGATTGCGCAATAGGCACAACTCGATAAGTTGTGAGTGGGGCCTAGTATGAATCAATGGAGTCTAGCTCAATATGGTCTAGTGATGGCGCACCCAGTTTGGACCGATAGAACTTTCCACAATGTGGTCCGGTATAGAATTTTAAAAGGACTTGAAAAATTTGTAATGGGAAAACACTGATTTACCATGAGTCTGATGACACTTAATCACGATTAGTAAACCATACTTAGAGCCTTAATTGATCAAGTATAGTGCTAATTAATCATACCAGGATAGGATTAGCGCAACTTAATCACATCGAGATACTTTAACATTGGGTAAGTACAATGTGGTAGGTCCACATGGATGACATAATGGCAGTGATGTGGCTCAGATGATGACATGGTAACATAGGCCATGACATGTGGTAGGAACACATCAATTGTTGGACGTGTGGAATACTCTGATTGGTTACAACATCTAACGTGGAGTGTGACTTGGAAGGTGACGTAGTAGTGGTGACCCTCCTCAGGGTACCAAGTGTCATTTTAATGTAAGAATCCAAGCCCAGGATGTTATGACCTAGTGGAGTATAGCGTGGCAGTGATGTGGTCGCATAGGGCACCATGTGGTAGGTTATAATTTGTCCCCATCAGCATGACGTGCCAAACCTCAGCATATGTGCCAGGAACTTGCCTAATAAAGTTTCAAGGGAGAAATGTGATGCCCTATACTAGGCACTGGTGTACCATGATATTTTTCAATGGTACGTTTCATGGAAGGGCTTGTGCTAGTAGAAATGACCCAATATGATGTGTGTGCCCTGTCGACCCCACGTGGTGGTGGTATGACACCATGTGGGTGCCACGTAGATCCTCTTGATGACATGGCATCTTTTAATGGGCTAAATTTCTAAAAGGCATAACTTTTTACCCGAGACTTGGATTGAGATAAAAATTTATTGCCAGAAAGATCTTAACGAGATGAATGTGATGGTGGAATTTATTTAGGATATGAAGACTTTGGGAATAAGAGGTCATTGTAACCCCATCTTCATAACAAAATTTGGAGATTGGTTCAAACGAGTAACACTCCCACAACCTGAGATTCCTTTAAGGGTGTGGGAGGTGTTACAGATTGGTATCACAACAACATGTAGCACTCTCACTACCTGAGAATGCATAAGGGGGTGGGAGGTGTTACAAATTGAAATATATCAACAATGGAGTTTAATCTATAATGCATACAAAGTTCACCTATAGAATGACGAGGAAAACCCTTTTAGTTGTGATGACCCACAAATGACCATTGATGTTCAATTCAATTAGAGGTTGGACACTATTGTTTCATATGACATGCATAGCCTAAATTCCACGAGAGGACCAATACCTCAAAAAATTTCATCAATAAAGATTCATTACCTCCTAATGGAAGATATCAAGAATGGAGTTCCATCTATAACACATACCAAATTCACCTTTATAAGGATGAGGAAAAACCTTCTAGTTGAGATGACCCACAAATGACCATTGAAGCACAACACCTCTCGAAGTAGTTTATGTACGATTTCTCGTTGTAATTAATCTATCGAGAAAGACTCATTTAAAACATTCAACACATGAACAATTGACTAGTATCCTTCCTTTTATATTTGGATTATAAAGAATGAACATAGCATGAAAATAATCTTATGGACAATTAAGACAAATAATATCCAAAATGTAGGGGGAAACTCCAAAATTTGAATACTTTGAACTTACAATTTTGTACAAAGTTGAGAAAAACACTGGAGATCTTTGGACTATTAAAACTTTTCAGAATTTTTAAACTTAAAGATATTATTAAAAGTTATAGTCCTTGATTTCAAATACACTACTAATTTTGAACTTCACATGGGTGTTTAGAGGTGTTTACCAATGCACTTTACTCCTTTTGTTTGTTGGCTATTAATATTATTAAGGAAAATTTTAAAATATGGCGTACTCTTAAATTGCAAGGTAGGAGCATAAATAATGATAATACCAAGTCTCCCCATATGGTAGTCTAAGCATTCAATTGACTTGAGTAAATAATATGGAGTGGTTTAACAAGTAATAGGTGGTTTATCCACACCTTAGATATTATGTTAAAGATATGTAGATTAATAGTAAATGTATCATAATGAATTTAAATTGTAAATATTATAACAATTTAAGAGGTGGGGTTTATAAGTGATTTTTTTTCTTACATAAATATTGTTTTGAAATGAGTGCATGGAATTTTTAAATTGGGTTAGATATGTTCCTGATTATTAACTTTACATATCACAATTTATAACAGAAAATAAGAGATACTTTGAGAAAAACTTTAAAGTTATATATGTGGCCTCTAATAATTCACCAAATAATCTTTTCTTGCAAATGCAACTTTATGTACTTGTTTCCTAGAGACAATTCATAGCTAGGGAATTAGTGCCCATGCATCAAAGCAATTCATCAATCTTTTAAAATATATGTTTGAAACTTGAATGGAATAGCAATAGGTCTTTGAAACCATGAAACTCTTTTTCTTCAATCAAATTGGCCAATTCCCAAATGTTGTAGGAATAATAGTTCTAAAAAAATGGTGGAAGAAATAAGAACAATAATTAATCTTTTGAACAATGACACATTCAAGAAAATAAAACCTTAAGAAGAATCACATTGAGCATTCCCAAATTCAATGAAATATAACCATGCATTCTTCAAAACATCTGAAATTATACTATATGAATTCATAGAAGATCACAAGTGTGCTTGAAATGAATCAATTCTCATCTCACAAAAATATGTTAATCTTATACTAATTATGCAGTTTTCATTTCAAAGGTAGCTAGTACGCTATTTTGAATATGATGATTTTTTTGAAACATTTTAAAACACCATGCGAAAGGAAAAGACCATGAATTAGGTAACATACATATCACACAAGAAGTACATGAAATTGAATATGAGAATAGGAATTTTTATTAATTTCTTGGAAAATTGTCTTAGTGTTTTTTCAATACAATATTGGCATAAACTCTCAAAACTTTCAAACCCCTTCTTTGAGTTCTTTCATTATTTTTATACAAAGCTAGGAAAAATTTGTTTTAGTTATCATTGGTAACTGTGAAAACTAACTATTAACTGAAACTAATTAAATAACACTTACAAAACAAAACCATGGTATTATAAGATTTGAAGGATTGACTTTGTCATATTAGAAAAATTTCCTAACCACAATTTTGGAGCAAGGTTCCCAAGCACTCATATCACAAAATCGGTTCCATTGTTCGCCTATCAACGCTGGAATCCAACCATCCTTTTGAAAACACCATCCAATATAGTGAACTTTTAATAATTTGGCTTTGTTAAGAACAACATTTTCAACTGCCACAAAAATTGGAATTTCTTGTGTAGATGCTTAAAAATTGTTTCTCCTCTCAAGGCATTAACCAATCCTGCCATCTTAATAGCCCTAATTTGTTCTTTATATAATATTCCATGTTATGCCTCCAAAGGAATTAAATTATCATGTTGATCTCAACATGATGGCAAACCCATCTGCATTAGCTTGTCAAATTTGTTAGTAAACATATTGATATTTTTTTGCATGACCCTGTAGTGTTCCCGAGCCTGGCTCACTGGGGATCTTTTCATTAGCACCTTGTTTGTCTCCATTACCAATTAGATTTTGATCTTCCATACCTAGTGTCCTTAATTCTTCCTAGGTCTTTGAATTCAGGAATTTTGTGATATTGGTTTATTTCACATATCACCCAAATTTTCTCTTATTTGCCGGATAACACTCTCAATTTGGCGAAGCATGGCCTTTTCAACACCTATCAACCTAATAAAATTCCAAATCTGGTTGATTTCCTTAATAATTTTATACCAAATCAATTGCTTAGCTTCAATAATGGAAAAATCTCTTGTCGATTGATCCTTCAATCGACTTATTTTAGCTTGTCATGTGAGGGCCCATCCCAGGGTCCTCAAACTATAATAAAAATTTCATCACATAATTTCACAGTATTAAAAAAAACATTTGACAATTTCAATGTGTATATTTGTTACATCATATAAAAAACACTAAAAGAATGTAAAGAATTTGATTTATGGCGATTTACATAAATTAAATAAGAACAAGAAGAATACCTGATGGCTTGATTGCAGTGCTCCTGTTGGGACCGCCCGATTGAATATTCCACCCTACCAACTAGGAAAGTATATCCAACTTACTAGCCAAGGGAACCTCCACAAGTTCCTTAAACCTCTGAGCCCAAGTCCAACATCTACTGTAGTGTGTCTAAAACCGATCCAAAATCCTACAATCTACAACCCAAAACCAAGTTTGAGTTCTCACTCTCCTCACCTGGTTTCCTCCTTCTCTTAGTTCTCTCCTCCCCTTTCTTCCCCACTTCAAGCTCCAAAAAGAATAAAAAAATGGAACCCCCTTGTTGGGATGTGTTTGGTTCACGTATGTACGAAATCACACCAACTTAAGGGGTGTGGTCTACTCACTTAAGTTATTGGTAACAGGCAGAAAAATAAGTGGAGTCAATCAAGTTAGTGGAACAAGCTAGAATCATAAGCATACCAGATAGAGAAATAACATGCAGATATAAACTAAAAATAAACTAAAAACTAAAACAAATAAACATGAGCTTCAAAAAGAGTCAAACAACAAAAATAATACTAACGGTGGCTCTAGGCCCCTCTTATTTAGAACTGGTAGTAATAAGAGTGAAACTTTACCCTCTTGCTAAAGGGCCCCTAGAACATGGGTTCTAAGTTCCGATGCAAGGATGTTTTTATCCCAAGCTTGTCTCAGTGCAGTATCCCTCTCTCTCTACTGTGTTGGACTGAACTTGTTGGATGGCTAACAATTGAGTCCCCTCTATCTTCAACTTCAGATCACACACTGCTGGTATTGCTTGGGAAATTCTGGCCAGCATAACAATGTGTTCACCCATTATTCATCTCATGGTGGCCTTATATAGGAGATTTCAAATCCTCCTTCCCTCCCTTGGTACATTATGTATGGTGACCCAAGAGAGGGGTATGATTCCTTTGTGTGCTCCAAATATTCCATTGTGTGCTCACTTGATGTTTAAGGAGGCGTTGGTGGATGTCCTTAGTCAGCTTCAAGTGAGGAATCACTTGTCCGTTGCTTTGTGTGGTCTCGGAAAGCAAAATTTTTCCATTCTCAGGATTGCACACATTTCCGGCCATAAGGCGTGCAAAGGCGCTCTTCACGAAGGATAATGCATGCAAAAGCATTTATGAATTGTTCAAATTTGATTTTTCCCCAAACCTTAGAGATTTTTAAATGCTTTCCAGATTCTGTAATGTCTTCCAGCCCTGTAAACCCTTCTGCTTGACATTAGATAATATCGTCTTCTACTGCATGATTTTCCAGTGTTAACAATTTCCCCCTAATGTGTGAGGTCTAGGAAGAACTGTATAGCCGAAATACATTATAGTTTCTTTTCTGTATATCGTGCGTAGAGAGAGAGAGAGCCCTGCATGAAGCTTGGAATTGAAAACACCCCGCATCGGTTCCAAGAATGACCGTGTTCTAGGGGACCCCTGTAAGCAAATATAATATAATACATATACAAATTTTCTACGAGGCAGGCATGTCCCATGCTCGTGATGATGTGGCTAGTTAAACAAATCTATTTTGACAGATATATGTTCTGTCTGTATCACTGATGTGGTAGTCATATGGTGGTTGCTGACGACGACTGCTGACGCCCTTAGTGGCGTTTTTTATTTGACAATAGGTGGAATATGGTACCCATATGCGTAAACTTAGTATGGCATATAGCTGCGCATTGTACGCAAAGGTGATGGCTGGGACCTTCCCATGTAAGCATTGCTGAAAGAGACGCTTATGGAGGCACTGGTCTTCGAAGAATTTGATCAAAGTTCAATGGTTGTAAGGTACGATACCATCTTGACATGAGAGATTTTGTTGTAGTCGAATTTCATGAGGATTGATGACATCTATGGGCAATGATGTCTCCCATAGTGCCACCCGAGGATGCCCCTTTTATGGAGAGAGGTAATCCAAGGTACCACTTCCTTTTTGGAGAATAGTTGTCGAAGTCGACAAAAGGGAAACCTCAACTAGCCGAGGGGTCGCCGACATGAGGGGTCGGGAACTTGGATGTGATGGGTTTAACATAGGCATGTTGGCGAGGGGGGACTGAAAACTGATGATGGGGATTCAGTGGCCCAAGGTCGGAGTATACTAAGCAACTTGGCGGCAATCATAGTTATTTCTGATGGGGAAATCCCTGGATTCGGTAGGACTGCCAGGGCGGGTATAAACCAACTATGAATGTCATGGTGGCTTGCGCATGGGGGTGTAATACTTCGACCAAGGGTGTTCAGGGATTGCTGCCATGGGAGAAAAATATGAATGGGAGGGTGAAGGACGTAGTGCACCGTTTGAGGTTTTTGTACACTTACCAAAAGAATAAAATAATGGGGTTTGTTTTGTACAAAACATAGAGACAGGTACCCCAAAACATGAAAGTGTTCACTCACTAATGTTGTGAGGAAGGTGTTTTGCTGAGGGTGGGGGTCTCATTGGTTGGTCTCATGTGCAGGGTTGATGAAGTTGATGAGAAAGTATCGTGGATGGAATTATGCTGGTGGAGGTATGGTGGGCCAAATGTGAGGCGCGGTAGTGCGCTTTTGATCTGCTTGTACAACCTAGTCGTCCGGGAAGGGGGTTTTAGCTTGTATGGTAAACTTGACCTTATGCATGGTGAATGGATGGGCATGAGGTGCTTCCTGGACTAAAGTGGTATGGCCATGGTGTCACTTTTGCTGTGATATATGGTCTATTGTGGGTGACGAGCGCCATGGAGGGGAGGCTCTACCGACCAACAAGGATGTTTATCATGTGTAGGGTGAGGTGATGATAAACACGGTCGGATATGAGGACCCTATGGTTAATTTATGATGGAGAAATGATGTTAGGATATGCAGAGTTGACTGGGACTCTATCATGCTGGGGGTAGAATGATACCTGCTCTGGAACTTTCAGGAGATGACATTGTGGATGGTTTGCGAGCTTTTCTTGCAAAAACAACTACCTCAAGTGAAAGCATCTTCTTTATCAAATATTATTGAAAGCCATGAGCTTTAAAAAAGAAGATGAGAGAGGGCATACTTGCTGGCGCTGAAAAATTAATTTTTTGGGAGTGCGATTATGTGGGATCGCCTCTGTTCGTTATGGAGTGCTGATCACGACACAACTTACGATTTGGCGAACGAACCTTTTGATCTCTCGTTATGGTCCTCCCAAGTTTTTGAAAAGGGCGATATATAGGTGAATATGACCCTAATTCAATTAATTTGTACTTGCTGAGTTTTTGAGAGGTCAGAGGCTTTTGCGTAGCAGTTCTTGCCGTTGTGGTCAGCCTGAGCACCAGGGATTAGCGATACCATGCCCAGGTAACCTCCATGATGTCCTGCACTTTAATTTTTTCAGTTTGATGGTGCCGGGGTCCGTACACACTGGGTTTGTACGGATTTTGGGTGCTTTTTTCCCTAGATTGCGTGGGCGATCGGGGCAAAGCTGCACCCTCTCTGTGCGCATTTTCAGGGCACAAGCGCGCTAAAGCGCTTTTTTCCCCTTCGTTGGCGCGCTAAATACAGGCACGCGCCTGTCTGAGGGACAAGTGCGCAAAGCCGAGGCAAAAAAATATTTTGGCTTTTTGCCTATTTTTGTGTTTTTTCTGTATTGATGAGTACCTATTTTGATGACAGGTTATTGTGGAGGGAGCGAGATTGGCTCGAGCTCCAAACTACGTTGGCTGCTGATGCTGGGGCGCGCCGTCAACTGGCGTAATGGGGGCTCCTGAAGTTCGCAGAGAACGAGCTTCTTCGGTCACAGGACCGATTGCTACGTTACTTAATTCGACACTGGCGCAAGAGGCATAACATGTTCGTGTTGCGAGGGACGAACCTGGTCATCCGTCCTGAGATGAATTTCTATTTTGTGATCGGGTTACTGCCTCATGGTGAGGCGCTGAGATATCCACTCCCTTCTGGGAGGGTGGATCTGGAGAGGTTTCAGAGATGCCACTGTGGTGGGGCGCCTCTTACAGAGGGGTGCATCAACATTGCATCCGTGATAGATTTGGCAGAGCGATGTGCTCTAGTAGTGATTGTACGACTTGCCAGGTCTTCGGCTCCACATCGAGCATCAAGCCCGCAGGTTGGAGTATTGCGTCGACTGAGGTTCGGGCATTTTTATGACTTTGCCCGCTTTTGTTACGACAGGATGGTGGCGCAACTCAACAAGGTCCAAAGTGGATCGAAGTTGTTTGCGTATGCCAGCGTCTTGTGCATCATTATGTACAAGAGGGTAGTGCTGTTGAGGCCAGTAGTGGCGGTGCCTGCTGGGGACCACGGGAGCCTCGTATGAGGAGGTGGGCTCCGGTGATGCCGCGAGGCAGTGGTGGCATGGTGGGGTGTTATTGAAACACCATGACATAGCCCTGGTTCGAGGCCAACCCGCAGATGTTCTTGCCATTCCCATATGCGAGGATGGACTTCCAGGGGGATCCAGACAAGGGTCTCCCTTTTGGTTATGCTTGGGGGCCCACAGGTATGTTGTGTATGTTTTCTACCATTTATTTGAGCATATATGTACTTATGTGTTTTGCTAGTGACACTGGCATTGATTTTGGTTACTCTCGCAAATGTTGGCGAGGTGGGTTTCCCAGTGGCTCAGTTGGTTGG
The DNA here is from genome assembly GCA_034641835.2 of Pinus albicaulis. Lineage (NCBI taxonomy): Eukaryota > Viridiplantae > Streptophyta > Pinopsida > Pinales > Pinaceae > Pinus > Pinus albicaulis. Next base: position 1,240,393,098 of record CM076583.1, on the reverse strand, counting down.
CCATGATCCTCTATGGCGACCTAGGGGTGGTTAGGGAGGAGGTGCTGCTGGAGGACCCGGTGGTGGTGCTGGCCCTTTAGGAGAGGGAAGCAACTCGACTACTGTCGAGGCTGCGACCGAGCGGGCTTGTGCCGATGAAGCGGTGGCACGTGCAGATACGGCGGATGCTCGTATCGTAGAACTGATTGCTTGGGTGTCAGTTCTAGAGGATGCCTGGGGTCAAGTGGAACTCTTGACCTAGGGGATGCCCACTCGGGGATCTATGGATGACCTCGATGAGGTCTGGTTGAAGACTGTGATGGCTTGCGAGAGGGACTATCAGCCAGTTTTACGTCGGTTGGTAGTCTCGGTGGTGACGACAGCTCCAGTGGTGGCACCGAGAGCGGTTGTGGGTCCAGGTGTCCCTCCTGATGGGGCACCGCCCTAGAGTATACTTGTACACGGGGAAAGCACCATGTGGATGCTTCCCCTATTTTTGGCGACTTTTTGTATCTTTGGGCTGGCCGTAGGGTCAATGATACTATTTTTTGTACTCAGACATACACATTGTGATATATATATATATATATATATATATATATATATATATATATATATATATATATATATATATATATATATGAGAGAGAGATATTTTTTGCAACTTTATATGATGTGTCACCTGTTTCGGTTTATGTATGATGTTATGCTGATGGATATCTATGTTTTTGGTTTTTATGTATGATGGTTTATTCGAGATGCATTCTAGTTTAGGATATTGTTAGCTATGCGATCAACTGTTTGGTTTTGACTCCTTGGTACATGTGTAAATGTGATATAGTCAATTTGTCTGCTTAATCTTTTTTCACGCAAATATTTTCTAAATAGATGTGTATCTCTTGTCTCAAATGTTTGGTTTAAATGCGACACTACTAATTGGGAATCGAGGTAGACATGCATATGGCATATGCCCTAATGGAGGGCATCACACATAAGTCCAATGACGACTGTTGGGAAAAATACTGAGAGGGGGGGGGGGGTGAATCAGTATTTTAAAGCTGAACAATTTTTCTTTCTTACTGCATCCAATCATGTACGTTCAGCTATCTTATTATATCTTTTACTTAGAGCATTGCATCAGATAAGCATTAATCAGAACAAAGCATCAAACATGAACTACACATATGGACACCAGGATTTAAGGTGGAAACCCAATTTGGGAGAAAACCACCGCTGCTGAAATATCAGTCTTCAATATTTTATTATAGAGAAAACTTCTTACAATATATGCTGGTGCAGACTCATACCAGCACGCAGGCACCCACCTGCAGAAGGCTACAACCTTCTCTCATTTACCAGCCTCTTCTGGAAGGGAGCTACAACCCCCTGACTGAAAGCTTCGACCTTCAGCACCACTGTGGACCTCGTTTCATCAATTTTCAGACTGGATCACACATCCGCAACCCCAGAATTCAGAAAATGTATGCATTCGACATCCCGTTTGGCTTTCTGGATAAAAAAATCTTCATCAGACATGTGTTAGCTCTTCATTGATTCTTCTATTGAATGAATCCCAGATTCATTCTTTCGATGGGTGCAACATGGACTCAGAATTATCAGTTAAGCACGTCGTCTGTCCATACAGATATTCCTTAGAGGAATTCGCTCTTCTTCCGCGCTTGAATCTCGCGCCTCTGTCTTCTTCGAATAATGATCTTTTCCCTTTATATAGTTCTCGCCTTTCTCAATACCATGAGTCTAAAACCACTCAACTGCTAATGGTATTCGTTTGTCAATATTCCCTTTAGTTTGTCCCCGGGGCTTTTCAATTTCCTTTTTTTTTTTAAATTTATTTCATTCAAACGAGGAAATTCAAATTATCTATGTGCGCCAAGCCTTTAACCCAAAGTTTAACCCTTCGGATTTTATAAACAATATTCAATGCTTTTCCATATGCAAGTGTCTTGTTGATGTGGTGAGTTCCGCAAGCGGAACAACCATACATCTCAATCGTTTTGTATTAATAATTGAGCCAATCCAATTTGAAACCCCAATATTTGTCTCCGCCATATAATATTATAAACATTAATGTGCCACTGACTCATCAGTAATATATAAATCCATATAACCTTTCGGGTTCTTCAAATAATATTCAATCTTCGACTCTGGGCCCACATCGCAGTTGGTGGATCGGCGGTGTCAAACAAAACTTGCGATTGCGATTGATCAACCGGACGCGATGACCACATAAAACATGGCTCATAGCGCAATCGGGTCCTTTGAAAAAATGCAATCGGGGCACACCATGGAAAAGTTCCGATTGCGATCAGGACATGGATGCGATTGGCACATATTAACTCTAGCATATAACTGGATCGGGTCCGCCACTTCTATCGCAGCATATTACAAAAGATATGCGATCAATCGGAAAGTTTCGATTGCGATTAAGATCCTGGACGCAATTGAATCTATTAATTCCATCGTATAACACCATCGGGTCCACCAATTTCAATATGCAATCGGACCCAACACTTAAGCGCTTCCGACTGCGATTGGGAACTCGGATGCGATTTGCAATAAACTGAGGCATATAACTCGATCGGGTCCGGCCTTTGATCGGAGCACATAACAAAACTCCGCCGATTGAACCTTGCGATTCAAGACGTGCAATTCCATTAAAACATCGCCACGTGGTCAAGTGGACCCATGGGCCTCGGCTGTTGGTGGGGGCGATTTATAATGTAACATTTGGTTGTATTGTGTACAACCGTTCCACTATGGAACACTGCCACATCCACAAGACATTTTTATGTATCATTTACATTGCGATTTGCGATTGCGATTGGATCGCATCGCATCACAGGACTCCATATCAACAAGACACTACTTCACCAAAATAACTTGCGATTTCGATTTAGAGCTTAAGTGGTGGGGACCACTTGTCCCGCCAAATCAGAAATAAAGGACTTCCGCCTGTTTAATTCAATTTTATGACTGTCTTGAATGAATCTGCTCCTCCGTAAATTAAATCTACGGGAATATCTTCGTTCCACTGTCAAAACGGCTCTGCCCATCACCTGTTAATTCTCTTCTGTCATTTGTGACTGCGGCCCATCAAGATTTAATTCTCCTTCAATGCACTGCTTATCTCTGTAAATGTATTCTTCCTCTGAGCTTTGCTGCTGATAATTGATCTCTGCAATTCTGCTGTTCTTCTGTTTCCCATGCCTTTGCCACATCCTTTGCCATCAATGACAATATTCCAACAACGACGTCATATTCTGCCTGATTGTTTGTTGCTGAGCCGATGCACACACCGTTTGAGCAGAGTGGCGATCGGTCAGGGTGGTAAATGACCAGGCAGCTGCGGCTAAACTTTGAGACCATATTGATGCTCCGTAAGAAAATCTGAAATAGGGTTCAGGTTGGTGATCCATGATGGCACTTGGAGCGCTTTTAAATAAGTATTTTGGTCAAAAATTTTCAGTGGTTAGGCTTGTGTACGTTCACTCTAGGGAAGGTCCATTTTGGCACTGATGGTAGAATTTCTTGAGGTAAAGGCCATTGACGGGGTTGCTGAGGCATGTCCTATCCGGTTCTGTCAAGATGTATGCCCCTTGTCGGAGGAAATGTTTGATGATGTAGGGTCCTTTACACAAGGTTTTGAACTTTCCTGTCCCTAGGGCTTCTTTTGCGACATCATAGTGGAGGACTAGCTCGCCCTTGGTGAATGAGCGAGGGTTGATGTGGCGGTCGAATGATGCTTTTACCCTTTTCTTATGGGCCTCGTTGTGTTGCAGCGACTGTCGTCGATGTTCGTCGACAAGCTCTAGTTGTACTAGGTTCTATCCTAGAGGCTGGGTATCATCAAGAAGTTCGATGGCAGCGTGCAAATTTGGGCTCTTGCAGAAATCAACGCAGAAGTGCAAGGTACCTTGATTTTTTGCGACAGGAATAGGGTGGAAATCCTGGGATGTGGGGGTGGCTACAATCCTATTTCCGATATGTGATGATACCAATTGTATATGGTGGATCGTGTCATCAAAGTTCGGTGGGGGAAGAATCTCCGTAATGGGATTCTGCGTGAGCGAAAGTTTGGGTTCCCCGCTAGGATGGTCAATTCCATGTAGGTGGGTTCCTTGATTGGTCGTTTTTCGTCTGACAAGAACATAATGGATTTGCTCGTCACATTTTATTGGGTTGTGGAGCTATCCGTGGACTCTGCATCCATGTCGTCTTCTTGGGGGAGGTAGGGAGGTGAAATATGGCGGAGCGTAAGCTAGCGAGGGCTATTCAGAATCGAGGGATATAGTGACAATTCTCCAAAAGGTGGTTGTCGACGCATAATAGACATGTGAATTGCGCTGCCCGCATTCCAACATAGTAAACCCTTTCTAGAGGATACCATCTATGGATGAGTTCCAGGGCTGCACACTCTTCAAGGAAGTTATCACGTTCATCGCATAGCATGAAACGTATAATGGGCATGACTGGGGGTCTTTCTTGTGCCCTTCGTTGTTCCTGTAGGTATAGGATGGTACGAGGTTCATTTCTGGATGCCCGGGTGGAGGGATCCTCTTGATAAGATCGCTCGATGGCGTGTAAGGCGTCCCTATATCGCAGGATCTCTGGGAAATGGTGGGTATAGTGCCCATAGTTACTGCAGAGAGTGCATGCGTGATTGGTACGCAATGCTTTGCCTTTACCTTTGGTGGTAGGTTCCTTCTTACGGGAGCGCAACGTCGCGATGTCTGTCTCAGAGCCAATGAGTGGTTTTAATTCACCCAACCCTGGATAGATATGGGTAGGGTGGCCTATTACGTTGTATATGGCACAAATTGGTTATTCTCGTTGTATGGCGGGGGTCACCATATTATTTCCTCTCTTCTTGGTTTTCTTGGCCACGATTACCGATTTTGCAATGGGAATTTCCCTTGCAGGGGAAATTTCGGGGATGAGTGGGGCCTCCTCGGGACTGAGGGGCTTCAATCCTGTGGCAGTGACGTGGGTGGATCCTGTTCCTGTAGGGGGAATGAGGTACCAAACTAGGATTTCCAATGATATTTTTTGTAATACTAGTGTTGCTAACACCTGCTGGGAGACAAAACTAGCTAGGGGGTAGAGGAAAGGGGTTTGGGAGGCGGCGTAGGCTAGAGAGGCTGCCGTGGCCGATGACTCGGTGCCATTAATACTTGTGTCTGTGTCCTGACTAGATTCGGTGCTTGATGTGGACATCATGCACACCGGAGCCCCTGTGACATCGGGCGATGACTCATGGATTATTGGAGGATCTCCTAGGAATTACCATAGAACGGACGACGGTTTGAATTGGCTGGAGCCATATTCTTGGTACCGTGAGAGAGCATCCGAGGATGTATCTACATAGGGTAGAATTGCATCTATGTTTGTTAGGGGCCATTTCTCGCTATGCGTCAATTGGTCTACAGTGATGATGCGGTCCTCGTGGGGGAACTTCATGATGCGAAGGATGGAGGAGGATATGGTAAACATGGCGTACATATAACTCCACCCAAGGAGTATATTGTAGTCTAGGTGAGCGTCCAAGACTTCAATGTCTATGTGGACCGTCTTTCTAGCTAAGCAGACTGGGAGTCTGGGATGTTTTGGTAGAGGCCGACGGGGGTTGATGGACGACTGTCGTATGCTCTAAGCGTATTGACTGAGGGTTTTAGTTCAGGAGACCCTAACTTCTACCAAACATTTTTGGTCACGATGTACGTGGATGCACCCTTGTCCATGACACATCGATGGATTGTGATATTCTAGACCGACACTAGTATCTGGAAGGCGACCATGGAAGGAAGCCTAGGGGTGGCTTTGTCTAATTCAAAAGCCATTAGGTGCGTATCGACAGGGTTGATAGCGCCTAACACATAAAGTAGGGCTTTCCGTTGTTTTCGATATGACTGCAATACTTCCAAAGCTGATATAGAAACGGGAGATTGTGCTAAATTGTCCACAATACTATAGCTATGGGCCGCTTTGGAGTAGTTTCCTGCTCGCCTATTAGGTCCCTTCGCCATTTTTGGAAATGGTTCTATAGGCATATTTGAAATGGTCAAAGGTGCAGTCGGTGCACTGGTATTTGCCCCTGACGTATTGGTGTCTGGTGGGGTGTCGTAATTACAATTCCGTGTTTGAAAAAACATCTCTTTGCCAGTCATGTAGATTTCATGGCTGCTTTTTCCGGAGTCGTCTGTATTTTTCTACTGAGTTCTTACCATCCCTTGATGGGGGAAAGGTTCTTGCATCACAGCTGGTTGCTGGGAAGATCCTCCTTGTCCTCGGTTACTTTGTAGCTTCTTCAGCTCAGGGAGATCGGGACAGTGGTGAGTATAGTGGCCATACTCACCACATATCGAACAATAATAGTTTGTTCGAAGAGGTGGCCATTTACTCTGCCGTTGGGCATTGCTCGGCTCCTGGCTCTGATTGTAGTTGGAGTTGCCTCGAGCCTGGGATCGTGGTGGGAATTGCTGGTTGTTGCCCCCTTGTCCAGGGTTCCCTTTTGGCTTGTTTTTTGATTTTTTATTCACCACATTAGGAGGGTATTTCTCCTGGTTGTATTAGTGTGGTTGGTTTTGGGACAGCTGCAAAAAGTTCACCTGTGCATTGGTATGCATAGGCGGGTCTTGTGCTGGGGACTAAGCATAATGCGGTCCCTAGTTTGTACTTGGATGTTGGAGGGGAGCTCTTCCATCATGTTTCTTTCTGCGTATTGAGTCCCCTGAGCCAGAGGATAAGGTCCTCCCTAGTGATACGTTGGCGCCCTATTGGTCAAATTTTGCTGAGGCATATGATGAATTTGAAAACCGGGTTGAGGTACGTTCTGGGTAGAACTCTATGTGTAACCGGGGTTTTGACTGCTACTGCCTAGGTAACCTTGGGTCAATGACCCAATTATTCTATCTGCAGAGTTCGATGCGCTTGGAAATTCTTGATAAGTTTGCAGGCACGGGGCATTAGGCAGGATGTTATAAATGTATCTTGACTACGTATAAATCAGCTCAAGCTGTCGAGCTTTGCTGATAGCGTCCTCCTCGGATGTGGGTCTCTGTTGTGCCACATCCTTTGAAATATATGCCATAAGAGTTTTCAGGAACAAATCTAAGATAACCCGATCGTCGAGTTTAGCTTTACATAAAATGCGACACTGCCTCCATTCATGGAGACGCTTCGAGATATGGACGACGGGGGTTTGTCTAAAATGAGTCAGTAATTCCATTCCAGAATCATGGTGAATGGGTTACTGAAAATATATCAGGAACGCGATGGCAAGGGCACCAAAGGTTCCATGTGAAGCTGAGGGTTGCTCCATACCACTTCGCGGCTACTCTAGTCAGAGTCCGTTGAAATAGTCTCAATCGAATAATGTCGCCAATGATACTGTTCGATGAGCACCACAGGTGGAAGGTCATGACATGATTACCTGGGTCTTCCGCTTGCTTTCCTTCGAACTTTGGTATATCCGAAGGGAGCTTCGTGGGCATGGGAGGCCATGTAGGGTTTTGTGTGATGGGGTCATTTGTCAGCTTGGTTAAATCGGGTAGATTCAATGAAGCTAAGAAAGATGACTGAGAGTTTGACGTGATTGCAATGTGTGAAAACAAAAAGTTCTGGTTAGGAAGAGGGTTAGTCTGCAACGTACCCTGCTGTGTATTCAGCTGGCTTCCCGAATGGGACACACTACTCTGCCCCCTAGGGGTTGTGGGAGGAGTGGTCTATTGTGTGGTGTTGGGAGACCGACTCGGGTTCCCAACTATGGATGCCCCAATAAAGGACGAACCTATAATGATGGCAGTGTTCCGTCTTTGACGCCTAAATGGCGAAAGACCTGGAACCCTTCCCGATAATGGGGGGAGGTCCAAAAGATGCCTAGATCGACGAGGTCCCGTTGGGTCCGTTCTGGTGTCGACTAGGTTTGGTTTTGGAAAATTTTGAGAGGATAGAGTCTATGATCAAAGGAAAATTATTGTCACATACATAAAACAAAGTGAAAAATAAAATAAATTTCCCTTTAAAGTAATCTATGTGATCAAGCAATCAAAAAGTGATTTTTGTTTGTTTGCGTATGATACTCAAAATCATAGAAGACCTATTCGTCCTCACACACTCAAATGTAACTGGGCCTTGAGAAGACATCTTGCGAGTGTTGGCACAACGTCTCGTAAGAGCTGGTGACGCCCCCAGTCAGCCAAAGAAAATCCACCAAGGTAAGGGTAGAGGGTCTGGCGCTTGCTTGCACCATCACCTATAGGGAAATGATGCTCTAGTTTTGGTCACTAAGTACCACCGTCCCACGTGAACATTCGAGTCTTGGGCTTCTTGGTAAGTCAGCTAATAGTACTGAGTATCAGCTGGGTCAGGTAGCCCCGATTGATACTGCACACACTGCGCCTAAGCCTAACCCCCTCTGAAACAGGTCTCTACCGCGCTCGGGTTTTATTTTCCATGGGATGATAGGTGGATTTGAAGCTCCCTAAACATTCAACTTGTATGTTTCAAGATGAAGAGTGATCAAGGAGGCTTATTGGATGCCTACCCCCTTGATCCTAACTTAAGCTATAAATTCTTTTGTGGCCCCTGTGGGGAGAATTTAGTGAGTTTGGTTAAGTTAGTTTTAGGTGTCTTTTCTTCGCTTAGTGAGTGAATGTGTGTGAGCACAAAGTGGACAAGCACATAGTTTGAACGTGTGGATATTCGATGATCCTTTTCAAAAGCCCCTATTTAAACTATGTTGTATTGTTCCTGGCTCAAAAGAAAAACATGTGCGGATTATGGGCCGCTTTCTATTTTTCCTAGTTAATCTATGTGATCAACTATAAGGAGATGGTGAGTTGTGAATAGGGAGCATTCATATGCTTACCTAGGATCACCGGAGGGTGAAAAGGTAGCAGAGATTACTTTCTCTTCTATAAACAATTCAATTTTAGTCCTAAAAATCCTATTGCAAAAATTGAACTAAACTAAAGCTTTTACACTAGAAAAAATAAAACTAGCTATGCATGCATGGCCTTGGGCCACTTACTTTGGCTAGTTATCTAGGTGTGTTGGTACCAAAATTTGCAAAACATAATTTTTTTTCGGAATGCGAGTTATTTCCCCCCCCTACTTAAACTATGTGTGAACTTTGAAAAAATCAACTTGAAGTAAAACTAACACTAAGCCTACAAAAGGCAGCTAAGAGTGAGCTTTAGCAAGCTGTGGGGTACCACAACCAGTGCTGGCAGGTGTATTAGGGGCTACCAAGCAGTTTACAAGCAGGAAAAGACAGAAACATGGGAGAAATTTCTCATTATGTATTTTGCGCACAAAAGGCTGACACAGGCATGATGTCTACGAGCGAGTAAGATTTGAACACGTGCTCTGTGCGCGTCTGTGGGAGGAAAAAGCATGCAAAGTCCTGCAAAAGAAATTTTTGGAGCTATTCTGCTTCAGTCTGTCACTTGGGATGAACTAGGGACTGCAAGAGAAATAAGGGGAATTCAACTCCACTCCACAGCATAGACAGAGGTCTTTGAAAAAAAAGGCGCAACCACATAAAATTGGTAATAAACATTAGTGGAGTTGCCATTCTTGTTGGGATGTTTTTGGTGCATGTATGTAAGAAATCACACTAACTTAAGGGGTGTGGTATACCCACTTAAGATATTGGTAACAGGCAGAAAAATAAGTGGAGTCAAGAAAGTTAGTGGAACAAGCTAGAATCATAATCATACTAGATAGAGAAATAGCATACATATATAAAATAAAACTAAACTAAAAACTAAAATAAATAAACACGAGCTCTGAAAAGAGTCAAATGAAAACAATAATATGAATGGTGGCTCTAGGCTCCTCTTATTGAGCGCTGTTAGTAATAAGAGTGAAACTTTACGCTCTTGCCAAAGGGCCCCTAGAACATGGGTTCTAAGTCCCGATGCAAGGATTTTTTTATCCCAAGCTTGCCTTGGTGCAATCTCCCTCTCTCTCTACTGTGTTGGACTGAACTTTTTGGATGGCCAACAATTGAGTCCCCTCTATCTTCAGCTCCGGATCACACACTGCTGGTATTACTTGAGCAATTCTAGCCATCATAACAATGTGTTCATCCATTCTTCATCTCATGGTGGCCTTATATAGGATATTTCAAATCCTTCTTCCCTCCCTTGGTACATTATAGATGGTGACCCAAGAGAGGGGTATGATTCCTTTATGTGCTCCAAATATTCCATTGTGTGCTCACTTGATGTTTAAGGAGGCGTTGGTGGCTGTCCTTAGGCGGTTTCAAGTGAGGAATCACTTGTCCTTTGCTTTGTGTGGTCTCGGAAAGCGACATTTTTCCATTCTTAGGATTGCGCGCATTTCTGACCATAATGTGTGCAAAGGCACTCTTCACGAAGGATAATGCATGCAAAAGCATTTAAGACTTGTTCAAATTTGATTTTTCCTCATACCTTAGAGATTTTTAAATACTTTTCAGATTCTATAATGTCTTCCACCCCTGTAAAGCCTTCTGCTTGACATTAGATAATGTCGTCTTTTGCTGTACGATTTTCCAGTGTTAACACCCCTCTTGGTTCTCCTCCTCCCATACTTATGCCTCCCTTCCCCCATCAATGTCAACCACCTATCATAGATTCCATAAATGTCCCCTAACTCCTTTAAATTGAATACCTATAACTCCCCTTACCCATTGTTTCTCCTCGAGCCAATCCCCTGTCCTCCCATCCTTGAATTGACTTGAGGTCATTAGACCTTGTTAGGTCATGAGGTTAATAAATAATTAAAATAATAATTCTAATATAATAAAATAATAGTAGTAATATAATAATAATATTCACTTTTATGGGTTAATCAAACCAAAGTGGATTCATGAGAATCCTAATCAATTAAATGTTGAATTAATAATAATAACTTATAAATATTAATCAAATTTAACATCTTAATGACTTATGTCTTACATCCCTAGGGTTTTGCAGGCTCTCGACACTATCCTCAGTGCAAGGTTCTTCCACCACACATGGCTCGTGACGTTCATCGCTGTCATCTCAGAATTGGAAGGGCCCAAATTTCCTTCTAGTGGCAACATTGTTTTCATCAATTTGGATAATGGAAAACATGTATTCCATTACAAAAGTTCACCACAGAGACGTGGGGAAGGGTTGAAGTAGGCAAAACTGAAAGCTGTGGAGGATTTGTATGCAAAATTCTGTCGACCCTCAAAGTAGCTTGAAGATAAATGGTGGAACAGATATATTGATGCTTGCATAGAGAAGAATGTCAATGATTGAGGTTTGTTTTCTAGGGTTTCTTGGGAATACACCATTATTGTTAGGAACAAATTAGTTAATGGCACTACTAGGGTTTTTATTAGGGCGGTGGCTCCTGCTCTGGGCCCACGAATCCTGCGTCTTGAGGATTGTCTAAATAAACAAGATCTACATATAGATTTGGTAAAACAAGGAATTGAAATTGCAAATATATTTCAATTCCCAATATTTATTAGGCCTTTGTATGGAGGGAATCTCTACATCAAGGTGAAATTAGTTGATCCAGTATCTATACTCGTTGTCAGAATTAAAAAATGAATAGGAATCCCTATTTTTTTTATGCAACTTCTTCACAAAGGAAGGAAACTTCAGGAGGAGCATTTACTGAGAAGTTATGGCATTACCATGGATGCTTCAATCTCTTTTATTGTAAGCTTAAACAATGGTGGCATGGGTGGAGGTGCACCTTCTACTTCTTAGCCCAAGTCCTTTAAGGATGCCCTCAAGTGAGGGCCCAACCCTCCTACACATAAAGATCTCTTAGGACCAGATTTTGAGGTGGATCAGTCTACGAACACTCCATCTCTTGAATTGGAAAACATTAAAACCAACTTTAGGGGGAAAAATAATGAGCACATGCACTTATTTACCGTGTTAATGGATTTTGGACCTCAACATTTGCTCTCCGGGAATGGGTACACTAAAACTAGTATCAGAATACAAATATATTATTTTGCTCAAAAGGGTTCTTTGTGGTGTTCTTCAAAAATTTAGAGGACCGACAAAATGTTTTTGAACAGGGATCTTGGTTTTGGGGCTGAGCCGATCTATCAATGCAACCATGGTTTTCAATCCTCTTACCATGACGTCTCTGGCTACTGTAGTTTAGGGAAGGCTTCCTAACTTACCCATCCATTTGATTCAACCATTAATCTTAGAAGACATGGAGTATTTAATATTCCACTTCATCAAAATAGACACCGAAAATATTTCAAAAGAAATTCTCACATTTTTTCACATATTTTTCGAAGTGGACCTCAGTAAAGGGTTACTAGATAAGATCCTACTCAAATGGAGCGGTAAGGTGTATTCACAACCGTTGCATTATGAAAATACTGCTTTCCATTCTAGGACTTGTCAACAACATGATTATCTTCAAAATGCATGTCCCTTTTCAAAAGGGGCTTCCCCCCTAGGATTCAAAGAAAATGAGGCATGGATGGCGAGATACGAAGTAAGAAAAAAGGTCCAAGAATATTGAAGGTCAACCCTCAGTAACAGAAGTCATCTATTGATAAATCAAATTCTCTAGACTTAGCCCAGCCTCAGGTGGCACCATCTCATCTTTCAGTGGAGGAGACACACCCTTTAAATGAAATTGAAAGTGACTCAACCTTAATAGTGTCTACAATAAGTGGGCAGAAGCATACCCATGAGTCAATTTTCTTAGATAGTGACAAGGAAGCGACAAATATGGTTGAACATTCAACAATGGAGCTATCACAAAGCAATGATGTCACTTCTCCATCTTCAACTATTCCTAATATTTCAATGGTATGGATTGATGTCTACAAGAGAAAAGGGAAAAAGGAAAAACCCATGATCTATCCTGGGATTTGATACCAAGAATGTAGTGAATGCAGTTTAATGTGTTGTGCTTATTTCTGATGGATAAATGTTGTAATATGCTATTTTGAGATAATATAAATTAACTTACAAATAATGATAATAATGATTAATTAGGATTAAGGTTTAATCAATCAATTAACCACTAATCAAGATGATCTATTAAGCAAGATTAAGGCTAACCATAAGCTTGATAATTTAATGGGCTTAAGATTAATCACAAATTATTTGCAAATCAAGTTTAACTGTTAATTAATCGTCTAACATAATAAGCTACAAGTTACTAGTGTATTTGTGTGAGGTGTGGGTATGTAGCTAGCATACACATACCTCGTACCTATACTAATAATACTTATCATAATCAAGCACACAGAAAAATCATTTAATTGGTAAGTTGTTATCACAATGCAAGCTAATAGGATAAGGTAGGGGCATTACATGCCACCTCTTTTTTTCTTCCTGTGCAGTGTTCAACAAATTATCTTTCTTGTGCATTTCATGTCTCAAAAGCATAATCTCATATGGATATGTTTGATAGAGTTTCCTATATTTTTCTAATTCATACTATGTCAAATTCAAGCTTCACAATGCTTTAAATAATTCTTCTAAAGCACTAGGAGGAATAGTGGGTTGTGTAGAAGAAGAAAATATGTAACATACATGACTTTGAACAACCTATGTTAAATCCTAAACTTGTCCTTGAAGATGTTGGACTTATTTGTTCCTCTCTATAATGATGGAAAATAGATGTTCTTTTATTTCCCACTTAAATCAATTTAGGGGTCTGCACATGCTCAAGATTTGGGACTTTTAACCTCTGCTTCAATTCTTGCATATCCACATCCTTTGCATGTATAACAACCTTCACAAACTATATGTCCTTTGGGTTTTCTCCTAATTTTACAATCCACCCTTGTAACTCTTCTATATTCATTTGTTTTGCTCCGGTGGAGACTCTTTCTTGTTTCAGCTACTTGGTGACCTTTGAAACTTAAAGCTTAGCTTTGTTCATATCCAAAGAAGTGGTAGCCAAGTCATTGCACTATACCTCTATTGTCTATCTATGTAAATCAATCTTATTCAATAGATTGACGTCATTTAAATTCATAGAGATATTAATAGATTTGAAATATGTGCTTGCTTGTTTAACTTGTGACTTGGGTTGTATGAGAGCTAATCTTCACTGATTCTTTTCAAAATCCATAGTAGATAATAACTTGGTTTGTGATGAGACAATATTCTATGCTCATACTTGAGATATTAAGGTTTAAGTCCTTTTTGATATCCAAACTTTTCTCCTAATTTATACTTACAAACTGTGAATGGATTTTATTTTCCAACCTAGGGGCCTTGGTTGGGACACTCCTTTTTCCTATTTCGCTGAAGAGGAAGTGTTGAAGAATGTAACTAGTGTCGGTCTTCATAATTTTACTTGAGTCACGATGTAATATATCTATGTTATGAAACTAGCTCCAAAAATAGAAGAAAAGAGAGATCAACGCCTTAGAAATAAGCCACTTCGAGGGGGAAACCTCCTTTACATTACATAAATGAACAATTCTTGGATGATACAAATGACAATATAATCCATGGGGTCACAAAATAATCCTAGCCGACCTAACAATAATAATGTAAGGGAACAATAATAAAAATATTGGGGTTATAGGGGTACAACAATAACAATAAGGGGGCTACAATAAGGGACTACATTAGTAATATAGAGACCTAAAATTCCCTTCTCCTTCAAAAAAGTGTTGTCCTCAACGTTTGAGTAGCTCTGGGTGCTTCTGTATAAAATTATCATCCTCCCAGGTAGAACCTTCAGTGGGTAAGTTCTTCCACTTGATGAGATACTCTGAAATTGATCGATTTCGTAGTTGTCGAGTTCTTGTTTCCATGAGTGCTTCGGGTTCCAATATGATTTTTCCTTCCTCATCAAGTTATAGCAATATTGTTTGAACTGGAGGTTTTTCACCTATAATCTTCTTTAAGCATGAAACATGGAAAACCGGATGCACTCGCGAAGAAGCAGGAAGCTCCAATTTGTATTCCATAGTACCAATCTTTTGCAACACCTTGTAAGGACCATATTACTTTGGTGATAATTTATTATCCTTCTTAGCTTTCTTGAGGGACATTTGTTTGTATGGTTGTAGCTGTAAAAATACCCAGCCTCCTACGTCAAAAATTCTCTCGCTGCGATGTTACTTGATCTGCCTGTTGGTTCATATGATTTTGTGCCAAATTTAGGTTATCCTTTAAGAGTTGGAGAACTTCTTGTTGATGCTCGATGTGATCTTCCACTGCTTGAACCTTAGAATTTTCTCTTAAATATGATGTGATGGACGATGGATGATATCCATAAAGTACCATAAATGGTGTCATTTTAGATGCACTATGGAAGGAAGTGTTATACCACCATTCATCGAGAGGTAACCACTTGACCCATTGTGTTTGTTTATCAGATAAAAAACAACGAAGATATCCTTCCAAACATTTATTCACTATCTCAGTTTGACCATCAAATTGAGGATGATACGATGAGTTATGAGCTAGTTCAGTACCCAAACAAGAAAATATTTTCGTCCAAAAATTTCCAGTAAAAATGGGATCTCTGTCACTTACAATAATCTTTGGGTATCCATGTAGCTTTTTAATTGTTTCCATAAATGTAGTAGAAACTGTACTTGCTTTAAATGGATGAGATAATGCACAAAAGTGTGCATACTTGGTAAGTCTATCAACTACCACCATGATGACACTCTTTCCTATGGACTTAGGTAAACCTGTGATAAAATCCATTGAAATCTCCTCCCAACGTTGACTTGGAATCGATAAAGGCTGTAGAAGATTTGGGGTCTTAATTGTCTCAACTTTATTTTGCTGGAAAACCAAACATTCTACTACAAAATTTTGAATATCAGATTTAAGGCCATCCCAAAAAAATTCTTTCTTCACCCTGTGGTAAGTTTTTAAAAATCCCGAGTGTCCTCCTAAAGGAGAAGTGTGCAATTCAAAAAGAATATTTTGTTTTAGTTGGGAATTATTACAAAGATATAAGCGATCTTTGTACGATAAGGAATCATTTTTCCAACTAAATGTATCATATGTACTAGGATATTGCTGCAACGTTTGAATGAGTGTCCACACTTCTTCGTCCTTCTTCCATTCATCCCTTGCTTTGGTTATCCAATCTGGTTGGATAATAGAAATGGAACAAAACAATGCTTCCACCTCTTCATTCTTTCTTGAGAGTGCATTTGCCACAACATTTAGCTTCCATTTTTTGTAGATGATTTCAAAGTCATAACCCAACATCTTTGTGACCCATTTTTGTTGCTCTTATGAAGATAGTATTTGTTCCAAAAAGTGTTTAAGAGTATCATGATTGGTTTTTACCTTGAAGTGTCTTCCCATTAGGCAAGGTCACATTTCTTTAGTGCATGTAGTATTGCTAAAATTTCCTTCTCATAAATAAATTTTTGTAAATACTTTCCTTTGATTGGACGACTTTCAAAAGAAATGGGTCTTCCTTCTTGCATTAAAACAACACCAATTCCATTTCTTGAGCCATCACATTCCACAATAAAGGTTTTTGTGAAGTCTGACGTAGTTAAGACCGGTGCTAGGCACATTTCCTCTTTAAGATGTTCAAAGGCCTTAGTTGCTTTAGGAGACCATGAAAATGCATCTTTCTTCAATAATGTTGTTAGAGGTGCTGCTATTCTCCCATAATTCTTAACAAACTTGCGATAATACCTGTTAACTCGAGAAATCCTCACAACTGCTTTATGGTTGTGGGGACTTTCCATTCCTTAATGGCTTTAATTTTGTTAGGGTCTACCTTAACACCCTCGTGAGATACAATATGACCTAGATATTCCACCTCTTGTACTCCAAATAAACATTTGGATGATTTTTCATATAATTGTTTCTCCTCCAATAGTTTGAGCACATTTTCAACAGGTTGATCATGATCCTTCCAAGACTTGTTGTAGATTAATATATCATCAAAAAATACTACCACAATGAAAATGGAATTCATCAACCCTTGAAATGTAGAAGGTGCATTGATAAGGCCAAAAGGCATGACCAAAAATTCATAATGACCCTCATGAGTTTGAAATGCTGTTTTCGAAATATCTTCAGTCTTCATTCTAATTTGATGATATCCTGAATGAAGATCCAACTTGGTAAAATAAATTGCTCCATGTAATTCATCCAATAATTCATCAATCATAGGAATGAGAAATTTATATTTAATAGTGAGATTATTGAGCTCCCTATAATCTAGACACATGCCCCATGATCCATCCTTCTTGTGCACCAATACTACTGGAGCAGAGAAAGAACTTTGACTAGGTTGAATTATACTAGCCTCTAACATTTCTGCAATCATACGTTCAATTTCGCTCTTTTGGACATAAGGATATATATAAGGCCTGATGTTTGGAGGAACCCTTCTTGGAATCAAATGAATAGCATGATCATGATCACGAATAGGTGGGAGTCCTTTGGGAGTTTCAAACACCTTGGAATGATTGTCCAAGAATTTTTAGAGATCTGGAGAAATAAATGATTTTGATTTGGAACTTCTAGTGAGAATAATTGTGAAATTACGCCTCGTTGTTCTTTCTTTAGAAGATTTTTCATGACATTAGAGCTTATTATCTTACCCGGCTTCCCTACGATATATCGTAATTCGACTTCCTTTCCTTCCGAAATTTTTTTCAAGAAAAGTTCTTGAAAATTAAAAGCTACCGTCCCCAAAGATTGTAACCATTGTACTCCTAGTACAACATCAACACCTCCCATTGGAATGGAAAGCATTGGACTATTCAATACATATTCCGCCATGGTTAGCTTGATATTATGGCATTTTATATAGCAATTTATAGTTCCTCCATTTGCAGCCATCACTTGACATTTTGGTGTTGGGCATATGAAACAATTCAATTCCTTGGCTACCTTACAATGAATAAAATTATGGGTATTACCCGAATCAATCAACACTATTTCCTTTTTCTTCTTGATATGTCCTTATATCTTGAGAGTTCGAGGAATGGTAATTCCTGCCAATGCATTAGACGATATGGTCGAAATCATTTCTTCTTCTTCTAGAGTTGTTCCTGGTGTATATCCTCTTCTTTTGAAGTTTCTTGTTCATTT
Organism: Pinus albicaulis; assembly: GCA_034641835.2. Classification (NCBI taxonomy): domain Eukaryota; kingdom Viridiplantae; phylum Streptophyta; class Pinopsida; order Pinales; family Pinaceae; genus Pinus; species Pinus albicaulis. The sequence continues at coordinate 1,240,375,051 of CM076583.1, read as the reverse complement.
TCTTCCTCGTCTTCACAATCTATGTGAAATAATTTCTTCTCAACACACTTATGACCTTTAGCGTATTTTCTGTGACAACTATAGCAAAGCCCTTTTGCTCTTTTTTCTTCCAATTGTTGTGGTGTCAGCCTTGTAGGTTGTGGAAGTCTAGGAGTAGCAACACTTCCATCTTTATAGTTGTGAGTGGTAGGCTTCCTTGTCGCCATAATTTTACATTCAATTTTCCTTGACAAATTGAATGCCTTCTCCAATGAATTAGGTTCCCAGACGCGAACCGCATGTTGGATGCTATCCTTTAAAGTCCCTATGAAGACTTCAATCCTGTGTTCTTCTGGAATATTAGTTACCCTTATATTCAATTTTTGGAAGTCCTCAATGTGCTCCACCACTGAACCCTTTTGTTTGAGATTTATTAATTGGCTAAAAAAAGTGTTGCTCTTTGTATCCTCATAATGTGCTATCATTTCCTTCGTAAAAATTGGCCAAGTGAGAATTTTTTTACGAGAACAAAGCCATCGATACCATGCAAATGTATTTTTTTATAAATATAAAGTTGCAATGCGTACCTTTTGTGTGTTTTGCACATTATTGAGATCAAAATATTGCTCCATCTATAGTATCCATGTTACGGGATCCTTGCCATCAAAATTCCTCATATTGATTTTTGGAATATGGTGGGTCTTCCATCCAACATTAGAGTTTATGAAATCATGATTAACATTTATTTTGTTCTCATCATGAGTTTCCTCTACCATATTTTCGCCATTAGGAAACATTTCTTGTATCAACTTTGTCAAACCTTCCATGTATGCTTTTAGATCATTCTTCATGTTTTCCATTTTTTCTTCCATGTAATCCATGTCATTCTTCAAACCATCCATCTTAGCTTCCATGCCTTTCAAAACTTCTATTTCATTTTTTGTTGCTATTTGTGAGAGCGAAATTTGGTGCACTTGCTCTTGTAATTTTGATATGTCATGTTGCATTTCTTCATATTCATGAGTCATAGTAGAGCTTTCTGAAGGCTTAATGGGTGTTGAATTATTTTGAGGGGGAATTTTAGAACCTAATACTGATATCTATTCTACAACATTCCCTTGGAATAAATTCAAATTGATTCTTCAAACAAGACTTATGCAATTCGGAAAAAAATACACACCTTTTTCTTTCTTTTGAGGAGCTCGATATTGAAACTGAATTATCTCTGTGATTTAGGATCTTAAATATCTAAAATTCGGTCTTGTAGTATCCCTCTGAATCTTCTTTCAAATGCCACAGGTATGACCTGATTTGGATTCTTCAAGGTGTAGTTATGCCCAATCTCCCACAATGACCTAATTATGGATTTTTTCAGTAGATCGAACTTGTACGGTGTGCCACGTGTCACTGTTTCCTCCTTTGGTTCTCAAATTGATACACAGGTAACTACAATCTGTGTACTTACAACTACTTTAATTAAATTCCAATCCGATGCTCAGAGAGAGAGTTATGATGATTTTCCCACGGTCACCTCTTTGAGATGAAATTCGGGAGCCTAAAAAACCCTAACTTCCATAGATCATATCTCCGAAAATATTGCGACCCAAGATCTAAAATGTTTACACGATGTTCCTCAGGAATTTGGGTTTGCTCTATAAAAATTTCAGCTTTTGAACATTCGAAGAAAAAAATTTATAGCTAAAATTCCACGATGACCTGTTTAGGTGAAATTCGGGAGCCTGAAAAAACCCTAACTTCCACAGATCATATCTCCAAAAATATTGCAAACTAAGATCTGAAATGTTTACAAGACGTTCCTTAGGATTTCCGCTTCGCTCTGTAAAAATTTCAGCTTCTGAACCTTCGTAGAAAAAAAGTTATAGCGAAAATTCCACGATGACCTGTTTGGAGCAGCGAAACCCTAGAATCCAAAGCTCTGATACCAAATGTTATGAAACTAGCTCCAAAAATAGAAGAAAAGAGAGATCAACGCCTTAGAAATAAGCCACTTCGAGGGGTAAACCTCCGTTACATTAAATAAATGAACAATTCTTGGATGATACAAATCACAAAACCTCCTTCTATATATAGGAGTCCATGGGGTCACAATATAATCCTAGCCAACCTAACAATAATAATGTAAGGGCACAATAATAAAAATATTGGGGTTACATGGGTACAACAATAACAATAAGGGGGCTACAATAAGGGACTAAACTAGTAATATAGGGACCTAACAATTTATCAAAAGAAAGAAAAATAAATTTTATTATTAATATAATTGACTTATTAAAGCATGGGTTTGTTGGAAATACTAAGAGGGGGGTGAATCAATATTTGTTTTTAATTTTTATGTTTACCAGTTAAGATTCTTCACAATTATAATCAGAAAAATAAATAATAAGAATTTTATTAGGAACAAGTGAGGACACCAATCATATTTTTACAAATGTTTGAGTACAATGTTGTTTGAGGGCTCCAACCCTTCAATCTACGAGGCTCCAACACATTTCCAAGCTCCAACTTGGGTTTTTTGAGGCTCCAACCTCTAGGGCTCCAGTCGTATCCTTATTAAGGCCCCAACCTTTTTTTTAGAGGCTCCACCCCTGGGGCATGAACCCTTCAATTTTGTAATAAATGGAATAAATAAGTGACTTACATCAATTGCTCCACAGGTTTGTACCAGACTTTCAATTTTTTCACTGAATATTATTCAAAGCTTCACTTGTCCAAAATAATGTTCCAAGAATCCTTTGTCCAAGGTTTCCAATTTTTTCCAAAAATGTGACTGTCCAAGGCTTCAAATGCTTGATTGTAGCTATTATCCTTCCACAGGTGACTGGTACAAATTCGAGCTTAGGGCTTCAGGCCTTGATTGTTTGAGCTTCTATGGAAATATGACTGGACCTTTTCACAAATATGTAAGCCTCCACAGAGCCTTCTCCAGTTTATTATACCTCCACTGTTTATCAAGGAAAGAAGACTGGTCTACAATCAAAATATAGGTTTAATGATACAATTTGAAATTCCAAAGCTGTCCCCAAGTGTGCTTGTTTTCACAGTTTCAATATTCTACACCACTTGCACAAGTTTTTAAAACTGGTTGAGACTTTAACAAAGGTCCGAGAAAATTTATGAAGCTAGTCCATAAGATCGAGCCATGTCATGAATCTATGCCACACTACCAAGCTCTTATAATACTGATCCAGAATCATGTAGCTATCTTTCTTGAGGCTGTAATAGTAGGTCAAAACTCCTGTAGCTTGGTCCGAGTTTTCCACTGCAGTTTGATAACAAATGATGTGAGTCAGATTTTGTCACAAGTCCTATAGGTATCTCTATTTATATGTCCTTTCTATCAGTCCTACAACAACCGCACTTCCAGTCAAGGTGATAGATCACAAATTTGAGGGTTTGTATTAGAGTTCCGAGTCTCCTGTCCAAGAGAGTAGTTCACAAGTCCGAGAGAATTTTAACGCTATCAGTTCTTCAAAAATTAGTCCTTAAGCTTCTTCTCTTCGACCTTCTTCAGTTCATGAGTTATGAAATCCTTACAGTGTTATCCTTTGAATTTACTTGACCGAATTGATGATGGGAAAATGAAGTTTTAGACTTGAATTTATAGTTTTTGGAGTGTGTTTTGAAGAGACATGACTGTTGGAGGTGAGGCCGACTAGAGTAACTGATTATAGGTCGAATAGGGTAGAAAAATATAATATATTATCTTAAAATTTCATTTTCTCCTAAACTATGGGGAGTTATAGGGTGAGTGAGGGCACATTGGAAAGGGAAGAAAGTCCTCTACATGTTGGTGAAGGATTAATTGTGAAATGATGTCTTGAAAATGATATTAAACAATTTTCTTTATGACTGTTTCAAGAAATGTAGTACAAACCTTGGGGATTTTTGGAATTTTCATGTATAAGGTCAATGGGACAAGGATAAGGGTTAGGGAACCTTCATTAGAGCTCCAAGCATCGTCATCAATCCATGTCATCAAGTGTAATGAGATCATATTTTCATCAATGACAATTATTGACCAACAATCTCCCCCTTTGTCATTGATGGAAATATCCTTTCTTCCAACATTTTCTCCCCCTTTGACATCAATGGAAAATGGGGTGTCCAAGTAATCCTCCCTATCAAACTGCTTCCCGTTGTGCTTCTCCTCCTGTCATGGTGCTCCTACCCCTGTCTATGTGTTGCCTTGATGTGATGCAAGGGAAGTTACCCCCATCTTTTGGCGAAGATATTCAAATGCTTCTTTTCGTAGGGATTTTGTGAAGATATCTACAATTTGTTCCTTCGTATTGACGTATTCGAATCTGATATTCTGTTCAACAACCTGTTCTTGGAGAAAGTGGTATTTTATTGGAATATGTTTTTTTTTTTAGTGCATTACCAGATTCTTCGAAAGACTCATGGCGTTGGTGTTGTCATAATAGATACTGGTCGGTTGATTACTCTCTATGTTGACATCTTTCAATGCTTCCTTCATCCACAATATTTGTGTACAACAATATGCAACAACTATATATTCGACTTCAACTATGGAGAGAGATATATAAGATTGTTTTTTGCTGAGCCAAGATACAAGACAGTCTCCCATGAAGAATGCACTTCTGCTAGTACTTTTCCAATCAATATCTATGCTTCCAACCCAATCAACATCAGTGTAAGAAGTCATGGTAAGAGTTGTGATTTTAGGATACCATAAGCCAAAGTTTGGAGTACCTTTCAAATATCCTAGAATTCTTTTTACAACCATCAAAATATGTCATGGTAAGAGTTGTGCTTTTGGGATACCATAGGCCAAATTTTGGAGTAACTTTCAAATATCTGAGAATTCTTTTTACAACCAACAAATAGGATTACTTGGGAGCTGATTGAAATCTTGCCACCATTCCTACTTCTTGCATAATATCAGGTTGTGAAGCAGTTAATTATAGAAGAACTCCAATTATTGACCTGTAAAGAGTTGCATCCACCACAAGGGATTCATAATCTTTGCTTAATTTGCAATATGTAGTCATTGGTGTGCTCATAGGAGAACATTCTTCCATCCCATATCTTTTAAGAATGTCTTTAAGATATTTTGCTTGGGATATGAAGATACCTGATTCAGTTTGAGTTACTTGTATACCAAGGAAGTAAGATAGCTCACCAATCATAGAGATTTCAAACTCCTTAGACATATTTTGAGAAAATTATTGACTCATCTCATCATTGTTGGTGGTGAAAATAAGATCATCAACGTATGCAAGGGTGACTAGCAATTTATCTTTGTCCATGTTCATGTAAAGATTACTTCCTGGCACCCCCTTTTTGAAGCCTTTTTGTTTTAGATAATGATCCAATCTTGCGTACCAAGTTCTAGGAGCTTGTTTCAATCCATATAATTCCTTTTTCAACTTACATACAAAGTATTTTCCTTCTGCTAGATAAAACCCTTCCAGTTTCTCCATGTAGACTTCTTCCTTTAGATCACCATTTTAAAATGATGATTTTACGTCCATTTGATCGACTTTGAATCCTTGTGAATAAAAAAATGACAAAAACATTCTTATAGCTTCTAATCGGGCTGCCGGTGAAAAGGTTTCTTCAAAGTAAATTCCTTCAATTTGTGAGTATCCTTTACAAACCAGCCTTGCCTTCTTTCTGATGATTTTTCCATCTTCATCCATTTTTTTTTTGAGCACCCTCTTGGTTCCAATTATATTTTTATATTTTGGACAAGGTACAAGTTCCCATGTTTCATTCTTTTCGATTTGAAACATTTCTTCTTCCATAGCTTCCACTAATGAGGTTCCTTACTAGGTTGAGAATTTTTTTTTGGTTCTACCATGGATAGTAAGGCAACATCATATTTTATTGGTGTACTTTTCATCCTTCTTCAAGTTTGTATTCCATCATCTACATTGCCAATAATCTGTTCTTCCGGATGGTGTTTTTGGAGGAATTTCACCTTTGATGGAGTTTGAGATGGTTTCTTTTGATTTTATTGATATTTTTATTCCTTTGTTGACTCTTCTTCGAATTCTTCAAAAATAGAATCTTCATCATGGACTTTAATTCCATTTTCTGGAAGTGCTTCGACAATCTTTACATCAATGTTTTCTACTACCTTTTTTTGTCGATTATTGTATAATTTGTATGCTTTACTTCTTGTAGAATATCCAAGAAATATTCCTTCATCAACATCCTTGGTCGTAAATCTGGCTAACACTTAGAAGATTGTGTTTGAGCCCTTCCACCAGTAATGCATTTTGTGGTTTTCCCTTTCCATTATCAAGAGCAACTATCCTTTTTCTGACAATTTTAGCATCCACTTCCAAAGGATACATTTCCATCCCTTTTTTTCAATGAGATAAACTTATTTTGGTCACCTGTCATGTGTCTTGAACATCCACTATCCACTAATCATTGATTTTCATCACTATGTGCACAGAAAGCTAGACCGCATTTATCTGTAGTGGGTTCCTCCATCTTCAACTTGTCCCTTTTCGATATAAATGGATAATTTTTTGCATCATGGCCAAAATCATTGCATTTTGAGAAAACTAGATCATACTTGGCTAAGGGATCAAATGAATTGTAGGTCTTGATTTGTCCTTGTTCCTTTAAGCTACATGACTTTCTTTGATAATTGGTCCTATATCTTGAGTTATTATCCTTATAAGCCTTACAATACTTAGCTTGATGACCAAAGTTTTTACAATGGAAACAACAACCAAGAAATATAGTTTGATACCTGTTAGGATAACCTTGAATTGATGTAATATTCTTCTCTATAGATAGCTTTCCTTCATTCCTTGGGTTGTTGTAGGTGGACCCTTGTTCTTGGGGGGACAACTTCTCCTCTTTTGGATGATTGCAAAGGATGTCCGCATAAATTTTTTGGTTTTTTCCTTTGCATTCTTCTTTGAACTTGATGATTCTCATTTGAAGCCAATTCCAATATTATCATGTTGAGGTCATTGAGTATTAAGGACGTTATCAATATTTTGAGCACTTTGCCAATTATTATTAACTTGATCCCCCTCATTCCTTAGAGAGGTAATTTTAATTTCACATTTTTTCACAAATTTCTTCTCTTTCTTTTAGTTTGTTGTTCAAGAATTTTTCCTTCCTTTTTGCTTCTTCCTTTTCTACATTGAGATAAATGACCTTATTCCTTAATTTCTCATTTTATTCAATGGAATTCATTAGAAATTCATCCACATTTCCTTCATCTTCTTATTCATAATCATCATCATTTGTAAATGCCATGAATAATTAAGGACTCAACATAGTCATCTTCTTCATCAGACTCATGATTATCTATTTTGAGTAGAAAGGTATTTTTAGTTGATTTATTCTTTGTAATCACGAATTCTTCTTCATCGGAGTCATATTATTTGGAGAATATATTCTTCTTATTTGGCCCTTTCTTCTTGAACATCCTCTTTTAATATTCGTCTTCATCATCACTATCATGTTTATAAGGACATTTTGCAGCATAATGTCCTATTCTTCCACATTTAAAACAAATGAGAGGATACTTACCTTTGAGATTGGATCCTTTCCTTAGTTTTCTTATGAATGGTGCTAGTTCAGATTCAGTGTCAGAATCATCACTGCTATAATTACAATTTTTCCCTCTCTTTGATGAATTTTAAGCCTTGAATGCAACTTCCTTGGAGTTTGGGATTCCTTTTCTCGTTTCATATGCTATGAGTATCCCATGAAGTTCATCCATATTTAGAGTATCTAATTATTTTATCTCTTCTATGGTACTTACTTTGGAATCAAATCGTTTTGGAAGTGATCTTAAGACTTTTTGGACAACTATGATTTCTTCAATGTTTTCTCCTAGACCCTTGAGTGAGTTGACAACTTCGTCCACTCACAGGAAAAAGGCTGCAATATATTCTTCATCATCCATCTTAAGACTCTCAAATTGTCTTCTATGAGCTTGGAGTTTCGCCTGCTTGAATTTGGAGTCTCCATCATAGATAGCAATAAGCTTGTCCCACATTTCCTTAGCAGAATCACAATTCATAACTTTTGTAAATTCTGAATCAGAAATTCCAATTGTTATGGAATTTAGTGCTTTGTCATTTTCTATATAAACTTTCCTTCCTTCTTGTTCTATTGGAGGAGTAGGTGGAATTTATATTTGTTATCACTCAGTAATTTCTCAAGGTTAAAGAAAGAATTCACCGAGGTAACCACAAACCTACTTTTAAGCTTTAGGATCTAGCCTTCTTACGGCTCAGAGAGGGCTCTCTCTATAAGATTTAACTTTGTTTTAATGTTTTATTTTAGGCTAGTTATAAGGAAAATTTGGTTTGGTTGGTGGGAAAAATCACTTAAAGAGATGGATATTAATAGATCTGGTTTTCCATTGGGCAAAAGGAAAATATTTTCAGGGCAAGATAGACAAGTCACTAAAGATCTTTGAAAGGCTGATTGGTGAAGTGAATTAATCGGGATAAAGCGCAATTAAGGATTCTTTGATTCGGATAAGGAAGGAGAAGAAATAGGTAATTCGAAAGAGGGAGAAATTAAGGGTTCCATACTCTGGAAATCAATAGAAAACATATAAATGATAAATATTTAAAGACATAGTGCTTTTAACAAATTCTGTAATAATATTCCTGATTTATCATTCAAATTTAGAATATATATATGGATGCATGTAAAACATAAGAAGATAAACAATGACAGTAGAAAGTACTTCACTTTAATGGGTCATCAGATGAATCTTGAAATATGATGCTTTATGGTTTTGATCCAGTCTACTACTTGAAATTTCTAAAAGAAACCCTTCAGATATAGAAAAAATGAATATAGAAATCTTCAACAATTTATTCCACAATAATAATTCAAAGGATGAAGTATTTATACAAATTCTAAACTAAAATATCTTGAAAAAATATCAAGATTGGTTTACAAATATCTCAAACTGTTTTACATAAATAGAACTCAATAAAAGGACACTCAAAACTAATGAATATATTTGGAACTATTTTTATGGATTGATGATGAAAAAGAAGAGAAATTTGAATTTGATATCAACTCTTAGTTGATGATGAGGCATCCAAGTCACTAACTGTCTCTTTTCTTTGTCAAATTTTCTCCATAAATTCTGCAAAATTGGGGTCCAATGATACCTTTTTATATCTCAATCCAAGATATATATGTAAAAAGTGAAAGAGGTTATTGTAGATAAATATATTTTTGAGATAAACCTCTCTTAGTTTAATAAAAGTCTGCTCTAGCTGTTCACAATATACTCTGAAAAAATATGTCTAAAACAAAACTTTGCACAGTCTGAAAAATAGGCAGTGAAGATGTGCATGTATCTCTCATTCTGTAATACCTGTGTAAAAATTGAGATAGGTTTTGTAGATGGGTATCCTAGGAACAAAAACCACCTCCATTTTTGTAATATTCATTTCTGATTGGCCGCAATCTTCTCTGCAAAATAATGACTAATCAGGAAGTTTCTGTAAAAAGTGCTGTCAAATATTGTTTAATATTTCCAAACCCATAACGGCTGTTAGAAAAGTAAGAGAGGTTTTTGTAGGTGGACATCTTAGGAAAATAAATCTCCTTTAGTTTTGCAAAATTCATCTTGTATTGGCCACAATAGTTTCTGCAAAACTATGAATTAAACAGGAAATTTCTGGAAAATGTCCCTTCTTGCTATGTTTTCAAAGCTTATTGTTCGTTTAACTGTTTTGAATTTTACTTCGGATAAAATTCATTGTTGTTGGTGAAAGTGTTTTCATCTCTATTTACCATTTACTGCCTCCATATTTTATTTTTATTATTTTACCTTGACTGCTCTGTCACCTTTTCACTTTTACCCTTCACTGTGTAATTTTATCTCTCTGATCTCTCTCTGACTTTGATTTAATCCTTTCTTTGCATACAAGATATTTGTTCAATGAATTTTTTTGAATTAAAATATGAGAATTTGGAGTAAACAAGTTTGCCAACTAGTATTGAAAATGTTGGCCCAATTTGATATTTTGATAATAACCTGCAAAAATCAAACAATTTGTTAATGAAACAAAGGTCTGCAAGGATGGTTTCTCTAGGACAACGAAGGTTTTCTGAGGTTCTTAGCAGAAATTTGGTAAGTTTAGCTCCAATTTAGGCTTAAATTAGAGTTGAAAACATTATTTTTGGGTTAACAGCTCTTTCTGTGCACAAATTCTAACTGAAATGGCGAAAAAATGGTGCAGGCGGACGGGGTTATTTATTTTTTATTTAACATTAAAATGAATTTAATGGCGGTCTTGTCAAATAAACCGATGGTTTGGCGCACAGGAGGGAAAAAACCGCTAGTGGTTTTCGCAATAGGCAAAGGTGGTAAGCAGAATTTATTTGGTAGATGCGATCGAATAGAATTTAGACGCGTGGAGGGGAGAGAAAGCACACAAAAAGCCTTTTTCGCAAGGGTTGGGGTCAATTAAACATTGCGCATTGAAATGTGCGAAATGAGATCTTAGCCGTCAGATCTATCGGGTGAAGATTAGACGGTGCAGACTATATGATGAAGTTGTTGGTCAATAAGGCGTGGGGCTCGGGTATTTTTAATGATGCGGGGTATTAACTATGTATCAATTTAATGTTTAATACAAAGTTGGGTTATGTTTATTTACAAAGGGTTGCGGGTATAATGTATAGTGGGTCTGACATGTAGAACATGTGCATAATGAAACTATAGGTTATAGTTAAAAATATGGGTTGGGGTATTTAATATATGCAGGAATTATATTAATACAGGCTAAAGGATAAATAGGGAGTTAATACATTATATTAGTGTTAATATGAAATGAATGAGCAGGAATGAAAAAATAGACTAAGTATAGTGTAAAATATGAATTTTAGATTGAATTTCTTCATTGTAAGTCCAAATATCATCACTTTAACATTTATACTTAGGCTAATAGCATTTCTGTGGGGTTTTTGAGTGTTTTTGTATAAAAAGGGAATTAGTCAAAGGGTTTTTACTTTTCCTATGTAAATTGTGTTTAGGAAAATGGGTTTTATTTGGGTAAAATGGATGATGAAGGTGAAAAAGGCTTCTTATGAAGGGAAGGGTTTTTTTTTATGAAGGGGATTCCAATATTTTAGTACCAATAAGTCATAAAGCTGTGGGTCCGGTCCCACCAAAATTCAGAGAAATGCTCTGAGCCTTTATTACTGAAGGTTTTTAGTACTGGAGTTCATTGTGGGGAGGGAGATTAGTAATTTTCCAGGTAATGTTTATCCATGCCTTGTAAAACTTCTTTCTACCTACCCATTATTTATTCTACCATTTTTTCCTTTATTTATATTGGTGAATTTGAGCTTGAAAACCCTAATCCATTTTTCTTTTAAAGCATGAAACTAACTAATTCTATCCTTATTTCTTCCAAGGGCCTAGATTAAACTGTTGAGCTCCTTATTATTTCTCTTCCTAACTAGTGATCTGCCAAGATTAGACTGTTTGGCTAGATCTTTATTCTCTATCTAACAACATGAAATTTAAAGCATGAGAGGTCAAGTTTAAGCTGTTTGACCCTCATGGATTGTGGCATTTAGGAAAAGCTGCACACAATATTATTTGCAAAAGTAAACTAAAGTAGTGGCATTTGAACTTGCAACACTTTCATGATCTATTTTTTATGGGGTTCGTATTCAATATTCTTTTTTGATCTTTGTTTCTTTTTGTCCTTTGATTGTTCTTTTAGGACATACCCTCTTTTAATTTTTAATTTGGGAATAAATTTGCAGAAAGCAAAGGTATGTACAATATTTCAAGATTTTAATAGAGTCAAATCAAAATTATGAGTCCTATATTTATAGGACCCTAACAATACCCATCCAAAATTGATTGTCATACTTTAGGTCCAATAGACATTAAATAGAATGTCATCCTACGTTTCCAAAAACCAAAATTTGTTCCATCAAATTGGGGGATATTTCCTGTTTCTTGATTTTTCATTGTGACCTAAGAATCCTTCCAGCTATTAAGCTGATTATGAAGAAGCTGGATCTGATACCAATTGTTGGAAATACTAAGAGGGGGGTGAATCGATATTTGTTTTCAATTTTTATGTTTACCAGTTAAGATTCTTCACAATTATAATCAGAAAAATAAATAATAAGAATTGTATTAGGAACAAGTGAGGACACCAATCCTCTTTTTACAAAATTTTGAGTACAATGTTGTTTGAGGGCCCCAACCCTTGAATCTACTAGTATCCAACCTATTGCCAAGCTCCAACCTAGGATTTTTGAGGCTCCAACCTCTAGGGCTCTAACCCTATCCTTTTCAAGGCTCCAACCTTGTTTCTAGAGGCTCGAACCCCTAGGGCACCAACCCTTCAATTTTTTAATAAATGGAATAAATAAGTGACTTACATAAATTGCTCCATAGGTCTGTACTGAACTTCCAATTTTCTATACTTCAAAGCTTCAATGTTCCAAGGCTCCTTTGTCTAAGCTTTCCAAATTCTTCCAAAAATGTGGATGTGCAAGGCTTCAAATGCTTGATTGTAGCTACTATCCTTCCACACGTGATTGGTACAAATTTGAGCTTAGGGCTTCAGGCCTTAAATGTTTGAGCTTATATGGAAATATGACTGGACCTTTTCACAAATATGTAAGCCTTCACAGAGCCTTCTCCAATTTATTATACCTCCACTGTTTATCAAGGAAATAAGTGTGCTAGCTATCACAGGTTCAAGATTCTATGCCACAGGTGTGATTTTTTAAAACTAGTTGAGACTTTAACACAGGTCTGAGCAAAGTTCTTATTGAAAAGTGTAACTAGGTCAGTCTTCATGTTGACTATGTAATTATGTATTTATATAAAGCAGATGTCAAAGATAATAAAATGTATTTTTGGTGTACTTGCTTCATGGGTTTCATGAAAAAGATTTTATTATGTAGATAGACTTCTTCTTGATGTCTATTAGGTTTCTCTCTTCTAGGAATAAATATAATTAGGGGTCATATTCATGAAGGATTTAGTTTAGGTATTTGTGTTCCAAAGAATTTGAAGAAGCTCTCAAAAAACCATCATAAAATGTTGAAGACAAGTTCATAATATAGTGAAGACTATCCCTCATCGCTATTGATAAAACACCTCCTAAATTATTGAAGAAATTGTAGTCATAGTCGGCCTATAAAAGTGTGATCAAGTTGGCCCTATATTATATTGAGAGGTCGACTTATTAACATATTGAGATAACTATATATACCCCTGTAAATACTGCGCAGAAAAACACAAAAGTGTGGATCTATTGCAGGAACAGAAGTGCGGATCTACTGTAGGAATAAAGTGCATATCTACTGCAGGGAAAAAATTTCGGATCTACTGCAGGAATAAAGTGCGGATCTACTGTAGGAAGAATTGCGAAAAAATAAGTGCAGATTACAATGAACCTAATGCGTACATCTCCAAGGATACAATGCAGATAAAAGGACAACATATAGTGTGGATAGAGGACAATTATAGTGCATAGAACAAGTTGGATTTGTAAGGTAAGGCAGTGCAGAGAACAAGTTAGATTTCTAAGTGAACAAGTGCAGATTTCACTGTGTATGAAGTATGAATTTAAGGAGCTATGTTCAGGGTGTAAAGTGAGGTATCATCAAAGTTATCTCAGTAACTATAAATCAAGAAAAGGATTGCAGACATACAACTGATATTCTACATATTGAAGTGTGATTCCAGAACTAGGAAGAAGATCTTGAAAAGGAAAGTTAAGGACAGTCTGTTTGAAATAAGAAGCTAAGACAATGAATGCAAGAAGAAAGGCAGATCTTAAGGTGGGAGAAAGTGAGAAGGTTCTCCAATGCTAATGTAGAACTAAGTAATTTGGTGAAGAGAAGATTCAAGGTTGAAGAAGCTGGATCAAGGTCTTGGAAGAACATTTAGGTTAAGGGTCTAAGTCTGGGTCATGGTACTTGTCATTTGAAGATCTACAAGAAGAATTATTTGCGGGTTTTACTCTCCAAGAGGGAGAGGTTTTGCCCTGGCTCTAGGAACCTAAATTTTGTGTCTTGTGCATTTTGATAATTGACAAAAGATTAACTAAACTAAAAGAAGAAGAAGACATAAGTATCACAAGTAATTATCAGGAAGAGAATTTGTATTAATCTCCAGCCCTCCAAATTCTCAACATGGTATCAGAGCTAAGGTGCTGAACATAAGGGATGCTTGTCAATAAAGACACTCAAAGAAGCAAAGATCAAAGTTTGGGTTGGAAAGTCAAATCAGTTTGTAAAGAAGACTATCTAGCTACTTCAAGTGAGATCTCCTATCTCATTCAAAAGATAAAATCATTCAAGAAAATAATCTTTGCCATCAAAGATTTGCACTCAAGACATTGTTTGAAGAGAACCTCAACTTCTGAAGATATTATTTATAATCAAGGGTTCAAGTACACCATCATTGAAGAAAGGAAACCCTTGACTTCATTCTAAATCATAATCAAGGAAGCTGCAAGCAAATCCACTCAAGTAAGTATTCATGACCCTATCTATTAAGATGCCTTATTGTAAAGAAAGCAACAAGATGGTTGGGTCATAAAAATTTAATGCATGGAAGAAAATAACAGACTTGAATTTAATTGAAGACGAAGTAATGGACTATATCGAAGGATCTACTGTTCAACCCGCAAAAGAAGATGCTACAGCCCATGACAAGTATATGAAGGGAGAAATTAGAGCCCAGAGGATTCTCATAGAACCCATCAAAGACTCTCTCATTCCCCATGTATCAAAACTAAATATTGCAAAACAAATATATGAGAAATTAGTGGAGCTATTCTCTGTGAGTACTACTGGAGAAGCAATCTCTATGAGACAAGAACTATAAAAAATGAAATTATCAAGGGAGGAAGGAATCACTCCATACTTCATGAGGATTTATGAAATAAGAGATCAACTGCAGGAACTAGGAGAAGTGATGTCTTACACTGAAATGACTATAGTAGTGCTGAATGCTCTACTAGAGGAATGGGGAAACTTCACTTCTAGTCTATACAGGAAGAAAGAAGCCACTCCATTCCATGATTTATGGTCTCTATGTAAAATAGAGGAACAAGAATAAAGGAAAAAGCTGATACAGGACCAAGTGAAGAGAATCATGCCTTTGCAGCCTCATACAGGAAGAAAGGAAGATTAAGAAAATTTGGCCCTCAGAATAAAAGAATGAATATGGACAATGTATGATGCTTTGGATATGATGAACTTGGGCATTATAAAATATATTATCCTAAATATGGAAAAGGACAAGAGGAAAAAGGAAGAAGCCCATGTCACTAATGAAAGAGAAGAACCTGATGCTAAAATATCCAAGAAGGAGGAAGAGAGAGATCTATATTATGATTGAGATCATATTTCTCTTTAAGTGATATCTGATTGATTGTAAAATTGTATAATAGAAATAAATGTACATTAAGAAGCATCTCAATAGAAGCATGAAAGGAGCTCTCAGTGAAACAACTTCTGGAAAATCTCTCTACTAAAATAAAGCAGTCATTAGATCAAGGGTTATCATGGAGACAAAATTCTAGGATGTGATGACATATTGATGAAGCAGGCCAAAGGAATGAAGCTCTTCATTCTAGAAAAATTGCTATTGGATGACTCAAGGGAAATAGATATGAGGTATGCAGACATATATGCTGATATTGGATGCTGTGAAGTCATGTCATATGGTTTCAGGTAATATACTTCCATATTTAGAAGTATGATCTATGAAGGGGGATCTCTTAGTGCACTGACAGATGAAATCAACATAATATGACCTCATATAATGTGAGGTGGTTGTACATAAAAAATAAATTAGAAAATTTGTAATATCCTAGGAATGAAGAATGTGTAGAGAGGAAGAGATCATGAAATGCAACCATTTCAAGAACCAATTATCATCTGGAGGCCAAGAAGATGTGACTAGGAGATCTCCTGGGAAGATATGTAGAATTTGACAGAAGTCTGGTAAAGAAGAAGACCCTTGGCCAAACATATCATTAGGAGATGTGTCAATCTGTATGAAGGATGCCGATGCCTAGAGGAAGATGTCATGGTGGAATATCATCACTAAGGTAACTTTTTTTCCATAAGTTCATATGTATATATTTATTTGATTGAATTTGTGCAGGGCTGCTAATCATGAGAAAGGAGGATCCTTGGGGATGATTCGAAGGAAAGCAGCATGGCATAACAGTGGACCAAATGAGGAATACTGATGATACACTTTTTGATAGTGGGCATGAATCATGACTGAAAGTTATGGATGATCTGTGCCCTATGAAGCCAAAATTTTAAGATTCATCAATATCGAAAACTATGACATCTAGGGGAGGAACTCTTCATGAGTAGCTGGATTGCTTCTGTAGGACCCTGGTTGATGAGAAGCTTGGTGGTAAGTTTCTTGCTTGGAAGAAACTTGAAGTATGTCCTTCCTGTGTTAAGAGGGAGTGATGTATGTGATTCTCTATTACATGTGTCATGCACTAGACCAGGACTAACAACCATAAGTCTTAGTGAAGGTGTGAAGAGAATGGATAGAAACATCATTCCGGTCTTCATCTGGAAGACAAAATGGAGGATTGGGTTCATCTGGCATTCGATACTCTTTGAGAATGAGATGGGGAATTAAAGATAAGAGTAGTCATGGACCGATATTATTTGAGGGCTAGCTACCCAAGAGAAGAATAGTCCAAGAAGGTCATACTATGGGAACACCTAGGTGGGGTATGTACCTTGGAGAGACAATGACTATGGTGTCTATTAGTCATGTGTCTCACCAACATTGTATCCCATTTTCTTGTTGAGATATGGGGCTGTTAGTCAAGGCATTGCACTAGAAAAATGCTGGTTAATATGATACTATACAGATGCAATTAACAATCCGATTCTTCTTATGAGATTCTTCAGTTTGAAAGTAACCATGTACCTATATGAATACCTCCCTAGTTAGGAGAGAGTGTTGAATAGTGTAACTAGGTCGATGTTCATGCTGACTATGTAATTATGTATTTATATAAAGAAGATTTCAAAGATAATAAAATGTATTTTTGGTGTATTTGCTTCATGGGTTTCATGAGCAAGATTTTATTATGTAGATAGACTTCTTCCTGATGTCTATTAGGTTTATGTCTTCTAGGAATAGATATAATTAGGGGTCATATTCATGAAGGATTTAGTTTAGGTATTTGTGTTCCAAAGACCTTGAAGAAGCTCTCAAACAAACATCATACAATGTTGAAGACAAGCTCATAATATAGTGAAGACTATCCCTCATCGCTGCTGAAGAAACACCTCCTAAATTATTGAAGGAATTACAGTCATAGTCGGCCTATAAAAGTGTGATCAAGTCGGCCCTATATTATATTGACAAGTCGGCTTATTAAAATATTGCGATAACTATATATACCCCTGTAAATACTGCGCAAAAAAACACAGAAGTGCGGATCTACTGCAGGAATAGAAGTGCAGATCTACTACAAGAATAAAGTGCGGATCTACTGTAGGAAGAATTGTGGAAAAATAAGTGCAGATTACACTGAGCCTAATGTGGACATCTCCAAGGATACAATGCGGATAAAAGGAAAACATATAGTGCAGATAGAGGAAAATTTATAGTGCAGAGAACAAGTCATATTTCCAAGGTAATACAATGCAGAGAACAAGTCAGATTTCTAAGTGAACAAGTGCATATTTCGCTGTGTATGAAGTACGAATTTAAGGAGCTATGTTCAAGGTGTAAAGTGAGGTCTCATCAAAGTTATCTTAGTAACTATAAAAAAAGAAAAGGACTGCAGACGTACAACTGATATTATATATATTGAAGTGTGATTCCATAACTAGGAAGAAGATCTTGAAAAGGAAGGTCAAGGACAGTCTGTTTGAAAGAAGAAGCTAAGGCAATGAATGCAATAATAAAGATAGATCTTAAGGTAGGAGAAAGTGAGAAATTTTTGCAGTGCTGATGTAGAACTAAGTAATTTGGTGAAGAGAAGATTCAAGGTTGAAGAAGCTGGATCAAGGTCTTGGAAGCACATTTAGGTCAAGGGTCTAAGTATGGGTCATGGTACTTGTCATTTGAAGATCTATAAGAAAAATTATTTGCGGGTTTTCCTCTCCAAGGGGGAGAGGTTTTTCCCTAGATTTAGGAGCCTAAATTTTGTGTCTTGTGCATTTTGATAGTTGACTTGATGAAAGATTAACTCAACTAATAGAAGAGGAAGACATAATTATCACAAGTAAGGTCACAAGTAATTATCAAGAAGAGAATTTGTTTGAACCTCCAGGCCTCCAAATTCTCAAAAGTTCTGAAGCTACTCCATAAGACTGAGCCATGTCATGAATATATTCCAAACTATCAGGCTCTTATAATAATTTTTCGCAATCTTGTAGCTATCTTTCTTGAGGTTGCAATAATAGGTCAAAACTCCTGTAGCTTGGTCCAAGCCTCCCACTCCAGTTTGTTAACAAATGATCCAAGCCTGTTTTTTTCACAAGTCCTGTAGGTGTCTCTCTTTATATGTATGAGCTATCAGTCCTCCATCAACCACACTTCCGGTCAAGGTGATAGATCACATATCTGAGGGTTTGTATCAGAGTTTCGAGTCTCCTGTCTGAGAGAGTAGTTCACAAGTTTGAGAGAATTTTAACCCAAATAGTTCTTCAAAAATTAGTCCTTAAGCTTCTTCTCTTCAGCCTTCTTCAGTTCACGAGTTGTGAACTCCTTATTGCATTATCCTCTGAATTTACTTGACCGAATTGATGATGGGAAAATGAAGTTTTATACTTGAATTTATAGTTGTTGGAGTGTGTTTTGAAGATACATGACTTTTGGAGGTGAGGCCCACTAGAGTAACTGATCATAGGTCGGTTAGGGTAGAAAAATAGAATATATTATCTTAAAAATTCATTTTCTCCTAAAATATGGGGAGTTAGAGGGTGAGTGTGGGATAATTTGAAAGGGAAGAAATTATTCTACATATTGGTGAAGGAATCATTGTGAAATGATGTCTTCAAAATGATATAAAACAATTTTCTTTATGATTGTTTCAAGAAATGTAGTACAAACCTTGGGCATTTTTGGAATTTTCATGTATAAGGTCAATGGTACAAGGATAAGGGTTAGGGCGCCTTCATTAGAGCTCCAAGTGTGTTCATCAATCCATGCCATCAAGTGTAATGAGCTCATATGTTCCTCATTGAAAATTATTGACCAACAAGGTTTCATGCTTGGGTCAATTATTTTTAGGTCAAAGCCTCCATTGCAGGCTTCTAGGGTTTGTGTCAAGTATCCTTGTCCATGTCATAATGTAAAGAACCCTTCGTGGGATTTATTTGTCAAAGAAGAAATTTATTTTTATTGCATTTTAGGACTTATAGGCCTCCTCCACCAAGTCTTCCTCAAGGAAGGACAAGTCGACCTCAAATAGGGGAATTCGATCACCTAGAAGGACTATTTATAAGTAGTAACTCGACTCAGTTGGAAGAGCTCACTTAGCAAGTTCGATCTGCAGTTGCAGGAAGGAGAAAAAGTGTGAAATTCTAAGGAAGAAGAGGAAAAGGATATTGAAGGAGAAGGTGGTCTCTCACAAGCATAAGAGGTAAAAATTCTCTCTGTTTTCTCACACATGTGAAGCTGCTGGAGGGCCAAAAAATATGTAGTAGCTAGGGGGCCAAAATTCTGTAGTATTTGAAGTAGCTGTGGTCGAAATTCCTGGGTCGTTGCCAGGATGAAGATTGTAAACAAGAGGAGACTATTGAAGGTTTCTATATCTTATTAAAGTAATGACTTGGTGGAGGAGGAAATTCTGTTGGTTTAGGGTCTTGGTCCATCTCATTTTGAATTACTGTAGGATGAGTTCTTGACTGGGTTTTCCCCCAACATAGGGGTTTTAGATCTGGCTTCCCGCTTACATCTAGTGTCCCTGATATTCATGTTTTACTTTTGATAATTGCTTGCTGAAACAAAGATAAAAGAAGAACATAATAATATCACAATTAATTATCAACATAAGAAAATATTTATGCCTTTATGATTTTCTAACATGGTATTAGAGCTAAGGTGAAGAAGATATAAAAAGGCAGGTCAAAGATCTATTAAGGAAAATGATATCAAAGGAAGGTGATTAAGGAAAAAGTATCATATAAAGAGACAAGCCTACTATCTACAAGTACTATGCCAAACTCAATTAAGGGAGAAAACAAACTAGAAGGTGCCTCCAACTACAAGGCCTTGAAAAATAAGATAAAACTCATTCTCGAAAAGAACAAAGTTTTGGATCTCGTTAAAGAAAAATTCAAGAAGCCTACTGATGAATCAAGTGATGCAGAGAAAGCAAAGTTTATAGAAATAAAAATTTTGGCTATGAAAATTATAGTTGATGGAGTTGAGGATAACCTAATTCCATACATATCCAACATAAATTCTGCTCAAGAAATGTATGAGACTCTCTCCAAGTTATTCACAATCAAGAACATTTTTCAAATAGAAAGCGTCAAGAATGAACTGGGAACTGTTAAGATAACAAATGATGATATTGTTTCATCATATTTAATAAGGATGTCTAGAATCATAGATGAAATCCAAGCAATAGATTAAGTTGTCCCAAAAAATGAGCTTGTAATTACTTCCTTTCCATGACTACCAAAATCTTGGAGTGCCTTTGCATTAGGACTTAACAGTTGGAAGGATACTCCAACATTTGAACACATGTGGAATGCATGTAGTCAAGAAGAAACAAAAATATTGTTAGTAAACAACAAGAAGGAGGATGAAGAAGAAAACACCTTGAATGCCTATTTTTCTCATCACAAGAAGATGGGAACCTTCAATAAGTTCAAAGGAACAAAGAAGAAAATGGACCTATCCAAAGTCGAATGTTACAATTGACACAAGATGGGTCATTACACAAGTCATTGTCCTGAGAATCCAAGAAATAAGAAGAGAGATAGGGATCAAGCAAATGTCACTGATGAAGCTCCATCTAAGAAGAACAAGACTGAAGAAGAATCAGAATTCAAAGACTTATACTACTAAGTCCTCCCTTTCACATATCCTCCCTTGGTATTCTATTCTAAGTTTTGAATTTCCTTTATGTTTTGATTTATAAATTTTTTAGGTCTAACATGTTGTGTTAATACATTTTTGAATTATTTTTATAACTTGTAGGTATTTCTCAAATATTGGATTAAGAGAGAGCCTCCATCATGTACCAAAAGATAAGCATCTTGTTCCTTGTTTTCATCTTTTCATATTTAGTTTCTTCCTCACATTAAGGTTTGTATGTATTATATGCTAATAAATTGTTCTTCATGATTTTCCTTGGTAGGAAAAGCTTGCAGAATGCACAGAGGCTATGGAGGAGACCTCAAAGGATAAACTTGAAGCATGAAAGAAGTTCTAGAAGTCCATCAAGAATTGAAGTCCTACCATGTTTGTTATAAAACATCTCAAGGTATGTCTTATACCATTGTTGTAAGGTTCTATTCATATAAAAGGTATGTTCATTCTCTTTTAAATTTGCTTTACATTACTAACATTGTTATGTCTAGGATTTTGAATCATAAAAATTATTTTTTGGGTGATTAATCATTAGATTGAATCTAACATCATTATATTTTGATCATTCTTATGGAACCCTAAAAGGTTCTCTATAAAACTCTAACCTAAGGGTATTCCAATTATGAAAC
Organism: Pinus albicaulis; assembly: GCA_034641835.2. Taxonomy (NCBI): domain Eukaryota; kingdom Viridiplantae; phylum Streptophyta; class Pinopsida; order Pinales; family Pinaceae; genus Pinus; species Pinus albicaulis. The sequence goes on along the minus strand of CM076583.1, from coordinate 1,240,353,361 downwards.
CCTAGTATATTGAGGGTTGTTGATGAAATATAGAAAACCTAGTCATTTAATGTTTAGGGTTTTGACATTGTTATGATAGAAACCCTAGTCCTTTAGGGTTTTCTATTAAAGTACTGTAATCCTAGAAATTTAGGGTTTATAAGCAAAGCCATTGTAATAGTCATAGTAAGATCTTAGGAATGAAAGCCTAGGTGTGTATTCATCTATCTGATCGAAACCCTAGTCTTGTCAAAATTGTTATATATCTAAGATTAATGTATTAATGTCTGTGTCTTGGGTTTACCTAGTAGATATTGTTGTGATATGCTAGTGCATGATTATAAAATCATAGATATGTATATGTGAGTATGCTAACCTATTTGTTGTTGCTCATGTTTTAGTTCATGAATTCTAGAGTTTTCAACAAGCCCTAGTAGAGTCTAACATGCATAGTAGAATTATTATTTGATTAAATTGCTAATATCTAAAAGCTTTGTGTCACAAAGGTGGAATCTAGGGTTTGCAAGAGTAAGAGTCTGATATCTTGATTGAGTTGCTTTAATTCTTAATAATATGATCTAGGATTTGTGATAATAATCCTAGCAGAAGGTTGAAGTATGTTTCTCTTGCTGATGATGAACTCAACTAGGTTTAGGTAATAGATGTCTACAGTTTGAATGTTTTAGTGCTTCAATTATAATGACTTGATTTTTGGTATAATTAACTTCATACTTCTGTATATTTGTATTTGGTTGTACTTACTATTGAATGATTTGCAGGTACACAATCTTCAAGACGATGAAGATATTCATATAAGCATGATGAAGGAAGGTGACGTTCATACCGTAAGAAGGAATGAAGCCATAAAAAGTTCTTTGATGTTATAAAAGAAGAAAGTAGTTAATCTCCCTAAGTTAAGAGGGAGCATGGTTCGAAGGAAATAATACATCTCCCTAATCAAGAGGGAGGGCATATTATGATAGATACCTTATAGAAGAAATCAAAGAATGAATAGATCTGCAATATAATTGAAAGGAGAAGAAAGCTCCTGACAATTTACATATGGTTAACTTTGTTAGGGTCCTATAATTTATAGGATCATAAGATGATTGAATATTTTCTCTCAGTCATATGAAATTGTAAATAACATTGCATTTGGAAAATGATTTCCAAAAAATATATAAATAAAAATAAAAAATGAAAAGAGGGTATATGAAAATAAAAATAGAATAAAAGAAAATAAACTTAAGAGAATTAAAAAAAAATGAAAATGATGATGAAAAGAACCCAATGAAAAAAGAAAAACAAGTGTGAAATTGATGCAAATTCAAATGCCACTAGAAGAAAAATAGATTTGTTTTGAAAATAAAATAGGATTTTGTGTGAAAATTGTTTTAAATGCCACAACTATAAATCCTTGTTTGAATCATACAATGTAATCATGGTCAAACACATTTGAATTTCTGTTATTAGGCTAGAGAAATAATTTAGCCAAAATGTTTAAACTTGGCTAAAATTATCTAGGTAGATGAAGAAATTGGTCCAATTGTTAAAGCTGGATCAATGAAGGTAAATGAGTAGGTTATAACTAGATTAGATAATTCCCCTTTCAAAGAGAAAAATAACAAGGGTCTGCACATTCCAATGCAACCTTAGGTAGTAAAAGGCCTAGTAGAAAAATTTAGAATAAAAAGGGATGAAAATGTAATAATTTATGTTTTATGCCATATATATTCTTAGTCTAAGTATTGGCTCTTATGTTATAAAGTTCACAACATACAAAGGACTTTGTCATGTAGTGGGTAAGTGGCGTACATGTTTCAATGCTCAGATCATCATCCACCCAAATCAACGGCCTCGAATGCCTTTTGGCCCCCCTACCCTTCCTACCTTTATCAATAGAGGGGGGGGGGTGTCCGAAAAGTGGTTTGGCTCTCTTCCAGCCCCACATAACGTTTCACTACCTCATGATTTTTCACCCCCCCTCTGCATACCACTTACAGTCTCTACGCCCCTCCAAAAACCATCAAACCATTCCCTTTCCCGCCAACACTACCCGCGCCCTGACTTCCAACCCTTTCATGACATCTGTCTTACCCGTTACGCATTAATTCCTCCTTGGATTATCGTTTACGTTTCCTAACGGTCGCACATCCCCAATGGGTAGCTATTGTAACCATAAAAACCTCCCGATCCACTCATTTTGCACCATTTTGCTTCATTTTCATCCACCCGAGTCATCTCTGCTCTTTCTAATTTTTATTTGCACTGTAAAAGCTTCTTGTGGTGGAGGAAGAAGCCAAAACACACAGTGAAAAAACCTTCATTGCCACAAACTGTAATTTTCCAATAACTTCTCGGTAAATACACCACTGTCAGCCTTTTTTTTCCTACAGTGTGAATTTGCAGAAATGCCTCCAAAGGAGAAAAAATGATAATTCTAACAATCCAATGATTCCTCCTGCAATTGATCTCGACCACATCCCCCTGGCTGAAAGAGACTATAAAATATCAGAGCCATAGTGTGAATTCGATTGATTTGAATTACACTTCTGGCTCAGAGATAATTACATTGACCAGAGTGATGTGATCGGTCTCTGGGAATCCAATTTACCCCTTTATGTCTTTCCTCAAACCTATTATTTCCCAGAGTTTATCCTCAAATTTCATGCCTGTTATTTTCCAAGCCAGAGAACCGTTGTAGCTCATAGTGGTGAAGTTTTTTTCACAATTACCATTGAAAAAATCAATCAAATGTTAAGTAGATTCCCCAGAATGATTCTACAACCCCTTTCTCAGCGGAAGCTCTAAATGAACTATATCAGAAGTTAACTTTTGCCCAAAGAGCTAGGATTTTCGAAATCTTCCTGCCCGAGGTGCCCAATTACCAAAGAAAACTCCACGATACCCCTCCTCCATTTTCCAGAAAAGGCTAAGAAAATCATCTCCATACTCTCATGTTTGTTAAGATATTATTCAGATGAATGGGTAGATGAACCTATTTTAGATTTTCTGTCCATTCTTTCCATTGAAGAAAATCCCTATGTAGTTTTTAATTTCAGCCAGTTCCTTGCTGATAGCATCCATGAAAAATTCCTTAAGTTTCAAACTAAAGGAATGTTCAAATATGCTTCTGTTTTAATTTACATCTTTCTATTTTATCAAGCAAACAAGTTTCCATTTGCACTAAAAAAGTTGAATGAACAAGGAGATCCACATTCACTCATTTTTTGGACTTCCTTGGTAAGGTAGAATTAAGAAGAATACAGTTTCAAAGACTACATTGATAAATTTATTCATCTAGCCACATGTTTATTGAGCAGTTTTGCAGAACCCAGTGTCAGTGATGAGATTCATAAGATTTTACACCTCAGTGAGCAGGCTAAGACAGGTGACTGGTACACGTACCAGAATTACACTGAAATAAGAGTGTATGGTTGTGAGTTTCCACCCTACAAGCTGCCTAAAGACCTCCCAATGAGGGTGTTTGAATTAGAGTACATCAGGAAGATGATGAATTGAGATGAAATTCACTTTGTTTCAGCCAAGAAGAAGTCACAGTTTAGAATAAAGACTCAGATTGGACATTTTATCTGCAAAAATAGGACAACAAGAGAGGAGACATGCATCCTCCTAAAAGAGATGAAATTTCCCTTAAGATTCACTTGGTCATATGACCAATGTGGCATAATTTCTAAGATAAGGGTGGAAAATAAAACAACTCCATATGTTCATACACAAAGACCTGAAATTGAGAAGTAGATGAACCAGGCTGAATGGGAAAAAACACCTTCCAAGAAGCTGAGGATCAACTTCTGTCTACATCAACTTCACAAACTCCCACACCTCAGGAAAAAGTAGAGAAACGACCAAGGGAGGAAGAGTCTCCTTCAGTCACAAAGCTTTCAAAAAAATAATTCAAGGTTTACAGGAAGAAAGTAAAGTCCAATCTTAAAACATACTTTGCAAAAGAGGAGGAAGAGAAAAATACTATAATACTGAAGGGTCCACACTCTACAACAAATTTGGATAGTTTCTTTGCTGGATCTACAACATCATTAGTTTCACAGGGGAATCCAGACACAACTCAAACATCAGGATTGATTCAAGGAAAAAGAGAGACAAGTATTTTTGATAAGTATAAAGAGATGAAGAAGAAAACTGAACTTCTCAAAGTCATCACTTATGATCAGTTCTGGTAAAAAAATACCACAACCTAGCATAGGCTCTTATCAACCTTCGACACCAAGAAAGGAAGAATGCAGATGGAATTCTTGCCGGCGCAAGTTCCCCATCCTAAATCTACAGTTAATTACAAGAAAAATTCATTTGAATTTGATGCAAAATATGTCCATCCTATTGATCAGATGGATATGCACAGGAAGACAAGGGAAATGATATGTTCCACATTGAAAAATACTGCAATGGCTGCCTCTAAATTGCAAGTATCACTCACCAATATCCAGTCTCAATTAAAAATTTAAAATATCTATTCTTTAGCAAAAGATAATAAAATCAAATCCTTAGAATAATTGGTCATTAAGATAGGATAGGACCCAAAAAATGTTAAGGCAACGAAAGAATTGATCAAGAAGAATAATACTGGCATTGCAACACTTAGGAAACAGTTGAAATTGTTAGCAATTGAGGATCCTCAAACCAAAAAAATAGGGGAGATAGAGGGCCAAAAATAATACATGCTCAAGCTAATTATTGAGCAAAATTCACAAATAAGGAACATGGAAGTAGAGATGGACAAGCTAGTCAAGGAAAAGGAACAAAATGCTCAGCTAGCTGTAGTCCCACTAGATGTAGTACCTATTATAGCAATAACACAAACTGGAATGGATACCTCAACTACAACATGGGTTTCTACATCAAATACACCCCCAACACAAAATTTAGATGCTCCTGGTAAATTTCTAAAAGCTATGGAGGACATGTATATACAAGGAGAAGAAATAAAAATATTACAAGGATAGGTAAAGGCCCTGCAAGAGCAAAAATCAAGGATTGAGACCTCACGTCTAGCTAAAGTACAGAAATCCCAGAGACCCACCCAGAGGCAACAATAATTGGGGAAGGGAACTACCATGGCTCAAACCTTAGCCCAAGCTAAGGAAAATATATGGATAGATATCAACAAATCTATGACAGAAATTTGGCCACTGATGCAAATTATTTTTGAACACAATGAGCTAATTCAGAAAGCCAAAGTAGTCATTGAAAAATCAGAGAAAAGCTAGAAGAAAAACATACTGAAGCCATAAATCTTATCAAATTTCTCAACTCCAAAAAAAAATATGAGTTAGAAGAATTGGGGATTGAGGACAGAACTGAAACTATATTAGAAATCACGAAAGTGTTAACCAAGAAAAATCTCATGATACAGTTGGAAGAAAAATGTCAATTTTTGGAAATTAGTGTCTAGAGGTTCTTTTACAAGTTTTAAGTGCCGAATGTTGTGGATGATTTTGTCACCCTCCTAGAGACAGTCCAGAGTTGCCATAGACCAGTGCCTAGGACATCTTAATATAGCAAGGAGCCCTTTATATAGTTTGGGTTGTCAGTCCAAGAACTCACTTACTATCTCTTGTTTGAACAAGGAAACTAGTTTTGAATGGGACCAATCTCTCTCAGACGCTGGTACAAAGATAAGAACAATGTAGGGACATCATGTAAAACTACAATACAAAGGCATCAGACAGTTAAGAGACCGCTTACTGTAAAGAGGGCCAGTTCAAATAATATATCACAGAAATCAAATATCAGGAAGTGAGTGCAGTGAAGAGACTTTAAGAAGATATTAGCTAACATGAAGCTGATACCCAGATACACAACAAAACCACATAAGGGCATACCAATCTATGAATCCTTATATGCCAATGGCGTTTTAAAAGCACCCTCCTCATGCAACTAATATAGCAGAAAATATGGAAGAGATGATCATGGAACATTATATCATGACTAGGCCTATTTAAAGCGCTTGACTAATTCCAGAAAGGGCACCAACAAAGATGAATCCTTTCTGCAAACTAGTGAGCCACTCGCATTCTAGAACATGATACGAGAAGATAAATAGCATGAAAGAGATATTGTATTAACACATAAGAGAAATTACATACTGTGAGACATCAAAGACCAGAATCCTCAATACAGCTATAACCCCTCCTCACTGAGACCCTACGGGCTCTGAACCTTCATACAGAAATATTACAGAATGTATACCAAAGCCTTTACGCTGCACAGTTTGCTGATAGAAATCTGGAACCCCTACAATGTCTTCTTTTCGGGCCTTTATAGATGAGATAGAGAACTCTAGAGGAGGAGGCAGATAGAAAACATTTAATGACTTATTTTGAATCAAATGGCAGAAAGAATTCGCGCCCACACTATGAATGACTAAATATACTTTATAAATCATCTCCTGAAATAAATGCTGGGAGATGAAAATATCCTTTATATGAAACACAAATAATAAAATATATACAATGCTCTGCCTTTTGCTGAGGAAAAATCTGTTGCCGTAAGAGCCCTGAGATGGTCTGCAATTCTGTACTGTACTCTCGGCCCTTGATTTTGGATTCGAATCCTGGATCTTTAATGCAGGGCGAATTTCTCTGGAGGGTTCTGTAGGTCCATATTTTGTCTTCTTTAATGGCGGTCATTTCTTACACCTACCCTCGGCTTCTTCTTTAAATTTCACCAGCAAAATGTGTCCTTTTATGGGCTTTAAACCTCTGCAACAGCGGCAGCGAATTAAAACACCCTCCTGTTATCTTGAAACCTGCAAAACTCATAAACATATTAGGGAAAACCAGACTCAGGGGTGGAGTCGGGGTCGATGGATACATGGTCGACCGGGAGAACTACATAGGGTGGTGGAAGAGAAGCAATGGATATTTTGACAAATAGACGAAATATGGATTTTCTATGTAACACCGTGCAGAGGTGGTGGCTGAAGAACGACAAATACGAATGAAAACACATATAATCACATATATATATATATATATATATAACGCGGGGAGGAATATTACGGATGCATGAAACGGAGACAGGCGGATGTACGATAGACAGGTGGGGGGACTGACGTGGCAACGGAGTCAATGGACGGGAGAAATTGATTGTTGACCGTTGGATTACGAACGCAGATCAACGGCTGGGAGCGAATGGGAGTAGCGCGGTGGTGGGCCATTAAACACGACGGACAGGGGTTAAAGGGGGAGGCAACTCTGGAGGATGTCTACCGGTGGATCGGCATCGCCAGATCTGACGGTGTTAAGAAATTCCGCTGCCCGGTCACAGTATGAGCTTTAACGCGCGGGGGAGCGGTTTCAGAAACCATACTCAGGGACACGCGGCGCCCGATCTATGGAATCGCCATTCTCATGCTGAATACCGCCTGCCCGGTGGGAGCGGTGCGGGATAATACCACCGGTTTCCTGGGCGCGGGGGCCACCACATAGGGATATTGCCGCTCCGTTGATTTGACTTTGATCGGACGACCACAATTGTACCCGAAACATAAAATGATAAGCCCCCTTCCTTTTAGCTTGTGGTTTTGGACTTCGGTCATGTGGCGGTGACGGGAAAAGGGCTATGACCCTGGGGCTCTGACTCAATAAATTTAAATTGCGGGTTTTTAAACCTTTGCAGAGCGGATTTTTGGGCGGAGACGGTATTATCAGACAGAAGCATGAGGTCTTAGGCCACGATGGAGCTTTGAAGTGGATTTGAATGGGGTAGCAAGCCAAAATTTACAGGCAGGGGCAAATATGTACAACATCGGCTCCATCTGGGGACGGCATGTTCGTCCACGGGCATGTCGAGAACACGCAGACCATTGAATATTTCATCTTGCTTTCCAATTCCCCTGCGCTCCTTCTTCAGGTAATTATCAGCAGTCTTTTTCTCTGTAAAAATAAAAATCAAAACAACTTATATACAATATATATTGTCGGGCATCGCCAGCCTGGGTCAGAATTGGAAATATGGCTTGAGGAATTGGCCATTCACAGGTGCATCCAACAAATCACCCTGTAGATTTTCTAAAGAAAAGGTGTTGTTTCTTCCCAGCTTCACTATTTTGAATGGCCGGAACCACAACGGATCAAATTTAGCATGCTTGCCCTTCTCTGCTCTGCGAACATCCCATCTGAGAACTAGGTCTCCAACTTGAAAATTTCTATCCTTTGCGTGCTGATCAAAGACATTCTTCATTTTCTCCTGATATTCTATCAATCTCTGATTTACCTGGTTCCGTGTTTCTTCCAATTCTACCAATTGATTAATCCTCCTGATCATATCATCTGGTTCCTCCTGATTCTCCTGCATAAAACATGCCACTGGCAAAGCCAATTGCACAGGAAACACAAAAACTATCCCATATACCAGCTCGTAGGGTGACTTCCCTGTTGCTCTTTTGCTGGTTATCCTATTTGCCCATAGAGCAAACTTCAATTGAGAGTCCTAGTTTTTCCGATTTTCACTAATTGTTTTCTTCAAGGCCCTCACCAGGGTTTTATTAGAAGATTCTGCTAAACCATTTCCCTGTGGATAGTATGCTGTGGAATGAGTCAGGATGATGTTATACCTTTGGCAGAAATTCACAAATCTGGCAGATTTGAAAGCTTGTGCATTATCAGTTACAATTCTTGCGGGACAACCAAACCTAGATATGATATTTTCCTCCATAAACTTCATTATTACGGCATCTGTAGCATTTTTTGTAGGTATGGCTTCCACCCATTTCGTGAAGTAATCTGTGGCTGTTAGTATCCATTTATATTGGCCACTTGATGGGGGATGTATTTCTCCTATAAAATCTAATCCCCATTTCTGAAATGGTTCATTTACATGGATGGGAATCAAGGGCAAAGCCGCTAATTTCTGTCTTTCTGCAAATCTTTGGAATTTGTCGCATGCTCTTACCCAAACAAATGTGTCTTTATACAATTTTGGCCAGTAGAAACCAGCCCTCAAGATTTTGTGAGCTGTAGCCCTCCAGCTGTAATGCCCTCCACATATTCCCTCATGGAATTCTGTCAATATGTTCTCTATTTCATTTTCTGTGAGGCATAACAGTAATATACCTGAAGGGTCTCTCCAATATAGCTGTCCATTGGCAATTATATATTTCTGAGATTTCATTCTCACAGCTCTGTATTTTATCTTATCACAACTCGGGGGACAGCTAAGTGTTAAAATATATTCAACAATTTCTTTGTACCAAGGACTAGTTAAATATTTCATATGTACCTTTTGAGTAGTCATCTCCAGTCCTTGCTGCTCTTCTTCTTTCTCAGATCCTTCATTTGCTAACATAGATAGATTAATTCCGAGGGCCTGATGATTTGATTCAAATAACATCTTGGCAAGTCCCTGTCCTTTAATCAACTTGGTAGGTCTTATATCCAAATCATACTCCTCGATTTTTGCAATCCATCTTCCTCTTTTACCTTCGCTATCTCCCTGAACCAGGATGTCTTTGACAGCAGCTGTGGGGACATATGCAGTAATATGAGATTGCAAAACATAGACTCTAAAATATTTAAGAGACTTTACCAGGGCATATGCCTGCTTCTCCAGTATATTATATTTTAATTCAGCATCATAAAGTACTTGACTGAAGAAAGCTATAGGCTGTTCATATCCCTCTTCATTTTTCTACAATAATACTCCAGCAATTGTGTGAGGGGAAGCAAATGAGAAAATCATAAATGGCTTTTTGTAATCTGGTCCTGCTAATACAGGAGCTTCAGCAAATGCCTGTTTTATCCTTGTGAATGCATCTCTAGACTCCTGGGACCATTTTACTTCATTCTCCTTTTTCAACATATTAGTTATGTGTCTAACTATCTCAGCATAGTTAGGAATGAGTCTTCTCAGGAAATTAATTCGGCCCAAAAACACCTGTACTTCCTTTTTATTCCTGGGCAGAGGAATGCTGTTTATTACTTCAACTCTTTTAGGGTCTATTTTCACACCATCCTTTGTTACAATGTGCCCTAAGAGTTTTCCCTCATCTAATGCAAATAAGGACTTTTGAGGATTGAGGGATAGGCCATACCTCCTGCATTTTTCAAAAGTTCTTCTTAAATGCTCAATATGTTCGTCATCATTCTCTGAAAACACAGTGATATCATCAAGATACACCACCAAAAAATTGTCCTGTTCTCCCACAAAGGCTATATCCATTGCCCTTTGAAAAGTAGCTCCTGCATTAATTAATCCGAATGGCATCCTGGCATACATAAAGGTTCCCCAAGGCGTGGTGAAGGCAGTTTTCTTCTGGTCTTCTGGAAATACAGCTACCTGATTATAACCTGAAAATCCATCCATCATTGACATTCTGGATGCTCCCACTACTTTCTGCAGGATGTGGTCCATCTTAGGCAGTGGATAATTATCTTTGAGAGATGCTCTATTCAAATTCCTGAAATCTACGCATAGCCTTATTTCTCCATTTTTCTTCCGAACAGGAACAAGGTTCGCTATCCATTCTGAGTATCTTAATGGCACAATTATCTTGGCCTTCAATAGCTTCTTGACTTCTTTTTCAATGGAGGGAAACAACAGAGGATTGATTCGTCTGAGTTTCTGCTTGTAAGGTTTTGCATCTTCCCTCAGTGGAATCTTATGCTGCATTATATTTACATCAAAAGTTTTTAGGTCCTGATAGGACCAAGCAAAAACATCTTTGTAAGATTGAAATAACTTCAAATATTTTTCTTTATAATCTTCTGGGACTCTTTTAGATAATTTAACAATTTTGGGATCAGTAGAAGTACCCAGATTCAAATCTCCTACTTGACCTTCTTCTGTTACTTTGCTGGGCTGCAATGGAATATCATATTTGTTAAATAACCTTTCTAGAGGCACCAACCCTCTAGGTATAACATTTCCTTTCAGCTGCAGCACTTTATTTCCTGCTATCTTTTCTTCCCATTTATTTTCTGCAACATTTTCACCTTCTTCCTCCTCGTTATCATCAATTTCTATATTTGTAAATTCTCCCACTGTCTCCATGAATCGCTTCATCTGTTCATCATCTTCGAATACCTGCCAATGCTTTACATTATCTGGGATAGATGGTCTGTATCGTACCTCCACTTCATATCTTAAAAGTGGGTTCTGAGGAGGACGTAATGTATTGGCAGCTACAGCAAGAGAATCTGCTATTCTGTTTTGCTCCCGGGGCATGAACTGTATATTAAATGCTGCGAAGAAGTTTTCTATCATGTCCCATACTTCGTTTCTATATGCTCTGAGCCGAGGATGCTTAGTTTGGCATTGATTTTTGATCTGCCTCACTACTAGCTCAGAATCTCCCAAGACTTTTAAACATTGGATGCCCATGCTTCTGGCTGTCTGCAATCCCAATAATAGCGCCTCATATTCAGCCACATTGTTGGTAGCCTCATATTCTAGTTTGAAGGACAATGTCACCCATCTTCCTGTAGGAGAAATCAACAATACCCGAGCTCCATTACCTTCCCTTGAGTTTGCCCCATCAAAATGTAAAGTCCAAATTTCTGATTCCTAATCACCTTTAGGCTGCTCAGCTTGTATTTGACCAAAGAGGGGTTCATGAGCATAATTTTGATTTTCTTCTAACATCAAACATGAAAAGTCTCCCTCTTTGTTATAGACTGGAGAGTTCTTCGAGCAGTCAGCCTTAGTTACCATTTTAACAAATCTAGTCTCCCTGTACAGCCTCCTTTCTTGACCTCCAAAGATTGGGACAGTAGCGCATGTTAAATCCAATTTAATTGATCCTCCAATCTTTGTACCCCAGGACCTCGACAGCAGCATGCCAAAGCAGGCTAGGATATCGGCAACCACAATGTCCATGACCACGCTCTTTGCAGGAATTTGGGCCAAATTAACCACTAAATCTTTAATCATTCCCAAGCACTTCACCCTTTTGGAATCAAATGAGTATAAATCTTTATACGGCCTGGTTATTTGCAGCCCTAGTTGTTCCATGACAGACAGAGGCATAAGATTATGGGAAGCCCCAGAATCTAGCATACAGTTATGTAACAGTAGGTCATGAATGACTAGAGACACATAAAAGGGAGGAGTAGAAGGGTCTACCTCCTCGACATGTGGGCCAAAGACTACCATGGGTCTTTCTTCTTGAAGATTTCGACTATCGGGTGCAATTGGTATTTCAGGAGGAAGTATAAAGGAGGTAACTTGAGACTGATATACAGGCTGTTTTAATAACTCAGTCAGAGGGACAAGAATCTTAATCTTCTCAAGTTCTTTTTGCAAATTGAAAGCAGACGTGGTCTCTCCTATCATGTCTTCTTTTGACTCCTTATTTTCTACTGAAGATTTGAATTCTTTTGACACTGGCTCAACATTAGGAGGACTGACTATTTTAGAAGAGGAAGGAATCTGATCACTAGGCTGCGAGGGAGTATTTTGAAGAGGATTCTTACCTTTTTCTGCGTTCTTCTTTGTTGCTGATTCCTTCTGAACAGATGCTTCTTTCTGAGGTGGCTCTTCTCCTTGGTCTTGAGTTATGGTCCTCTTTCTTGAAGATCTGAGATCATATTTTACATTGAATTGCGCTTGCATGAAATCAGCAAACTGCTTGCAGTAATGATCGATCTCTGCTTCTTTGTCTTCGTCTTGTAATGGGCGTTCCATATCATCATTCTTTGAAAAAGCCAGATTTGAATCTTCTAATCCATAAGCTGCATCTCCAGTGGAGTCATCTGCTGGTCCTTCTAGGTACAAGGGATGAGGTACCTGGTCTTGTTGTTCTTTTGTTTCTCTTGGTAATATCTGCAATGGTGGCCTTCTATACTGAGGATTGTATCCTCTGTTTGGAGCATTATAATAGTTTTTGGGAGCTGCATTCTTAGCTTCCAGTTCAAGCTTGACCATCTTCTTTATCATTTTACTTATTTCATCCATTTTATCAGAATATTTATCCTGATTAGAGGTGGAGACCTCTTCTTTGCCTCTCCTCTTAGTATCCAGTTCAATTTTTCCTTTTAACTTCCCAGTGGAGGCAAAGTTTTCTTCCAATTCCAGAGCATTTGACTGTGCATCATCTAAAGTGGCAGGTTTTCTTTCTCTCAAGGCGAAGCCAAAATCAGACTCAAAGGTTGCTATGAAAATTATCTTGGCGGCAGCTTCATGGGGCTTCATTTCAGGGGGCAGGCTCAGATATAACTTATTGAATCTTTTAATAAAATCTGAAACCCCTTCATTCTGTTTCTTCTTCATGGTATTAAATTCAGTGAGACATAGACCGTGATATTTCTTTTCTCCCCACTTCCTAAGAAAAGTATTTTCCATGATATCCCAGGTGGTTATTGAACAATTTCCCAATGTTTTGAACCATTTCCTGGCTTCACCTTCCAAAGATTGCACAAATAACCTCAAGACAACATCCAAATGTTCAACATTTAAGTTTTCTACAAAAGAGCAGAAAGTCTCGAGATGTTTCTGAGCGTCTACTTCATTTTCGCTATTAAATCTCGGCAGAATCTTCAGATAATCTTGTGGCATATAGTTTAACACTTGGGGCAAAGCCAAGGGAGCATATTTGTTCAATAGAAAATCAGGAACGTTAGCCATTGGAGGAGGTGGGGCTTGTACAACAGTCTGAGATACAAATGAAGAGAGAGGAGTAGGAGGAAGTGGAGTATGAATAACGATGGGAATATATTGCACAGAAGCTTGAGGTGTGGATGGGAATAACTCACGGTTAACAGCAACAACTTTTGTGACCTCTTTAATTTCTTCAGTCTCAAAAGCAGGATGAGATTCTTCTTCAATCCACGCACTTCCTCTACGTGGGGTTTCTGAGTAAAACTCGGGATTTTCTGTTCTAACTTCTTGAGAAGAAGAGGGCAGATAATCTTCAATGGAATGTTTGGGGTTTTCAGCACGAGCTGACTTCCTCTCCTTCCAAACTCTTTTATGAATGATCTTCTCTGGGTCAGACACGTAAGATGCTTTCGACTGAGATGTATCTGACCTCAAATGAGGCTTACGAGGAGCCAGGACTACCGATAAAATTTATCAAATAAAGACTAGTGGAGTCGCCAAGGTGAGAGATATGCAGTTACTCTTCAACTCTCTGTGCTCACCTGATTAGAGAGTGAAAACAATTTGTCGAGACCCAGGGAAACTGATATTCTTGAATCGTCTCCTCAAAACGATTGTAAAGATGTTGACAGATTTTGTCACCCCCCTAGAGACAGCCTAGAGTTGCCATAGACCAGTGCCTAGGACATCTTAATATAGCAAGGAGCCCTTTTAGTTTGGGTTGTCAGTCCAAGAACTCGCTTACTATCTCTTGTTCTAAACAATGAAATTAGTTTTGAATGGGACCAATCTCTCTCAGAAGCTAGTACAAAGATAAGAACAATGTAGGAACATCAAGTAAAACTCCATATGGTATGAATCGTATAGTTAAAAGAACAGCTACTGTAGTAAAGAGGGCCAGTTCAAATAATACATCACAGAAATCAAATATCAAGAGTGAATGTAGTGAGGAGACATAAAGAAGATATTAGCTAACATGAGACTGATACCCAGATACACAACAAAACCACATAAGGGCATACCAATCTATGAATCCTTATATGACAATGGCGTTTTAAAAGCACCCTCCTCATGCAACTAGTATAGTAGAAAATATGGAAGAGATGATCATGGAATAGTATATCATGACTAGGCCTATTTAAAGCGCTTGAATAATTCCAGAAAGGGCACCAACAAAGATGAATCCTTACTGCAAACTAGTGAGCCACTCGCATTCTAGAACATGATACAAGAAGATAAATAGTGCTGGGAAAGACAGATACTAATAACAAAAGAGAAACTACACACCAGATAAAAATGACCAAAATCCTCAATACAAATAGTCATTGGCTCATCGAGACCCCACCAAGCCTCGAACCTCACAAACACATGGCAGTTGTATCAAAGTCCAAACTCCTAATGTTTGTCGAGAGAATCTGGAACCCTACACTGTCTTCTTTTTCTGGGAATTTTGAGATGAGATATAGAGAACTCTAGAGGATATATAGAAAACATTTAATGAATTATTTAGACCTAAAATTGGCGAAAAGAACCATGTACCTACACCATGAATTGACTACCCAGGTCAAATATTCTATAAATAGTCTCCGAAATAAATGCATTGGAGGATGGTAATCTCCTTTATATGAAACACAAATAATAAAATATATACAATGCTCTGCCTTTTGCTGAGGAAAAATCTGCTGCCGTAAGAGCCCTGAGATGGTCTGCAATTTCTGTACTGTACTCTCGGCCCTTAATTTTGGATTCGGATCCTGGATCTTTAATGCAGGGCGAATTTCTCTGGAGGGTTCAATAGGTTCACATCTTTGTCTTCTTTAATGGCGATCATTTCTCACACCTACCCTCGGCTTCTTCTTTAAGTTTCACCAGCAAAATGTGTCCTTTTATGGGCTTTAAAACCTCTGAACAGTTAAGGGAAACAACAAACACCCTCCCTGAAAGATTTTGAAACTGGTAAAACTACATAATAGGGAAACGCACTGTAGGAGTCAAATATGGACAATGGCTCACTGGACATACACAGGGTGGTGGAAGAGAAGCAATGGAGATTTTGACAAATAGACGAAATATGGATTTTCTACGTAACACCATGCAGAGGTGGTGGCTGAAGAACGACAAATACGAATGAAAACACATATAATCACATATATATATATATATATAACGCGGGGAGGAATATTACGGACGCACGAAATGGAGACAGGCGGATGTACGATGGATAGGTGGGGGGACTGACGTGGCAACAGAGTCAATGGACGGGAGAAATTGATTGTTGACCGTTGGATTACGAACGCAGATCAACGGCTGGGAGCGAATGGGAGCAGCGCGGTGGTGGGCCATTAAACACGGCGGACATGGGTTAAAGGGGGAGGCAACTCCGGAGGATGTCTGCCGGTGGATTGGCATCGCCAGATCCGACGGCGTTAAGAAATTCCGCTGCCCAATCACAGTATGAGCTTTAATGCGCGGGGGAGCGGTTTCAGAAACCGTACTCAGGGACATGCGGTGCCCGATCTATGGAATCGCCATTCTCATGCTGAATACCGCCTGCCCGGTGGGAGCGGTGCGGGATAATACCGCTGGTTTCCTGCGCGCGGGGGCCACCACACAGGGCTATTGCCGCTCCATTGATTTGACTTTGATCGGACGGCCACAATTGTACCCGAAACATAAAATGATAAGCCCCCTTCCTTTTAGCTTGTGGTTTTGGACTCCGGTCATGTGGTGGTGACGGGAAAAGGGCTATGACCCTGGGGCTCTGACTCAATAAATTTAAATTGCGGGTTTTTAAACCTTTGCAGAGCGGATTTTTGGGCGGAGACGATATTATCAGACAGAAGCATGAGGTCTTAGGCCACGATGGAGATTTGAAGTGGATTTGAATGGGGTAGCAAGCCAAAATTTACAGGTAGGGGCAAATATGTACAACACCGAATAAGAAAGGACTTCCAAGTATATTTGTGTTGAATGACAAATTAATCACTTGTCTCATTACAACCACAAATTGATGGCTGTGGCTAAGGATAGTTCCAAATTTTTAGGGATACAGGAGAGCATCACAGATAAAGCTTTCCTAGAGACTCTGGAGTATGATTTAAACATCCAGCATGAGATCAAACACATTTTTATCACTAATACCACCTTTACCAAATATACCGAGGAAAATGAAATTTACATAAAGTTACTCAAGATGTGCATCCCAAGTGAAGAGAGGTGGGACAAATTATGTGATTTACTTGATTGAAAAAGTGATTCTATCTTTAGCAGCAGGACCAACAATGCAACAAAGGTCAAAGGACATATCAACAACAGTCTCCTAAAAAATAGTGCCAACAATCCGAAGTTGTTCAAGCATGCCCTATATTTTTGTAGTACAAGATGTAATGAGTTTTAGATATTCCTAAAATGCATCCTGATTTGTTATAACAAGATATTTTGTAAATAAAATTATAAATACTTCTGATTTTGAAGTATGAAGGCTTGAGTTTTTGCATCCAAGAAGGCTATTGTATATCTTCAAGTTTTAAGGACTTATCAGTAATAAAGAAGGCTTTTCACAGGATTATTGTGTTAAATTATTGGTGATGTGAATCTCTCATTGTTCATGTGTTTACTTTCTTTGTTTGCCATACATATGTATTCATAATCTGAATTATTCAATAGAAAATTGAAGAACATAATTTGTTTTAATGTACACTCTGTTTCTGGCTTTGAAAAAGTTTAATGTTTTAATCTGAGTTAAGTAAAGTAATTCTTAATTTCTCTTTGCTTAATGGAAATTATTTCATTTCTTCTTTTACACTTCATTTAAATTTAGATAACCAATTAATTTGGCTGCCTTGCCCTGTGAAATCACTTTATAAAAGCTGAAACAAATCCGAGTTGAAGTCATAGACTCCATAGCCCAATGGTAATTTAGGCATTTAATCTACCAAACAATATCAATCAATCAAACAAACATTGAAAATTCATAACTAGTCTAATATTTAAATATAAACAAATCTAAATCTGATAGAGAGATCCCTCTCTGAAGTTGGCAGGGCTAGATCCCAACTTCTAAAGTGGTTTTGTGGTTACCTCTTGTTGGACCTTGAAATTGTCATTTAATTCCATTACATTTTCACTCATATTCCCATATTATCACCTTCAATCCACCTCCATTTCATTACATTTACCTTACCATTGTCATTATTGGGTTACATTTATGTTTTTCCAAACTTTATTAATTCCTAGTATTTTTAAGTGAATTTGTGGTTAAAAATTAGAAAATAATATGCACATACTTATACCTAACAAGTGGAATGATTTTGTTGCCATGTGTAAGTCAAAAATAAGCTTCTAGAAGGGTCTTATGTGGCCTCCTAAGGCCAAATTATAATTTGAATGGAGAAGATCATGGGATCATGAGGATATGTGTCTCATTTCCTATTTGTATTGTAACTCTAAGAGGACATGTGCCTTATCACTTCCTATTTGGATTGTAACTCTAGAGATATAGGGAGAGATTCATGGACTCTCATTAATGAGATAGCTTCTCATATTTTGTATAAATAGGGGAAGCTTTCTCCTATCAAATCATGTGTAAAATTGGAGTTATGCTCAAGCTTTGAATACAGAATTAGATTGTGGCACCTTACTCATGAATGTTCCTTCATTTTGACTTGGTTTTTCTTACAGATGGAGCATCTCGATTTACCATCTCTCATACTTTTAGATCAGCGACCTAAAATGTGTGAGATTTACTTGCTTTTATAGATTAAAGTTTATTTTCTTTCTTAGTATTAGTTTTAGAATGACTGTAATCTTTGCTTTTCTAAATTTGTTTCAAAAGGATAGATTTATCTATTTTCCAATTGGATTAATTTTGAGGCAATAGAGCTCACAATTATTTAGTTTCCTTTCATGTTATGTTATTTACTTTCTTAGATCAAACTATCAATTCATTGTATAATTGAATGTTCCTAAAAGATCAAGCTAAGAAAGTGATACTTCCAAAATTGGGTGATTGAATGTTCAACCTATGCAATCATTGAAGCTTTAATTTTACATGCTTTTACATTGTTTTCTAGATTAAGATCCTCAGTCAATTGTATAATTGGAAATATCAGGCCAAGAAGGTGACCTCTCATACTTCCAAATTGGGTGATTGAATGTTCAACCTATGCAATCATTGAGCTTTGATTTTACATGCTTTTACATTGTTTTCTAGATTTAGATCCTCATTCAATTGTATAATTGGGTGTTCTTAAAGATCATTTCAAGAAGGTGATTTTATCATATTTCTAAATGCTCGAATATCTAACCTATGCAATTATTATGTTTTTCCCTTTGCATGCTTTAATTGATTTCCTAGATTTAAAGACTAAACCATAATCAGTGGCTTATACATCATCTCAAGAGGGTGATTCTATCATACTCTCATATTGGATGCTGGAGTGATTGAACGTACTTTAGTTGTTTTCCTTTACATGTTTTGAAATGCTTTCTTAGATTAAAATTTCAATTCTTGCAAGTGTGATTGCGCACACTATATTTTATTTTGAATTTGTTTTCTTTCTTTTTAATTATTTGACTTCATAGGTTAGTTTAATTTCATTTTCATTATTTGATTTCATAGATTAGATGAATTGGTTTTCGTTATTTTGTAGTTAGATTGATCTAAACTGAAAGACAATTTCTAGCACATATAGTGCACACATGCTTCAAAATTTTACGAAACCCCCGGGTTGAAAATTAAATGACAGGCAATTATTTTGCCCCAACACCTTTGTAATTTATTTTACAACCTTGGAAATTATAGAGTGATAACATAGTGGCGACCATACTGGGGAAGAACAAAGTTTGACTTCTAAAGATATATTTCCCTAGTTAAAATACTTTATTTTAGGAAAATCAATGGTTCAAATTTCAGAAATAAATGTTCAGAGGTTGTAAACCTTGTAAATAATATAGTTGTGTGTTTAAAAATTTATTCCCGGCTCCAAAAAGAATTCACACTAGATCTCGTCCTGATCTAGAACCTGCTAAGATCTTATATGACCCTGAAAAATTGATTAGGAAGAGAAGTTTAGCTGAAAGTCAAGGAGGCAACATTCCCCCACCCAGAGAAAACTCTCTCCTTGAGAGTTTTGTCACTATAGAGAGTATTGACTTTGATCTACCATTTGAACATAGTCTATTTAGGACTGAGTCTGAGAGTTTTGTCAATGAAATAGTGTTTGATCAATCAGTTCTACAACCCTATACATCTGAAAGTCAATCTATTGAAAAATATTTTGATTAGCAAACCTTCCAAAACTTGGACAAATTACAGGATCTAGTATCAAATTTTGATCAAGTTTTACATGAGGCATATATCCAACAATTCGTTGAACTGTCTGCTCTGACAATAGAAACATATTCTGCTTCCTCTCAATCCGTTCATCCTGTATCAACTAGTCCCACTTCCTCTATAATCTTCACTACTTCTCGAATAACATCACAGACAATGTTTCAACCTATAGTAGGAACTCCAAAACACACACCCCTCATAGCCTCATCTATTTTTCATCCCCAAATCCCAATCATGGTAGCAAGGTATTCTCCCCTGGTTTTGGCTGCTCCTTTGCATAATATTCCCTGGGAATATCAAACTAGGATCCATCCGTTTGCTGGTACTGAACCTATCATTGCACAACAACATCTTGATAGAATGAAAAATTATTCTGATCTTTAGGAAGTTGACGAGGAAAATGTAAAAATGAGACTTTTTGCTCAAAGTGTAATCGAGGAAGTTAGAAAATGGTACAAATATTTACCAACAACTAGTATAAATGATCTCACTTCTTTTCACCATTCATTCCTCAATAGATGGGAAATTAAGAAAAAACCCCTTCAGATTCTATTAGAATATGAGAACATTAGAAGGGCCCTTGGAGAGAGTGTGTAGGATTATTGTACTAGATTTAACAATTTTTATAATGCAATTTCAGCAAACATCAAGCCCCCTCAAGGTTTAGCCTTGATTAAATTCCCAGATGTTTTTGCTACTGACATGTCTTACCAATTAAGAGAAAGGAACTCTACAACCTTGGAAGAGATGCAAAGAGATCCTGTGAGTGTAGAGGAAAATTTGTTAGCTAAAAGGGCTAGACTTTGGACTGAGAGGAGGGTAACTATAAAAGAAGAACAATCTACTTCTTCTGCTGATGCAAAAATAGATTCCCTAGTTAGAACCATGAAGAGAATGATGGAAAGAATAAGCATAATTGATAGGCGCCCTCCTAGAGAAAACCAACCCGGTCCCCAAATCCAAAATCCTAATTTTAGGAGAAACCAACCCCAGATTAAACAAAGGGAACAAAAAGGTCCATATCAACAGATAATACCCCCATTTCAAGAGAACTATGTAGATGAAGAGGGATAGTTAGTGGAAGACCTTGATGAAAATCAGATAAACTTAATGGGAGTAAATGATAGTGAAACCATTTCCTTAACACAGGAAGAACAATATCTCTTTTTTCTTTCACAACCTGAAGTAAATTATGAGGAATCAAAATATTACAAACAAGGTTTTGAGAATTCAATAATGGAAGCCTAAACAATATAACCTAAGCAGTAGGAAAACAACTGATAGTTCTACTAAAAATACTGTTGACACTCCCATTAAAAAGACATCTGATACCTCTGCTAAGAAAAGTCCTGATATATCTCCCAAAAAGAGTGCAGAGATTCCTATTAGGAAATTTTTTGATACTATTTCTAAAACAACCCAAACTGACATTCCATCCACTAGCCAACATAAAGATAATTTCCAAAAGTATCTTGTTAAGAAACCAAATATTGTCAATGTAGATAAATTTCAAACAACATTCAATACAAAAAATGAGTTGGCTAAAGTCAAATTATCCATTCATGTTATAGGTCAATTTGAGCACCATTCCCAATGACCTGGTTAACTGGGCATCATCTCCAGGACCAATGATCAAGGGTCTATAATTCCCTATCATTTCAATTGCTACATGTCCTAAGACAAGAAACAAGACAAATCAAGCAAGACTTTCATCAAGAAAAGGTTTCCATGGTTTGAAGCTTATTATTTAGCATATGAGAGCTTACAACGCAGGCTTTAAGGTGCCTAAGTGTGTTGCATATGCATGTAGCCCCATGCAAGGCTTCTCTGCAAAGAACTTCCCGACATCCACAGGTGCGTTGGTCACATTGGGAGCGAAATTCTCATTGTTCCGGAATCTCCACTTGGCCAGTGCCTTCTAGAAGAGTTCACATGTGTCAAGCTTCAGATCCAAGTGTCCATTTGACATCCACATGGATGGAAACATGACTTGCCTATTTTTGGAAAGCTATTGATTGCAAAACAACCTACAGTTCATCTATAAATTGAACATAGATATAAGTGTTTGAGAAGGAAGAATTTGACTAGAGAAATGCTGGAGAATTTTCAATTGAGAGCTTGGTTTGTGAAGCTACTGCTGGAGAGATTTATGCTGTGATGAGACTTGGGAACTTTGCTGGAAGGTCACTTCAAAATCAGTCACTAGGTTGTAACCTCTCCTTCTATCATCAATAAAGAGTACTTATTTTTCCCTACATGCATCTATGTTAACTTTGATTTTCCATGTTGTAAGATCTTGGTTGATGAATGTAGTTTATGCTTTACTGATTTATCTAACTAGCTTGAATATATATCTATATTATTACATATTCTGCTGTTTCAGTGTTCTTTCTTGCAGGAAGCATTCAGTTCACAAACCGCTTGAATTTGAAGCTGCAACAGAAGCGACAAAAGGAGCCATTTGGAAGCGACTGAACAAGTAAGCCTCCAATCCTCTCTATGTATCTATTCTGAGTTAGGAGAAATGGTAGTATATTCTTTCACCTGTTGTTCTAGACTAGCACCTTTCAAGGGAAACATAATTTTTCCGTAGATTACAATTCTGGCCCAACAAACTGGCGACTCCGCTGGGGACAATTTCTCTCAATTATAGGTGTTTTAGTCTCTGATTTGCTTTGTAAATCCACCCAGTAGCTGTTACACATAAAGATTAGACTTTTTCAG
This sequence comes from Pinus albicaulis, assembly GCA_034641835.2. Classification (NCBI taxonomy): domain Eukaryota; kingdom Viridiplantae; phylum Streptophyta; class Pinopsida; order Pinales; family Pinaceae; genus Pinus; species Pinus albicaulis. The sequence goes on along the minus strand of CM076583.1, from coordinate 1,240,330,749 downwards.
AGCTTAATTTGCAAATACAGTGAGTTAAATAGTAGTATTTTCCCTTGTCTACTGCGCCCAACGCACCCTTAGATTGGACACAGTGCTTCGCAGAGCACTGTCTCCCTTCCAAGCCTGCGTTGCAGAGCACTGTCTCCCCTGGGAGACTGTGTTGACTCCTGAAAGTGACCAAATTCCCTTGAATTTGACTTTGCAACTTGATTCAGTTTTGTTTACTGTTGTGTTCTGAAAATTTTGATGCTCAATTGACCAGTGACTCTATATACTTCTTCCTCCTTTGGCTGAAAATTTGTTCAATGTTTGTTTAGAAAAGTTTTTCTTTATCATTGACAAGTTTATTTCAAAGTATTTTTTATGGTCGAATTAAGAATCATTTGCTTTCTAAATAGGAAATTGTGGTAAAATCTTCATTTCCTTGATAGGAGAAATTGATGTTGAAATCTTCATTTTTCCTTCAAAAGAGAAATTCTTGTTTGTATTCTTCATTTCTTGAAAGTAAAAAGCATTTGATTATTGATCTAGTGCACCTAGTTTCTTTTCTGCATTCATAACATTATGGAAACTGAAATTAAAAACTTGCATTTGCATGTAGGATTGTGTGTGTTTTCCAAAAGGAACACTAGGAAATCTGCATTTAGTTTGTGATTCATTGATTTTGTTTTTTTTCATTGATTTGTTTGCTCACAAAATATTTGCTCTCTTCCCTTAGTAGCTAGGTTCTTCATTGAAAAAGCTGAAAGTGAAAGTTTGTTTATCATTATTAGCTTTCCTTTTAGGAATTTCATATACATCATCGTGGTGAACTCGAAAGGCAAACTTGTAAGCAAGATCAACATAAAATAAATCTCAATTTACTTAACAACTCATTGGAACCTTAACGATAACATTTAGAAGGTCTAGGCTAGAGACGTGTTCTGGCATCGTAAAACATAGCAGTTGTCGTTAACTTGTCTGCGATACATTCCGAGTGTGATACCTCACTCCACGTACACTCGTCCAGGTACTTTCGGGTATATCGGGCGGTGTTACAATACAATAAGTATAAAGGGGTGCTCTCACTGTGCGGTTTCGCATCAAACAACGCTAATACGGACTTGGGCCTCCACGTAAATTCGGGTATATTTGGGAGGAAAAATTTTAGCTGCTATCCATCCATAGTGAACCGAGTCAACCACCTTGTTAATTGTGATACACCGAACACAACATTCGGGGAGATTGCCTGCCTGTACTTCTTGGTTAGCCAGGAGGTATTCTGCAGTTCACAGTTTCTTGGTAAACCCTTTTGCCTAGCATTACCCTTTTATTTTGTTTATTTTTTTTTGGTTAAAATAAATCAGTCATCGTGGAAGAACAAAATCCTTTCCTCCGTCGTTCGCGTAGACATCGCTCTACCGAAACCAGTACCATTAGTACCTCTGGTGAAGCATCATCTTCCCATATACCAGAGTTGGCACAAGTTGTTTCTACAAATACTGGTTTGTCTACTATTTTCGAGATAGAGTCCTCACAGCTAACCGTGGTGACGATCCATCCAATCTATGAGACCATACCTCTCGAAACCAATGTTGTTCAACTGGAATTTGATTCGGATTCCATTGTGCTTTAGGGGGCAACTGTTATTGGTCAAACTGGACATCATCCCCAGGACCAATGAAATAAGGTCTATCATCCCCTTATATTTTTGTTGATATATTTCCTAAGTGGAGAAAATCTTGATCCCGAAGTCGAACAACCGGAAGTTGTTTCTGTATTGGTCACTCCACAATCTATTGTAGCTATTGAGTCTCCCATATTGTTTAGTCAACCACCTGAAATATATTTTGGGCCTGACGGAGAATTTCTTCCACTTGGTTTGATTTCGATTGAAGAAATATACAAGACGAGACACCTTTAACTCCAACTCATTTTGAGTAGGATATTTACCTGTACAAGTCTTTTCCTCAATCACCTTCCTTTGTTTTTTTTGATCCTGTTTCACTTCAAGTTCCCATAGATTCTATAGGGTATACATTGGGTCATTTGACCATGGCTGAGATAACATCCCAAACTGAACAATCTATTTCAGCTGCGACAACATCTGTTGTTGGTTCATTTTCGATGTTTTGTCCATTGAATTCACCCATGTCATCATCTGGAATCCTATCTGGTTCCTCTCCTTGGTGGCTGGTGATACCACATATGTTACCCTCAGACATTCCTAAATTTAATGAAAACCCTGGAGAAGACCCGTCAACGCATGTTATAACTTATCATTTTTGGTATTCATCGAACTCCTTAATTAATGACTCTGTTAGACTATGTCTTTTCCAGCACACACTCACTAGTCCAAGTGCACAATGAGGATGGTTCTTTTTCTGTGTCAACCTCGTTAAAAAATGAAACAGAGTTATGAGGATAGTTATTTTTTCTTGTGTCAACCTAGTTAAAAAATGAAACAAGTGCCTTTGAGGAAAGTTCTTTTACTGTGTCAACCTCGTTAAAAAATGAAATAGGTCATGAGCATAGTTCTTTTCCTTTGTCAAGCTTGTTAAGAAATGAAACAAATCCTCTCCTAATTACGATGAGTCTTCCATCTGATCTCGTAAATGAACCTTCATTCCATCCAGCTATTAGTAACCAGTAATCTACTTAGATGAAAGAAATGAAGCTTTGGGGGCACCTACTCTTGCAGGGGGCATTCGACATGTGCTCTTGTTGGGGGCATTCAAAACATTATTACTAATTGCACGCAATCAACAGTTGAAGTTCGTGGGAAAATCAGGTTCAAAGCTCCAAAATGCAAATGGTAACTATGGAATGGTAAAAATGAATAGTGACACTGCTTTTTATAGTCATTTAATTGTTTGCAAGTTAAATTTATTGCTATGACTATAGTTTTATTATGTTTTTATCATGAAATAGGTATTTTTAATCCATTTGATGTTGTTCTGAACAAGAAGTACAACTGATGAACAGATTAGTCGTGCAGATTTATTCAAGAATGACTTGACCACAAAGCATACTTTTTCTCCTTATTTTTCGATCTTTGTTAAAATCGAAAAAAGGATTTGAAGCGCACTTTTATCTCTTTTTCGAGCTGTGATAATAGCGAAAAAGGAACCCCTGGAGTCTTCTTTCGACTCTTTTCAGACTCCGATAATGTGAAAATATTGTTGAGCTCTTGTCTTTTCGAGCTCGTTAAAGTAAATGAATTGATATCTACTCAGTATAAGTTTAACCCTTTTCTGGACTGAGATGGATTATTTACGAAAAATGAATACGTTGGTTAAACATGACCAAAGAGGTTCTCTCAGATATTATTTTACACTTTTTCGGATCTGAGAGACAAATTTATGAAAAAGTACTTACGGAGTTCTCTTTCGTCCTCTTTTTCAGACTCTCTAAATATGAAAAAGGACCGGGCTATCACTGTCGTTAAGCTCATTAAAACATAAAATAGTGACGGGCTTGTCAATCATGGCAAGAATCGAGTTTCATTCATCGCTAGACTCGTTAAATTATTAAATAGCGATACTTTATTCGCCCGAAGGGTTGAATTATAGATCTAGCAAATGTTATCCTCCTCAAGCTTGTTAAAAAATAAAGAGGTACCGGTCGACAAATGACCAGGGAAAATTTGGGAAAAGTAAGTAAAGTTTCTTTTTGGTAGCAAGTCGCTCTTGAACATGACACTTCTTTCACTCCATGTCTGTGACTGTTTGGGTTGGGTAATCATCTTGACGATTCATTCCCACCTATGTTTCATCATACCTTCACTTCGGTTTTGGGTCAATGCTGCCAACTCATCACAGTGTCGCCGATATGTTCAAGAGAAGTCATCTAGTGATTAAAAACTCATCCTTCTGCAATACTCGTAAAACTTTATTTTCATGACCGTCATCCCTAAAAATTGCTATATCAAGTCATACCCTTGTCTCCGAAATCAATAACTCCTGTTTTGCAATAAGGTGACTTCCTGTCGACGACAAATCAATATCTAGGAAGTTCACTTAGAAACATCAGATTCCAGTACCATGAGGCTTGTTACAACATCAACAAGATCCTCCCTTCCAGACTTTTGACCGAAAGATTTTGTTCGGCGTTCGACATCAAATAATCTATTCACGCCCTACAAAATGTACTGCAGTACCTTGAGGGCCATTGACATTAATGGTGGTTCTCTCGCGTTTGTTAACAACTCACATTATTGGATGGTAATCAAATGATGTCTTTCCATGTTCGACGACAAATCATATATTCGCATGGTTAGACTTGTACCTGAATGATCGAGTGAACGAGATAAGAAGACCCCAGATCTAGTTTCATCCATCCGGGCTGAGATTTCAAGATTGTTGTACACATCATCTGTATGGTGATATTACATACAAATTGTCATCCAAACATGGGCCTATATCTGTAGGTGTGTCTGCATCTGGGCAACATTCCAATGTAGACGAATTTCTGAATTATGTACATGTTATTAGATTGTTTTATGTGCTTAACATGGGAATGCCTACCCTCAGCAACTATGATCAATAGAGGATATATCATGATGAAATGTATTGTAATATTGATGCAGGTGACCATTCCACTTTGTTTCCAGGCTCATCACAGTGTAAAGCATCTCAATCAAATGTTTTTATTATTTGGATCTCATGCTTTAGGGGGAAATTGTTCTAGGTCAATTTGGGCACCATTCCCAATGACCTGGTTAACTGGGCATCATCTCCAGGACCAATGATCAAGGGTCTATCATTCTTTATCATTTCAGTTTCTACATGCCCTAAGACAAGAAACAAGACAAATCAAGCAAGACTTTCATCAAGCAAAGGTTTCCATGGTTTGAAGCTTATTATTTAGCATATGAGAGCTCACCAACGCAGGCTCTAAGGGGCCCAAGTGCGTTGCATATGCAGGTAGCCCCATGCAAGGCTACTCTGCAAAGCACTTCCCGACATCCACAGGTGCGTTGGTCACATTGGGAGTGAAATTTTCATTGTTCCGAAATCTCCACTTGGCCAGTGCCTTCTAGAAGAGTTCACATGTGTCAAGCTTCGGATCCAAGTGTCCATTTGACATCTACATGGATGGAAACATGTCTTGCCTATTTTTGGAAAGCTATTGATTACAAAACAACCTACAATTCATCTATAAATTGAACACAGATCTAAGTGTTTGAGAAGGAAGAATTTGAGTAGAGAAATGCTGGAGAATTTTCAATTGAGAGCTTGGTTTGTGAAGCTACTGCTGGAGATATTTATGCTATGATGAGACTTGGGAACTTTATTGGAAGGTCACTTCAAAATTAGTCACTAGGTTGTAACCTCTCCTTCTATCATCAATAAAGAGTACTTCTTATTTTTCCCTACATGCATCTATGTTAACTTTGATTTTCCATGTTGTAAGATCTTGGTTGATGAATGTAGTTTATGCTTTATTGATTTAGCTAACTAGATTGAATAGATATCTATATTATTGCATCTTCTGCTGTTTCAGTGTTCTTTCTTGTAGGAAGCATTCAACTCACAAACCGCTTGAATTTGAAGCTGCAACAAAAGCGACAAAAGGAGCCATTTGGAAGAAACTGAACAAGTAAGCCTCCAATCCTCTCTATGTATCTATTCTGAGTTAGGAGAAATGGTAGTATAGTCTTTCACCTGTTGTTCTAGACTAGCACCTGTCTAAGGAAGCGTAATTGATTCCTAGATTACAATTCTGGCCCAAAAATTCCCCTGATAGAACTCATGAACAAAAATGTTTACAAATCACAAGTAATGAAATTTTTGAGGATAAGGGAAGGTGGAGATACATCAAATTTAACTGATGATCAACTAGAATTACTGTTTGGACCAAAAGTTGATGGAAAACCTCAGGAAGGAGGTGTACCTCCATTTTATGTCAGTTTGAACATTCATGATAATATTTTACATAATGCAATGCTTGATTTAGGTGCCTCACACAATCTTATGCCTAAGGATTTCATTGAAAAATTAGGACTTGATATTACTAGACCATACAAAGATTTGTATTATTTTGATTCAAGTAAAGTAAAATTCCTAGGTTTGATAAGGATTTATGTGTCACTTTAACCCAAATACCAGCCAAGAGTGTGGTAATGGATATTTTTGTTGCTGACAACCTCCTAAATATGGGCATCTTACTATCTCACTCATGGGGAGCTAAGATGCAAGGTACCCTTCAAATGGATATGACCTATGCGACCATTCTTGTGTTTGCTTAGAAAATGATATTATATAGGGAAACATTGATGAATTCCATGGTCAACAGTCTGGAAAATCACACAATTATCCCTTATATTCAGTCCATTCAAACCTAGATTCTTTCATTTTATACAATGATGGGGACATAGAAAAAAAATTGAAAATTTGGAAACCAATTTGTGTGAAATTCAAGAAAACAAAAAAAAATATATTAGAACATGATAAACAAAATGAACCTCTGTGGAATATGGATTTTTATGGAGCTGTCAGTAAAGAAGGGTCAGGAGGAGTATGTGTTTCAAATTCACAAACCAACCACTTAGAAGGAAATTAATATAAACTAAACTTTCAATGTACCAACAATATAGCCAATTATGAAGCCTTAATCTTGGGTTTAAAACTTTTAAAGAAGCTAGGAGCCAAGAGAATTTCCACTCATGGAGACTCAGAACTGATAATTAAACATATCAAAGGATAATACTCTACCAAGCACCCAAGATTAATAGATTATCAAAATGTTGTTTTGGATTTTCTTAATTATTTTGTTGGATATGATTTGTCTCCAATCCCTAGAGGAAAAAAATCTTAGCTAATGGTCTGCCTACTTCAACTATTACCTGTAAAATTCCATACCTTCCTAGTCACCAATACATCATTGAAGTAGAAACATACCAACTGTCCCAAACAACATCAGATACTGGCAAGTCTTTGGAAACGATGAGTAGATTGAAAACTTCTTACAATCAAACAAGGAATTTGGGTGTGCTAATATAGATGTAGATTTAGATTTAGAAGATAATGTAAATGAGAATGTAAATAAAAGTGTGAATAAGATAGAATTAAAAGAAATAGATCAAGAATGAGAGGAATTATAAATATTGCAATTGAGAGATAATATTTTTCCTAGAGGGTTAGAGCCCTTAGAGGAATTGTTTGATTTCAATAATGTAGCTAAAAATCCTAAAATTGAACCTACTGGAGCTGAAATTGAAGACTGCAATATAGGAACTTAACAAGAACAAAAAATGGTTAAATTTTCTAAATCTTTACCCTCTCCTGAAAAGCAGAAATATATAAACTTGTTCAAATAATTCATAGATGTATTTGCATGGAGTTATGAAGATTTGAAATCTTATGACACCAACATAATACAACATAAGATTCCTATAAAAGAAGACCAAAATCCCTTTAAATAGAAACTTAGGAGGATTAACCCAATTTTGATGCCTATAATTGAAAAGGAGGTCAAAAAGATGTATGATGCCAAGATCATTGCGCAATTAAGATACTTTAAGTGGGTGTCAAACTTAGTTCCAACTAGGAAAAATACTGGAGAGATTAGACTATGTGTAGACTTTAGAAACCTCAATACATTTTATTTGAAAGATAACTACCCTCTGCCTAAAATGGATAAAACTTTGCTGAAGGTAGTGGGGTCTAGTAGAATTTCTTTGTTAGATGGTTTCTCTAGTTACAATCAAGTTTTAGTGCATCCTGAAGACCAGGAAAAGACAACATTTACTACACCTTGGGGCACTTTCATGTATGTTAAGATTCCTTTTGGCTTAATGAATGTTGGTGCTACATTCCAAAGAGCAATGGACATTGCCTATGCAGATGAGATAGGCAGGTTCATAGTTATATATCTTGATGATATCACTGTTTTCTCAAAAATAGATGAAGTTCATTTTCTTCACCGAAGAAGAGTCTTTGAAAAATGCAGGAAATTTGGTATTTCCCTCAACCCAAAGAAAATATTATTTGGTTTGGAAGAAGGAAAACTATTAGGACAAATTATTTCAAAAGATGGAATCATAATTGATCCTAGTGGAATTGAAGCTACTTTAAATATAGGTCCTCCTAGAAATGTAAAGGAACTCCAATCCTTCATTGGAAAAATATTTTTTCTGAAGATATTTAGCCCTAATTTAGCATAACTTATAAGAAATATAAAAAACATGTTGAGAAAGGACACTAAGGTAAAATAGAATATGGAGGAAAAAAATTTATTTGATCAAGTAAAACAAGCCTTAATGCAAGCCCCTGCATTAATCAGCCTTGATTTCACAAAATATTTTCTGATTTTCTCTTTTGCATTTGAACATACTATTGCAACAATTCTCTTGCATAAGAATAATGAAGGACATGAACAACCTATTGCTTTATTTATCAAAGCCTTAAGAGATGTTGCATTAAAATAAAACATTATGGAAAATCAAGAATTTTCTTTAGTAAAGGCAATTAAATATTTTAGAGTTTATATTCTTCATTCATATATAATTTCTTTTGTTCCAAACACTGTGGTAAAAGACATATTGACCCAAAATGGCCCTGATGGGAAAAGGGGTAAATGGATTTCCATTATCTTAGAATATGACATTGAAATTAAACCTACCAAACTCATTAAGGGTCAGGGATTAGCTAAATTAATTTCTGAATCAAATTTTCATGCTTTGGATATAAATTTTGTAGTTTCACTTGATGAATGAGGAGAGCAGGCGACTCCACAAGTAACTGAGGATTTTGCAACATCTCCCTGGTATGCAAACCTTATTTTTGTCTTACATCATTTTCAAGCTCCTCCTGGTTTGACCAAAACTAAATCTATATTTCTTAAACTCAAAGCTATGAAATTTTGTATTTTGGACAATAATTTGTATTGGAAGGATCTCAAAGGAATTTTACTAAATTATTTATTGAAGGATGAAGCAGATAAAGTAATGCAAGAATTTCATGAAGGATATGGTGGTGGCCACTTGTACTGGAAGACCATTGACAACAAGATCTTAAGAGTTGGTTTTTACTAGCCAACCTTATTTGCAGATGTCCAAAAAAAAGTCACATCATGCCACCAATGTCAGATCTTTGAAGGCAAAAGAAAGTTGCTACCCCTACCCTTAAATCCCATACGAGATGAAACTCCTTTTCAGTAATGGGGTTTTGATTTAATTGGGTAAATTCATCCTTCATCCTCAACCCAACACAAGTGGATCCTTACATCCACTGATTATTTTACCAAGTGGATTGAAGCTATACCCACAAGGCAAGCTACTGATGCAGTGATTATTAGATTTTTAGAAACTAAATTCTTTCAAGATTTCAATGTCCCAGGAAAACCATCACTGATAATACAACAACATTCAAATCAAAGAAGATGGTGGAGTTTTGCATCAAGTATCAAATCACTTTAGGACACTCTACGGCCTATTACCCCTAGGGGAATGGATTAGCAGAGTCTTATAACAAAAGTTTGGTTAATATCATCAAAAAATTTTGCAGGATAAAATGAAATTATGGCACAACAAGTTGGTTAATGCATTATGGGCTGACAAACTTACCACTAAGAAATCAATTGGCATGTCCCCATACCAATTGGTTTATGTGATGGATGCTATTTTCCCCACTTCTTTGGGTGTACCTATTATCAAAATGTTGCAGGAAATACAAGTGGAATCTAATGACATTCAGAGGAGAATAAATCAAACAATACAACTTCAACAATCCAGAGAATAATTTTATAACAAAACCCAAGTCATCCAAGAAAACGTTAACAAAATCTATGATAGAAGAACCAAGGCTTATGATTTTCAGATAAGAGACAATGTTCTAAAATGAGATTCAAGAAATGAAGAAAAGGGTAAGCAAGGAAAATTTGATAATCTATGGAAGGGAACTTACACAATTCATGCTTACAGAGGTAATAATGCATTTTTCCTAAAGGACATGGATGGAACAGAGCTGCCTAGTGGGCCTGTAAATGGTAGAATGCTCAAAAAATATTTTTCACAAGAATAAAAGCATTTATCACTAAGATCATTATAAATATCATTTTCCTTTTACTGTCATGAGTGGGTGTCTCATGTTAGAAGTTGAGGCCCGAAGAGAAGGCCATAAGCTCCTGATCAATTTTCCACCATAATTACAACAACAATAAAATAAATCAGACACAAAAAAGTATTGAGGAAGGTGATTCAAGGCTACTAGTCAACAATTATTGGCACCTCACATGGAGAGTGCCATCCCCAGCTAGAGCTACTTTTAGGGTCCTATAATTTATAGGATCATAAGGTGATTGAATATTTTCTCTCAGCCATATGAAATTGTAAATAATATTTCATTTTGAAAATGATTTCCAAAAATTATATAAATAAAAATAAAAAATTAAAAGAGGGTATATGAAAAGAAAAATAGAATAAGAGAAAATAAAGAAAGAGAATAAAAAAAAATGAAAATGATGATGAAAAGAACCCTATGAAAAAAGAAAAACAAGTGTGAAAGTGGTGGTCTGGATGCAGGTGTTAATGAAAAACTTTCAAATATCATGACAATTTCTTCTAATTATGGTGGAATTTCCTCAATTTCTGTCTCAGTATTAGTCATCAAACATTTGACTTTATAACCTAAAATTTAAATACAGTAAAAATTTGCTACACAATTTTTTTTAATTGCATTAAAAACCAATTTTCAACCCCTTTTTTTTATAACCTATGAAACCTTTATTAAAAGAAATGTTACAATGGTGAAACAACCATTGTAATTCTCCTCTTATATCAATAGACCAACCCTTATAAAAAATCTTTTACATTAACCCAATGCAAATCCTTTCACGTCAATAACGACAACATAATCGAGCCAATTATAAAATGCAACATTAATAAAAATCAACCATCACGTTGATTTTATAACGGATTCCAAACCTCATTAAACCTTGACTATACTTTATCGCATCCAATTTATTCATTAAAATCCATGCAAATTAATATGTGAACACCGTTGGATCTTTGACTGTGATGCGAAAGCCGCCAGATTTATGAACTGTTGCACAGATGGCTCAATTATAAAATCAAATTTATGATTTTATCGGGTCCATATGACCTCTTAAATTCCTTGCAATTATAATTGTGATTTCTGTCAGATTAGAATAGATGCTGCGATAACCATTGATTCCACTTAACTTTCTTCACGATTTCTGTTGTTCTCTATTTCTCTCTGTGCACTACAGAAATATCATTTCGCAGAATAGACTATTCTTCCCAGAAGCCACGGTTCTATGCTTCAACAAAAAAAATCTTTCACATTAATAGCGCAAGAAATTTTACAACACAAAAAACCCATTCTTACTCCATGGTAGTCGCAGACTATTTAATTAAACGTTTACACACAGACATCAATTCCACATAACTTGAATTGGATCCAATAAATTCAGAAATGGTTCAAAAGAAATAAAATTTCTTTGAATTGTCAATTTCGTATATCATTTCAAAGGTCCAAAGGATTTGCCATATTATTTTATTTTTATTGATTCTATATCAAATCCTCTCTCCTCTACATTTCGAACTTTCATTTTAAAATGTATTCTTCATACAAAACAAATTGATCAAATTCTATGGATCAATTTTCCCAATTTTAGATAAAATCCAATTACCCGATATTTGCCTAAAAATATTCAACTAAAAATAAATTCAATGAATCAAATACAAAGCTATCCAAATCCCTCAATACTAGTAAAATCTTATCTATCAAAACAGTGAACCGCAGGCTAAATGATCCCACTCCTTTGCTTGAAAAATATTTTTGTATTTTTGGAATAAAATGAAGTAATTTTTCTCCTCGAGCCTCATGCTCCTGCATTAGACTCTTGAGGACAAAACTCTTCATGGGCTCATGTCCGTGAGCTCTTCCACAAAACTGCCCAATTTCTGTAGCATGGTATCTATCATCCTAGTAGATTTTGCAACCGGTTGATCTTTCCACTTGATCAAATAATCAAAGTATTCTCGTCCTCTTGTCTTCTTATACAATCTTTTGTATAAAATCTTATTTGGCTGAAATATTTTTGCTGTGGGTAACTGTTTCAACCAGTCAATCTCTTCTTTGCCTTCAAATGTATCACCCGTGTCTCCGTCTTCATACCGTACAAATCAACAACATTGAAAATTGGAGATATTCCAATGTCAGGGGGTAATTCAATTTCATAGGCATTTGCAGAAAATTTTCTCAATACTCTGCATGGCCCAATTTTTTTAAATTTCAATTTGTTATACGCCCTTTTTGGAAATATTTCCTTCCTCAGGTGTGCTAGAACCAAATCTGAAACCTAAAATTTAACTTCCCTTTTCTTCAAATCTACTCTACTTTTGTATTTGATGTTGCTATCTTGTAACTGTTGTTTTACTTGTTCATGTATTGCTCGAATTACTGAAGCAAAATATTCTCCATTAGCACTTCTCATCTCTGCTTTCCCCAAATTCCTTACTTCATACACTCCTCTTGGGTGCATTCCATAAATTATATGGAATGGAATCTGCCCTGTACTCTTGTTAGGAGAGTCATTATAAGCATATTCAGCCTGTGCCAAAATCTGATCCCACTGTTTAGGATGTTTACCTACAAGACTTCTTAAAAGATTACCCGAGCTTCTGTTCACCACCTCAGTCTGTCCATCAGTCTGAGGGTGATAAGCTGAGCTAAAACTTATTTTAGTACCAAGATTTTTCCACAATGTCCTCCAGAAGTGACCAACAAATCTGGTGTCCCTATCTGAGACAATTCTTTTAGGTAACCCATGCGATCTTAAAATCTCTTTGAAAAAAATATTAGCAACATGAGTAGCATCACTGGTTTTATAACATGGAATAAAATGTGCCATTTTAGAAAATATTTCAACTACAACATAAATTGCATCATTCCCTCTCTGTGTTTTCGGTAAACCCAAAACAAAATCCATACTTACCATATTCCAAGGTCTGTCTGGAATAGGTAATGGAACATACAAACCTATGTTCTGAATTCTTCCTTTTGCATACTGAAAAACTTTACAATTCCTCACATACTTCTCCACTTCAGTTCTCATATTTAGCCAAAAATAAAAATGACTCAGCTTTTCATAAGCCTTGTATGCACCAAAATTTCCACCAAATCCACCACTATGTTTTTCCTTAATTAAATTTTCTCTCATGGAATAATTTGGTACGCACAGCTGATTTCTTTTAAACAACAAGCCTTCTTGCAAGAAAAAATCCAGCTGTTTACTTCTGTCCAATCAAACATGATTACTACATGCTTCAAATGCCTCTTTAAAATGCAAATATGTTTTATACAATTCTTTAAGAAAATCAAAACCCAACATTTGGATTTGACTTTCTTGAACCAAAATGTTTTTTCTACTTAAGGCATCTGCTACTTTGTTTGCTTGGCCAGATATATGTTTCAATACAAAATTGAAACTATGAAGATATTCTACCCATTTTGCAGGTTTCTGATTTAGTTTTGGCCGCTGCATAATGTACTGCAATGCATGATTATCTGAATAAAGCACAAACTCTTTAGACATCAAGTAATGTCTCCACTTCTTTAATGCATGTACAACTGCATAAAATTCCTTGTCATAAGAAGAATATTTTCTTCTTGTCTCATATAGTTTTTCACTGAAATAAGCTACAGGTCTATCTTCTTGACTTAACACAACTCCAATAGCTTCTCCATTGGCATCACATTTCACTTGAAAAGGTTTGTTAAAATCAGGCAAAACTAAAATGGGCTTTTCTGTTATCTTTCTTTTCAACAACTAGAAACTTTTCTTTGCTTCATCAGTCCATTTAAATGGCCATTTGTCCTTCTTTATGGTTTCAATAATAGGAGCATTGGTCTTACTAAAATTCCTTATGAATTTTCTATAAAAACTAGCAAGACCATGGAAACTTCTTACCTCAAAAAAACTTTTGGGTGAAGGCCATTCTATGATTTCCTTTTTCTTCTCTGGATCCATATTCAATCCATCAGTAGAAACAACAAAGCCTAGGTATATCAATTCTTCCTTCATGAATGAACATTTTTTAAAATTTACCAGCAACTTTTCTTGATGTAACTTCCTTAAGACATAATTTAGATGTCTCAGGTGTTTTTCTTTAGACTTGCTATAAATTAATATATAGTATTACTATTACAAATTTACCAATAAATTCCTTCAACACTTCATTCATAAGCCTCATAAATGTACTAGGAGCATTTGATAATCCAAATGGCATTACCATCCATTCATACAGTCCTTCATTTGTTTTAAAGGTTGTTTCCCATTCATCTCCTTCCCTTATCCTAATTTGATGATAGCCACTATTTAAATCTAGTTCTGTAAAATATCTTGCCACTTAAACAATCCATCAAATCTAAAATTCTGGGTAAAGGAAATCTATACATGATTGTTATTTTATTGATTGCTATTGAATCAGTACACATTCTGCAACCTCCATATTTTTTTGGACTCAACATTGTTGGCACTGCACAAGGACTCAAACTTTCTCTGATCAATTCTTTATCTAATAGCTCCTGCACCTGCTTCCTGATTTCTTCATTTTCTGTGGGAGTCATCCTGTATGCTGCTTTATTTGGAATTTTTTTTCCTGGAATCAAATCTATATGATGGTTGATTTTTATAATAGGTGGTAATTCATCAGGGAAATCATCTACAATGATATCATAGTAATTTTCCAGCATCTCTTGAATTTCAATTGATAAATTAGAAATTTTAGTGGAAGTAATTACTACTTTGGGTTTGAAAATTAATGCAAAATTTACCTCACCCTCTTCAATCCGCTGCAGATATTCTTTTCCACTCAGTAACAAGGCTTTCGGATTAGATCTTCTTTTTGATGCATCTTCTTCTTCTATCGGCAACAATGTATGATTAACACCATCTTTACAAAACTTGTATGTGTTCTTCTTCCCATCATGCATAGCTCCTCTGTCATACTGCCAAGGTCTACCCAACAATATGTGACATACGTCCATAGGCATCACATCACACATAATTCTGTCTTTGTAGCTACCCAACTGGAATTCCACTTCACACTGTTCATTCACTAACAGTTTATGTCCTTTTTGAAGCCATGACACCTTGTAGGGTGTTGGATGTTTCTTTGTCTTCAATTTAAATTTCTCCACCACTTCTATAGAGACCAAATTATCAGTGCTGCCACTATCAATTACCATTTGAAAAAATTTTCCATGAAATTTTCACACACTTCTGAACCAAGTTTTTCTCTGTGTTGGTTCAACAACTTCCTTTGTTGGTTTTAACAAAATTTTGTTAACTACCAAAGATTCTCCTTTCTTTGGTGCATTTTATGCTTCTAGCACTTTTGCTGCTTCCTCTTCATTCTGAGAAACGATTACATTTCTCTGATTTGTCTCCACATTCTCTGGACATTCATAAGCTCCGTGTCCAAGCTTATTACATCTATAACATCTGATTTCTCTTCCTTTGACTTTGCCTCTTCTTCCTCTGGAAAAACTCCTTCTGCCACTTGCATCACCTTCTATGTGTGTATACTGATTTGAGCTGCTGCTAGCTCCTTCTCTCGATGCTGTAGATATTCCTCTACCACCTTGACTTCATTTTCCTCGGAAAGTACCTCTACTTCTGGCATATTTCTTCCTTATGAGTTTATCTTCAGCCTTGAAGGCCATCTGTGATCAGGAGATCAAGTCCTTAATGGAAAAATGCTCAAAAATTTAGTTGCTCAGAATTGGTCCAAACCAGAATGACTGGAAAGCGCTCAGAAAAACGATCCAGTAGACGTGAACGACATTGAAAACTGATGCTGTATGAGAAAGTTATTCAGCTTTGAAGTTTTCCAATTACAATTAAAAAAAATGGCCGAATGGACTTTGCAAATTTTTTTTATTAAAAAAAGAATATTCCACAGAATATTTTGGGAATATTTCGTGGAATATTCTGCGGAATATTTCGCAGGCGGCCAATTAGTGGGCGCCACGTGGCCCCAAGGTCAAACGAAATGGCGTTCAAAATTTTTATTATGGTTGCGGATGGGTTTGACCCCGGGTCGGGGCAATAACAACGGAGCGGCCCGACCATCGGGTCACACGGTGGTTCTTGTTAAACCATGCTCTCCGACTTATATTTAAAGTTTGTTTTATGTTGGGCGGGGCCCGAAAGGGGGCCAGCCCTCTCAGCAAATGACCACGCGCTTGGAACCCAGGGCATAAACAAATGGGCGGATAACATCATGGGTCCTGGTCACGTTAAATGGCGTTTGGTGTGGAGGTGTTATTATAACACAGTTTTTGATAATAAAGTTTCAACGTGTTTAACTCCAATCCATAAACGATTTCCGAACGGTTCGGTCACGTGGACCTTATCTCCTTAGCACCCATGACTGGCGAAGATTCGGCGGAGGTGCCATTTTTAGCGTCGAGCCCTAATTTGTCGGACTTATCTGGAGTTGCTCCACATTTAGTGGAGCTTTTCAAGGGGACACTGGGCAAAACTTCAGTTAGCCATAACTTTGGCTAGGGAAGTCCTTTTGAGGCGATTTTTGTTTTTGATTTGGGGGTATTGAAGCATTCTGAAGCTATTAGGACAGGTTGCAGAGCCATCAGGGCACTCTGTCAATGATTTTATCAGCGAATTTTCTTGTGGAGCAACTAGGGCTTGGTGAAAGATCAGCTGTATTGGACTATACTCATCCATTTGAGGTGAATGAATAGTCAATTTTTACTGTTTCCAGCTCTATGTTTCTAAATTTGCAACTAATTTAGCCTTTTGAGGCTTTCTTCATAGTGTAATACTTATTTTGAGCATTAATTAAAGAGGGAAAAGCCTATTTGGAGGCTTTTGGACCCAGCAGAGGTAGCCCAAGAGAGGGGTGAACTGCTTAAACAAATGCTTACTGTTATGCTGTGTATTTTTGCTGCTATTTTCCAGAGTTTACTACATTAAACAGTAATTTGTAATAAGTCCACTTTTCACAATGAGACTTATACAGTGATCAAAACTCATTTGTTTCACTTCAAACCACATTACTTCCATTGCAGAATACTTGAAATTGCTTATTCACACATAAAATTTGGTTAAGGAATACTTTGCAAACATAAAAAAATACTTTCATTGCCAGATCGATTTAGTGTTAACTTCATATTTCTTTAAGCAGAGCCAGTAGGAGGGCCAGAAGCTTCTGGTTTCATCCTTTCTAATAAAGGTGAAATAACCAGTAAAAGCCCCTACTGTCTATCTCTGTATAAGAAATATATTTTTCACACATTTCAGATCAGATTGGTATCAGAGCTCTAGGTTTTGCTTAAGAGCTTGTGAAATTTGTGTAAAAAGATTGTGTTATTTTGCAAAATTTGATTCTTACTAGGCTAAAATTGAAAAGAAGGGAAAGTCAATTGGTTAGAGAACAAGATAATCCTCAACCAAGGAGGGCTAGGGTGCCATTATCTCCACCTTCCATTTCATCCTCATTAGCTTTAGAATCAGCCACAAACATGTCTTCCAGAGAAGGAGAAGTACATGAGGAAGTGGATCCCAAGGAAGAAGAAAGAGTATTTAGAAAAGCTTTCTTGGACATGACTGAGATGGTTAGGATCCTATACCAGGAGAGAAATGATAGGATTGCTGGAGAAGGGTCTAGAAACCAAAGAGAAGAAGGAGATTCTCCAGGAGGGAAGAAAGACAAGGATGAGTCTAAGAAAGGGAATGGAGGAAATGGTGATCCTTCATCTCCATCGTCATCCTCTTCCTCCACATCATCCTCTTCAACTTGTGTTAATCAGTCACACAAAACAAAAACATCTCTTAAAAATCCTTTGTTAAATCTTGATGTGAAGTTTGAGTTTCCGATGTTTAATGGTGATGTTAATGCAGAAAAATTGGATAACTGGATTAGACAGTTGGAAGTCTATCTAAGAATTCAGAATCTGCATGATGACACAAAAATCCAATTAGCCTCTTTGAGAATGGATGGAGCAGCTTTGGTTTGGTGGGAAGCCAAGACCAGAGAGGAGATTAAAAAGCATGGTAAGATAACTCTAACTTGGAATGAGTTTATTACTGCTATTAAGAAACACTTTTATCCTCTTGCTCATATTCAGAAGGAAATCATGAATTGGAAAAATTTTAGGCAACTTAAGGGTCAAAATGTGCAAGATTATACCCAAGAGTTTAGAAGGAGAGCACTTCTACTTGGAGTAGACTTACAAAGTCAAGACACCTTGTTGAGATACATAGGAGGTTTGCACAATTACCTTCAACATACTATTCTAATGTTCAATCCTACCAGCTTAGATGAAGTCTGTGTCCAGGCTACACATTTAGAAGCTAGAGGAAAGAATACTTTTGATGAGGATAGTAATTTCAAAAACAAAGGAAAGAAAAGAGTTGCAAATTCAAGAAAAGAAAAAGGAAAGTTCTTTTGCAAGAACTGTTCAAATACAAGTCATGATGAAGATCATTGTTGGAAGCTTCATCCTGAACTGAAACCAAAAAAATTCAAGAACAAAAACAAGACCAAAGAAAAGGAGAAAAATGTAGCAACAGTTGAGCAAGACTTAGGGTCAGACTCAGGAGAAGAGAAAAAAAGCATAGCCATGGTTTTAAAGAACATTAAGGGGAAAGAAGTGGTGAAAGACACAATTCCCAGTTCTAGCTCTTTGAATTGTCACAAAGATACTCATGAATAAAAGAGGAGGATAGAGCTCTTCCATGTGAGGGTAATTTCAAAACATACCAAAATTGACACACTATTTGACAGTGGGTCACAAGCGAATCTTATATCTAAAGACTTGGTCAAGCAGCTTAAACTTGAGACCATTCCACATCCGAAGCCTTATCCACTTGGATGGATATGCAAGGATGCTAATTTGCAAGTCTCAAGGAAGTGCATATTGCGCTTTGCAATAATTGCACACTTTATTGACACAGTTGAACTTGATGTGGTGCCGCTTGATATCTCAGGTATTGTTTTGGGAAGTCCTTACTTATTTGATAGGAAGGCTATCTTTCATCGCCATGAAAACAAGTATCAATTGTTCAAAGATGGTAAAGAGTACATTGTGAGAGCTCACAAGAAGAAGCTGGAATCTTCTTTACTCCATGCAAGTCAATTGAAAAGACTGGTTAATGCAAGTCAAAGTCTAGCTTTGTTAATGTTGAAATGACCAGATTTTGAGCATTCACCTTTTTATGATGTTGCTAATGATTTGTCTCAGTTTAATAACAGTTTGTCTTTGAAAGAAGATGATGTTATGTTGCAAAAATTACCTTTTGGGTCAGCCAGTGCAGTGAATGAAGTGTCAAAGCAAAGCAGTGCAAGCAAGAAGGACACAAAATTCAGCATGGGAAAAAGTTGGTTTCAGAATGATCGAATTTGCCATGGGAAAAATTTGCAAGGTGAAAGTTATTTTAAGTCTTTTGGGAAGTTTGATCAGTGTAGAATAGGTTTGTTTTCTGTAGATTACAATTGCTATTTTGCAAATTTTAATCATTTGCATCATGACTCTGTCAATCTTAGCAATGGTCGATCAGTTGATTCCATAGACAGTTTATCATTTTCTCAAAAGATCCATTTGATGAAATCGGGTAGATTTCAGTTGTTAAAGGGTGGAAGAGTGGAGAATCAATCTCCACATTATCAGTTTCACTAGTCAGAGAGCTTTTGGGGTCCAAAAGCTTCCCATTTGGGAGGTGTGATCAGGAGATCAAGTCCTTAATGGAAAAATGCTCAAAAATTTAGTTTCTTAGAATTGGTCCAAACTAGAAAGACTAGAAAGAGCTTGGAAAAAAAATCCTGTAGACGCGAACGACACTGAAAACTGACGCTGTATGAGAAAGTTATTCATCTTTGAAGTTTGCCAATTTCAGTTAAAAAAAATGGCCAAATGGACTTTACAATTTTTTTTTATTAAAAAAAGAACATTCCATAGAATATTCTGGGAATATTATATGGAATATTCCACAGAATATTCTGTGAAATATTTCGCAGGCGGCCAATCAGTGGGCGCCACGTGGCCCCAAGGTCAAACGAAATGGCGTTCAAAATTTTTATTATGGTCGCGGACGGGTTCGACCCCAGGTCGGGGCAATAAAAATGGAGCAGCCCGACCGTCGGGTCACACGATGGTTCTTGTTAAACCATGCTCTCCGACTTATATTTAAAGTTTGTTTTATGTTGGGCAGGGCCCGAAAGGGGGCCAACCCCCTCAGCAAATGACCACGCGCTTGGAACCCAGGGCATAAACAAATGGGCGGATAACACCGTGGGTCGTGGTCACGTTAAATGGTGTTTGGTGTTATTATAACACAGTTTTTTCTAATAAAGTTTCAACGTGTTTAACTCCAGTCCATAAACGATTTCCGAACGGTTCGGTCACGTGGACCTTATCTCCTTAGCACCCACGACTGGCGGAGATTCGACGGAGGTGCCATTTTTAGCGCCAAGCCCTAATTTTTCGGACTTATCTGGAGTTGCTCCACATTAAATGGAGCTTTTCAAGGGGACACTGGGAAAAACTTCAGTTAGCCATAAATTTGGCTAGGGAAGTCCTTTTGAGGCGAATTGTTTTTTGATTTGGGGGTATTCAAGCATTCTGAAGCTGTTGGGATAGTTGCAGAGCCATCAAGGCACTCTGTCAGTGATTTTATCAGCGAATTTTCTTGTGGAGCCACCAAAGCTTGGTGAAAGATCAGCTGTATTGAACTATACTCATCCATTTGAGGTGAATGAATAGTCAATTTTTACTGTTTCCAGCTCTCTATTTCTGAATTTGCAGCTAATTTAGCCTTTTGAGGCTTTATTCACAGTGTAATACTTATTTTGAGCATTAATGAAAGAGGGAAAAGCCTATTTGGAGGCTTTTGGACCTAGCAGAGGTAGCCCAAGAGAGGGGTGAACTGCTTAAACAAATGCTTACTGTTATGCTGTGTATTTTGCTGCTATTTTCCAGAGTTAACTACATTAAACAATAATTTGTAGTAAGTCCACTTTTCACAATGAGACTTATACAGTGATCAAAACTCATTTGTTTCACTTCAAACCACATTACTTCCATTGTAGAATACTTGAACTTGCTTATTCACACATAAAATTTGGTTAATGAATACTTTTCAAACATAAAAAAATACTTTCATTGCCAGATTGATTTAGTGTTAACATCATATTTCTTTAGGCAGAGCCAGTAAGAGGGCCAAAAGCTTCTGGTTTCATCCTTTCTAATAAAGGTGAAATAACCAGTAAAAGCCCCTACTGTCTATCTCTGTATAAGAAATATTTTTTTCACACATTTTAGATCAGATTGGTATCAGAGCTCTAGGTTTTGTTTAAGAGTTTGTGAAATCTGTGCAAGAATATTGTGTTATTTTGCAAAATTTGATGCTTACTAGGCTGAAATTGAAAAGAGGGGAAGGTCAATTGGTTAGAGAACAAGATAATCCTCAACCAAGGAGGGCTAGGGTGCCATTATCTCCACCTTCCATTTCATCCTCATTAGCTTTAGAATCAGCCACAAACATGTCTTCTAGAGAAGGAGAAGTACATGAGGAAGTGGATCCCAAGGAATAAGAAAGAGTATTTAGAAAATCTTTCTTGGACATGACTGAGATGGTTAGGATCCTATACCAGGAGAGAAATGATAGGATTGCTAGAGAAGGGTCTAGAAACCAAAGAGAAGAAGGAGATTCTCCAGGAGGGAAGAAAGACAAGGATGAGTCTAAGAAAGGGAAGGGAGGAAATGGTGATCCTTCATCTCCATAGTCATCCTCTTCCTCCACATCATCCTCTTCAACTTCCATTAATCAGTCACACAAAACAAAAACATCTCTTAAAAATCCTTTGTTAAAGCTTGATGTGAAGTTTGAGTTGCCGATGTTTAATGGTGATGTTAATGCAGAGAAATTGGATAACTGGATTAGACAGCTGGAAGTCTATCTAAGAATTCAGAATTTGCATGATGATGAAACAAAAATCCAATTAGCCTCTTTGAGAATGGATGGAGCAGCTTTGGTTTGGTGGGAAGCCAAGACCAGAGAGGAGATTAAAAAGCATGGTAAGATAACTCTAACTTGGAATGAGTTTATTACAGCTATTAAGAAACAGTTTTATCCTCTTACTCATATTCAGAAAGAAATCATGAATTGGCAAAGTTTTAGGCAACTTAAGGGTCAAAATGTGCAAGATTATACCCAAGAGTTTAGAAGGAGAGCACTTCTACTTGGAGTAGACTTACAAAGTCAAGACACCTTGTTGAAATACATAGGAGGTTTGCACAATTACCTTCAACATACTATTCTAATGTTCAATCCTACCAGCTTAGATGAAGTCTATGTCCAGGCTACACATTTAGAAGCTAGAGGAAAGAATACTTTTGATGAGGATAGTAATTTCAAAAACAAAGGAAAGAAAAGAGTTGCAAATTCAAGAAAAGAAAAAAGAAAGTTCTTTTGCAAGAACTGTTCAAAGAAAATTCATGATGAAGATCATTGTTGGAAGCTTCATCCTAAACTGAAACCAGAAAAATTCAAGAACAAGAACAAGACCAAAGAAAAGGAGAAAAATGTAGCAACAGTTGAGCAAGACTTAGGGTCAGACTCAGGAGAAGAGAAAAAAAGCATAGCCATGGTTTTAAAGAACATTAAGGGGAAAGAAGTGGTGCAAGACAAAATTCCCAGTTCTAGATCTTTGAATTGTCACAAATATACTCATGAAGAAAAGAGGAGGATAGAGCTCTTCCATGTGAGGGTAATTTCAAAACATACCAAAATTGACACACTGTTTGATAGTGGGTCACAAGCGAATATCATATCTGCAGACTTGGTCAAACAGCTTAAACTTGAGACCATTCCACATCCGAAGCCTTATCCACTTGGGTGGATATGCAAGGATGCCAACTTTCAAGTCTCAAGAAAGTGCATATTGCGCTTTGCAATAACTGCACATTTTATTGACACAATTGAACTTGATGTGGTGCCGCTTGATATTTCAGGAATTGTTTTGGGAAGTCCTTACTTATTTGACAGGAAGGCCATCTTCTATCGCCATGAAAACAAGTATCACTTGTTCAAAGATGGTAAAGAGTACATTGTGAGAGCACACAATAAGAAGTTGGAATCTTCTTTACTCCATGCAATTCAATTGAAAAGACTAGTTAATGCAAGTCAAAGTCTAACTTTGTTAATGTTGAAACGACAAGATTTTGAGCATTCACCTTTTTATGATGTTGCTAATGATTTGTCTCAGTTTAATAACAGTTTGTCTTTGAAAGAAGATGATGTTATGTTGCACAAATTACCTTTTGGGTCAGCTAGTGCAGTGAATGAAGTGTCAAAGAAAAGCAGTGCAAGCAATAAGGACACAAAATTCAGCATGGGAAAAAGTTGGTTTCAGAATGATCGAATTTGCCATGGAAAAAATTTGCAAGGTGAAAGTTATTTTAAGTCTTTTGGGAAGTTTGATCAGTGTAGAAATAGTTTGTTTTTTGCAGATTACAATTGCTGTTCTGCAAATTTTAATCATTTGCATCATGACTCTGTCAATCTTAGCAATGGTCGATCACTTGATTCCAGAGACAGTTTATCATTTTCTCAAAAGCTCCATTTGATGAAATCAGGTAGATTTGAGTTATTCAAGGGTGGAAGAGTGGAGAATCAGTCTCCACATTATCAGTTTCACTAGTCAGAGAGCTTTTGGGGTCCAAAAGCTTCCCATTTGGGAGGTGTGATCAGGAGATCAAGTCCTTAATGGAAAAATGCTCAAAAATTTAGTTTCTTTGAATTGGTCCAAACCAGAACGAATGGAAAGAGCTCGGAAAAATGATCCTGTAGACGTGAACGGCACTGAAAACCGGTGCTGTATGAGAAAGTTATTCAGCTTTGAAGTTTTCCAATTTCAGTTAAAAAAAATGGCCAAATGGACTTTACAAATTTTTTTTAATTAAAAAAAGAATATTCCACAGAATATTCTGGGAATATTTTGTGAAATATTCCGTAGGCGGCCAATCAGTGGGTGCCACGTGGCCATTCCGGAGGTCGCCACGTGGTCCCATTGTCAAACAAAATGGCGTTCAAAATTTTTATTATGGTCGCAGACGGGTTCGACCCTGGGTCGGGGCAATAAAAACGGAGTGGCCCGACCGTCGGGTCACACGGTGGTTCTTATTAAACCATGCTCTCCGACTTATATTTAAAGTTTGTTTTATGTTGGGCGGGGCCCGAAAGGGGGCCAACCCCCTCAACAAATGACCATGTGCTTGGAACCTAGGGCATAAACAAATGGGCGGATAACACCGTGGGTCGTGGTCACGTTAAATGGCATTTGGTGTTATTATAACACAGTTTTTTATAATAAAGTTTCAACGTGTTTAACTCCAGTCCATAAACGATTTCCGAACGGTTCGGTCACGTGGACCTTATCTCCTTAACACCCACGACTGGCAGAGATTCGACGGAGGTGCCATTTTTAGCGCCGAGCCCTAATTTTTCAGACTTATCTGGAGTTGCTCCACATTTAGTGGAGCTTTTCAAGGGGACACTGGGCAAAACTTCAATTAGCCATAACTTTGGATAGGGAAGTCCTTTTGAGGTGAATTGTTTTTTGATTTGGGTGTATTGAAGCATTCTGAAGCTATTGGGACAGGTTGCAGAGCCATCAGGGCACTCTGTTAGTGATTTTATTAGCGAATTTGCTTGTGGAACCACCAGGGCTTGGTGAAAGATCAACTGTATTGGACTATACTCATCCATTTGAGGTGAATGAATAGTCAATTTTTACTGTTTCCAGCTCTCTGTTTATGAATTTGCAGCTAATTTATCCTTTTGAGACTTCCTTCATAGTGTAATACTGATTTTGAGCATTAATGAAAGAGGGAAAAGCCTATTTGGAGGCTTTTGGACCCAGCAGAGGTAGCCCAAGAGAGGGGTGAACTGCTTAAACAAATGCTTGTTGTTATGCTGTGTATTTTTGCTGCTATTTTCTAGAGTTTACTACATTAAACATTAATTTGTAATAAGTCCACTTTTCACAATGAGACTTATACAGTGATCAAAACTCATTTGTTTCACTTCAAACCACATTACTTCCATTGCAAAATACTTGAACTTGCTTATTCACACATAAAATTTGGTTAATGAATACTTTGAAAACATAAACAAATACTTTCATTGCCAGATCGATTTAGTGTTAACTTCATATTTCTTTAGGTAGAGCCAGTAAGAGGGCCAGAAGCTTCTGGTTTCATCCTTTCTAGTAAAGGTGAAATAACCAGTAAAAGCCCCTACTATCTATCTCTGTATAAGAAATATTTTGTTCACACATTTCAGATCAATCTGATAAGCCTCTTCCATTATTTTAGGAGACAACAGACTTATCTCATCTTAGATCTCCATCTTGAGACCATTTATATATCTTGTAATCTTCTCTGCTATGTCTTGAATTTGTCATGCTCTTATGCTCACTTTGTAAAATTCCTGTGTGTATTCTTTGACTGTCATTGATCTCTGTCTAATATTCTGCATTTGTCTAAATAATTAAAGTTGATAATCGATTGGTAAAAAATTACCTCTCAGCTTTGCCACCATCTTGTTCCAATTCTTTATTGGCTGCTTACCAAGTCTCCTTATTTCTACCTACACTACATCCCAACAAAGCGCTGCATTACCTTTCAATTTTGTGACAACAAACTTCACTCTTTTTCCTTCATCCATTTCTTCATAATCGAAGACTCTTATTCATGTAATTTACCCAATCTATCAACTCTTTTTGGTTTAAGCTTCCTGTAAAAACCAAAACTTCAAGTCTGGGTTTAGATGTGGATCCAAACACTGATTTAAAAAATCTCATTTCAGTAGTAACTTCTGCAGGCTCTCCCTCTTTTTCATATTTAACTTCAGGCTCGCTGAAATCTCCAGCATCTGCATCTCTTTGATTTCCCATTTCCATTGCTTCTAATATGGCTTGCATCTGTTTCATAACCTCCATCACCTCAGCATTTGCAGCTGGTATTTCTTTCCTTTGACTAGCACCACCTCCTCTTCCAACTCTAAAAGCCCTGTAGGATTTCTTTTCCTGATTTTTGAGATCTCGCTTAGTGTCTAAATGATGCTCTGATACCAATAATGGTGGTTTGGATGCAGGTGTTAATGACAAAGTTTCAAATCTCATGAAAATTTCTTCTAATTCTGGTGGAATTTCCTCAATTTCTTTCTCAGTATCAGTCATCAAACTTTTAAATTTATAACCCAGAATTTAAATGCATTAAAAATTTGTTACACAAATTTTTTTAATTGCATTAAAAACCAATTTTAAACCCCTTTTTTTTATAACCTATGAAACCTTTATTGAAAGAAATGTTACAATGGTGAAGCAATCATCGTAATTCTCCTCTTATATCAGCAGAACAACCCTTATAAAAAATATTTTACATTAACCCAATGCAAATCCTTTCACGTCAATAACAGCAACATAATTGAGCGAGTTATAAAATGCAACATTAATAAAAATCAACCATCACATTGATTTTATAACGGATTCCAAACCTCATTAAACCTTGAATATTCTTTACCGCATCCAATTTATTCATTAAAATCCATGCAACTTAATATGCGAACACCGTCGGATCTTTGACTGTGATGCGAAAGCCGTCAGATTTATGAACTGCTGCACGGATGGCTCAATTATAAAATTGAATTTATGATTTTAACCGGCCCATCTGACCTCTTAAATTCCTTGCAATTATAATTTCAATTTCCGTCTGATCAAAATAGATGCAGCGATAACTGTTGATTCCACTTTACTTTCTTCATGGTTTCTGTTGTTCTCTATTTCTCTCTGTGCACTACTGAAATATCATTTCTCTCTATTTTGCAAGAATAAACTGTTCTTCCCAGAAGCCACGGTTCTATGCTTCAACAAAAAAAATCTTTCACATTGACAGCGCAAGCAATTTGACAACGCAAACAAACCATTCTTACTCCACGGTAGTCGCAGACTATTTAATTAAACGTTTACCCACAGACATCAATTCCACATAACTTGAATTGGATCCAATAAATTCAGAAATGGTTCAAAAGAAATAAAATTTCTTTGAATTGTCAATTTCGTATATCATTTCAAAGGTCCAGAGGATTTTCCATATTATTTTATTTGTATTGATTCTCTATCAAATCCTCTCTCCTCTACATTATGAACTTAAATTTTAAAATATATTCTTCATACAAAACAAATTGATCAAATTCTATGGATCAATTTGCCCAATTTTATATAAAATCCAATTACCCGATATTTGCCTAAAAATTATCAACTAAAACTAAATTCAATGAATCAAATACAAAGCTATCCAAATCCCTGAATACTACTAAAATATTATCTATCAAAACAATGAACCGTAGGCTAAAGGATCCCACTCCTTTGCTTGAAAAATATTTTTGTATTTTTGGAATAAAATGAAATAATTTTTCTCCTCGAGCCTCATGCTCCTGCATCAGACTCCCGAGGACAAAAATATTCATGGGCTCCTGTCCATGAGCTCTTCCACAGAACTTCCCAATTTCTATAGCATGGTATCTGTCATCCAAGTAGATTCTACAACTGGTTGATCTTTCCACTTGATCAGATACTCAAAGTATTCCCGTCCTCTTGTCTTCTTATACAATCTTTTGTTTAAAATATTCTTTGGCTGCAATATTTTTTCTGTGGGTAACTCTTTCAACCAGTCAATCTCATCTTTTCCTTCATCTATATCACCCGTGTCTCCGTCTTGATACTCTTACAAATCAGCAACATTGAAATTTGGAGATATTCCAATGTCAGGGGGTAATTCAATTTCATAGGCATTTGCAGAAAATTTTCTCAATACTCCGCATGGCTCAATTTTTTTACATTTCAACTTGTTATACGCCCTTTTTGGAAATATTTCCTTCCTCAGGTGTGCTAGAACCAAATATCAAACCTCAAAATTAGCTTCCCTTTTCTTCAAATCTGCTCTGCTTTTGTATTTGATGTTCCTGTCCTGTAATTGTTGTTTTACCTATTCATGTATTGCTCAAATTTCTGAAGAAAACTCTTCTCCATCAGCACTTCTCATCTCTGCTTTCCCCAAATTCCTTAATGCATACACTCCTCTTGGGTGCATTCCATAAATTATATGGAATGGACTCTACCCTGTACTCCTTTTAGGAGAGTCATTATAAGCATATTCAGCCTGTGCCAAAATCTGGTCCCACTGTTTAGGATGTTTACCTGCAAGACTTCTCAAAAGATTACCCAAGATTTTGTTCACCACCTGAGTCTATCCATCAGTCTGAGAGTGATAAGATGAGCTGAAACTTAGTTTAGTACCAATATTTTTCCACAATGTCCTCCATAAGTGACCAACAAATCTGGTGTCCCTATCTGAGACAATGCTTTTAGGTAACCCATGCAATCTTACAATCTCTTTGAAAAATAGATTAGCAACATGAGTAGCATCATTGGTTTTATAACATGGAATAAAATGTGCAATTTTAGAAAATATTTCAACTACAACATAAATTGCATCATTCCCTCTCTGTGTTTTCGGTAAACCCAAAACAAAATCCATACTTACCATATTCCAAGGTCTGTCTGAAATAGGTAATGGAACATACAAACCTGTGTTCTGACTTCTTCCTTTTGCATATTGACAAACTTTACAATTCCTCACATACTTCTCCACTTCAGTTCTCATCTTTGGCCAAAAATAAAAATGACTCAGCTGTTCATAAGTCTTGTATGCACCAAAGTGTCCACCAAGTCCACCACTATGTTTTTCCTTAATTAAATTTTCTCTCATAGAAAAATTTGGTATGCACAACTGATTTCTTTTAAACAACAAGCCTTCTTGCAAGAAAAAATCCAGCCATTTATTTCTGTCCAGTAAAACATGATTACTGCATGCTTCAAATGCCTCTTTAAAATCCAAATATGTTTTATACAATTCTTTAAGAAAATCAAAACCCAACACTTGAATTTGACTTTCTTGAATTAAAATGTTTTTTCTACTTAAGGCATCTGCTACTTTGTTTGCTTGCCTAGTTATATGTTTCAATACAAAATTGAAACTCTAAAGATATTCTACCCATTTTGCATGTTTCTGATTTAGTTTTGGCTGCTGCATAATGTACTGCAATGCATGATTATCTGAATAAAGCACAAAATCTTTAGACATCAAGTAATGTCTCCACTTCTTTAATGCCTGTACAATTGCATAAAATCCCTTTTCATAAGAAGAATATTTTCTTCTTGTCTCATTCAGTTTTTCACTAAAATAATCTACAGGTCTATCTTCTTGACTTAACACAACTCCAATAGCTTCTCCACTAGCATCACATTTCACTTGAAAAGGTTTGTTAAAACAAGGAAAAACTAAAAGGGGATTTTCTGTTATTTTTCTTTTCAACAACTAGAAAATTTTCTCTGCTTCATCAGTCCATTTAAATGGTTGTTTATCCTTCTTTATGAATTTTCCTTATGAATTTTCTATAAAAACTAGTAATACCATGGAAAATTCTTACCTCAAAAACACTTTTGGGTGAAGGCCATTCTATGATTGCCTTTATTTTCTCTTGATCCATATTCAATCCATCAACAAAAACAAAAAAGCCTAGGTATACCAATTCTTCCTTCATGCATGAACATTTTTTTAAATTTACCAGCAACTTTTCCTGATGTAAATTCCTTAAGACATAATTCAAATGTCTCAGGTGTTCTTATTTAGACTTGTTGTAAATTAATATATCATCCAGATATACTATTACAAATTTACCAATAAATTACTTCAACACTTCATTCATAAGCCTCATAAATGTACTAGGAGAATTTGATAATCCAAACAACATTACCATCCATTCATGTAATCCTTCATTTGTTTGAAAGGATGTTTTCCATTCATCTCCTTCCCTTATCCTAATTTGATGATAGCCACTATTTAAATCCAGTTTTATAAAATATCTTGCCCCACTTAAACAATCCATCAAATCTTCAATTCTGGGTAAAGGAAATCTATACATGATTGTTATTTTATTAATTTCTCTTGAGTCAGTACACATTCTCGAACCTCCATCTTTTTTTGGACTCAGCACTGTTGGCACTGCACAAGGACTCAAACTTTCTCTGATCAATTCTTTATTTAACAGCTCCTGCACCTGTTTCCTGATTTCCTCATTTTCTGTGGGAGTAATCCTGTATGCTGCTTTATTTGGAAAATTTTCTCCTGGAATGAAATCTATATGATGGCTGATTTTTCTAATAGGTGGTAATTCATCCGACAAATCATCTAAATGATATCACAGTAATTTTCCAGCATCTCTTGAATTTCAATCGGTAAATCAGAAATTTTAGTCGAAGTAATTACTACCTTAGGTTTGCAAATTAATGCAAAATTTACCTCATCCTCTTCAATCTGTTGCAAATATTCTTTTCCACTCAGTAACAAGGATTTCAGATCAAATCTTCTTTTTGATGAATCTTCTTCTTCTATCGGAAACAATGTATGATTAACACCATCTTTACAAAACTTGTATGTGTTCTTCTTCCCATCATGCATAGCTCCTTTGTCATACTGCCAAGGTCCACCCAACAATATGTGACATACGTCCATAGGAATCACATCACACATAATTCTGTCTTTGTAGTTTCTCAACTGGAATTCCACTTCACACTATTCATTCACTAACAGTTTATGTCCTTTCTGAAGCCATGACACCTTGTAGGGTGTTGGATGTTTCTTTGTATTCATTTAAAATTTCTCCACCACTTCTGTAGAGACCAAATTATCAGTGCTTCCACTATCAATTACCATTTGACAGCATTTTCCATGAACTTTGCACACACTTCTGAACAAAGTTTTTCTCTGTGTTGGTTCAACAACTTCCTTTGCTGGTTTTAACAAAATTTTGTTAACTATCAAAGATTCTCCTTTTTGTGGTGTATTTTCTGCTTATGGCACTTTTCCTGCTTCCTCTTCATTCTTAGCAACGATTACATTTCTCTGATTTGTACCCACATTATCTGGACATTCATAAGCTCCGTGTCTAAGCTTATTAAATTTATAACATCTGATTTCTCTTCCTCTGCCTCTACCTCCTCTTCCTCTGGAAAAAATCCTTCTACCACTTGCATCACCTTCTGTGTGTGTATGTTGATTTGAGCTACTGCTAGCTCCTTCTCTCAGTGCTGTAGATATTCCTCTACCACCTTGACTTCCTTTTCCTCGGAAAGTACCTCTACTTCTGGCAGATTGCTTCCTTATGAGTTTTTCTTCAGCCTTCAAGGCCATCTAATAAGCCTCTTCCACTATTTTAGGAGACAACAAACCTATCTCATCTTGGATCTCCATCCTGAGACCATTTATATATCTTACAATATTCTCTGTTGTATCTTGAATTTGTCCTGCTCTTATGCTCACTTTTTAAAATTCATTTGTGTATTCTTTGACTGTCATTGATGTCTGTCTAAGATTCTGCATTTGTCTAAATAATGAAAGCTGATAATCGATTGGAAAAAAATTACCTCTCAGCTTTGCCACCATCCTATTCCAATTCTTTATTGGCTTCTTACCAAGTCTCCTTCTTTTTGCCTACACTCCATCCCACCAAAGCACTGCATGACCTTTCAATTTTGTGACAACAAACTTCACTCTTTTTCCTTCATTCATTTCTTCATAATCGAATAATTTATCCATGTAATTTACCCAATCTATCAACTCTTTTGGGTTTAAGCTTCCTTTTAAAACTAAAACTTCAAGTTTGGGTTTAGATGTGGATCCCAACACTGATTTAAAAAATCTCATTTCAGGAGTAACTTCTACAGGCTCTCCCTCTTTTGCATGTTCAACTTCAGGCTCGCTGACATCTCCAACATCTGCATCTCTTTGATTTCCCATTTCCATTGCTTCTAATCTGGCTTGAATCTGTTGCATAACCTCCATCAGCTCAGCATTTGAAACTGGTCTTCCTCTCCTTCGACCAACACCACCTCCTCGTCCAACTCTATAAGCCATGTTGGATTTCTTTTCCCGATTTTTGAGATCTCGCTCATTGTCTAAATGCTGCTCTGATACCACTAATGGTGGTCTGGATGCAGGTGTTAATGAAAAAGTTTCAAATCTCGTGACAATTTCTTCTAATTCTAGTGGAATTTCCTCAATTTCTTTCTTAGTATCAATCATCAAAATTTTAACTTTATAACCCAGAATTTAAATGCATTAAAATTTTTTTACACAATTTTTTTTAATTGCATTAAAAACCAATTTTTAACCCCTTTTTTTATAACCTATGAAACCTTTATTAAAAGAAATGTTAGAATGGTGAAAAAACCATTGTAATTCTCCTCTTATATCAACAGACCAACCCTTATAAAGAATATTTTACATTAACCCAATGCAAATCCTTTCACGTCAATAACGACAACATAATTGAGCCAATTATAAAATGAAACATTAATAAAAATCAACCATCACATTGATTTTATAACGGATTCCAAACTTCATTAAACCTTGACTATACTTTATCGCATCCAATTTATTCATTAAACTCCATGCAACTTAATATGCAAACACCGTCGGATCTTTCACTGTGATGCGAAAGCTATCATATTTATGAACTGCTGCACGGATGGCTCAATTATAAAATCAAATTTATGATTTTATTGGGTCCATCTGACCTCTTAAATTCATTGAAATTATAATTTCGATTTCCATTGGATCAGAATAGATGCTGCGATAACCATTGATTCCACTTTACTTTCTTCACGATTTCTGTTTTTCTCTATTTCTCTTTGTGCACTACAGAAATATCATATCTCTCTATTCTGCCAGAATAGACTGTTCTTCCCAGAAGCCACGGTTCTATGCTTCAACAAAAAAAATCTTTCACATTGACAGCGCAAGAAATTTGACAACACAAACAACCCATTCTTACTCCACGGTAGTCGCAGACTAGTTAATTAAACATTTACCCACATACATCAATTCCACAGAACTTGAATTGGATCCAATAAATTCAAAAATGGTTCAAAAGAAATAAAATTTCTTTGAATTGTCAATTTCGTATATCATTTCAAAGTTCCAGAGGATTTGCCATATTATTTTATTTTTATTAATTCTCTATCAAATCCTCTCTCCTCTACATTCCTAACTTACATTTTAAAATATATTCTTCATACAAAACAAATTGATCAAATTCTATTGATTAATTTTCACAATTTTAGATAAAATCCAATTACCCGATATTTGCCTAAAAATTATCAACTAAAACTAAATTCAATGAATCAAATACAAAGCTATCCATATCCCTGAATACTAGTAAAATCTTATCTATCAAAACAGTGAACTGCAGGCTAAAGGATCCCACTCCTTTGCTTGAAAAATATTTTTGTATTTTTGGAATAAAATGAAGTAATTTTTCTCCTCGAGCCTCATGCTCCTGCATCAGACTCCCGAGGACAAAAATCTTCATGGGCTCCTGTCCATGAGATCTTCCATAGAACTGCCCAATTTCTGTAGCATGTATCTGTCATCCAAGTAGATTCTGCAACTGGTTGATCTTTCCACTTGATCAAATACTCAAAGTATTCCCGTCCTCTTGTCTTCTTATAAAATCTTTGTCTAAAATCTTCTTTGGCTGCAATATTTTTGCTGTGGGTAACTGTTTCAGCCAGTCAATCTCTTCTTTTCCTTCAGCTGCATCACCTGTGTCTCCGTCTTCATACCCGTACAAATCAGCAACATTGAAAATTAGAGATATTCCAATGTCAGGGGGTAATTCAATTTCATAGGAATTTGCAGAAAATTTTCTCAATACTCTGCATGGCCCAATTTTTTTAAATTTCAATTTTTTATATGCCCTTTTTGGAAATATTTCCTTCCTTAGGTGTGCTAGAACCAAATCTCAAAACTCAAAATTAACTTCCCTTTTCTTCAAATCTTCTCTTCTTTTGTATTTGATGTTGCTGTCCTGTAACTGTTGTTTTACCTATTCATCTATTGCTCGAATTTCTGAAGCAAAATCTTCTCCATCA
This sequence comes from Pinus albicaulis, assembly GCA_034641835.2. Classification (NCBI taxonomy): domain Eukaryota; kingdom Viridiplantae; phylum Streptophyta; class Pinopsida; order Pinales; family Pinaceae; genus Pinus; species Pinus albicaulis. The sequence goes on along the minus strand of CM076583.1, from coordinate 1,240,296,728 downwards.
ACACTTCTCATCTCTGCTTTCCCCAAATTCCTTAATTCATACACTCCTCTTGGGTGCATTCCATAAATTACATGGAATGGAATCTGCCCTGTACCCCTCTTAGGAGAGTCATTATAAGCATATTTAGCCTGTGCCAAAATCTGATCCCACTGTTTAGGATGTTTACCTGCAAGACTTCTAAAAATATTACCCAAGCTTCTATACACCACCTCAGTCTATCCATCAGTTTGAGGGTGATAAGCTGAGCTGAAACTTAGTTTAGTACCAATATTTTTCCATAATGTCCTCCAGAAGTGACCAACAAATATGGTGTCCCTATCCGAGACAATGCTTTTAGGTAACCCATGCAATCTTACAATCTCTTTGAAAAATAGATTAGCAACATGAGTAGCATCACTGGTTTTATAACATGGAATAAAATGTGAAATTTTAGAAAATCTTTCAACTACAACATAAATTGCATAATTCCCTCTCTGTGTTTTCGATAAACCCAAAAGAAAATCCATACTTACCATATTCCAAGGTCTGTCTGGAATAGGTAATGGAACATAAAAACCTGTGTTTTGACTTCTTCCTTTTTCATACTGACAAACTTTACAATTCCTCACATACTTCTCCACTTCAGTTCTCATCTTTGGCCAAAAATAAAAATGACTCAACTGTTCATAAGTCTTGTATGCACCAAAATATCCACCAAGTCCACCACTATGTTTTTCCTTAATTAAAATTTCTCTCATAAAACAATTTGGTACACACAGTTGATTTCTTTTAAACAACAAGCCTTCTTGCAAGAAAAAATCCAGCCATCTACTTCTGTCCAATAAAACATGATTACTGCATGCTTCAAATGCCTCTTTAAAATCCAAATATGTTTTATACAATTCTTTAAGAAAATAAAAACTCAACACTTGAATTTGACTTTCTTGAACTAAAATGTTTTCTCTACTTAGGCATCTGCTACTTTGTTTGCTTGGCCAGTTATATGTTTCAATACAAAATTGAAACTCTGAAGATATTCTACCCATTTTGCATGTTTCTGATTTAGTTTTGGCTGCTGCATAATGTACTGCAATGCATGATTATCTGAATAAAGAACAAACTCTTTAGACATCAAGTAATGTCTCCACTTCTTTAATGCCTGTACAACTGCATAAAATTCCTTGTCATAAGAAGAATATTTTCTTCTTGTCTCATTCAGTTTTTCACTGAAATATGCTACAAGTCTGTCTTCTTGACTTAACACAACTCCAATAGCTTCTCCACTGGCATCACATTTCACTTGAAAATATTTGTTAAAATGAGGCAAAACTAAAATGGGCTTTTTTGTTATCTTTCTTTTGAACAAATGGAAATTTTTCTGTGCTTCATCAGTCCATTTAAATGGCTTTTTGTTCTTCTTTATGGTTTCAATAATAGGAGCATTGATCTTACTAAAATTCCTTATGAATTTTCTATAAAAACTGTTGAGAATTTGTAGGGCAAGTGATTAACTCAAATTATCTTCTTGATAATTACTTGTGAGCTTTCTTATGTATTCTCTTATTTCACTTAGTTAATCTTTCATCAAGTCAATTATCAAAGCACTTAGTCAAATGTAGAGACAGAATAATTTTCACTTGTAACTGAACATCTTGAAATGTAGTAAGGAAGGTAAATCTATGATTTACCTTCCTCACTTTCTACCACCTTTAGATCACTGTCTTGACTTTGAAAAATTCTTTCCTTAGATACTTTAAACTCAGAGATGTTCTTACTGTACCCTTCCTGCACCTTTAGTCATTGTACCATCAGTCATTGTGTACCTTCAATCATCATTGTACCTTCTGCAAATTATACTTCAATCTGTAATGAACTTGTCCTTATATCCACAACTTTTAGATATTATGTAACCTCAGATAGATCCACAATTCTCTTCTCCAAATGAGCCGCAATATAGACATATATATATAGGATACAGATTAGCTATTAGGCTGACCATTCATCTTTGTTGACACCTAATCCTATGGGATGGGTGTGCACATTTAATATTGTATATTATTTAATATTAGGAAATAAGGAAGGCCAAGAGTCATTGGGAGATGAATCCCAATAGCCTCACCTCCATGTATAAATGCATGTTCATTCTTCATTCAATAACACATTCTGATTTGAAGAGTTACCTCCTGGTTTGACATGGTATCAGAGCCAGTCCCACTATTGGCATTTCTGCCTGTGGTGTAACTCCCTCTCCTTTGCTCAGTCAATTTTTATTAATAGTTTTTGCTGCTCCTTATTGCTAGACTGAAATTCTGCATTTTTTTTCTTTCTATTTTTGCAAATTCTACAGTCTCTGACTTCTGTAGGTTCATCTCCTACAATATCTGAATATTTTGCAGCCCCTGCAATTTCTGCAGTTCCTGCAACTCAGCACCTGCAACTACCATTTCAGTTTTTTTTGTAATGCCCTCACTTCTCCCTCACCTACCCAACGCCCCTCACACTTCCCTCACGCGCTATCCATTACCTACTCTCCCTAAACTCCGCCTTCCCTCTTTCTCTCGCACCCTCTTTGCACAGCGCTCACCATTCTCCCTCACTGCTATCTCTCTGCCCTCCAGTTTTGCATTCCTACTCCCACGCACATCGCCTCCATTGTGATATAAGTCGGCTCTCCCATGTAATATACATCACGCTGTCATATCCCACACTGCATATATTCCTACAAGCGGTAATCCTCCACGCTGCCTATATTCTGCAAAGCATCCCTTCACCTTACAACGCCCAACCAGTCGACTACATTATATATCCGCAGCAAATGATATATCCCCGCCTCCAAATCCGCAGCGAATCATATATACGATGTCTACTATTTTAACGCTGTATACGAATGATATATACGCTGTCACTCCAATTTGCTGACTGTGTCATTCCATTTTAACGACCTCCCACTACACGCAGTTCGCTCCAACATTTCTATACGCTACCTTCCAATATATATCGCCCATCATTTTAATACAGCACTTTTTTAATATCCCGTGGCTTATCCCACGGACCTTGCACCATATATATTACCGTGCAGTCCTCCCACCATACGCTGTTTTACGCCCTCCACTTTTAATACCAATCCACCTTTTAAATACCGCCCCTCCTTCACTGTATAATACCGCCCGTCCACCACTCATAACACGCTGTCTCAGCTTATACACTGTCATAACACCGCTTGTATACTCCATTACGTCCCTCTAGCTTGTGCAATACACTATTCGATACTTCATTCATAATACATCCCCTCCATTCCGCCTCCCTGCAAACACTTCCGCCCTCCATTCATAATATTCAATACCACCCACACCATTCTTAACAATACCGCCCCCTCCCACTGTCATATTTAATATCACTTCACATTCATAATACCGCCCTTCCATTTCACAATACCGCCCTCCCATAACATTCCATATTGACCTCCCATACAAATTTTTTTTTCCAAAAAAAAAAAAAATACATATATTTTTTTTGGTGCAGAATTCAGTTTTTTAGCAAAGAGTTTGTGTCCTTTTAAATTAAGTCTTTTAGCAAAAGAGTTTCTGTCCTTTTAAATTCAGAGTATTTTCCAGCAAAGAGTGTTTTTGTTTTCTCTCCTTCAAAAGAGATTCTCCAGCAAAGTTTTTTTTTTCTTTTCTCCTTCAAAAGAAGATGACAGTCCCTTCATCTTCTAAAGAAGCTGCATATTTGGCACAAAGAGAAAAGAGACATGCTTCAGATTCATCCAGAGGAAGAGATGGTAGAAGACAAAGAAGAAACTTCAGAGAAAAGGGGGGCAGACAATCTAAAGCTCAGCAGCAAACAAATCAAGACAAAGGTAAAACTAATGACAAAGACAAAGGTAAACCAGCTGAATCAGCTCATTCTGTTCTAGCACATTGTAACAATGGAGTAACTGAAACCCTATTTGATGTTTCATTTACTTCATGGAGAGATGATTGGTTGCTAGATTCAGGAGCAACATGTCACATGACATTTAGAAAATATTTTTTTGAAGAATTCACTGACAAAGTTGATGGAGCAGTATATTTCGCAGATAAATCCAAACTCAAGCCATCAAGGCTTGGCACAGTCAGGCTTAAACTGCCTGGTCTTCCTGATCATATCCTACATGAGGTTCTATACCTCCCGGAGTTGAAGAGAAACTTGTTGTCCCTGATCGAAATCTGGCAGCAAGGACACTCAATTCACTTGTTTGATGGCAAGGCAGAGGTCAGAAAAGCATCAGATCGCTCACTTGTCATGGAGGGAATAGAAGAAGGGAGACTCTTGAAGCTGAAAGGTTCATCTGCTCATGCTCAAAACTTTGCATTCAGTTCACATCATGATGAAGGTACATTCCCATCAAGTCTTTTATGGCATGCTAGATTTGGACACTTAAGCTATGAAAGCCTTCGTTTGTTGAAGAAAAATGGTGTTAATGGACTGCCTACAATTCCTAGAAAACCTAAGGAATGTGATGCTTGTATTCTAGGAAAGCATAACAAACAACCATTTCATGATTCACACTCCAGAGCACATAGAAAACTTGAGCTTGTTCATTCAGATTTATGTGGCCCTATGCCTATTGCTTCTGCAAATGGAAACAAATAAATGATGACATTTATTGATGACTACACCAGAATGTGTTGGATTTACTTACTGAAGAATAAGTCTGATGCTTTTCAAACTTTCAAGAATTTTCATGCATGGATTGAAAATGATGCATAAACACATATTGGCTCTCTACGTACTGATAATGGAAAAGAATACACTTCAAACGAATTTGAAAATTATCTTCGCAACATGGAATCAAACATCAAACAACTATGCCATATAATCCACAACAGAACGGTGTAGCTGAAAGAATGAACAGAACCATTTTAAATATGGTCCGCTCCATGTTATTTTTCAAGAATGTAAAATTGATGTTTTGGGCTGATGCGGTTCTATGTGCTGTTTACATAAAGAATAGGTGTCCTTCAAGTTCAATTAGAAACAAAACTCCTTTTGAAATGTGGCATGGCCACATTCCTTCGGTAAAGCATTTCGGGGTCTTTGGGTCCACCTGTTATGCCTTGATACCCAAGGGTCAAAGGAACAAACTTGGTGCTAGAAGCAGAAAATGTATCTTCTTGGGGTACTCCAATACCTCCAAAGGATATCGTCTCTATGATGAAGTAAATAAGAAGTTTGTGATAGCAAGAGATGTCATATTTCTTGAATCTTCCAAGAGTGACAAGGTTGTTGAGCGGAAACTTGATCACCTGGACAGATTCACACATGCAAAGTCTTTCCAAGAATTTGATAATGTGATTCCACATCTTGAAGGGGGGATTCCGATATTGAATCAAACTGTGGAATCATGTCTTGAAACACTCTCTCCCCCACATGAAGAAACAACCACGGATGACACATTGGATGATGTGATTGACAGAATTGGGAGATTGAATCTTGAATCAATCCCAACTCAGTCAAATGACCAGCCTGGGCCATCTCAGAAAGGTCCTCCCAAATGGATGACAAAGACACTGGAGAATGTTCATCCTGATGAGGTTGGAAAAACAGGAACAAGAAGTTCCACCCAACAAATCGAAGGTGATGTAGATAATTCTGATTCCCCTGTTGATATGGATATTGCTTATAACTGTGAATTGAGTTTGTCTAAAGATCATGAACCAACTTCCTTCAAAGAAGCCGCTTCTTATGATGAATGGAAAGAAGCGATGCAGAAAGAGTATGATGCATTGATAAAGAATGGCACTTGGAAGCTGGTTGATCCGCCTTTGGGAACAAAACCAATTGGCTGTAATTGGGTCTACAAGAACAAGTACAAAGCAGATGGCTCACTTGACAAGCACAAGGCCAGGCTTGTGGCAAAAGGTTTTGCACAAAAAGAAGGAGTCGATTATGAAGAAACTTTTGCTCCCACAGCAAAATGGACCACCATCCGGACTCTCTTTGCCTTAGCAGCTCAGAATGGATGGAAAGTCCATCAGATGGATGTAAAAATAACCTTCTTGAATGGAGATATAAAGGAGAAAGTTTATATGTCCCAGCCAGAAGGATTTGTGATAAAGGGTCAAGAACACAAAGTTTGCAAACTTGTAAAATCCTTGTATGGCCTCAAGCAAGCACCACGAGCCTGGTATGAGAAATTGACCGAGCATCTTATGAAACTTGACTTCAAACATTTTGATCTTGATGATGCAACTTTGTTTGTTAAGAAAGTTGGAAAAAAAGTTGTATATCTTGTGGTATATGTAGATGATCTTTTGATAACAGGAAATAATGAGAGCTATATTGCATCCATGAAGAAAGAGTTGAAGAAAGGTTTTGAAATGACTGATTTGGGTCATTTTCATTACTATTTGGGTATTGAAGTAATTCAACATCCTAAATTCATGTTTCTTTCTCAAAAGAAGTACATTGGAGATCTCTTGAACAAGTTTGGCATGGATGACTGTAATCCCTTAACCACTCCAATGGAACAAAACTTGAAGCTCACATCTATTGAAGGGAAGGAATTTGAGGATGCAACTAAGTATAGACAGCTTGTCGGAAGTCTTATCTACCTGACCACCACCAGACCTGACATTTCATTTGTTGTTGGAATCCTCTCAAGGTTCATGCAAAAACCTCGTGAAGGACATTGGTCTGCTGCAAAAAGAGTGCTAAGGTACTTGAAGGGGATTCAAGACTTTGGACTCAAATATACACAGGTAGGCGACTTTAGCTTGATCGGATACTCTGATTCAGACTTTGATGGTGACAAAGAAACAGGGTTGTCTACTACAGGTTACGCCATGAGTCTTGGATCAGGAGCTGTCTCATGGAGATCACGCAAACAATCAGTTCCAGCAAATTCCACGACCGAGGAAGAATATGCGGCAGCAGCGGAAGCAACAAAGGAAATTGTGTGGCTCCGGAATATCCTGGAAGATTTGCAGATGAAACAAATGTATTCCACTCCACTCATGATCGACAACACTTCTGCAATAAAGTTGGCCAAGAACCCAAAGTTCCATGATCGAACAAAGCACATCAATACAAAGTAACATCTAATTCGACATCATGTTCAGGCCAAAACCATCCATCTACATCATTGTTCCACAAATGAGCAAACTGCTGACATCTTCACCAAAGCACTTGGAAGAGAAAAGTTTGAAAAGTTCGGATCGATGCTTGGACTCACCAACATCCCTTCGGATTAAAGGGGGGAATGTTGACACCTAATCCTATGGGATGGGTGTGCACATTTAATATTGTATATTATTTAATATTAGGAAATAAGGAAGGCCAAGAGTCATTGGGAGATGAATCCCAATAGCCTCACCTCCATGTATAAATGCATGTTCATTCTTCATTCAATAACACATTCTGATTTGAGGAGTTACCTCCTGGTTTGACAATATTGATAATTAGGTCGACATTATAACTTCAATTTAGGCTGATTTGAAGTTGATCTTCTCTGAATTTTTATGAGGTATTACTTCTCATATATTCCAAGACAGTTTGAAGGTTGTTTCTGCCATATTTTGAGCTTGTCTTCCAACACTTTTGGAGGGCTGTTGTGAGATTATTTATGAGGTCTGGATCCTTCATGACTTTGACACTTAATCCTATACTTATAAGACATGAACCTAATAGACATCAAGAAGAAGTCTATCTACATAAAATATTGCTCATGAAACCCATGAGACAAAAATACATTTTTATTTTCATTGTCTTCTTCTTTTCATAATTACATAGTCATCATGAAGACCGACATAGTTACATTTTACAACACTCCCTCTTAACTAGGGAGGTATTCATATAGTTACATGATCATTTTCAAACTAAAGAATTTCATAAGAAAAATTGGATTTGTAATTGCATCTGTATAGCATTATTTCAACCAGCATTGTACTAGTGCAAGGCCTTGACTAACATCCCCATCTCTTCAATGAGACAATGGGCTTCAATTCTGGTGAAACAAATGACTTATAGACACCTTCGTCATTGTCTCTCCAAGATACATACTCCACCCGGGTGTTCCCAAAGTATGACCTTCCTGGACTATTCTTCTCTTGGGTAGCTAGCCCTCAAAGAATATCGGTCCCCGATTACTCTTATCTTGAATGCCCTATCACATTCTCAAAGAGTATCGAATGCCAGATGATTACCCAATCCTCCATTCTTTCTTCCCAAGACCAGAATGATGTGTCTATCTCTCCCTCCTAGGGAGGACCTTATTCCACAAGGGAATATGCTCATTCTTATACAAAGAATGTACCTAAGCTCATCCTTAGGAATTACCAAGTTTCTTCCAAGTAAGAAACTTACCATCAGGCTCCCTCTTAATCAGGGACCTCCAACAACAATGGTGCGACACCTAGCTGCTCATGAAGAATTCCTGTTCTCGATGTCATGGATTTCGATATTGAGGAATCTCCAACTTTTAGATTCATAGGGCACAAATCATCCATCACTTCTATCCTGAGTCATGTCAGTTGTCAGAAAATGATTCGAAAATATTTCTCATCTGGTCCATTGTTATGCCATGCTGATTTCCTTCGAATCATTTCCAAGGATAATACATCCTTTCTCATGATTGGAAGCCCTGCACACATTTATCCATATAAACATATACATATGAACTTTTAGAACAAAAGTTACCTTAGTGATGATATTTCACCATGACATCTTCCTATAGGTATCGACATTCTTCATATATATTGACACATCTCCTAAGGATATGTTTTGTCAAGGGTCTTCTTATTTACGAGACTTCTGTCAGAGTCTACATATCCTCCCAAGAGATCTCCTAGTCACATCTTCTTGTCTTTCAAATCATAGCAGCCTTTTGATATGGTTGCATGTCATGATCTCCTCCTCTCTGCACATTCTTTATTCCCAGGAACTTATAACCTTTCTGGTTTCTAGTTCATATACAACCACCTCATATTCCATGAGGACATATTATGTTGATTTCATCTGTCCGTGCATTGAGAGATACTCCTCCATAGATCATAATTTTAAATACAAAAGTTCATTACTTGCAACCATATAGCATGACATCACAACATCCAATGTCAACATATAAATATATACATACCTCATACCTTTCTCCCTTGAGTCATCTTGTAGCAATTTTTAGGAATGAATAGCTTCATTTCCTTGGTTTGTTTCATCAATATGTCATCACATCCCAGAAGTATGTTTCTATGATTACCCTTGCTCTTGATGACTACTTTCTTAAATTTTGTCAAAGAGGTCTTTCCTGGAGCTGATTTATCAGGAGCTCTTGCCATGCTTAGATCAGAATGCTACATTTCTTCCTAACAGATGTCAATTCCTTAGTCATAAGTTTGTGTGATTTTCCTTGAATCTTCTTTTCTTTCTCCTATTGAGATTGTCCCTTTAGGACCAACTTTCTTGTAGTGTCCATAAGTCTTCCAATTTTTCTAAACTTTCTTTTTCCTTCTGCAAATGTTGATTCTTTTTATCCTTCAACATTTTTTCCATTGATTGTCTTTTTCCATCTAGCATGGAGACCACAATTTGAGTGAGGTAATTTTCTTGTATATTTGTTATGCTGTCCGTCTTATCATCTTTTCCAGATCACATAGTTGAGATCTTATGAAGATGTCCCTTCATTCTTTGATACCTCAATTTTGTGTAAATCTGGTCTAAGTGACATAACCTTATTTATTGCATAGAATAGTTCTTTCAGCTTATCTTATATTCTCTTGATGTCTCCAATCCTTCATAAGCTTTTCATGACTTTACTTTCTTTGAGGAATGTGACTATCTTCCTCATGCAAGGATTCTTGGTAACCCAACCAGCTTATAGATCTCCCTGCAAAAACAAAGTCATGTTACCAAAATTGATTATAGAATAAAATATACTTACTTGACAAGTGAAGAGTCTTCAGCTTGATTTCTTCAATGGTGGTTGAGAAAAGATGTATTAGTGCCCTCCTTTTGGATGATCTTCTTCCAGATAAAGAAGTGGTCCTTGTTTCAATGAGAGGAAACTTGTCTTATAACCTTTGAAGATGATGACAGTGCCTTTATCCTCTTAGTTTTCAAGTCTTCAAGTTACTTTGAATTTCCTTTATAGGTAGCCTTTCTTCTTCAATGTAGATCCACCTAGACCTTATGGTACCGAGTCACCACTGTAATACAGAGATTATCATATTACTGAGTATCACTTCATTGAGTTATTATGTTACTGTAATTTATGTTGCAAGACAATAAAACTACAATGGAAAATCTTTGCTGTGATATAGTGCCGAAACACTTGAGGAGTTGTCACTATGGGATTGCTTAAGATTACTGTGTTTGAATTATGCAGCACTTGTAGCATACCAAAACAACATACTATAATACCACCGAGCCATATAGTTATAACACGAAGTTATATTATGATTATGACTGCAATCTTAAATGAGAAGCTCGAACTGTAACTTTTCCGAGACTGTGTTCCCTCCATTTTGAGGTATCATTAGGGGAATTTTGAGGTCTAAAATGGGCCTCCTAAGGAAATAATAAAATAACAGATATACCAATAAAATAATATTTATGAATTTGCAATTCACTTTTTTCACCACAATCCATGTAACCATAGTTAAATTCAATTCAAAAGTTGTACCAAAATAAAATTAATAAAAAAGATGTATTGATGTGACTATAGATAAGAATGAATTTTTCAAGAAAAAGTCATTATCATTGAAAAACTAATGCATTTTCCCTTTGTACTTAAATAACTTAAACTAAAATATAAATAAAAATTATAAATTCTTAATTATATTATATGCTATTAATTGAAAGTTATACTATTTAAAATGTATAATAACATGTAATTAATATACTATATAAAAATAATATAATATAATATAATATAATATAATAAATGTGTAAGGATATGCATTGTTTCTTTCAAGAAATATGAAATGACAATAATATATTTTTATTCAAAAAGTGCGAAATGACATTTATTATGAGTACTTTACTTTGACTTTAAAAGTATTTAGAGCACTACTGTTGTGGAGGTAAATCCCCTTTACAGACAGAGGCGATCCCACTAGCCCTAGAGTGGGTCTAGCAACAATCGAAACATGCAAAGCTATTGATTCCTAGTTACAAAAGATAGAATCGCGCTAGATCGCTTACCGTGATTCCTTCGTTGTTGTTGTCGAAGAAGAGGTGGCGCTTCCGTTCCTAGCTAGACAGGTCACGATCCGTGAGCTTGGTGCATCCAGATACCTGTACACATGCAAAGAAGAGAGACAACATGCAACGTAATATTCCACACTTTATAACTATTGATCATTCAGAAAGGAACGAATGAAATTGCATTATATAATGGACAAACACAATCATGGAACCAATATCAGAGTCATGTATATTAAGATATGAGAGAATGATTACAACCAATGCTCTGACGTCGTGACCTTCCTTCGACGGGGTTCCAGCGGGACGTGTCTCACAAATCTCGTCAGGGATTCGACAGAACTCTCTCTCTCACAGGGTTCTCCTTAGCTCTGCTTTTGATTGTCACTCAGCTATAATTTCCTTCCCAAAAGTTCAGCTTCCAAACGTTCAACTAGCTAGAAAATGGAGAAGGCAGTCTTTTATAGAGGGAGGAAGGGAAATTGGGATCCCTATAATCATGGGATAGAGTCCTATCTCTTAGGAAGGTTCCATGAGAGGTGGAAAACCACTTCCTAATCAGGGAGATCTAGAGCCAAACAACCCAACCTCTTTTTGATGATTCGTTCTGAAGTTGTTAGAATCAAACTTCTGCCTTCTATTGTTAAAAAAAATTCCTTAATAGGCTTGGTGCGGGCACAACACAGGGACAGAGCGCCAGCTGGCATGCCCACTAGTGTGTATTTTCCCCATTGGCGCGAGGGATGGACTGGCTACCCGCACCAATGCCAAAACATGGGTTTTTAGGGTTTTTCAGAGGAAATGTTCTTCAGGAGAATTATTGCCCTTATGCAGAAGGATACCATCAAGGTGTTTTCATGAAATTTTACTGTTCACAGGTCACGAGAATAGTCCTCCAATGTACGGGACGAGGGATTGCAGGGACGGTGACAAAATGCTGTGTAGCAGATGCCCCCTAAAGCATGAGGTCTGAGAGAGAGGGAGGGGTGAAATTCTTTATGAGAACGTGTCCAACTAAAAACATTGTTGTCGGAAGACCTGCGAGTAAAAATACAACTGAGATCTCTGATACATGATATGTGGTATGGGCGCAACCATCCATAATAGAGTGCACAAAACGAGATCCAAGGTATGGACGCAACCATCCAGTAAAATAAGGATCAACAAGTAGACTCAGGTATGGTCGCAACCATCCAATCAAAAGAGTCATGTAATAAATCATAATAATCTACAAATAATTCGCAGCCTGGATGTTATTAGACAAAATATAGGGTCTTGCACTCCATCTCGGCCTGAACAGAGTACAAGTTCGAGCATGCAGATATGTGAGCTGAAGTCAAACATGCAAGAACATCGTCTGATTACCAGCCAATAATGAAAGTTGTTAACAGACACAAGAGGAACCACCAATAATGACGATGGCTCTCAAGGTACGAGAGGTAAAATCCACGGAGTGTGAACAGTGATCTGGCGTCGAACACCTACAGAATCATCCGATCGAAGGAAAATAATTAAAACCTTGCATCGAATGCGAAAAACCTGCCATTGAGGCATGCAGGCTCCAAGTCACCTGAAGGGAGTCTCTAGACCAACTTCCTGGATAATGAGCTGAAGTCGACAGGAAGTGACATTGATCGAAGGTGGGCCATGATGTTTTCCACATCATCGACACGAGACAGAGGGATATAATGTTTATGAATTAGGTCCAACAGAGAATCAGAGGGAGGTTGGAAAATGCAGAGACCAACTTCTCTTGAACATATCGGCGGCACGACAATGGATTTGGTAGTATTTGACATCAAGGGATCTGAGGTCATGGTGATGTGGCAAAGAGCAGATGAGTGGTCAAAATAGATTACCCAAACCCATGAAGGCAAGCAGATAACGAGATGAGATGTCCCCAACCTGACACGAATATAGACAAGTGCCATGTTAAAGAGTGACATACTACCGACACAACTATAATATTGGTTCCATTTTCCCCCACCATTTCTGGCGAGTGTCCCAATTATTTTTGGAAACAAGCTTGAAGGGGATAACATGTGCTTGCGATATAAGTTTTTCCTTCGGAAAAATCCAACCTATTACATTTTACTAGCCCTAGGAAGGAGAAACTCGAGTAACATCATTACGACGGAGGCCGATGTCATCAGTTTTTAACGAGTCTGACAAAGGAAGAACTTGGCATCTTTTCATATTTAGAGAGTTTGAAAAGACAACGGAAAATAAAACTCCAGTAGTCCCTTTTTGTAGGTAGTTCCACAGATCCGAAAAGGTAGAAAACTATGTTTGAGAGAACCTCCTAGTCACGATAGGCTAGGGTATGCCTTTTTCGTAAATAATCTATCCCAGCCCGAAAAAGGGTTAAACGTATACTGGGTAGATGTCGTTTCACAGCCAATTTAATGAGCTCAAAACGACAAGCGACTCAGAAATATGTTCAGTTTTAGAGAGTCAGAAAAGAGTTGAAAGATGACTCCAGTAGTGGATTTTTCGTGTTTTTACCGAGTTCGAAAAAGTATAAAATACAACTCGTTTCTTTGTCCTAATCGCGTGAAAACCTGTCGCTGCACAAAAAGCAAGTGTAAAACCCAATTTTTGACAAAAATATAATAAAATATTGGAAAAACAAGTCTTAAAAACTAATTTCGATTTGAAAAGTTATAAGTATCATCAATAATAAAATATTATTCACTTTTCACCTTTTTACCTCTTTGCAGAGCGATAGTGAGCCATTTCCTTTGCGATCTTGAGGCGACGATTGTGAACAATCCAGTGGAATAATCCAGATTCTGTCTTCTTCAGGTAAGAGCCGCTTCCATTAGCCATCTTTTAAGTCATTTTTCATAGCTTTTGATTGTCATTTGGCATCCCTGAGGGGAGGAATTGAAAAATTAGGGCCTCCGCGGTTGGCGCGGGTTTCAGGCACGGACCCGCGCTAGCCGACCCTCTTTCACATAGGGGCCGTGCCAGGTGGCGCGATTGTTAGCAAAACAGCCGCACCAACTGTGCAACCCAACATTCCGTTTAAATTTAACAAAAATAAAGCCAATGAATTGTTGTTTTAATTACCCAAGGGATCTTACCATGTGTTTATGACCAAATTGATGCAGGTACAAAGAAAAAATGGTAATTGAATGGAAGGAAAGAGAGCACAGTGATGAAGATGAGCAGTCAATGGAGAATGAACAATGTATGAGTGCTCTCAAGAATTGTGGGCTCAAGAAATTATTTATGACATCGTGTCTCCAGGCCCAGCCCAAATTACTACAATATGTTATTAGTATCTGGGACGAGGATCAGGAGAAGTTTAGACTTCGAGACCAGGAACTTGAACTGGAAGTGTCAGACATATATTTCATCACCGAACTTTCACGGAGAGGTGCAGTCCCTATTTTGACAGGTACAAGACCTTTTGGAGAGAACATGAAAATGGTCATGAACAGGGTGTGCCTAGGGGTACGAAAAGGAATAGGGAGTGGAAAAGTAGACATTCAGACTATCCCCGATCTAGCACTCAGAGTAGTGCTACACACCATTACGCGGGCTGCGGGGTCGCAGACACTGCATGAAGCCACAAAGACGCAAATGGTGCTTGCTTCGGAGTGCATGAGCCCCACCATTTTCAACTGGGCGGAAACTGTAACAATGAATATCAAGCGGCAACTCACAAAATAAAAATAGACCAAACTGAAATAGTTTGGATATGGATCGATTTTGGTGTCATACTTCCTAGAACGACTACCTATCTTTTAGCACTAGGAGGCCATAGTCCCATATCCACGACTGAGGGAGCCACAAATGGCTCGATGGGCGGCACTGATGCCGAGGGCAGGGGGCGGCCAACAAAT
Source organism: Pinus albicaulis (assembly GCA_034641835.2). Taxonomy (NCBI): domain Eukaryota; kingdom Viridiplantae; phylum Streptophyta; class Pinopsida; order Pinales; family Pinaceae; genus Pinus; species Pinus albicaulis. Next base: position 1,240,281,720 of record CM076583.1, on the reverse strand, counting down.
GTCTTGGAGGCCTGAGTTCTTTGGGTGGCTCCGATGACAGTTCATCATCATGGAGGACTGTCCCTATGCCGACATAGATTTTACTGGAGACTCGGACCTCCCACTCCCGGAGGGAGAGGACTGGGACGAAGAACTTGGTAAGACTCTTTTTAATTTTACGAGTTTTATGATTTTTTGGTATACATGCATGTTATAACAACTAATCCTATATGTATGTAGAATTTTGCCCAGAGAGGCCCGCCGGGATATCACCAATAGCGAGGAGAATCCATCTCGCTTATGACCCTCAAGGTGAGGGGGGCGAGGGGGACGATCTTGTACAGAACCTAGAGGGGATCGCTCGTGGGGTTCCGGATTATGCTCGTTTAGCTGATGTTCCCTTAGCTTATCAGAGGCATACCGTAGGGGTGCTAAGTCGTCTCCACCGCTTATTAAGGCGGTTGGTGCGGGAAATGACGTGCTACCATGAGCACTATGCCTATTAGTCACCTAGGATTTTTATTTGCATATTTTTGAGAGACATGTTGTCTCCAGATGTAACTAAAAGAAACACATATATTTTTGGGTTTTATATGATGCACATGCTGCAAACAGACGACATATGTATATATCTATTTTCTACATGGATCTTGCTTTACATACGTGATGATGTTTTATATGTTATGCAAATGTCTAATACAATGTTATCTAATGTATCAGATAAATAATCTGCATAAGTAACGACCCAATGGAAAATTTAAAAGTTGGCAAAATGCATCAAACCAACATATTTCATTTTTACACAAGCTTAAAAGCACAAACGAAAACTATGCTTGAAGATGGGTTTTATGTTTTATGCAAGCTTAAAACACAAATGTAAACTATGCTTGAAGATGGGTTTCATTTTTACGCAAGCTTGAAAACACCAAATAAACTATGCTTGAAATGATAAGGAAAACTGGGCATGCCCCCAGCATGGTGACTCAATTCGAGGTGTACATGCCCCCAGGCTTCAGTCCATATGAAAAATGGAGTGAAGGTTCAAATTATGAGTTCAAGTGAAAGACTCGACTGGAATTTTACGAGATCTAATCAAAGACTCGAATTGAACAGGGAACGTGTTTCATTGTTTTAACAAGGTTGACACATTAAAAGAACTATTCTCAGAGGTAATTCATTTTTTAATGAGGTCGACATAGAAGAAGAACTATCCTCAACACCTTGTTTCATTTTTAGGGAGCTTGACACAAGAAAATTAATCCTGCTCCGACAGACCTTGTTTCATGGTTTAAGGAGCTTGACACAAGCGGATGAACCGTGCTCCGACAGACCTTGTTTCATGGTTTAAGGAGCTTGACACAAGCAGATGAACCGTGCTCTGACAAACCTTGTTTCATTTTTTTAGGAGCTTGAAACAAGAAAACAAACCATGCTCCAAAGGACTTCATCAGAATGAATAAGAAGTCATAGCTTCCAAGGGTTTCCCGTCCGATGGAAGGAAAACATCTTGGAATTCTGGACCCAATGCCCCCAGCACACGATGTACAACGACACTATCACTGAATATGGGCACATGACAAGTAGCCACATAATTGACATGCGGAAAAGATGACACAACCAGTGGATAAAGATCCGACAGGGATGATGGTGGGCTAGCTGCCATAGTAGGACCAAAGAACGCAAGCTGATCGATGGTCACGATCTGACCTTGGTGCAGAAAACACATCACATGAAAGAGGGAGGAGACAAGCGCTCCCATGGCATAAGTATAATCACGGCCCAAGAGTAAATTAAAGTCCAAGGGTCTAGGAACAACCATCACGTCCATATGGATATTTTTCCCTCCCAAAGTAACAGGCAACTTCGGAAGGATCCCTAACGGTTGACTAGTTCCTATATTAAACGCCAACAGTTTCTGCATAACAGGCACAGGCGGCGGCGAATTGAAAGCTTGCCAAGTAGTTGAAGACAAAATACTGACAGACACACCTTCATTTATAATAGTGCTGGGTACGACCAGATGGGAGGCCTGTACCGTGATATCAAAGGGCACATAAGAAGGAAGGCGATAACCTGCGAATCGACCCCAATCGAAGGTAGTGGCCAAACTACTTGGAGGGGCTACCATCGATCCGAGATGGTCTTCCCTTGGTGTTACAGGAGATGAAGGAGCATCCTCCGCCACCTCCATAACGGAGGCAGAAGGAGTATCCTTCGGGACCTCCGTCATGGGAGGCAGAGGAATAGCTTCCTAAGATATAGGGATAGCAGAATATTTCTCCAAGTCTGAGGAATCTGAAGAAATAAGAAGAACCCAAGGGTTGAGAGATCCACTCTCAACGAAAAAGTCCTGATGCACCGCAGATGGGGCTAGCTCAACCCACGCTCAACCGATCCCACGACCAATGGTTGGTCAGGGATGGATTCATGATGGTGAATTTCCGGGGGAGTGGGATCAAGCAAGGATTAATCTTGACTGATCATTGAATCAACTGGTGAAGGACTCAAAGAAAGATTTTTGTAACTAGCTGGAAGGCACGGTACAGAAACAGTCGAGTTGTCCAAAACTCTCTTGTCTTAATCCATATACGAATAAAGGTGAATGGCATGGTGCCCTCCACAAAAATTACAAGGATTGGCAAGCTTACCCTTCTTTTTAGGAGCTTTACCAGCACTAGCTGAAGATGTGCCCCCAACCTGACTCCCGGAAGCCAAAGGAAATGATGGACGATCGTTGGACCATACTTTGAGCACCTTGGTAATATCATGGAAATATCGAAGAAGATGGTTTCCCTGGCACAACATGCAAGGGAACTTAACTTTCCACGGAGGGTTGGAAGGTTCATCGAGAGCAGGTGTTTTAGAGGCAAAAACTGCATAATTAGCCTCTCGCTTATCTGATTTCTTCTTCGTAGTCTTCTTCTTCTTCTTCTTCTTAGCCACCTAGGTACTAGAATCCAAACTTTCACCAGGCTAAGTAAAAGATGAGGATGAAGAAACAAGTGAAGAAGGGGAGAGGTCCACCTTCGAATCAACATGGCGTTGCTCAGGCGGAGGATTGGATGGTACAGTAGCCGGAACACTTGAGACTACAGAGATTGAAAACAACCAAACAGGCAACCCAACGGTTAAGCCAGGGAGGGATAACATGGCCATATAAGGAGCATCAATATTTCCTAAAGTAGGAAAAGGGCTAGGACTCCCTTCAGAGGGGACTCCTTGATTGGAAAACTCCAGAAAAGTTGCCATCGGAAACGACCTTGAAATAAAACACTAAGGACAAAAATCCTAACCAGGAATATTTCGTGGGAAATTGATTTTTAAGACACTGAAACCATAATTTTCTGTTTCATATTTTAAGAGTCGAGAAACAAGAAAAAGGTGACTCTATCACTTTCAGGTTGGACACAAGCTTGAAAGGACAAGACCTCGATGATATTTTCAATTAAAAGAGTCAGTAAAGATCAAAGTGACTACTCTGGTAATCTAGGTAAATGGGTGTACCAGATATCCATGAACTGCCATATACACCTTGGTAAAAGTGAAAGAGAAATCAACCAAGGACTTAACGTACGTGCACGTAATCTCCCCGAATGCTGTGTTCGGTGTATCACGGGTAAAAGGCGGCAGACTCGGCTTCCTATGGATAAAGGATTTGCAACCTAATGGGGTCTCCCTTTATATACGCGACGATATGGGGAGCACAAGTCCGTACTAGCACCATTTGTAGCCAGATGGCGAGCGGCAGCTACTAGGCTTAAAGACGCCGAAACATGTCTCTACCTTAGACTACTAGATGTTCCGTTAAGTTTCAATGCTACCTTAGGTTAATTCAGTAAATTTTAAAGTTGATCTTCAATTTATGTTTCGATTTCAAGGCCCTATCGAATGTTGGATCTCATAAAACCTCTAGATGCAAACCACATGCCACAAAATATCATTTCGTTCAATGAAGAGCTATCTACGGGAGAGTTGAGAGCTTTCAAATGATAGCGAAATGAACACACAAAAACATCCACTACCGATTTCAATGCAAGCTAATGAAATTGGAAAAAGTTTCTCTAGAATCATACAACACTAGTAATGCGAAAGAGTTTTCAATTTCCACTATGCCAATCAAAAATGCAAAAGATTTTTTTTTGTTGTATTTTTCAATATATTAGAGCAAATGCACTAAATAAATGAAAAACTAATGAAAACATCATTTTGAGGATGATAAAGAGAGAGCTGAAACCAAACAAGTTCACTCAACTCAAATAAGCACAGTCAAGACTCAAACCGATGACGAAATCCCTCAAAGCGAAGAAGAATCTCGAAAGAGACCCAAACAAGCCGTGTGATCTAGGCTTGGAGCAAGACAAAGCGAAACTGAACGAAAGAGAGGACAATCACTCAATAAACGCAATGACTCAATCTGATTTAGCAAGATGAATGCAAAGAAGTCAAAACAAAGTTGACCAGGAAAGCAAAGACTCAAAACTCCCACGGGAGGCTCAACACTTTGAACCACCTAGAAGCCCTAGGGCTAAAATGAAAAACTGATAGAAAAGGGAAAAAAAACAGAGGAAAAGGGCTAAAAACAGTAAAAAATGACTTCAAAGCACTCAAAAAATCAGAAAAAACAAACCAGGACCAAAACTCAAGCTCAGAGAGTTTAGGAACAGGCAAACCCTAAAACCAAGCAAGGTTGGCGCGCCTGTCTGGCTGTAATCTATGCCAAATAGGGGATGGCGTGGGTGCTTAACTAGCAATTGGCACCAGTTGGCGTGACTGTCAGAGGTATAATCGTGCCAATCAAGTTTACCCTAGAAATTTATGAAAATGGACAAACAGAGGCTAGATCTGGTCTTCTGGGGGCTGAACAGGGGTTTAACACCAAGGAAGGTGAACCAGAAAAGCAGACTAATCAAACGAAAAGCCAAAAAAAAAAACCAATGGAGGAAGGACCAACTCCCATTGATCCCCAACAGAGTCACCAAATTGTTGTGGAGGTAAATTCCCTCTGCGGACAGAGGCGGTCCCACTAGCCCTAGAGTGGGTCTAGCAACAATTGAAATACGCAAAGCTATTGATTCCTATTTACAAAAGATAGAATCGTGCTAGATCGCTTACCGTGATTCCTTCGCTGCTGTTGTCGAAGAAGAGGTGGCGCTTCCATTCCTAGCTGGACAGGTCACGATCCGTGAGCTTGGTGCATCCAGATACTTGTACACATGCAAAGAAGAGAGACAACATGCAACGTAATATTCCACACTTTATAACTATCGATCAGTCAGAGAGGAACGAATAAAATTGCATTATATAATGGACAAACACAATCATGGAACCACTAGCAGAGTCATGTATATTAAGATACGAGAGAATGATTACAACTGATGCTCTGACGTCATGATCTTCCTTCGACGGGGTTCTAGTGGGACGTGTCTCACAAAGCTCATCAGAGATTCGACAAAACTCTCTCTCTCACAAGGTTCTCCTTAGCTCTGCTCTTGATTTTCACTCAGTTATAATTTCCTTCCCAAAAGTTTAGCTTACAAGCGTTCATCTAGCTAGCAAATGGAGAGGGCAGGCTTTTATAGAGGGAGGAAGGGAAATTGGGATCCCTGTAATCATGGGATATAGTCCTATCCCTTAGGAAGGTTCCGTGAGAGGTGGAAAACCACTTTCTAATCAGGGAGATCCGGAGCCAAACAAGCCAACCTCTTTTTGATGATTTGTTCTGAAGTTGTTAGAATCAAAATTCCGACTTCTATTGTTAAAAAAAATTCCTTAATAGGCTTGGCGCAGGCACAACACAGGGACAGAGCACCAGCTGGAGCGCCCACTAGTGTGTATTTTCCCCATTGGCGCAAGGGATGAACTGGCTACCCGCACCAATGCCAAAACATGGGTTTTCAGGGTTTTTTAGAGGAAATGTTCTTCAGGAGAATTCTTGCCCTTATGCAGTAGGATACCATCAAGGTGTTTTCAGGACATTTTTATGTTCATAGGTTACGGAAATAGTCCTTTAATGTATGAGACGAGGGATTGTAGGGACGGTGACAAAATGTTGTGTAACAACTACCATGGTTAACCATGAGTTTTTATCCACCATTGAGAATGTGACAAGTAAGTACCTTTAACTCAAGCAATTCCACCTCAACCATTAGGGATGATGTCATCCCCTAAAATTTGATTGGTTCTCATAAAGTAAATTTTGATTATACATTTTCCTTAGGAGGCCCATTTTAGACCTCAAAATTCCCCTAATCGCGAACCTATTTCAGTGTCTGCATTGTCTTACTGTCATCTCACCCAAAGTTTCCAAGGATGTTCGAGCTCTGTGGACTTGTACCTTGAGTGTCTCTTATATTCCCTTTCTTTGATTTTAGCACCGTAGCTCTGATACCATGTTGAGAATTTGTAGGGCAACTGATTAACTCAAATTCTCTTCTTGATAATTACTTGTGAGCTTGCTTATGTATTCTCTTATTTCACTTAGTTAATCTTTCATCAAGTCAATTATCAAAGCACTTAGTCATATGTAGAGACAGAATAATTTTCACTTGTAACTGAACATCTTGAAATGTAGTTAGGAAGGTAAATATCTGATTTACCTTCCTCACTTTCTACCACCTTTAGATCACTGTCTTGAATTTGACAAATTCTTTCCTTAGATACTTTAAACTCAGAGATGTTCTTACTGTACCCTTCCTGCACCTTTACATCAATAAAAATCAACCATCACGTTGATTTTATAGCAGATTCCAAACCTCATTAAACCTTGACTATAATTTATTACATCCAATTTATTACATCCAATTTATTCATTAAACTCCATTCAACTTAATATGCAAACAACGTCGGATCTTTGACTGTGATGTGAAAGCCGTCATATTGATGAACTGCTGCACGGATGGCTCAATTATAAAATCGAATTTATGATTTTATCGGGTCCATATGAACTCTTAAATTCCTTGCAATTATAATTTTGATTTTCGTCGGATCAAAATAGATGTTGCGATAACCGTTGATTCCACTTTAATTTCTTCACGATTTCTGTTTTTCTCTATTTCTCTCTGTGCACTACAGAAATATCATTTCTCTCTATTCTGCCAGAATAGACTATTCTTCCCAGAAGCCACGGTTCTATGCTTCAACAAAAAAATATTTCACATTGACAGTGCAAGCAATTTGACAATGCAAACAACCCATTCTTACTCCACGGTAGTCGCAGACTATTTAATTAAATGTTTACCCACATACATCAATTCCACAGAACTTGAATTGGATCCCATAAATTCAGAAATGGTTCAAAAGAAATAAAATTTCTTTAAATTGTCAATTTCGTATATCATTTCAAAGGTCTAGAGGATTTGCATATTATTTTATTTGTATTGATTCTCTATCAAATCCTCTCTCCTCTACATTCCAAACTTACATTTTAAAATGTATTCTTCATACAAAACAAATTGATCAAATTCTATGGATCAATTTGCCCAATTTTAGATAAAATCTAATTACCCGATATTTGCCTAAAAATTCTCAACTAAAACTAAATTCAATGAATCAAATACAAAGATATCCAAATCCCTGAATACTAGTAAAATCTTATCTATCAAAACAGTAAACCGCAGGCTAAAGGATCCCACTCCTTTGCTTGAAAAATATTTTTGTATTTTTGGAATAAAATGAAGTAATTTTTCTCCTCGAGCCTCATGCTCCTGCATCAGAAAGTGATGCAAAGTAAAATGCCAGTAGAAGAAAAATAGTTTTGTTTTGAAAATAAAATATGATTTTGTGTGAAACTTGTTTTAAATTCCACAAATATAAATCCTTGTTTGAATCATACAATATAATCATGGTCAAACACATTTGAATTTATGTTATTAGGCTAGAGAAATAATTTAGCCAAAATGTTTAAACTTGGCTAAAATTAGCTAGGTAGATGAAGAAAGTTGTCCAATTGTTTAAGCTGGATCAATGAAGGTATGAGTAGGTTAGAACTAGATTAGATAATTCCCCTTTCAAAGACAAAAATAACAAGGGTTTGCACATTCAAATGCACCCTTAGGTAGTAAAAAATAATTCTAGTAGGAAAATTTAGAATTAAAAGGGATGAAAATGTAATAATTTATGTTTTATGCCATATATATTCTTAGTCCAAGTATTGGTGATTATATTAGAAAGTTTGCAAAAGACAAAGGAATTTGTCATGTAGCGGGTAAGTGGCGTGCGTGTTTCAATGCTCAGATCATCATCCACCCAAATCAATGGGACCAAACACCTTTCGACCCCGCTTCCCTTCCTACCTTTATCGACGAAGGGGGGTCCGAAAAGTGGTTTGGCTCCCTTCCAACCCCACATAACGTGTCACTCCCTCGTGATTTCGCAAGCCCCTCTGCATAGCACTTACCATCTCTACCCCCCTCTGAAAACCATCAAACCATTCCCTTTCCCGCCAACGCTCCCCGCGCCCTGACTTCCAACCCTTTCACGACATCTGTCATACCCGTTACGTATTAATTCTTCCTTGGATTACTGTTTACATTTCCTAACAGTCCCGTGTCCCCAACAGGTAGCTACTGTAACCATAAAAACCTCCCGATCCACTCATTTTGCACCATTTTTCTACATTTTCATCCACTTAAGTCATCTCTTCTCTTTCTAATTTTTCTTCATACAATAAAATATTCTTATGGCGGAAGAAGAAGCCAAAACACATAGTGAAAGAATCTTAATTGCCAACAACTTCCCGAAAAATACACCAATGTTAGCCTTTTTCTTCTACTGTGTGAATTTGCAAAAATGCCTCCAAAGGGGAAAAACAATGATAATTATAACAATCCAATGATTCCTCCCGTAGTTGATCTCAACCACATCCTCCTGGCTGACAGAGACTATAAAATATTAGAGCCAAGGTGTGAATTTGATTTATTCGAATTACAGTGTTGGCTCAGAGATAATTACCTTGACCAGAGTGATGAGATCAGGCTCTGAGAATCCAATTTACCCCTTTACATGTTTCCTCAAACCTACTATTTCCCAGTGTTTATCCTCAAATGCCAAGCCTATTATTTGCCAAGCCAAAGAACCATTGTAGTTCACAGTGGTGAATTTTTGTTCACAATTACTCCTGAAACAATCAATCAAATGTTGTAGATTCCCCAGAATGATTCTACAACCCCTTTCTTAGTGGAAGCTCGAAATGGACAATATTAGAAGTTAACTTTTTCCCAGAGAGCTAGGATTTTTAAATCTTCCTACTCGAGGATGCCAAATTACCAAAGAAAAATCCACCATACCCCTCCTCCATTTTTCCAAACAAGGCTAAGATAATCATCTCCATACTCTCATGTTTTTTAGGATATTATTCAGATGAATGGGTAGATGAACCTATTTTAGGTTTTCTTTCCATTCTATCCATTGAAGAAAAGCCCTCTGTAGTTTTTAATTTCAGCCAGTTCCCTGCTGATAGCATCCATGAACAATTCGTTAAGTTTCAAATTAAAGGAATGTTCAAATATGCTTCTATTTTAATTTACATGTTTCTATTTTATCAAGAAAACAAGTTTCCATTTGCACTACAAAAGCTGAATGAACAAGGAGATCCACATTCCGTCCTTTTTTGGACTTCCTTGGTAAGGAAGAATTCAAAAGAATACAATGTCAAAGTCTATATTGGTCAATTTATTCATCCAACCACATGTTTACTGATCAGTAATGCATAACCCAAGGTCAGTGATTAGATTAAGAATATTTTACACCTCGGTGAGCAGGCCAGGACAGGTGACTGGTACTTGTACCAGAATTACACTAAAATAAGAGTGTATGGGCGTGAGTTCCCACCCTACAAGCTGCCTAAATACCTCCCAATGAGGGTGTTCGCATTAGAGTACATCAGGCAGATGATGAATTAATATGAAATTCACTTTGTTTCAGCCAAGAAGAAATCACAGTTTAGAATAAAGACTCAGATTGGACCTTTTATTTGCAACAATAGGACAACAAGAGAGGAGGAAGACATCCTCCTAAAACAAATGAAATTTCCATTAAGATTCACTTGGTTATATGACGCACTTGGTGTTAGAAAAATATATATTACAGAGCAATGGAACACATAAAATATGTGGAAACAAAAACACATAAAACATATAAAATAAGAGAGGCACATATATACATGGTTCACCCAATTTGGGCTACGTCCACCCTGAAAATCCAACCCTTCCTTTATATTATCCAGTAAGATGAAGAGACACAACCTACAAGAGATCCGTTGTAATATCCTCTACTCTCTCTCACATTCCCCCTTTCTGTTTCTCGCTCATAATACACATACCATACCACAGCCACAATACAATACCCTCATACAAAACAAGGGGTTTCCTTATAGGGAAAAAAAATCCTAAATTAAACATAAATTATATTGTCAGATCATCTGGCTAATGAATGACCCATATTGACTACGAAATTACAATATTTTACAAGGAAATTTTACATCTTTTTTTAGCTTCAGGGGCGCTGCCCCTGAAACTCCCTGTCGGGGGAGGGGGGGGGGGGGCGCTCCAAAAGGTCGTCGCCGCCCCCCTTGGCAGTGATTAAACCTCCCCTGGACCCCCTGGCAACAATTAAACAACGGGCGGCATTGCCGCCCCGTTAAGAACAGGGGTCCAATGCGATGATACATCTAAATAAATAAGATAATCAAGCTCCACACCCAACACTTATCAGAATTTCTAAGCTAAGGGTGGAAAATAAAAGCACTCCATATGTTCATACACTAAGACCTGAAATTGAGAATTACATGAACTGGGATGAATGGTAAGAAAAAACCTTGCAAGAATTTGAGGAGCAGCTTCTGTCTACATCAACTTCACAGGTTCCCACACCTCAAGAAAATGAAGAGAAATGACCAAGGGAGGAAGGGTCTCCTTTAGACACAGATATTTCAGCCAAGAATTCCAGATTTATAGGAAGAAAGAAAATTCCAATCCTAAAACAGACTTTGCAAAATAGGAGGAAGAGAAAACTATTGTAATACTGAAGGGTCCACACTCTACAACAAAGTCAGTTTGTTTATTTATCAGATCTCCAACATCATCAGTTTCATAGGGGAAGCCAGAAACAACTCAAACATCAAGGTTGATTCAAGGACAAAAAAATAATAGTATCTTTGATAAGTATAAAGAGATAAAGCATAAAAATGAACTTCTCAAAGTCAACACTTATGATCAATTCTGGAAACAAATTACCACAACCCAACATAGGCTCTTATCAGCCTTCGACATCGAGAAAGGAAGAATTCAGATGGAATTATTGTAGGCACATGTTCCCCATCTTAAATTTGCAGCTGATTACAAGAAAACTTGATTTGAATTTGATGCAAAATATGTCCATCCTATTGATAAAATTTATATGCACATGCAGACAGGGGAAATGATATGTTCCACATTGAAAAATACTGCAATGACTACCTCTAAATTGCAAGTATCACTTACCAATATCAAGTTTCAATTAAAAATTGAAAAGATCTCTTCTTTAGAAAAATATAATAAAATCAAATCCTTAGAAGAATTGGTCATTATGATAGGATATGACCCAACAAATGTTAAGGCAGCTGAAGAACTGAACAAGAAGAAGAATGATAACATTGCAACACTTAGGAACAATTGAAATTGTCAACAACTGAGGATACACAAAGCAAAGAAATAGGGGAGACAAAGGGCCAAAAAGAAGACACACTCAAGCTAATTATGGAGCAAAATGCATAAATAAGGAACATGGAAGTAGAGATGGGCACACTAGTAAAGGAAAAGGAACAAAATTCACAACTAGATATAGTCCCACTAGATGCAGTACCTATTACAACAATAGCACAAACTGGAATGGCTATCTCAACTACAACAGAGGTTTCTACATTGACAACACCCCCAACACAAGACTTAGATGTTGTTGGAAAATTGGTAAAAGATATGAATGACATGTCTATACAAGGAGAAGAAATCAAAAGATTACAAGCATAGGTAAAGGCCTTGCAAAAGCTAAAAGCAAGGATTGAGACCTCACATCTAGATGAAGTACATAAATCCCAGAGACTTACCGAGAGGCTATAACGATTGGGGAAGGAAATTTCCATGGCTCAAACCTTAGCCCAAGCTAAGGAAAATATATGAATAGATATCAAAAAATCTATGACAGAAATCTGGCCATTGATATAGATTATTTTTGAACACAATGAGATAATTTAGAAAGCTAAAGCAGTCATTGAACAAATCAGAGAAAAGCTGGAAGAAAAACCTACTGAAGCCATAAATCTCATCAAATTTCTCAACACCAAAAACATAAATGAGTTAGAAGAATTGGGGATTGAGGACAAAACTTAAACTATATTAGAAATCAAGAAAGTGTTAACCAAGAAAAATATCATGATACAGTTGGAAGAAAAATGTCAAGTTATGGAAATTGGTGTCCAAAGGTTCTTTAACAAGTTTGAAGTGCTGAATAAGAAAGGGCTTCCAAGATTATTTTTGATGAATGCAAAATTAATCACTTTGTCTGATTACAACCAGAAATTGATGACCATGGCTAAGGATAGTTCCAAATTTGCAGGGATACAAGGGAGCATCACAGGTAAAGATTTCCTAGAGATTCTGGAGTATGAATTAAACACCCAACATGAGATCAAACACATTTTTATCGCTAAGCCCACCTTTACCAAATATACAAAGGCAGATGAAATTTACAAAAAGTTACTCAAACTGTGCATCCCAAGTGAAGAGAGGTGAGATAAATTATACAAGTTACTTTATTGAAAAAGTGATTCTATATTCAGCAGCAGGACTAACATCACAACAAAGGTCAAAGGACATATCAACAACGGTCTTATAAAAAATAGTGCCAACAATTTGAAGTTGTTCAAACCTGCCCTATAATTTTGTAGCACAATATGTAATCAGTTTTAGATATTCCTAAAATGCATCCTGATATGTTATAACAAGATATTTTGTAAATAAACTTATAAATACTTCTAATTTCGAAGTATGAAGGGTTTATTTTTTGCATCCAAGAAGGCTATTGTATATCTTCAAGTTTCATAGGACTAATAAGTAATAAAGAAGTATTTTCACAAGCTTGTTGTGTTAAATTGTTGGTGAAGTTCATCTCTCATTGTTCATGTGTTTACTTTCTTTGTTTTCCATGCTTATGTATTCATAATCTGAATTATTCAACAGAAAATTGAAGAACAAAATTTGTTTTAATGCACACTCTGTTTCTGGCTTTGAATAACTTTAATGTTTTCATTTGAAGTTAAGTAAATGAATTCTTAATTTCTCTTTGCTTAATGGAAATTATTTTATTTATTCTTTTACACTTCATTTAAATTTATAGAATCCAATTAATTTGGTTGCCTTTCCATGTGAAATCACTTTATAAAATTTGAAACAGATCCGAGTTTAAGTCATAGACTCCATAGCCCAATGGTAATTTAGGCATTTAATCAACCAAAAAATCTCAATCAATTAATAAAACATTGAACATTCATAACTAGCCTAATATCTCAATATAAAAAAATCTAAATCTGATAGAGAGATCCCTCTCTAAAGCTAGCGGAGCTAGATCCCAGCTTCCAAAATGGTTTTTTGGTTATCTCTATAATTTATTTTACAACCTCAGAAATTATAGAGTGATAACAAACTTGATGATGATATAAGTAACATCTAAATGAATGAGGACCCCAAAGATTTGTGTTTACATGTTTGAATGTTTGAAAGTTTATTATTAATTGGGGTTTGTGTTTGTACAGGTAAATCTCTCCATAAGAAGGTTGATCACTCTAGAAGCATGCTTGGACAATTGGATATATCTAGTTTATTAGGGAGAGTTGAAACATCTAATGGCGGATTCTTGGGAGGACGTCTAGCCAATATGCGTGTTGATGTCTACATATCGAAGAGGGAGGGTGGTGTTGGTCATGGAGTTTTGACCTTGGATACACACATAGATCACTGGGTTGATGGTTAGCAAGTAAGCTTGATGGTACCTAGACTGGTTGAAAGCTTGAGTACATATTAGTCCTGCCCAGATAGATAACCTTGGTCAGATATATAGTACGAGGCACTGAGTGTGCCAGACCTCTTCATAGTTCATTTTGGAGATCTTTCATGTACCTTTATATATAGGTAATTATGAATACCTCCCTGGAGTCTTGAAGAATGCAACTAGTGTCAGTGTTCATAATTGTATTTGAGTCATGATGTAATATATTTATCAAAATAAAGAAAAAGAAATTTTATTATTAAAGAAATTGACTTATTAAAGCATGGGTTTCATGCTTGGGTCAATTGCTTTTAAGACAAAGCCTCCATTGTAGGCTTTTAGGGTTTATGTCAAGTGTCCTTGTCCATGTCATAATGTAAAGAACCCTTCTTGGGATTTATTTGTCAAGAAAGAAATTTATTTTCATGTAAATTAGGTCTTCTAGGCCTCCTCCACCAAGTCGACCTAAACTGAGGAGCTTAAACACCTATATAAAGGCAACAACTCGACCCCATTCACCAAGTTCGATCTATATCTTCTAGGGCTAGAAAAAGTGTGAATTTAAAGGAAGAGGGGGAAGAAGGCTAGCGAAAAGGAAGAAGGTCTCTATCAAGCACTAGAAGTCAAAATTCTCTCTCTCTCTCTCACATGTGAAGTTGTCGAGCTGCTAGAGGGCCAAAAACTGCAGTACTGAATCTGCACCGAAATTTTGTAGTTGGGTCAAAGTTTTGTAGTTGGAAAGCTAAAATTTTTGGGTTGTTCCAGGGTTGAAGTTGCTGGATAAGAAAAACACTACTAAATCATCTTGGAAGACTGACTTGGTGGATGAGGAAAGTCTGTTGGTCTAGGGTCTTGGTCCATCTCATTTTGAATTACTGAAGGAAGAGTTATTGAATGGGTTTTCCCCCTACATATGGGTTTTAGCACTGGCTTTCTGCCTACATTTGGTGTCTCTGATATTCATGTTTTACTTTTGATAATTTCTTGATGAAACAAATACAAAAGCATAACATAAGAAAGTTAATAAGAACATAAGAATATCACAAGTAATTATCAACATAAGAAAATATTTTTGCCTTTCTAATTTTCTAATAGGAAGAAGTTGTTGTAGGACTCAATAATTTTAATTGAAAACCAAGCTCTCTTGAGATGGCTTCTCCCATTGGTTGTCTTGGAACTTCCATTGACTCCATTGTTGCTTATGTTTCTTCATACCTCTACCTCTTTCCATATTGGTTGATTAAATAATTCTCTAAATTCTTTGTTCTACCCTGTTTAGAATTTTTATTCTTTAAGACAAGGGATGTTAATGCCTATGTTTTGACCTTCCAAATCAATATCTATAAAATGGTGTTCGAAAGCTGGTTCCTCTTCAACCCATGGAATCCTTGTTTGCTATTTTTTCAATATTTAGTTGTTTTTCATGGTCATATGGGGCTGATTGAAACTTAACTCTTCTTTTGGAGTCAATATGGTGTGGATCATAAGCCCACACTTTACCTTTGGGAAATTCATTGAGTCTAACATTTGATTCACAACCTTGAAGGCTTGTTAATTTGGTGTTCACAATGAAGGGGCCCACCTCTTTCTTAAGCTTGAAGGTTACCTCCTACTTCCTTGGAACAAAATGCACAATATTTGAATTTATCCTCTACCTGATATACTCTAGTGAAAAAAATATAATAGGTAATAATATGGGAAACTGATAAGAAGGCATTTCTGAACCATATATTCTTATTTTTGTGTAGTATTTATACACATACGTCCAATTCCCCACTCTTGTATCAAGACTTAATTTTCTTTATTTTCAAAACAATCCTTTGGGGAATTTCATCAAACACAATTGCAAATGCTATAGACATAAGACATGCGAGATACTCTAAAAAACCCTCAATTTTCTTCTCTCTTCATTATGGAAGTCCAATAGACCATTGATTGCTGCTCACCCTCAGAATTTTGAACTTGCAGGCTCAAATTAGCAAATTTTGTGACCTGGGAATATAACATGAGCTATACAAGAAAGGATGGATACCTCAAGTATCTTATATCCATGAATTTATACAACTGAACATTAATAGTACTTGAGATATGTGCAACATGTTAAACAGTTATATTTTTATTTCTTATGGAATAGTGCTGAAAAATCCTAAGACTTTTTCATCCACATAATGTATATCATCAAGGCCCAAAATATAGGCAATGTTAGTGAGGACTTCTTGAACAATTTTAGAGAACATATTTAATTGGTATGTTGGGATTAATTCTGGGACAAAGGTACAAGTAGGTAACATAGACTCCAACATAGTTTTCTTTTCAACTTATGAAAAATCCATGTATAAATGGATTAAACTTTCATATGTGAATGATTATGGGTTTTCAACAGGTGACAAATGTAACATGCCACTGATAATTCTCAAGTGAGATCAAAGGATAATATGATCATACATAAGAAAATAGCTTGAATACTTGGTATATAAGACATTCCACACCAAGAAATAAAATCGAGGAAGTCATACACTTGAGGAATGGTGACAAACCCTAGACCAAATTCACATACCCAAAATGTACCATTTGAATGGGAAAACCTATTTAAAGTTTCTTCTTCCACCTGAAATAGGTCTAGGTGGTGAGGGTTGTCATATATGTTTGCTTCCCATTCAATTAACTATATATTATGTAAATTAACAAGGTATTGAGGAACGAGGTTCACATATTTGGCTTAGTCATTATGAAAAAAAACAAACAAAAATGGAAGAAGCTATCTAGGAATATTTCTTGGAGACTCTGTTGGCTTGTAACTCAATGTATAGTTGGGAGTGTAAATGGTACATTGTATGCTATATGAAATTATAATCACAAGCTTTGCTATGCTTCCCTTTCGCAAATAGAATAATGGGATACTTTCCCCCTTTTTACTTTATCAAAGATTTTCCTTTCCTTTGGGTGCTCCCGTCAAAGTATTTTCATTGGTGAAATCACTAATGACATCATCATGATGTCATGTTGACATGGAATGCCTAATTAGTTTTCCACGTAAACCACCATGCTAACATTATCTATCCATTCATGCATATCTGTCTCCCACACGACTGCTTACCTGTTTTTCAAGTCACTTGCCTCGTTGGCCTTTGGATGCACGCCCCCGTTGTCATGCGAAACCACCCTTGGTAATATCATTGGTAATTTAGACCCCGCACATGGTGGTTTTGAATTTGTGAGAAGGGGCTCCATAGTCTTCCTCATTTGTTGATCGGCCATAGCCGTTTTGGCATGAATCCTTACCGCGCCCCACCCCTGCTAAACATCAACCACAGGGGGGTCCATGGTTCACATGAGTCGTCAGATCTTCCACTCTTGTGGATTAAAAAAATATTTGACACTTCAATGAGTTCCATTTAACCTTTTACCGAATTTGCATGAAACCCTTGGCAACACTCTATTTTTTAATAAAGTGCACATATAATAGTACCACGTTCTGCCCTATGCACTTAAACTTCATAACATTGGTACACACTTGCACACACAAAAAAGAAAAAGAATCCATCTGCTACAACAATATTAATAATTTTATCCTTTTCATTCATATGTTTGCATTTTGTAAATCCACCCCTTAGAATAAATTTCACTCCTTGTAGAGACAAAATGGGTTGCACAATTATCCATGTAGATAGTTAATAACACCCATTATTGGTGCTTATGTGTTAACAAGTCCATGGGTAGTTGTTGGCCCTACCTGATCTCTATGGAGAAAATTCTACAAATTCAACTTTACAAAGTCACCTTGTAATAAGCCATGCTCAACTTCTATGATCCATAGTCCCATTAATAGTGTAGGTGAATACAAAGTCCATATTGGTCATATAATTCATACAAAATATTTTAAGTTCCAAGCTACTTTGAAGTTATTTATAATAATCTATGGTTAATGATTATGGATCTAATTCATTTAAGATAGAAATTATCACTCTAACTATTCAACACAATGAATGGAAATAAGAAATAAATAAATAAGTCAAGCATCGTTATTAATTAATAAATGCATCAAATTCTTAAAAAGTTGAACTTAATAGAACGTTGTCAATGGTATTGGCATTGATGGCTAAGGCGTTGATGATGAAGTTGAAGGATTCATGGAAAATGTATTCGTATTGAGTTCCTATGTTAGCTAAAGGATTCTTTCTCACACAGTTCAGTTCTGGATTAGGTGTTCAATGTTTATCATACTTGCAGGAGTATTGGAAGAAATTGAGCACATGGGTTTTGAAGACTGAAGGCCCGAGATGGTTGTGTGCTATTCCATTCATGCACAAGTTGTCATAAAGTTGTGTGAATATTGGTCAAAGGTATGGTCAAATTATCTCCTAGCGCGTAGGAAGTTGGTCCAATGAACTACACAGATGTTCCATTACCTATGTGATTTCTTCTTGAGCCTATGCAATTTGAATTGGTAGTCAAAGCACACATCCTTTGTCTCACTAAGCACACATATTGATACTCAAAACATATAATTTTATACTTATATTTATACACAAAAGAATATGGGTGATGTAGTTGAAAGTGTGAGACAGAATCAAATTCAATATAGCCTGAGAAAGTTTTAAAATGAAACTTTGAAAGCTTGTTGTTGACTGATCTCTCTGTGTGACATGTTGTCGAGAGCCCTGAGAAGATTTCCAACCACGAGGTTTAGCTCAACAATATTTGAAAAATGGAATGAATATATGTTTCTTGCATAGGCTAATATATATGCAATTGAAAGCTGTGATTTCTTTGATTATGATTGAAAATTGACAATGAGAACAAAGGAGACATACAATTGAAATTACATCCAAAAGTCCACATTCATTGTTGGTGATAATTGTTTGTGATTCTAGGTTCCTATTCTAGTGTTTCATATTTGTTACAACCTTAAATGCGTCGTCATTTTTTCATTTTTCAGAGGTATGTTGACTAGTAACATTCTACTAAGGAGCTCATTATTGCAGGGTATCTTCAAACCTATTACCATTAAAACACGGAAACCATCATACACCCTGTTCATGGTAAAGAGAAAAATTGCAATCAATGTTGTGGACATTATGTATGGATATTGCAATCAATGTTGTGGATATTCTGTATGGAGATTGCAATCAATGGTTGTATCAGTTTGAAAGGATACCATGGATGAATGGAGTAAAAGTGATGCTTTGTTCATACAAGTTGAATCTGATAACATAATTGAAGCGCTAGCGAATTAGTTTTTGTTCTAAAGGAGGTCGTACTGCATAGCACAATATCGTTGTAAACAATATTCACAGCCTATCTCTTGACACTTGATTGGATAGAATATATCAACGATTATAGTTGTTGTTGGTTGATGCAATCTTGGTACATCTCCTATGAGAGTGGCTGCTACATATTCATTAGACAAGAGAGAAACCGCATGCCAATTTCTCATAATTAGCAAGAGAACAAAGGTTATCATAATTTCTATAATAAAATCAGTGATGAGAACCCTCAGAGTAGTGCTTGGAGCAGGGTGCAGAGATCAAGATTCAAGGAGGAGAAACAAGTGCCAAGAGAAATCAAGCAAAAATCTCATACTTGGCATATTTTTTTAATTCAGGTTAATCTATTCATTATATTTTTTTTGATACTCGGACAAGTCAAATGAAGTTAATTGGAATGAGGAGCACGATACGCATCTGGCATTGCTGGGTGATATAAATTATGTGGTATTGCATGATAAAATGATAAATATGATTGACATAAACCAAGCTTTCCTCAATATGGATAATAAAGCATTTATGCACCATAATGATAAAAGGGATGAATATGAGAATCCGGTTCCAAGCAGAGAATTTGAAATGAATGGACCATGTGAAGCTGGAAAGACAAACCAAATCATTTCAAATCCATGCATTGGAATGGAAACAAACAAAAAGTTATATATATATATATGGAATGAAAATATGCTAGCTAAGTGAATTATGGAGAGACTTGATTAAAAATTGCCAGAAAAGAGAGAAATATAGAGAAGAAGAGGAGAAGAAGCAATATAGAGGAGAAAAGAATAATAATAGATAGAGATAGAGTACAAAACAGATCCAAAGAAAAGGAAGAACTCAAAATTCAAAGTCTAGGTAAACCAACAAAGTAAATTTGTAATCTTGTCACGGGATTAGTGTCTCCTTTTAGGCAGTAGCTTGAAAAAGAATAGTTTGGACCCTGTAAAAACAAGGAGTGGGTGCTCCCAGAAAGTTGTAGCTTGCAGAAGAAAACCAAGGTAGAAGCCTACAAAAATTGATGCAAAAGAGGGAGTTGGTGCTTGCCTTTACATCACAATGAAATTCACGGTTTTTCCCTTTATGGTTTTCCACTTATATCTAGTGTCTACATGTATTACTGATCCAGGTGGATCGAACAGGTCCAAGTACAAGTGGCTTGAGTACAAAGGCTAAAAAATAAAAGTGTCTGGAATGTGGCAATCTTAATGTCAAGTTGTAGATCTTGTCTTTCTGATTCCAATGGTGCAGACGACACTCAATTCCGAGTCCGTATGAAGGAGTTAGGAGTAGTCAAAGTTCAAGGGTTGACTTGGTTGTGTGGTAGACTAAGGAGGACACAAATTTGCTAAAACCCGACCACCGGATTCTGGGCAAAATTGTGGGATGGTTAAATTGACTCCTTAGGTCAATTTCCGAAATTTTCAAAAAGGCTAGTTTGTTTTAAAGGATAAAAAAAATATATATTAAAAAACATAGGGCGGGCCATGACCCCCACCCTACCTTACCGATCCTAACCACATAACAAAATTAAATGTTATTAATGGGGGTCGACAACGATCATGACCCTACCGCCGACCACCCAACCGCAACTTACGACAACCATATATAAAATGGTGGCGGGGGTTGTGAACCACACCACCACCCAAACCTTAATGTGCCACGTTTATCGGAGTTGGCGGGAGTTAAGGGGCGGGCCGCCCAATACGGCACCCCCCCCCCAAAGTTACCACATTACTGTTAAGAATCCGGTGGCATATTTAAAAAGGGCATGACACAATTTTTAAAATGAATTTCGACTTAAAAGAAGAGGGCAGGGTTTGACCACCCGACCCCCTCCCTTCCATAACGAATCTTTAACCAATTCGGCCAACGGGCTCCTTGGGGAGTCCACCCAACAATGTAATATAAAAAATCTACATTTCACAAGTGCGCAGGTAGGTTAGGAGTGGGCACGGAAACCGAGATAGTGGAACCATGGGCAGTGTGTAGGAGGGGGGTAGAACCATGATCTAAGCCATTTTCCAGAGGGGCTAGATTTTCACTTTGTTAGATTCAGACAAATTTTATATGGATTCTGCACTACTCGACGCCACGAATCTAATAATGTTGTCCATTTCTTCATCAGAGGTCTGCAATTTTCGGGCACTTTCAGCTATGGAGGTATAAGGGTGTAATTTATCATTTTTGTACTTGTACTTTCATTTTTTCCACCTAATGAAAGAGGGCCTCCCCACTATTTGAGCAGGGCTCGGAGACGTAGTCCCTCCTAGACGAACTCTGATATCAATTCTGTGTCTTCTTGCATAATTTCTTCTCTCTTCTTACGTTTATGCCTTTAAAGTTTCTTGTTTAAAGCTACAATTTTCACATGTAATTATTTAACACATCTCAAGCAAAATATTTTGGATCAAGTGGTATCAGAGCAAGTGTTTGTAGATGTGAATTACATTCTTGTATGCTAACTAGAAATAGGCTACGAAGAGGCGAAGGGACACTACAATATTTTGATCCCGAAGCGAGACGTGCACTTCAGAGAAGGAACATGGATGATGATGTTCAAAATGAGGAAGAGCTCAACTTCCACAAGAACTTCTACACCATGGGAGACCAGGTCGAGAAATGTTTCTCTAGACTGGAGAGACTAGATAAAGCAAGGGAGAATGCTTCAGAAGGACAAGGTTTAGGGCATGGAGATAATGGAGGAGATCCACCTCCTTCTCCTCCAGCAAGTGAAATTTTTTCCTCCTCTTCTCACCATCATCATAGGAATTAAGGAAATGCAGGTAATAAACCTTTATTTAAGTTAGATGTCAAATTTGATCTACCCATATTGTATAATGGTGAAATTAATACAGAGAAAATTAACAACTCGATTAGGTAGCTTGAAGTCTACTGCACAATTCAGCGGATGCTGGAGGACGAGGCAAAGATCCAGTTGGCTTCTCTTCAACTGAATGGCACAACTCTCATCTAGTGGGAGAGCAAACTTCAAGGCATCAGTAATTTGGGTAACCTTATTTCCTCATGGTCAAATTTTATTTGTACACTTAAAAATAAATTCTATCCCTTGGGTTATAAGAAAAAATCCTTAATGGAGTGGCAATACCTAAGGCAAGGTAAAGGACAAAATGTTCAAAACTTCACCGACGAATTTAGAAAACAAGCACTAAGTTTGGGCATTTAATTAGATTCACCTGAAGTTGTAACTAAGTACATTGGGTCACTACATAGTTACATAATACATTCATTATTGTTGTTTGAGCCTCCTACCATCGATGAGACTAGTGTAAAGGCCATGCACATAGAAAGCGGGGGGGCACATGAATAAAGTGACCACCCAAAAAGGACTGCCTCAACCAAAAGAAGGGGAGAAAATCCCTCTTGCACACATTGTGAAAAGGAAGGACACGACGAAGAAAATTGTTGGAAGCTGCACCCTGAGTTGAGACCTAAGAGAAATGATAAAAAGGGGAAGCAGCAAATCGCCACCACCATACAACAAAACCAAGATTTTGAATCTGAGGAAGATGAAAAGGTCACAATTGCAGGATTTGCACAAGGTAGACCAATTGACCCGGGGTCCGATTCTGACGATGAAATGAAGCTTGTAGCCTTTGGGATCACAAAAGAAGGACCCATAGACTTTGGTTCCGATTCAGGAGATGAAACAAAAATATCAACATATATTGTACCAAATATGAAAAGGACACTTGCTGCGGCAGAGTTCCAAGAACTTGAAGAGATTAACCAAGGCATCCAAGTAGAAAATGCTGAGCTAAGAAGGCTCCTACGAGAAGCAAGGGAAGAAAAACAAAGGTTACTACGCCAGTTACAAGCTAAGGATGAGGCCTTGGAAAAATTACGACATAACCAATCCGAGTTAAAAAGAAACCCTTCAATTTCGTGTACTTTTCATGATGATGAATTCGCTGCTTTTGAAAAACATACTACAGGGATCAGATCCAAATTGCTAAAGAATATTGGGTATTAGGGAAAAGGCCTCGACATCCACAGCCAAGGCATCGTAAACCCCATCTAAGTCGAGGAATTTACGCATTGTACAAGACTCATATACACCAGAAAGGAAATGGGAGAAAGCTCCAATAAAACTAGTGACCAGTCAACGACGGACAATGAAATCCCTTCCTCATAGTCCAACGATAGTGAGGGCTCCATGAAAAATTTTCGGAGTAACAACAGGGGAAAGCGCTCCAAGACGACCCAGAAAGTTTGGAGGAAAAAGAATCGTTGTAGTTGTTTCAACGAAGTGGGACACCAACAAGCCATGTGTCCAATGATCCATGCTCTGGAAGCATCGATATAGGAGCCGAAAGGTGAACATGTTCAACAAATGAATCCACCACATTCACAGTGGTGTGCTTTATTAAGTTGGTTTTTTTAGAGGTAGTAGTTTGTTATGGCCACCATTGTAAATCATACATTGCAAGTAAATGTAAACGTGATGGATTTTCCCATCACTTCGAAACACAACGATGATGCCTTGGCCTTACAGTATGATTAAGTTGAGGTATTGATTGTTTTTATGTAATCCTTGGCCAATGAGTGTGTGCTATAAAATCTTGGCAAGGAGGGGTTGTTGAGTCATGTGGTGTACATGACTGCAAATGATGTACCAGTTTTACATGAAGGAGACTGAAAGTATGGTTTTGATTATTCTAATGCTTTTGGGGTCCAAAAGGTCTTCAATGGGGAGGAATGATCCAGGTGGATCGAACAGGTCCAAGTACAAGTGGCTTGAGTACAAAGGCTAAAAAATAAAAGTGTCTAGAATGTGGCAAAATTAATGTCAAGTTGTATATCTCCTCTTTCTAATTCCAATGGCAGAGACGACACTCAATTATGAGTCTGTATGAAGGAGTTAGAAGCAGTAAAATTTCAAGGGTTGACTTGGTGATGTGGCAGAATAAGGAGGACACAAATTTGCTGAAACCCGAACACTGGATTCCGGCCAACTCCGGCCGGATTCCAAGCGAAATTGTAGGATGGTTAAATTGACTCCTTCAGTCAATTTCTGAAATTTTAAAAAAGGCTAGTTAGTTTTAAAGGATAAAAAATATATATTAGAAAAGGCAGGGCGAGCCATAACCCCCCCTACCTTACCGATCCTAACCGCATAACAAAATAAAATGTTATTAATGGGGGTCAGTGGTGGTCGTGACCCCACTGTCAAACACCCAACCACAACTTATGGCAACCATATATATAAATGGTGGCGGGGGTTGTGAACCCCACCGCCACCCAAACCTTAATGTGCAACATTTAACGGATCCGACGGGAGTTAAGGGGTGGGCCACCCAATGTAGGGCCGACCCACCCACCCCCCCCCCCCCCCCACCAAAGTTACCACATTACTGTTAAGAATCCGGAGGGGTATTTAAAAAAGGTATGGCACAGTTTTTAAAACAAATTTAGACTTAAAAGAAGAGGGGGCAGGGTTTGACACCCGACCCCCTCCCTTCTATAATAGATCTTTAACCAATTTGGACAACAGGCTCCTTGCGGAGCCCGCCCAACAATGTAATATAAAAACTATGCATTTCACAAGTGCGCAGGCAAGTCAGGAGCGTGCACGAAAATCGAGATAGTGGAACCATAAGCAGTGTGTAGGAGGAGGGTAGAACCATGATCTGAGCCATTTTCCAGAGGGGCCATATTTTCACTTTGTCAGATTCAAACAAATTTTATATGGATTATGCACTACTCGATGCCACAAATACAACGGTGTTGTCCATTTCTTCATCAGAGGTCTGCAATTTTCAGGAACTTTCAGCGATGGAGGTATAAGGTTGTAATTTCTCATTTTTGTACTTGTACTTTCATTTTTTTCCACTTAATGGAAGAGGGCCTCCCCACTATTTGAGTAGGGCTCGGAGACGTAATCCCTCCTGGACGAACTCCGATATCAATTTTGTGTCTTCTTGCACGATGTTAATTACTTCTCTTTTCTTACGTTTATGCCTTTAAAGTTTCTTGTTCAAAGCTACAATTTTCACATGTAATTCTTTAACACATCTCAAGAAAATTTTTTTGGATCAGTTGCATAAGTTGCTTTTGTGTTTTCCTTTGAATTCATAATTAATTTCTAAAAACCTATATAAATTTTCTAATTGTTAAAGAAATGTTAAAAGGATGTTAAAATATTTTGAAATTGGTCATTGCTAATAGACACAATTACTAATTGGTTATATATATATATATATATATATATATATATATATATATATATATATATATATATATATATATATATATATATATATAACTAACATTAGCTCATTGGAACTAATGTATTTTTCCACTTAGTAACTTGCTCTTTTTATGATGAAGTATTTTTCTAAGCCTCATGTATTTAAAATGATAAGAAACCAATAATTATAGCCCTCTTTGAGAGGGAAACCTCCTTTTACAATAAATACAATATACAAGACAATATTTTATGATCCTAAGAGTATGTCTCCTTAGTGTATGTCTATATATATTTATATATATACATATATGCAAATGTGTATGTAGGAGACAAAATGTACAATTAAAATAAAATGAGACCATGAGAGGTTCTAGCCTAAATAACAATATAACAATAGAAATGTAATCACTCAATATCTAAGGCTTAATAAGGGGATCTATGGTTAACATGGGGTTTATATTGGGATTAACATTAGGGGAATTTTGAGGTCTAAAATGGGCCTCCTAAGGAAATTATAAAATAATAGTGGAAATAATAAAATAATATTTGATTAGATCATCAAATTTTAGAGGGAAAAAAGAAGAAAACTACTTTTTCAACTCATATTTTCAACTTATCTGCCAAATATTTCACTCAAATTTCGAGCGAGAGTACTCGTTGGATGCAAAATTTAATTCTTCATCCAAGGAGTACCCATGTGGCATACTTTTGATGGGTTCTGCTACACGAAAAATGAGCAATACATAAAAACGTGATTGTAATCACATTTTTTTTAATGTATTTCTCATTTTCGTATAGCAGGGTCCATCGAAAGTATGCAACATGGGTACTCCTTGGATAAGGAATTGATTTTTTCATCCAACGAGTACTCCCGCTCGAAATTTGAGTAAAAAATTTTGTAGATAAGTTGAAAATACGAGTTGAAAAAGTAATTTTATTATTTTATTATTTTTTAACTTTTTTACCCTTTTACTTAGAAAAAGGTGAATCATCCCCATGGTTGATATAATCATCTTGAATCCTATTGGTTCTTATAAAGTTTATTTTTGTTGTACATTTTTCTTAGGAGGCCCATTTTAGACCTCAAAATTCCCCTAATGCATGCCCCTTCACTTCAAACAAGTGTTGTCCCCAACATTTGACTAACGACTAGTGATTCTGCATGAATAAATCATATTACCATGTCACCTCTTCCACTGGTAGGTTCTTTTGTCTGATCAAGTGCTCCACACTTACTAGATTACTCAATGCTTAATACTTATTTGAAAGATTGTTTTTTATTCTAGTATTATTTTTCCTTCTTTATTTATCTCTGGTACACTTCCAGGATATAAATAAATAGCATGGTCATCATCTTGAGTAGGTGGAATACCCTTAAGATTTATTCCAAATAGCTTGGAAGGATTATTGATAACTTTGTGGAGATCCCTTGACATAGATGATATTGACGTTTGAACATTTAGTGAAAAAAATTTGTGCAGTTACACCCTGGTGCCTTTTTTTGAGTAGTTTTGTCATTCCATTACAGCTTATCACATTAGAGGATTTCTATTGGATACTTCTATGTTCATTTTCCTTGTATTTCAAGGTGTATGTTATGAAGAGATCTTCAAAATTAAAAGTCATTGTTCCCATTATAACCATTGGACCCATAATATGACATCAACACCACCCATTTGTATTACAATCATGGGTCTATCTAATAAATACTCCCCCATATTGAGCTTAATACTATGAAACTTCCCTAAATTTATGATATCTCCATTTGCAATCATTACTTGAAAATATGGTGTTGGATATACAAAACAATTGAGATCAAGTTTTGCTAATTTGTAATTGATAAAGTTATGGGTACTGCCAAAATCAATCAACATTGTTAAATTTTTATTTTTTATATATCCTTCTATCTTGAGGGTTTGTGGAGTATTGATGCCAACCAATGCATGATAGGACCTTGTTGGAGTAGTCTTTTCTAGCTCTAGATTTTGTTGCTATTTCAATTCTTAATCTTCTTCCTCTCCAAAGTCTATGTAGAATAATTTATTTTCATTGCACTTATGCCCCTTATTGTACTTGTTGACATAGTTGAAACATAGTCCCTTTGCTCTTGTTTCATCCATTCATCGAGGATTCAACCCTGTCGATTTAGGAGAGGGAGCATGCTCATTCTCTATAGTTATTAGTGATCAATTTTCTAATGACCATATTTTAATTACTTTCGACTTTTCTTGCTAGACTAAAAGCATGCTTTAGAGATTTAGGTTCAAAGAGATAGACCTCATGTCAGATTCTTTCCTTTAGAGTTCCCATAAATAGGTATAATAAATTATTTTTGAAATGTTCTTTACCGTGACTCAAATTTTGGAATTGTTGAATGTGCTTTGTAACAAGCCATTTTTGTTGAATATTTATCAATTTACTAAAAAATGTATTGCTCTTAATATCCCCATAATGTGCTATCATGTTATGAACCTTGCAGCTTAAAAATAATAAGAAACCAATAATAGTCTTCCTTGAGGGGGAAGCCTTATTTTACAATGAATACAATGTAGAAGATAATATTTGATGATTCTAAGACTAGGTCCCCTTAGTTTATATATATATATGTATATATATGAGACAAATGGTACATATATAATAAAATGGGACGATGAGAGGTTCTAACCTAGATAGCAATATAACAATAGAAATGTAATCACTCAATATCTAAGGCTTAATAAGGGGTTTTAGGGTTAAAATGAGACTTATATAGCGCTTAACATGCCTCTTCTCTTAAAAAAAGTGTTGTATTCAACACTTGACTATTTGTGATTGTTTTTGCATGAACACATCATATTCCCATATCGCTTATTCCATTGACAAGTTATTCTATTTGATGAGATAGTTAGTAATTGCTCAATTTCTTAGTTGCTTAGTCCTTGTTTCAAAGATTTTTTGGTTCTTCATTAATCTTTGATAAAATATTTTTCACTGGGATCTTGTCACTGATTACCTTCTTTAAGAAACAAACATGGAAGACTGGATGCATGCATGAATATTGAGGCAACTGCAATTTGTAATCCATACTTCCAATCCTCCATGACATCTTATAGGGGCCATAATAATTTGGTGCTAATTTATTGTACTTCTTTTTTTTCTTGAGGGAAATTTGTTTATGTTGTTGTAGTCTAACAAATACCCAATCCCCCACTTCATATCCCTTTCATTGTGATGTTGATATGCTTGTTGCTTCATATGATTTTGTGCCATAACTAAGTTGTCCTTTAGTTTGAGAACCTCTTGTTGGTGTTTTCTGTGGTCCTCTATTGTTTGAGTCTTTATAGTCCCTTTCAAAGGTGAGGCTAATATCCATAATGTTCCATAAACAATGACATTTTTGATGAGGTATAGAAGGATGTGTTGTACCACCTTTCTGTCAAGGGAAACCATTTGACCCATTGTGTCTATTTATTAGATGCAAAACAACATATATATCCTTCTAAACATTTATTCACAATCTCAGTTTTTCCATTAGATTGAGTATGGTAAGATGAGATATGATCCAATTAAGTATCGAAACAAGAAAATAATTCAACCCAAAATTTTTTTGTGAAATTTGGATCTCTGTCACTTACAATAATCTTTAATATTCCACATATATTTTCAGCTATATCCATGAACACTTATGCCAATGTACTTTCTTTAAAAGGATGAGAAAGAAAGAAAAAATGATAATAATTTTTCATTGATCTACCACTACCATAATGACACTCTTTCCTTCAGATTTGGATATATCTGTAATACAATTCATTGAAACTTCTTCCCAACATTTTCTTGGTATGGTTAATGGCTAAAGGAGCCCTATGGTCTTGATTGTTTCTCTCTTATTTTGTTGTCATACCACACATTCCACCACAAACTTTTTTACATCTTCTTTAAAACCTCCCCCAATAAAAATATTCCTTGATCTTATGGCATGCCTACAAGAACCATGAATGTCTATAGGAGACATGTGTAATTTCGAAAGGAACTTCTGTTTGAGTTGAGAATTCTTACATAAGTACAAGTGATATTGATACCATAACAAATCATTTTTCCACATAGTTTTTTTATTGCATCAGGGTCCTCCTATAGTTGTTGAATGATCTTGCATATCTTCTCATCTTGTTCTTCCACCCTGTTAGATTGTGGAATGGAAATTGTGCATAGTAAACCATTTGTGTTTTCCTTTCCGTGAGAGTGCATCTGTCACAATATTTTTTTTCCCTTTTTTTAGATAATTTCAAAGTCATAACCCAACATCTTTGTGACTCATTTTTTCTTATCTTTTGAAGAAAATATTTGCTCCAAGAAGTACTTTATATTATCCTCATCCTTTTTTAGTTTGAAGTGTATTCCTATTAAGTATGGACAACATTTATTACTTCCATGTACTAAATTAATTTGTAAAAATGGACCAACATATAGTAGGATACTTTTTCCTTTCACAAATCCATTGATACCATACATTTCGAACTTGTTCTAAAAACATTGATGCAATATTTACCTTTTTTAAGGATTCCATTTTGTGTAGATCAATGTATTGCTCTATTTATAATATCCATGTTAAAGGATCATTACCATCAAACTTCCTCATATCGATCTTCATAATTTAGTAGTTATTTGGTGTTGACATGAAGCCTTGATGATGCAGATCTTGGATTGAAAATTCATGATTATGGTTCTGTGATTCAATATTTTTTCTATCCAATTGTGATAAAATATTTCCCATAGGTGATTGAGTTCTAGCACAATGGTTCTCCTTATTTTCATGATTTCCCATGGTTCTCAATATCCCTTTTAGGAAGCCTCTCCAAGAGAATAGTTTCCATGACATTCATGGATTTTTGTATTTCTTCTTACTATCATTCATCTTATTTTCCATTTCATCCATAATTTCTCTTTTATTTTTTTCTTGAGAACTTTATAAATCCACCTTTTACAACATACTCATTAGAGGAAATTTCAGCCTTAACGTGCCCATGAAATTTTCATGTAATTTCCATTTCATAATATGTAAACCAATCAAATATTTTAAATTTAAAAAGAGGTACATGTAAATATTTTGGAGGGAAAATACAAATTATTATTTTTAATTGTATTTTTGGCTTATCTCCTTATAAGTTTACTCAAATTTCAAGTGTAGACACTTGTTGGATATGGAATTAAATTCCACATCCAACGAGTACCCATTATGTATAATTTTGAGAATACCCACACTAATAAAAAACGAAGATACATTAAAAAAATATGTTGAGCACATTCTTTTAATGTATCTTCAATTTTTATCAATGTGGGTCTTCTCAAAAGTATGCATAATGGGAACTTATTGGATATGAAATTTAATTCCACATCCAACAAGTGTATACACTTGAAATTTGAGTAGACCTATAAGAAGATAAGCCAAAAATACAATTAAAAAAAAGAAGTTTTTTTCTTTTCCCTCCAAAATTCAAACTCTTATTTTATTATTTTAACTATATTTTTCCTTAGGAGACCACTTTTAGGTTAAAATATTCTCTAATGACCAACCATTCCATTAAATTTCTTCTCTAATTGGAAGAAACTAAATTATAAGTCTTAACTTTCTTCATGAGGCCAAGATAAGCCCACAGGAGGTTTAATTGGTGTAGTAGCTTTCGTTGGAGACATTTTGGAAAATCATAATATTGCTCCTTTTTATCAAAACTTCATTAACATAAAAGAATTGTATCTTCTAATCAAAAGTTAGGTCAATTGTAAGTTACATACCTTTAAAATATTAATTTGGAGAATATCTAAATGGTTGAAAGTTTTCTTGATATATCTCCGAGATTTTAGCCCTTTTGAATCTGAAATTTTGGTTTGTAATACTTTGATATGTCTTCTCTACAATTCAATAGGTTTTACCACAATTTGATGTGCCAAGTGAAAGTTAGAGTAACTTTCCAAAAACTTGGTCAGTGGCCTCTTCCCACGATCAAATTTATAGTGTGCCAAGTGTCCAATTATTTAAATATAATTTTAAAATTGATACATGCGGTACTTTTGTATGTATATTGAGATCCCTAAAGTTTTTTCAGTTTGAAAAAATTTCCAAAAAGAATTTATAGCAAAAATACCAAGCTCAACTATTTAAAACTAATTTTAGGATCCTTCATAAAACCTATCTTCCACATAAAATGAAAATATAGAAAAACCAAATTCTAATATTTGAATTAGATGTTCTTTGAATTTATCCTCATATGGTCCAAGTTTCACCATTGAAGGCCCCCCAAAAAAAGTTATAAAAAAAATCTCAAACCGAGTTGTTTGAAACTAATTTTATGAGCATTTAGGAACCCTAACTTCCATTGAGAATGTGTCTGGTAGTATAACACAACAAGATTCAAAATTAAAATTAGATGTTCCCCAGGAATTTCCCTCAATATGGTCCAAGTTTCACCATCTGAAACCTAAAAAAAAACGAGTTATAATAAAAATGCCAAGATGACCTATTTAAAGTAGAAAAACATTAGGATCATGAGCTCTTATACCAAATCTTATGAACCTTACACCTTAAAAATGTTAAGAAACCAATAATTAAAATTCTCTTTGAAGGGAAACCTCCTTTTACAATGAATATAATGTACAAGACAATATTTGATGATCCTAAGATTATGCTTCCTTAATGTGTGTGTGTGTGTGTGTGTGTGTGTGTGTGTGAGAGAGAGAGAGAGAGAGAGAGAGAGAGTACAATTATAGTAAAATGAGACCATGATATGTTTGATCCTACATAGCAATATAACGATAAAAATGTAATTACTCAATATCTAATACTTAATAAGAGGTGTTAGGATTAACACGTAATTTATATAGAGATTAAAAAATATTATAATAATATGTGTAGTTGAATCATGAAATATTTAAGTAATTAAAATTGACATTGAAAAGTTTTATAAGAAAATTAATTGACGAATTAATTTAAAAACATTTGTAATTTTTAATATCATTTATTAATTCACTTATGGAGTATTATTGTAATGCATAACATTGAATTTTACAATGTTTAATTTACATATGAATTTAAATAATAGAATGAGTATTATTTTTGTTAAAAATTGAGATCGAGAGCAGAGAGAGAAATTGAGCAACACAAATCACTCACATTATAATTTTATTCATCACAATAGTTACATATATAGGACATAACACATTGACTTCGACACATCTAGATTATGACTCCAAATAATTACATATGAATCAACATCTTCTAGACCGACGCTTGAGAACTCACAATGAAAAATAGACATGACATGGAAGCATTACTTCCAAAAGCCTCCCTTAATGCTTAAATGGAACTTACATTGAGAACACATATTGCAACAATAAGGATAATATTTGTTTGGTTGTATCTTCATCAACACTCAAATCCACTCTGGAATCTTGCAAAAAAACTCTTTCTTAACCACTACATCTTCAAGTTGACACTTGAACTCCATTAAAACATAATTTTCTCTGACCATCGTTGATGAAACTTATAAAATTAATGCTTCTTGACTACCTCGAATAATAGCCTAGATACTGAATATCTCTATGGACATGCTTCCATCCTAGTAGTATGCACCGAAGTACATACATCTAGTTATATAGGTAAGTTGTTTATGTACTGAGTTTATCCAACAATCCATTATACAACTGACCTTTATGACATATACACTTACATAAATATGAAGAGAACCTATAAATAATGTTATTAAAGTGCCAAAGAACAACAAGACACATTAGAATATAATATAATTAACATAACGAAGTCAATGATGTGTTCTCTCAGCACCAAAGAATGTCGAGAACCATTAACTTGAAATATGTTTATTTGTTCATTGGTTTTTATTTCAATTTTAGAAATAAAATCATAATAGCTTTGCACACCAATTTAATTGAACAATAGTAAAGAAACCCAACGAACACCAATCTTCTACACATCACCAAAAAAATATAATATTCTGCTACTACAATGTTTGCTTACATCAAATACATCAACAAGGGAGATGTCTTAACTGTCTTGATTGATATACCCACTTAAGTGTATTCAACAAGTGTTGCAAGAGGCTCTTTCGAGACTATACATTTGAGCACAATGACACAACTTATTGTTTGAAACTTTGATTGCTCGAAGGGGATCCGCAAAGCACAAATCCATGACTCTTTGGACACAAGATCAAAAAACTTGAATTAGATGGGAGATCCACATCTCTCAACGTTGAATTCTGCAGACTTATGAAAGGAAGTTGTGTGTATTACTTTGACCAATTTCCGTGACTTAGGACCATGCATATGGATTGTATTTTGGCTTCAAAAAAACACATAGTAAATTTCTCAAAAATTTGCAGGAACAACCGACAATTCTCCATGAGCCCGTAGCGACCTAAATCTACGAAGTAAGATTCACAATGAATCCCATATGAGACACTGTCAACTACGTCAAACACAACGTTTTCCCTATGATTGATCCATGTATGTAATATCCATTTGTTGTGAACACAAACATATTGCACCAATGACAGATCACTTGATCATGATTCCATTGGTTCTTCTATCTCATCTTGAATTGCAAGAGTATTTTCGTTTAAATCCATTTTCTATTAAAAATATAAAGAAATGTCTATCACATTTTCTTGGTTTAAAAATGCTACGTAGTGCTGCTTCAGATCTCACAGAACCCAGGGTATCCATCTCTGATGCAAGAAGTCACAACGAGTAACATGATCAAGTAAAAAAAAGTTTTGGTGCAGATATTTCGCCTCCACAGAAGCAAAAAATGAGATTTGCCTCCATCTACAAGAAGCCTCGGTAGATCCACAAATTAGTACTCGACGATCCATCCTCCGACGAACGCCCATCAGTTGATTCTTACAATTGTGATATTTTGGTCTAACAGTGTGATGTGAAGACCTGAAAATGTGTGGTGAATCACTAGGACATGTGCAAGAATGAGATATGATTCGCCTCCACACCACATTTCGATCTTGGCTCAGGTATGACAACAACTTCTGAAAAGCCCTAGCCTTTTCCGCAACGAAGCCCACTTCCAAATATGCAACGTATGAAAATGTCACTTGATTCTCTGAACAACATAAATTATCCAATGCTATCAGATGACAAGAAACACACACATCACATAGAAATATCACACAAAACACACAAGAAATAGAATGCAATAATCTACTCTTAATATCTACACACTAATCCCACGAATCAAACCTTAAATCTCTCCATTTTCTTGAGCCCTCTCATGAGAGAGTCGGGATCAAATGAGCTTTGATACCATGTTAAAAATTGAGATCGAGAGCAGATAGAGAAATTTCACAACACAAATCACTCAAATTATAATTTTATTCATCACAACAGTTACATATATAGGACATAACACATTGACTTCGACACATCTAGATCATGACTCCAACTCATTACATAGGAATCAACAACTTCTAGACTGATACTTGGGAACTCACAATAACAACTATACATGACATGGAAGCATTAATTCCAACAATTTTATATAAAATTTATGAATGATTGATTGAGAAATACTTTAATATAAAAGTATTTTAAAGAAACTTAAATAAATACCACTCTTTTTTTTCAAGTAAGGAAAAACTTAAATTATTTAAGATACTGGCTTAGTCTATTTTGATACCATCTCTAATGATACAATCTTTAATATAGAGTTACATCATTACATCATTATGTGTGAATGGAATATTTATTTTTAACTATATTATTATGTACAAACAAAACTCTGTTATGGGTAAAAATGCGAAGCTGGGTTACACTTTCGTGAGAAATGCGTTCGAAAATTTCATTTTCCCAATAGTTCGGTAGAAATTTTAGGAAGTTCGGCCGAACTTTTAGAAATTTTGGCCAAAGTTTTGAAATTAATTCGGCCGAAATGTTTATGCTGTTCACATTGACGGTGTATTGACTGCGTTGGTAAACAAATTTTTGGCCGGAGAAAGGAAAAACGGAAACAAAAGTTCGACCGAACTATTAGTTCATTCAGAATATTAGTTCACCCGAAATTTTTGTTATAAATATACTGGCCCCCAGACCGCAAAAAGTTTTTGGTAAGTTTGTTTGTTACCGTTGCACTGTCTTGTTGTGTTTTCGAGCTCTGTTGATGTCTCGCTATGTTTTTGAGCTCTGTTGTTTGTTACTATCTCCTTGTGTTTTCAAGCTCTGTTGTTTGTTACTGTCTTGCTGTGTTTTCGAGCTCTATTACTGTCTCGATGTGTTTTTGAGTTCTGTTGCTATCTCTCTGTGTTTTCAATCAATGTATTAGGTGTGTTGCGTTGTTGCAGGGGATAGGAGGGGAGAAAGCGAAGGTGTGAAGGTAAGGTAAATCTGTTATTTTTTTGTTTATGCTTTTTTTTTGTTTTTTAAATCTAATTTTCAGTTTTTTCTGTTTGCAGGTTTTGTGTAGGTTCTGATCCGCGTCCTCGGCATTCTCTGCCTACTCTACCTGCTGAGTGTGTGCTTTCTCGTTGTCTCCTCGTCTACCTCCTTGGCGTGCATTGTCTATTTCTAGGTATGGCTCTTATGGGCATTTTTTTTTTTAGATGCATGTGAATTTATTCTCAAGAAATTCAATTTCTTCCAAGCTCCCATCTTGCCTAACCTCATAACCATAACCAACAGAATTGTTAACCGCACTTGGTTATTTTCCACCAATCCCTCTATCTGCTATGAATATGATTCATAGCCCGGAAGCACTAACCTCCCTATTTGCATTCTTCAATGTGTTATTACATTAGATACAAATTTTACTGAAATTAGAAAATAAGAACGAAATTAATACAAAAATAGTGTATAATTAGGCGCAAAAGTGAATGAAGATGCCTAACTGCTATGAAATAGCCCGGAAACACTACCCTCCCTATTAGCATTCTTCAATGTGTTATTACATTAGATACAGATTTTTCCGAAATCAGAAAATAAGAATGAAATTAATAAAAAAATAGTAAATGCGAATTTATTCAATCTAAAATAACCTTCTTCACTGAAGCAATGTTTTTTGTTGTTGTTTAAATCTATCCTGCTTCCAGATTGGGACTATCCTCCTGCTTAAGAGAATTAATATCTGTTTCTGTCTCTGCACTTAGCTTTTCTTATCCTCATTTTATATTAGCAAGCACTTATATCTATCCTACTTCCAGATTGGGACTATCCTCTTGCTTAAGAGAATTAATATATGTCTCTGTCTCTGCACTTGGCATTGCTTATCCTCATTTTATATTAGCAAGCACTTATATCTATCCTGCTACTAGATTGAGACTATCCTCTTGCTTAAGAGAATTAATATTTGTCTCTGTCTCCGCACTTGGCTTTGCTTATCCTCATTTTATATCAGCAAGCACTTATATCTATCCTGCTTCCATATTGGGACTATCCTCCTTCTTAAGAGAATTAATATCCGTCTCTGTCTCTACACTTGGATTTTATTATCCTCATTTTATATCAGCAATCACTTATATCTATACTGCTTCCATATTGGGACTATCCTCCTTCTTAAGAGATTTAATATCTGTCTCTGTCTCTGCACTTGGCTTTGCTTATCATCATTTTATATCAACAAACACTTATATCTATCCTACTTCCAGATTGGGACTATCCTCATGCTTAAGAGAATTAATATTTGTCTCTGTCTTTTCACTTGGCTTTGTTTATCCTCATTTTATATTAGCTGTTGGTGTCCGGATATGAACAAAATTCAACCCTTTCTCCACATAAATTATCATCCCGAGGGCATTAGTTATTTCAAGACTAACGACAAATTTAATGCAGATACAAGCACATGACCTATTGTAAATCACATGTTTAATCCATAACACACAAACCACTGCAAAAACAATTAAATAAACTGTAGAATTTAAAGGGAATTCACAACAATTAAAATTAAATTGTAACAACAGTAATAAAATCACACTAAATCATAAAAAATGCAAGAAATAAAGATGCAAAACCTGATAAGAAGAGTGGGCCCAACTCTCTAATCAGGGCTGCGGTAAACTCACGAACTATAGAAGAAACAACAAGCTGCTGTGCATTCAATTAATGATAAAAGAGATTTGTTACAAGGTCTGTATGTAAAAAGATTAACCCCGATTCATAGCTCGTAGGCCCCCTTTATACAAATGTCCTATAATCCTCGATTCCCCTAAGCAACCCCATAGTTACAAAAATACATCTTGTTACAACGACAACCTAGTTTCCTAGAAGGAAACCATAAAAAGGCCTGAAATGGCACTGGTACAAACAAGTTTGTTACGATGTAACAAAAAATAAGGAAAACGCTGGAGATGATGGGTTGCTCCTCGACTCACAGCTGTAACGCTCCTGTTTTAGCCAAATCTGAAGAAATAACAGAGTTAATATGTAAAAAAGTAAAACCTCCATGAAAAATATTTCATTAATCAAATATCCCATGAAAGATAAGAAAAAGGGTTTTACCTCATGCGTTTAAGGATAATTGTGGTAGAAAGAGATAGAAATATAGGGTAAAATGGGAGAGGGAAGTATACAAATCCGATACCCAACATCTCCCCCCAATTGGTCTATCTGCATGTCCTCATACATCTCGTCGTCTCCTCAGATCCGGATTGGACCGACTGTGATCGATATGAAGTTGTGTAAGGTCATATTCTGCAGCCATTTCAGTTCCTGGTGGCTTATATCCCTCTATCAAAATGACATCCTTCCACCAGTCTGGATCAAAGTTGTATGCAGGAGTATATCGCTCGACTGGCAACCAGAGAAGGGGAAATTGAAACCTTAAGCCCATCCATATGACCCCAAAAGTATGAATGCATGCCACGAAACATGGCATTCTCTCTAAAGCCCATGCAAAGTTGGGTGCCCCAAATGGTTCTTTTTCTCTGATGGTTGAGGATGACAACATCCACCTTTTCTGACAACTGTCCAGTGCTTCCTTGCGAAAGATCGTAATCTAGCCAACACATAGGTCAGCGCACCATTTCTGGGTTGCCAAAATGTGTTCTTTATAGCCCTCAATCTGTAGAAATTTATAATGCTTGTTATAAACGTTTGAGGACTGACCATGCTCTCTTCTCATCATTAATGGCCTTTTGGCTTGATTTTCTTCAAATGTATTCCATGCCTTTCTCCACTTAATCTGATTGATGGTGTAAGAGGTGAAAGCTCTTAAATAGATGTCCCCCACGAATGGAACAGGGTTAAAGGACTGATCATGCCTTAAGTAATACCCATGCATGTAGAGCTCGCACATTAGGTGTTGTCCTATGATATCATGAATTTTTAAAATACGGAGAAATTGAATGGGGTCCTCAATTTCATACCAAATCTCCTTACATATACTTTCAAGACAAAGAAAATAAATTGTTCGTGAAGGAATAAGGCATAGCTATGTGAAGGAGGTCTGCAGGCCATTACCTACTATGCTAGGGAGAACATCTTCTCCTTATCTGTCTTCAACAATTGCACTTGTTCTTCCAATTCCTCTATTCTGGCCTTATGTTTGGCCTGCTTCAGTCGCGACTTGTATAGCTGATCCATGTACCCTGTGATGACTCTAGCAGCCTGTTCTCCAACCCTAGATGTTTCCTTTTTATGGTCGCTCGCAACAGACTTCCACTTCTGGATCTCAGCGGCCAATACAAATCCTCGACCCTCAAACAATTCTTCAATCGGGCCAGTCTGGGTAGCTGCAGTGGAGACCTCAATTTTCGGCTTTATTTCCCTCCATTTGTAGATTTTTACCTTCCTTTTCAGCCGAGAAACTTGATTTTTCAAATCCCGAACCTCCCTTTTTAGTCTCATGGTTTCACTAAACTGCAACTGATACTTCTTCTTGAGAGGTAACCCTCTTTTCTCACACTGTTCAACCCATTGGACTGTTTAATAATAAACTCAGTTTCTGGGCCTATGACAGGCTCAAGAGGTGGCAGAATGTTGCCAGTATTCTTAGCGAATTCTCTTGACAAACCCTTCTAGTTGGGCTCCCTATCTCCAGGGGTTTCTTCCTCTATGTTCTTTCTGGGAACTTCTGCCATCTGGTCGACAATTTCATTGACCACTCTGTGTTTCGGTGTTTCCACAGGAAATCTGTCTTCTTCGCGAGCTTCTAAGTGTTCTGGTTCGGTAGTGGCCGGGCTGATCTTGGCCGTGTCAACAAATTTAAGCACTGGGGGAAAAACTACTTCCTATGTTAGTCGTTTGGGCGAGCGGAATCCCCTTGCTCCTCTAGGCATCATGGAATGGAACAGAGAGCGGGGCAGAGACTTATCATCCTCAATTCTGGCTTGAACTGGAACTTCACGCATTATTACCTCAACCAGGGTCGATTCTGGTTCTTGTGGAACAACATCAATTCCGAAACTTATTTCCCTTCTATCCTCTCACTCTTTGTTCACCATTTCTTCTTCTAGTGTCGATACTAGTTCTTGTGGGATAGTATCGACCTCCTGGTTCATTTCTTCTCTACCTTCCTGTTCCTCATGAATTGCCTCTTTTTCCATAGTTGGTACCAGTTCTTGAGGAAAAACATCAATTTCATAGGTTTAATCCTCCTGTCTTAGCCGAATTGGGGGTGGTTCTTGTGTAGCACCCCTACCTGTATCAACTTCCATATCTGTTTGGGCAGGTGATGCTGTTTCTTGCAAAACAACATCACTTACCACTACTCTATCCGTAATTTGACTCCTTTGTTTTTCATTGACAAAATTCGATGACTGTATAACAATATCAACTTCCTGCACTATGTTCATAACTTCTTCCTCTGTGGTCTCTTCAAGCAGAGCTGGTTATTGTGTGGCAGCCTCAGCTGTTCCGCCAATTACCTCCTCCATTCCCATTTCTTCTTCTGTGGGCTTTTCAAGCGAGGCTGGTTCTTGTGTGGCAGCCTCGGGTGTGCCGCAAATTACCTCCTCCATTCTCATTTCTTCAGGTTCCTCCTGATCAACCATCATCTCTTCTTCCTCGGGTTCCTCCTGATCAACTTCCATTTCCATTTCCTCGGGTTCCTCTTAGTCAATTCCCTCCAAATTTTCTACTTCTGCCAACACAGCCGGAGAGACTGGTTCTTCTTCTATAGCGGCAATAATGGCTGCCACTTATTCTTCTGAGGACTCACAAAATTCCACCGAGGAGACCTGAAGCCTGTTTATTGCATGCATGACCATTAATTGCACCAAACCATGAAAGCACTGTCGGCATTCAGCACGAACGCCGAGCAGCCTGTGCCATATGCTGTAGCTGTTTCAATAGGAAGAAGGGCATTTTCAAGGCATGTACCTAAGCCTGTGGAAATCGAAGGTTTGTTAAAATTTTAAAATGATACTTGAAGAGAGTTGTGGCTCGACCCTCACAGGTTATGTATTTTATTACAAAACTACAACTTCGTTCCAAGGATACGGCACAGTTCGGCGCTCGTATCATCTGCCCATTTGAATACACTTTCGCCTACCTACAAGAAAAATTCGGGAAATTCTGGGAGAGAAACTTTCCGAGCAAACCTTTGCTGCCCCTGCTGTCTTAGCCTGCTAACCTTTGCAATTACCTCCTTTGTGGTAGGAACTTCCAAAACTTTTCCCCGCGAGTATTTCTCC
Source organism: Pinus albicaulis (assembly GCA_034641835.2). NCBI lineage: Eukaryota > Viridiplantae > Streptophyta > Pinopsida > Pinales > Pinaceae > Pinus > Pinus albicaulis. Next base: position 1,240,240,630 of record CM076583.1, on the reverse strand, counting down.
TCTAAATTGAGTGCGAATTCCATTATGATTCCTCCATAAAACCCCTGTAATTTGTCAAAGTAGGTATCCCACCCTACGTCGACAAAGACTTGCCATACCTCTAGATTGCTGCGGAGTGAAGCTATGTTTTCAGGTTCATGCTGCACAACCAGCCCACCCATACTGTGGAGACTTGTAGCAGCACTTCCTGTAACAACAGACCGTTGAGTGAGGTGGTGGATACCAAATTCGAAGAAACAACATGGTGAAAATAGAGAGTGGTAACGGTAAATACAGACGGTAATTCTCATAAACCGAGAAAAATCATAAAAGAATATGGTAAGTCTGGTGAATAAAAGTAATAATTGTTTCGTATAAAGTGGACGAGACATCTTATGGATCCCAATACGTATTAAATGATGATACCACATGTTGATGGGAATCGTAAGGTGTACCATGAACGGATTGTCATACTGATTTATGAGGCAATTATTACGCCGTCCTTGACTATGACGGTACCCTCCGCCCAACTTAAAGTTTTTCCATCTGCAGCATTAAGATCTTCACATGGGATATTTAATTAAATCAGTAAAAGTCACATGGAGGCGTACCTGACAGCCTACCTGGACGATGTGACGGTTGGTAGGATGACGGTGCAGTAATGATGTGGATTGGAGTAACAGAAGTACGAATAACAACATCCGGAGTAATAACATCTGGTGTAATACCATCGAGTAGCAGCATTGGAGTAACGACATCCGGTGTAACAACATCGAGTAGCAGCATCCAGTGTAGCAGCATCGAGTAGCAACATCGGAGTAACAATAGTGCGAGTAGCAACATCCGGTGTAGCAGCATCGAGTAGCAACATCGGAGTAACAATAGTGCGAGTAGCAGCATCAAAGTAACAACATCAAGTAGCAGCATCAAAGTAACAACAATGCGAGTAGCAGCATTAGAGTAACAGTATCGAGTAGCAGCATCGGAGTAAGAGCAGTGCGAGTAGTAGCATCCAGTGTAATAACATCGAGTAGCAGCATCAGAGTAACAGTAGTGCGAGTAGCAGCATCCGGTGTAGTAGCATTGAGTAGCAACATCGGAGTAACAGCAGTGCGAGTAGCAACATTCAGTGTAGTAGCATCGGGAGTAACAACATCGAGTAGCAGCATAGGGAGTAACAACATCGAGTAGCAGCATCGAAGTAACAACAGTACGAGTAGCAGCATCAGGTGTAGCAACAACTGATACTTTGGAAAAAATTTCTTTGATTTTTACTCCTTAGTAGTAACTCCTGCAAAAATACAATAAGATAAACAATATAATTCTTTATTATTTTATTATATATATATATATATATATATATATATATATATATATATATTTTCATAATTTTAATTATTTTTATTTATTTATAACAAGGGTGCAGAGGAAGGATTCTCTGCGTTGATGACCTTCAAACCAGATTTCTCAGAGAGTTGTTTAATAAAAGCATCCTTAGAGGCTGAGTGGTGGTATAGTCTCAGGTGATGTCCATTGACTATAAATGAAGCACGTGTATCATCAATTGTGACTAGCCTAACTATTCCATTATCAAATACAACGTCCACCTCGTAAGGTCCCATCCAATGAGTGCAAAGATTCCCCTTAAAATCCTTAAAACGGGAGTCATAAAGTAGTGCCCAATCTCCACTTTGAAACACCTTATTTTTAATAAACTTATCATGCCATTTCATTCTCTGCTAAGGAGCAGTTCGCTAGACATCCATTGAATGGATTTCATCAAGTTCATTAAGCTGAGCTAGTCGGTGTTTCTGGGCATCTAATAAATCTAAACAAACTTCCAGAGTTGTTCTGAGCATACTAATTTCAAATTCTATTGGAAACAACGAGGATTTCCCATAAAACAACTCGAATGTTGAAAACCCGGTTGTATTCCGCCATGTTGTTATGTACGCCCAAAGAGCTTCCAGGATCTTCTGAGCCCAATCCTAATGATGGTATGCCACAATTTTTGTCAAAATATTTTCCAATGCCTTTTTCGTGCTTTCCACTTTTCCATTTTCCTGGGGGTGGTATGGAGATGTCACTCTGTGCTTGACCCCATATTTCTGCATGAGCTTTGCTATCTTGTGTGATGTGAATTGTGCTCCTCCATCTGAAACAATCTCTCTTCGAGTACCGTAACGAGAAAAAATTTCTTCAAATAGAAAATATGAGACCACCTACTCTGTTGCTTTCGCAACAACTTTGGCTTCCACCCACTTAGTCACGTAATCAGTACAGACCAAGATGTGGAATTTTTGCTGGGAGGGTGGGTTAAAAGGTCCAACGAAGTCAATACCCCTTTCTCAAAAGGCTCGAGGACTACCTATGACTTCAAAGGCATTTCATCAGCTCAACCAGGTTGCCCCATACGTTGGAAACTATCACACCTCCTAACATAATTACAAGCATCACGAAAAATGGAAGGCTAGAAATATCCCATTTGTAGCACCTTATGGCCTGTTCTTTTGTCCGCAAAATGCCCTCCACAAGGGCCATCATGGGCAGTTTTCAATACAATGCCGGATATTCTTATCTACTCCTGTAGGAAAAAGTTGCCCTGCCATCCAAGAATATTGGGCACTATGATGAATAATCTTCCGTTGTTCCCTGTATGAAAAATGAGGATGCACTTTCCTTGTAGCAAGATAATTAACAATATCTGCATACCACGGAGGTTTATTAGAAACTGCAAAAATATGTTCATCAGGAAAACTATCTTCTACAGGTGTGCATTCATCATTGTTATCCATTCTAGATAGGAAATCAACTACTATATTATCTTTTCCTGGCTTATCTACTATTGTAATATCAAATTCTTGAAGCAATAGTAACCATCTTGTAATACAGCCAGGAGTAATAGCCAGGAGTAATAGGTTTATTCATCAAATAACTGATTGTTGCATGATCAGTATGGACAACAGTAGAATACCCGGTGATGTAGTGCCATAACTTATTGAAAGCATAAATGACAACCATGAATTCCTTTTCTGTCACCGTATAATTTAATTCAGCAGAAATTAAGTTCTTGCTGACATAGTAAATTTCATACAGTGTTTTGTCTACCTGTTGTCCTAAAATAGCCCCTACTGTTGTCTGAGAAGAATCTGTATGAATTTGAAATGGTAATGGCCAATCAGGTCCTCGGAGGATTGTAGCCGTCCACACCAGCCCCTTAATTTTTGTGAAAGCTGTCTCACAATCTCCAGTCCACAAAAATTCTACATCTTTTGTTAGCAATTGAAATAGTGGGTGTGCTATTTTAGCAAAATTTTCTATAAAGCACCTATAGTAACCAGCACAACCAATAAATATACGTACCTGTGTGGGTGTTTTGGGTACCATGGAGTGTAATATTACCTCTACTTTAGCCGAATCAACTTGAATTCCATCAGCTAAGAGAAAATTTCCCAGTACTACTCCTTCTTCCCTCATCATATGGCATTTAACTGTACTCAAAGATACATGGGTCTGTTTACATATTTTGAGTACTTTCTCTAAATTTTCCAATCCTTCCTCAAATGAGTTTCCATATGGAGTAAAATCATCCATATAGATTTCAACGCTATCATCAATCAAATCATAAAATATTCCCAAGATTGCCCTTTGGAAGGTAGCGGGAGCATTACACAGGCCAAATGGGAGGACCCTGTATGCGAAGGTTCCCTAAGGGCATGTAAAAGTTGTTTTATCCTGGTCTTTTGGGGCTATCTGCATCTGGTTATATCCATTGAATCTGTCTAGGAAGGAAAATAACTTCTTCCCAACCAAGGTATCCAGGACTTGGTCAATGAATGGCAAAGGAAAATGGTCTTTTTGTGTTGCCTTATTTAGTTCCTTGTAATCTATACAAATCCACCATTTACCATTCTTTTTGGGAACAATAACTAGCAGGGATACCCATTGGCTATCTGAGATGGGGTAGATGAATCCTACATCCAATAATTTTTGCAATTCTTCCTTGACAATGTTTTTGAGAGCAGGATTCATCCTTCGTTGAGGCTGTCTTACAAGGCGGAAATCTTTCTTAATATAAATATGATGAGTGCATGAGTTAGCAGGGATACCCTTCATATCGGTATAATCCAAGGCAAAAGCTTCTTGATGATCTTGAAGGACTTTCAAAAGTTGTTTTGTCTGAGATTCGGACAGGTTTGGGTTGATATTAAGTGTTTTCCTTGGTTCAATCTCAATTGGAGTACTATCATGGGATGATGTTACAAGAATGTCTTCAATTTCATCTTCTAGTTCAATGTTTTCCTGTGTCTCACAACTCATAGAAAATTCTAGAATATGTTGAGTTGAATCAGAAACAGAACTGGAATCATTAATAAAAGCGTTAATGGCATCATCTTCAGTTTCTGTTTTAAATTGAAGGGCGTGCCCAATAGTGAGGACAAGTCTAACATCTTCATTTTTAGGTTCAGGCTCTTCTACAGGTAGAGGTTTCTGACTGGGTAATGATTTTTCAGATGGGCTTGGTTCTGCAGGAGGATAAAGCTTGATATTCTTTGTAATTGTCCCATTCGATACAATCATGTGCCGAGATCGACGCCCTATGTAGGCATTTGTAGTTGCAAGCCAGGGTCTTCCTAGGATCAATGGGTGACCACCTACTGAAGATCGGGTTTGTAATATAAGGAGGTCCACAGGGTAATGCCACGAGTCTACTGAAATGATCACATCCTCTAATGTCCCCACTGGTTTAATTGTGGATCTGTACGCAAGCTCCAGGATAATAGGGGTTGGTTTAATGTTTCCAAGTCCTAATGTGTTCATTGTTTCAACAGTGATAATGTTAATGGCTGCTCCCAAATCTACCAGTATGTTCGGGATTTCAACCCCATTAATATGTACTATTAGAATCGGGTTTCCAGGGTTTTTGTATTTTACAGGCACAATTTTTCCTAGCATGATATCAGATAGTCTTCCCACTACATGAATGGTTAATGGATCCTTAGGTTTCCTCCCTGGTTCTTTGAGCAGTATTCTTTCAGAGTTTTTGCGTATATAGGTACATCCCTCATAGCTTGTAACAGGGGTATTTTAACAAAGAGATTCTGCAGCTCCCCTAGGAAGTAAAATTCTTCTTGAGGGTTTGGCTTACTCAAGGTCAATCTTTCAGGGTATGGAGGAGAATTTAAATGACCTTGAATAGGAACAGCTTGGGAAGGTGTCTGATTTATTACGTTTTGATCTGAATTCTCCCTCACTGTTCTTTGTTCTGGTTTTGTATCTTCACTGTCAAATTGTTCTGTAATAATGGGCGAAGTAGGTGCATTTACTACCCGACCAGACCGTAGATTTATTTCATTAAGTCCCGCAGTAGAAACGTTGTAAGACAGAAGGTTCAAGGTGTTTTTTTGTTGGACCCCTTTATTGTTCGGATTCGGGTTGGGTTGGATAGGAAGCTGGGGCCTAATGGATGGGTTTCCTGGGGGTGCATTGGAAGGCAACTGAAGTTGTTGTCAAGGCATAGGCTGAGGAAACTGTCCAGTAGGAGAGGGTCCATGCTAGGTCTGATTCCATGAAGGATTCGGACTGGCTTGAGGAACCCATTGTTGCCAAGGGGGATACTGATATTGAGACCACATGGCTGAAAATGGTGCAGATTGGGGACCCATATTAAAATTGTTAAAGTACTAAGATGGGTCCTGAATCATACCTGGATTCATAGTTGGTGGTAGATGCTTCCATGGCTTCTTTTGCCCCATGAAGTACAGCTGGTCTACCACGTTTTCTTCACTTGCTCCTTGGAAAACTGCTTTCAGCCTGGGCAAGGAAGGACACGAACTGGTCGCGTGAGTCTATTCACAGATTGCATAGGCTTCCACCATGTTCAACGGGCAATCCTTCAAAGGGTGCTTCTTTTTTCACTGCGGGAAGAATATGGCCATGTTTTTTTCCAACTCCATCTGCTTCTGTTTTGCATGTAGTGTGTCCATCTGGGCTAAAAGTGTGGTTAGAATATCGGTCCTTAGATTGTCTAATAGATTTCCAATCTTTTCTTTTGTGAGCCCTCCACCAAAATTCTTTGATGACCGAACCCCTTGCCCACTCCTTGCAACCCCCCGTGAACACTTAATACAATAATCAAAGATAGTTTCGAAGTTTTCTTTCGAAATATTCCCTTTTCCTACTATATTCAAAAGTTGCAGAGAGTCTTCCCTAAGTGCTCTGAGAAGAATGATCTTCAGAATGTCCTTGTCTAGGTCACTATGTCCGGACCTCTGCAATATGTATTTAAATCATTCTACACAGTCCTCCATATTTTCATCCTCTTTCTGTGCAAATTTAAAGATTTCCTCCTTAATGTCACATGACTTACAATAATCTTGGTATTTCTCCAAGAAAGCTTATTCCATTCCTTCCCATGAGGTAATCGTGCTCCCTCCTAAACCCATGAACCATCTCAGGGCCGTCCCCTTTAGGGTAGCAGGAAATATCTTCAATTTCTGGGCATCAACAATATAGTCATATCCACGACAAATAATATCAAATTCAAAAAGGAACGTGTCAGGGTCTTCAGAAGAAAGCCCATGGAAACTAGGCAAGGCTGTTAAAGGGATAGGTCTCATTGGTGCATCACCTGTAACATTTCCGATGGGAAAATCAATAGAGGAACTTACAGGTGCCATAAATACCCTCCAATACTCACTTGGAATTTCGACTGGTTCTGCAGCTGGTATTTGGAGTGATTCAGTGGTAGAAGGTTGCACCGCGCTACCCTTGTCCTTTGGTGACTTAAAAACTTTCAAGAATTCTTTCACCAAATTAGAATCGTTTGATTCAGCTGTAGGAATTTTTATAGCGCTGCCTTGGTCTCGTGGGTATGAAAACCCTTTTAGAGGTTTTTATTCCCAGTTAGAGTTGCTCAATTCTTCTGATCCCCTACTTTCCACTTCTTCCCCTTCTGCTGCGGATAAGGATATCTGCTCCATTGATACCCTGTTTATTAAATCTTCTGTTGTAGAAAGAACACCTTCTGGTACCGTGGATGGCACTAGTTGCTCCACAGACTGCCCTTCGGACTTCGTCTGAACCCTAACCCTAACAACAACATGGGACGATGCCTCAGGTCTAGATTTTTCAATAATTTCCTGAATGTATGTCTTCCTTCCTAGATCCTTCCCCTTCTTTGGGGGTCTTCCTCTGCCCCTCTTATTCAGATCCGTTTTCATACAAATTGTGAAGAGGGTTCATCAAAGTAACTACAATCTCTTAGGACCCGGAGCAGGACAAATAACTTCCTCCCCGGGACGAGAGAATAAATTCAAACAAACAATAGAAAGAAGAAAGAAAATAAATTGGAAAATCGAAAAAACAGGAAAATTGAAGTCTAGGACCTGAAGTAGGGAAATCACATACTCTCCTCAAGACGAGAAATTGGCCCAAAGAAAAGAAAAGAAAAACGGAAAATTGGAAACTATGCCCAGGACTTAGAGTAGGGTTTCAAAATACCTTCCCCAAGACGAGGGGTTAATTTTAATGAAAAAAAACAGTATAGAGCAGAAAAAAAAAAAAAACAGCATGCTATGCTCAGGACTTGGAGCAGGGTAATAACTGCCCTTCCCCAAGATGAGAGATCAATTCTACAGAAAAATAAAATAAAATACAGGAAAGAAAAACACAAAGCACTTACACTCAAGACTTAGAGCAGGGCAATAAATTCCCTCCCCTAAGATGAGAGATTGACCCTTAGATCTGTTGCAGATCCTGCTCTTGCACCTGTTAGCCTTCCCCGACAACAACACCAAAATGTTGGTGTCTGGATATGAACAAAATTCAACCCTTTCTCCACATAAATTATCAACCCGAGGGAATTAGTTATTTCAAGACTAATGGAAAAGTATATACAGATACAAGCACATGACCTGCTGTAGATCACAGGTTTAATTCATAACACATAGACCACTGCAACAACAATTAAATAAACTGCAGAATTTAAAGGGCATTCACAGCAATTAAAAGTAAACTGTAACAACAGTAATAAAATCACACTAAATCATAAACAATGCAAGAAAGAAAGACACAACACCTGATTAGAAGAGTGGGCCCAACTCTCTGATCAGGGCTGCGGTAAACTCACGAACTACAAAAGAAACAAGAATTTTTTGTACATTCAATTAATGATAAAAGAGATTTGTTACAAGATCTATATATAAAAACTTTAACCGATTCCGGCAGGGCCCACTTTGCCTACAAATTTCTTTGAATCCTCGATTTAAGCATAATAACCCCATAGTTACACGTGTCTTGTTACAACGGCAACCTAGTTGCCTAGAAGGAAACCGTGAAAAGGCCTGAAATGGCACTGGTACAAACAAGTATGTTACACTGTAACAAAAAATAAGGAAAATGCTGGAGATGATGGGCAGTTCCTCGACTCACGGCTGTAATGCTTCTATTTTAGCCAAATCTGAAGAAATATAAGAGTTAATATGTAAAAAGGTAAAACTTCCATGACAAATACTTCATTAATCAAATATCCCATGGAAGATAAGAAAAATGGTTTTACCTCATGCATTTAAGGATAATAATGGTAGAAAGATAGGGTAAAATGGGAGAGGAAAGTATACAAATCCGGTACCCAACATCAGCAAGCACTTATATCTACCCTGCTTCCAGATTGAGACTATCCTCCTACTTAAGAGAATTAATATCTGTCTCTGTCTCTGCACTTGGCTTTTCTTATCCTCATTTTATATCAGCAATCACTTATATCTATCCTGCTTCTAGATTGGGACTATCCTCCTGCTTAAGAGAATTAATATCTGTCTCTGTCTTTGCACTTGGCTTTGCTTATCCTCATTTTATATCAGCAAGGAATTATATCTATCCTGCTTCTAGATTGGGACTATCCTCCTGCTTAAGAGAATTAATATCTGTCTCTGTATTTTCATTTTCTTTGCTTATTCTCATTTTATATTAGCAAGCACTTATATCTATCTTGCTTCCAGATTTGGACTATCCTCCTGCTTAAGAGAATAATTATTTGTCTCCGTCTCTGCACTTGGCTTTTCTTATCCTCATTTTATATCAGCAAGCACTTATATCTATCCTGCTTCTAGATTGGGACTATCTTCTTGCTTAAGAGAATTAATACCTGTCTTTGTCTTTGCACTTGGCTTTGCTTATCCTCATTTTATATCAGCAAGCACTTATATCTATCCTGCTTCCAGATTTAGACTATCCTCTTGCTTAAGAGAATTAATATTTGTCTCTGTCTCTGTACTTGTCTTTGCTTATCCTCATTTTATATCGGCAAGCACTTATATCTATCCTGCTTCTAGATTGGGACTATCCTCCTGCCTAAGAGAATTAATATCTGTCTCTGTCTCTGCACTTGGCTTTGCTTATCCTCATTTTATATCAGCAAGCACTTATATCTATCCTGCTTCTCAAGTCTCTATATAATTTTTCTAATTTGTCTGTATGTCTGTATTTACATAATTTTGTATAAAAAAATAATGATTAATTTGTTTGTATGTCTGCATTTACATTATTTTGTATTAGAAAACAATGATTTTTTTTTTCAATTAAAGAAATTCATTTGGAGTAGCTCTCAAGTCTATATAATTTTTCTAATTTGTCTGTCTGTCTATATTTACATAATTTTGTATGAGAAAACAATGTTTTTTTTTTTTTTCAATTAAAGAAATGCATTTGGAGTAGTTCTCAATCTATATATAATTTTTATAATTTGTGTCTATCTGTATTTACATAATTTTGTATCATTAAAACAATGATTTTTTTTTTCAATTAAAGAAATGCATTTGGAGTCATTTCTCCCATCAACTTTAAGGAATTTGCAATAAAATTTAAGGCATTTGCAATAAATGTTCATTTAATATATTTTTAAGGAAAATGATGATGTTTTTGGAAACCCTGTACATGTCATTTCTCCCATAAATTTTAAGGCATTTTCTAGTGTTTTTGGGAACCACGTACATGTCATTTCTCCCATAAAATTTAAAGCAAACCTTGTACATGCCATTTCTCCCATAAACTTTAAGGCAAACCATGTACATGTCATTTCTCCCATAAACTTTAATTTATTATATTTTTAAGGAAAATTCTAGTGATTTTGTAAACCATGTACATGTAATTTCATCCATAAACTTTAAGGCAAACCATGTACATGTCATTTATCCTATAAAATTTAAGGAAAACCATGTACATGGCATTTCTCTTTAAGTAAAACCATGTACATGTCATTTCTCCCATAAACTTTAATTTAATATATTTTTAAGGAAAATTCTAGTGTTTTTGAAAACCATGTACATGTCATTTCTCCCATAAACTTTAAGGTATTTTATAGTGTTTTTAGGAACCATGTACATGTCATTTCTATGTCATTTCTCCTATAAACTTTAAGACAAAATTTAAGTCCAACCATGTACATGTCATTTCTCCCATAAACTTTAATTTAATATATCTTTTAAGGAAAATGCCAGTGTTTTTGGAAACCATACAATGTAATTTATCCCATAAACTTTAAGGAATTTGCTAGTGTTTTTGGGAGCCATGTACATGTCATTTCTCCAATAAACTTTAAGGAAAACCATGTAAATGTCATTTCTCCCATAAATTTTAAGGTAAACCATTTACATGTCATTTATCTTATAAACTTTAAGGCAAACCATGTACATGTCATTTCTCCCATAAACTTTAAGGAAAACCATGTACTTGTCATTTCTTTTTAAGGCTAACCATGTACATGTCATTTCTCCCATAAACTTTAAGGCATTTACAATTAAACTTAAGGCATTTGCAATAAATGTTCATTTAATATATTATAAAGGAAAATTCTAGTGTTTTTGGAAACCATGTACATGCCATTTCTACCATAAAATTTAAGGCATTTTCTAGTGTTTTTGGGAACCATGTACATGTCATTTCTCCCATAAACTTTAATTTAATATATTTTTAAGGAAAATGCTAGTGTTTTTGGAAACTATGTACATGCCATTTTTCCCATAAACTTTAAGGCATTTACTAGTGTTTTTGGGAACCATGGACATGTCATTTCTCCCATAAACTTTAAGGCAAAACATGTACATGCCATTTCTCCCATAAAATTTAAGGCATTAGCAATAAATGTTCATTTAATATAATTTTAAGGAAAATGATAGTGTTTTTGGAAATCACATAGATGTCATTTCTCCCATAAACTTTAATGCATTTGCTAGTGTTTTTGGGAACCATGTAAATGTCATTTCTCCATAAACTTTAAGACATTTGCTAGTGTTTTTGGGAACCATGTACATGTAATTTCTCCCATAAACTTTAAGGAAAACCATGTACATGTCATTTCTCTCATAAACTTTAAGACAAACCATGTACATGTCATTTATCCCATAAATTTTAATTTCATATATTTTTAAGGAAAATTCTAGTGTTTTTGGAAACCATGTACATATCATTTCTCCCATAAACTTTAAGGCATTTTCTAGTGTTTTTAGGAACCATGTAGATGTCGTTTCTATGTCATTTCTCCCATAAAATTAAGGAAAACCATGTACATGTAATTTCTCCCATGAACTTAAGGCAAAATTAAAGGCAAACCATGTACATTTCATTTCTCCCATAAAATATAAGGCAAACCATGTACATGTCATTTATCCCATAAACTTTAAGGAAAACCATGTACATGTCATTTCTCTCATAAACTTTAAGGAAAACAATGTACATGTCATTTCTCCCATAAACATTAAGGCAAACCATGTACATGTCATTTCTCTTTAAGGCTAACCATGTACATGTCATTTCTCCCATAAAATTTAAGACATTTGTAATAAATGTTCATTTAATATATTTTTAAGGAAAATGATAGTGTTTTTAAAAACCATGTACATGCCATTTCTCCCATAAACTTTAAGGCATTTGCTAGGGTTTTTGTGAACAATGTACATGTCATTTCTCCTATAAAATTTAAGGCAAACCATATACATGTAATTTCTCCCATAAAATTTAATTTAATATATTTTTAAGGAAAATGCTAGTGTTTTTGGAAACCATGTATATGCCATTTCTCTTATAAAGTTTAAGGCATTTTCTAGTGATTTTGGGAACCATGGACATGTCATTTCTCCCATAAACTTTAAGAAAAACTGTGTACATGTCATTTCTCCCATAAACTTTAAGGAAAACCATGTACATGTCATTTCTCCCATAAATTTTAAGGAAAACCATGTACATGTCATTTCTCTCATAAAATTTAATTTAATATATTTTTAAGGAAAATGCTAGTGTTTTTGGAAACCATGTACATGTCATTTCTTCCATAAACTTTAATTTAATATATTTTTAAGGAAAATGTTAGTGTTTTTGGAAACCATGTACATGTCATTTCTCCCATAAACTTGGTATTCACTAGTGTTTTTGGGAACCATGTACGTCTTTTCTCCGATAAAATTTAAGAAAAACTATGTACATGTCATTTCTCCCATAAACTTTAAGACATTTGCAATAAATGTTCATTTAATATATTTTTAAGGAAAATGCTAGTGTTTTTGGAAACCATGTACATATCATTTCTCCCATAAAATTTAAGGCTTTAGCTAGTGTTTTTGGGAACCATGTACGTGTCATTTCTCCCATAAATTTTAAGGCATTTGCTAGTGTTTTTGGGAATCATTTACGTGTCATTTCTCCCATAAAATTTAAAGAAAACCATGTACATGTCATTTCTCCCATAAACTTTAAGACATTTGCAATAAATATTCATTTAATATATTTTATTGAATTTTTATTTTATTTTTTTATTTTTTTCAGTGATAAAAAAAACCCACTAAACATGGTTGAAAAATGGACATTATGCATAGATGTTTCTTGCTATCCCAATCTAGAGAAAGCAATGATTACATATGTTCTTTGCAATATTGTGACTAACAAGATCCTCCAAAGGAAAATGAATATACTGGAAAGAACAACAAACAATGAAGCATATTATATTGCATTGATAGAAGACTTGGAAACAACTAGAGAGTATGGATCAAATTGAATTGTAGTTTTCACCAATTCTAAACTTGTGTGCAACCAGATGAAAGACGTTTACCAAATTAAAAATGAGAGGTTAAAACAACTGCATGGAAAAGCAAATAATATTGTTAGACAATTTTAATTTTTTAGTATAAGACATTGTGAAAATGTTAATAAGATGTCTGGTGATCTATTTTGTGGGGCAATGCCAATTCAAGATTCATCTGTCAAAGATTAATTTCTATTGTATGGGGCAATGCCAATTCAAGATTCATATGTCAAAGATGAATTCCTATTGTATGGGGTAATGCCAATTTAAGATTCATCTCTCAAAGATGAATTAGTGTTGAGACGATCTCCTCCAAAATTTATTGATGGACATTGTGACATATCTTTGATATGTGTGTTTTTTTTACTTATAAATGTGCCATTTTTACTAACCATGTGTTTTTTTTCAATTAGATACCAAATGTGCTCCCACCATGTAAGCGCAAATTGGTGAACTTCATGTTTTATAAAATTAAAATGTGTAGGACTTCAACAAATTTTTGTTTAAAGTGAGTTTTACACATCAATTTGTGTTTTGAAAGTTTTGTATTTTACATAATTTGTGTTTTTGCTTAACCTTTTGTGTACTAAATTACTTTATTTTTTTGAATTATTTTGAATTTGTTTTAAATAGTAATTTAAAAAATAATTGTAAATGTCCACTGTAGATATCCATATATATATCATGGGGGATGAAAGGTGAACATCAGTATAATCCCATGCCTCTATGAGAGTGGGGGATCATGGATCGAGGGATGGTCATGTTATTTATATTAAATGTGCATGTTTTTAAATGACATTTGAATATATAATCTTATCTCCATACATACATGTATACATGTGGAATTGTTTTTTTTATTAAATATATATAATTTTATCCCCATGTATATACATGTATACATATGAAATTGATTTTTTATCAATTTTGTGAGTTAAATTAGTTTTTAATAAATTTCATTTTTTATTTTTAGGAGTTCAGAGGACAAGAGCATCTACTCCATCAATGGATCTTGATCATGGTTCACACAATCGTCGTATGGATCACATAATCTAATCAACCATATGCACATGTATTTATATGTATGTATGTATGTATTTTTGAATTGATTATAAATTCATATTTTTTTATGAATATTCCCACTCGTCGCGTGAGGGTGGTGGTGGTACACATTACCTTGGTGGGCAATCAATAGGTGGTGGCGAATTGCGTGAGGGTGGTGGTATGCATTCCCCCGATGGCCAATCAATGGGTGGTCATGTTGGTTCTCAACCAATGGGTGGTCATGCTAGTTCTCAATGATCTTAGGGTGGGCATGATGCTACCCAGCCATCTCGAGGTGGCCATCAATTTGAATTTTATTTTCATTCAATTATTAATTTGTTTTAAATTATTTATATAATTTTTTTATGGTTTTTTTCCAAGGAAAAAATCGAACTCTTTATATTCATAAAAAGTTAACTGTGTACATACATTTAAGCATTTCTTGGGAGAGATCCAAGTTCTTCCCAATTTGCAGCCAGAAAATTCAGTCCATCCTCAAAACCCCATCCCGAAAAAGGATGTGAATTTTCAGAATCTTCCCTTATTCAAGGGAAAAACAACCAACTATTCGTCGGCCCAGTGTGATACCAAAATATACAAAAATGTTTTCTAGGCCTCCTCTTAGGAGGAAAACGACCCAAAAATAGAAAAGAGACGACCCCGTAAGTAGTGTTGTTCATCGGTACTAATCCAAAGAGCACCGTTATCCGTGTTCCCAGGCCTCCTCTTAAGAGGAAAACAACCCAAACAGGAATGAAAACATAGTGTGAAATGTTATAAGGAGTTGCAACAGAGGATCTATTCCTCATCCAAGTTTTTTGTGGTACATATATTTTATATATTTTTAGCAGAAGATAATGAAAAGTTTTCTGAAAGTACATTAACATATACAAAAAGAGAACATCTGAAGAAAACTCAAGAAAATGGAGGATGGTCTGAAGCCACAGAGCCTTCTGGCCCTATTTCTTGTGTCCTCCAGCTGCCTGAATCTTGCTGTAAACCCTCCTTATAAAGGAGGTCTGCAGCGGCATTCCTTTCCATGTAAATATGACATAAATCAATATGAGTAAAATAGTCCTTTAGTAACTAGCATTCTTCCAGGATAGGTCATAAAACATAATTTGAACAAACAAATTCCTTATAAAACCATTTGATGATATTGAGCGAGTCCCCAAATATCTGAACAGAGGTAATTTCTAGGTGGGAAAGCTAGCATAGGAGGAGGTGTAACGCTTTGATCTCTGCATAGTTGTTTGTGCCCTGGCCAAGTCTGATAGAGGCTTCTAGTCTCCGAGATTGGTTTAAATGAATTACAATTCCAGCACCACACATATTCATTGGGTCTGACGCTCCGTCAAAATAAGCCCAAGGGATATCTCCCCTGGTTGTCTCAGGGATAATGACCCTTTTCTTTGTTGAATTTTCTTGCTCGGGCAGGAGGGCATAGATGGCTGCTCCATTCTGAGAAATAATGTGGAAATGGATATCTTTGTTCCTGAAAATAGCGTGGTTCTTGGCGAGCCAAATTCCCCAGGCCATTATCAGGGGAATTGATTTTTGTTTTTCTGTCGGATATCCGTTCCACCAAGTCTGCCAGGCGTCCTTAATCGAAAGACTAGCCCATTGCTGTGTGCAACCAACCAAATTTCGGAACCCTTCCCATGCATTTTGACTAAAGGAATATTATAAAAATAGGTGGATCATAGATTCCGAGTCCTATTTGCATAAGGTGCACCTCCCCAACCCCTCCTTATTCCTTTTTTGTAGATTTTCCCAAGAGGGGATATTGTTTTCCATCAGGCACCAAAAGAAAAGTCGACCTTTAGCAGGACTTTTCAACTTCCAGAGGGATTTATGCTACCATTCAGCCTCCGCCCAAACTTTCTTACTCATAAGATGTGAATACCCTATCTTGGGAGAGTACAAGCCCGATGGCACAAAGCCCCATCTGAGGGTGTGAGGCTAATCTCGAATGCACACATTTTTTCTAAGAATTTCATTGATGTATAGGTTCCATGGTTCTTCCCAAATTGTGTCTAGCCGAAGATCATCCCCAGATTTCTAGCCTTGCGCCCAGATGGAATTGGCTTCGGGTTTTTCAACTTGATTCAGGAACAAGAGACCTTTGTTAGCAAAGTGGGTTCTACAAGCCTCCGGAAGGGAAAAAGCTCTTTTACAACCGACCCAAGGGTCCAGACCCAGCCTAATCTAATGCCCATTTCCAACCTTACAAACCAGACCTTCCTCAATCAGGTCCATGGCTCCAAGAGTGGCCCTCCAAACCACCGACCCACCCTTAGTGGACTTAACAGGGTTTCAGACCCATTCAACAATATCTCTAGGATCAATGTACTTCCTTCTCATTACTGTGGACCAAAGGGAGTCCTTGATCAGCAAAGGCCATCCCAATTTTTCCGCAAGGGACTTGAAAAAGGAAGGTAGCTCCTTGATGCCCCACCCTCCCCATTCTTTTGGCCTGGCTATTTTCTCATAAGCCACCCAGGGAAAGAATTGGTCCTCTTTGGTTCCTGCCCACAAAAATTTATGACAGATTTTTCGAATGCACTCCAAGATCCCCCACGGAATCCATGAAAGCAGAGCCCAAAAGATAGGAATAACCATTAGAACATATTTAATGAGGTTAAGTCTCCTGCTATGGACAACCATTTGTAACTCCAACACTTTACTTTTTTTTTTTCAATTCTGGCCACCATCCACATCCAATCAGCTAAGAAGTAAGAATCTGGCTTAAGGTGGAAACCAAGGTATCAGAGACTGTCAGAAAGTTGTCTGACCTCAAAGGGGAGGGAATCAGTGACATTTCTAGATTCATCCTTCGTAAGCCCTGCAACCATGATGGAATATTTTTGATCATTTATACTCATTCCGGTGGCTTTAAGAAACAGGTCCAGAGAGGCTTTGAGATGGAAAGAGTCTCTGCAGTTGCAATTGCTGAAGAGAATAATATCATCTACAAACAATAGGTGGGTGATATTGAGATTAGTAGCGACCTCCACACCCCTTATGTAACCTTTCCTTTTTGCCTCTAAAATCAGTTGGCTTAAACCTTCAGCTGCTAGCAAAAAGAGAATGGGGGAGAGGGGACATCCTTGGAAAAGGCCTCTTTCATTTTTGAAGAAGGGGGAAGCAACCCCATTTATCAGTATGACAAAACTAATGTCAGTGATACATCCCATCACCCATCAAACAAATTCATAGGGAAAGCCCAAATGGGTGAGAAGGAGTCTGATGTACATCTAGCTAATTTTTTCATAGGCCTTTGAAAGTTCAGTTTTGATGATCAACCCTTTTCGTCTAATTTTATTCATACTGTGTAGAACTTCTTGAGACACCCCAATGGCTTCATGGATCTGTCTTCCTTCCAGAAATCTGAATTAATCCTTTAAGATATGTTTTGGAAGGATATGCTTGAGTCTTTCGGCTATGACTTTTGCAATGATTTTATAAAGACAGTTACACAGGGAAATGGGTTGAAAATTATTAAAAGAGGCCGGAGATTCCAGCTTAGGGATGAGGGCGATGAACGTGGAGTTCAAGGACTCCAGGATGACACCATTTAATCTGGAAGCTTTGACCACTGTAGTCAGGTTGTCTACTAGTGTTTCAAAGAAATGTTGAAAAAATTCCATGGTCCACCCATCTAGGCCTGGAATTTTTTCCCTCTGCATGGCCTTTAATATTACCTCTAATTCCTCTTTGGTGACAAGGCTGGCTAGAAATTCAAGGCGATCTTAATCCAGATAACGCGGGAAGAGATGGGCTACCTTAATAACTTCAACAATGGTAATCTCTCTAGAGGCCTTACATAGGTTTCTAAAACAGTTCTTCCCCATTTTGGCAAGGCCATCGAATGAGTTTACTATATCCTCATATTCATCTCTCATTTCCCATATAGTATTGGATATTTTCCGTCCCTTAGCATAATTATGGAAAAATTTGGTGTTTTCAACCCCTGTTGATAACCAGCTTGCCCTGATATTTAGTCTCCATTCTTCCTCCCTTACTAGCAAGATTCTTATTCTGTCGGATTCGAGCCCTTTGATAACCTCTCTTTTCTCCGAGGTTTCATAGCCATCTTCTTCAGGATCTTCCAGTCTTTCCAGTTCCTTTCCAATCCAGGATAGCCGAGCTTCCTCATAAACTTTCTTTTTCTTTGCCCAGTCTAGGGTGGCCTTCTTCATTATTTTGAGATTGTTTAGGAAAGAGTTAGTAAAATTATAAGGATCTTCAGGGGAGTGAGGGATCCAAGAGTATTTGAAAGGGGAATTGAAAGAATCCCCTTGTAGCCATCGAAAATTAAATTTAAAAGGGGAGCCCAATTTTTTGGTTCTTCCTCTGAGCTCAATAAGAATGGGATGATGATCTGAGTCCCCCCCTTCCCCGATCCATTGTCTGAGCATCAGAACACTGTCCATTAGATCATATTTAATCATAAAGTGATCCAATCTCTTAGCAACCCTGTCTTCCCATATTCTCTTATTCCTCTAGGAAGGTTTCAATTTTAAGGGATTAAGATCCAGTAGTTTAGCTTCACAGAACCAAGAGGAGAAAAAGTTCGACAGAGGATCTGGTCAGGCGTTCGGCCCCCAAGATTCAGAAAGGGCAATGGAAAAATTCAAGTCCCCTCCTAGAATTAGGTTTGGGGCCAACATGAAGGATTTGGACCAAAGGGCAATCCAGAAAACCTCCCTCTCCTGAAAAGGA
Source organism: Pinus albicaulis (assembly GCA_034641835.2). Lineage (NCBI taxonomy): Eukaryota > Viridiplantae > Streptophyta > Pinopsida > Pinales > Pinaceae > Pinus > Pinus albicaulis. The sequence continues at coordinate 1,240,221,810 of CM076583.1, read as the reverse complement.
CCATAAATGTTCAAAAGGATGAAAGTCTGGCCTAGGTCGGGGGAGAAAAACTCAATGGATAATACCAAAGCTAGTCCCCAAGAATTTACAAGATTAATTTTCTCGGTTCTGAAGCCAATTGCTAGACCCCCGGATCTCCCTTTGGCATCGAGGCATAGAAAGGTCCAACCGGGGCACAGTTTTTCCAGGGAACGTTGCACATTTTCTCTGCCCCAAAAGTTTCCTGTAACATGATGACATTGGGCTTGTAGAAATCAAAAAATGCCCTGAGCAATATTTTTTTAGGTTTACTAGCCAACCCACATTAGTTATGAGACAAAATAATCATCTTTTGACCAGGCCCGGGTTTTGTGCTGCTCTAAGCACCCCTGTGAGAATGTGTTGTTTCCCATTCGCAATATCTGACTTGGCTCTTACCTGAGATTTTGAAAGGTTCCATTTCCTCCCCCTTTGTTTTGGCCCGGGGGGGTGGGATCACCCGAAATGCCCAAACCCCCGAACATAGCCACAAGATTTTCCTTGTGATCTCAAGGTCAGAGGTTATAGGGACTTCGATCAATTATAGGGGGAGGGAGCGAAGGACATGGGGAAAGGCTCAAGGAAGTAGAAGGACTCAACCCCGGGATGGAAATGATGGTATTTTCCAAGGGAAGGCAGGGCCAGGACTCAACATATTGAGAAAGAAACATATGAGGATGCCTGGAGGGACCAGGCCATGATTCGAAAGCTAAAATTTCAGAGACATAAACAAATAACAAAAGAGGGGGTTGAGAGAGGGTACCCTCGGCTCCTTTCGCAGGCACTGTATCCGAGGCTAGTTGGATCTGTGCCTGACCAGGGTGATTGTTGAAGGTCCTGCTTTTGAATATGGTCATGAGCCAACTCCTCAGTCCTACCCTCTGAATCCAGATCCTTTCTTTCCTTATTTTGATTCTTCTCCACTACAATAGAGTGAAAGTCCTTATTCTTCATTTTGTTGTGCCTTTTGTGTATGTGTAGTGGGAAATCCTTTGCCATGTGCCCAAACATGTGGCATCTATGGCACCGAAATGGAAACTGTTCGTAATTTAGGGCTTGTATGAAGGACCAGTTTCTATAATGAAGCTGAATGGCTTCATAAATACCTTCACGAGGATTGAGCCTGACCAGGATTCTAGCCACTTTGTATTCCCCTGTCCGTAAGAAAGACATGTTTGCCTCCAAGAAAACCCCTAACTCATTCCCAATGTCTCTGAAAATGTTATGTGTCCACAGCTTATGGGGAAGACTCGAAAGTCTGACCCAAATGGGAAGATCCACCACCTTCTCCCTTTGTGCATTGAATAGGGGTGTCCAGGGTTTGAAGACAATCGGGGTGTGCCCAAAGCACCAATTTTGTTCTAAGACCCAGTTCGCTGATTCTACCGCTTTGAATTTCACCATGAACCACCCATTTGTGAGGTTGAGAACCTCAAACCGTGGGTCGGGTGCCATTTTCCAAGATTTTGTAGCTCATTCCTTAAAAAATCTAGCCAAGAGTTTTTTCCCATTAACTTTTCCCACCAGAGTTAGTTTTGCAGTCTTCATAACTTCATTAATCGTCACTTCAACCCCCAATCGCAGATTTGAAATTTTGTCCTTCCGCCTGACTCCTTTATTCTTTTTCCTTTGGCCATGTGAGGTATCCGAATCCCCGACATTGTCTAAAGAATGGGGTGCAAAATAGGGAGGAATGAGTTCCACGAGGTCTTGGAGGTCTGCCAAAGGATCTTCTCTACTGATAGGCCCCTCTAGCCCATCCACCGGCAAAGGGGGAGTAATACCCAAAGAAAACTTTGGGGAACTAATCTACCTTTCTAAAATTTTCAAAGGGGCCACAGACTCTCTGGCCCAAGAAAAATTTGCTTTATTCGTGACCAAACGACTATCCAGTGCGGGGTCTGTAGGCTTTGAGCTCCTACCTTCAGAGATGGCCTCGACGATGTTAGCCCGACCCGACCCTCAGAGAAATTTTTGGAGTTAGTTCTCCTCCACACTCAAGGAAGGCAAAATAGGGTTTGCACGGCAATCGAAAATCTCTTTCAAACTGACCGACCCTCGTCCAAAAAACTCCCGGATCGATTGAAAACCTTCAGAAAAATGCTCGAGTGCGTTCTTGCTGGAGCAACTATAAAAAATATCCTCCAAGCCTCCTGTTCTGTGGTAAGGGTGGCCCTGACCTTGAGTCCTCTGCAAGCTCCTATTTTCGCGGTGTAGATAATTTAACCCTAGGGGAGCTCCCAGAATTTCTGCTGAGGTGACTAACAACTTCTTCTCCACCTTCACCACCTCACAAGGGAATCCTAAGCATCTATTCAATGATTCTTCGACCCCCCAGTCCATCCCCGAGCGTCAAGACAATTAGGATTCCTTCCCAGTTGGCCTAATGAAATACAAAATGTTCTGGTTGGTTACCTCCTTCCCCCACATGGCCAAAAAGTCCCCAGGCTCTAGGTCTATCTCAACTCTTTCTGATCCTTTGACCATTGCTCCCTCCTTTAGCTAGTGACAACAAAAAATACAAGCTCCAACCCTACGCCATCCAATACAACCCTTCAGAGAGAGGGAGGGTTAAACACCATTTTACCCTGACCTCCTTCGACGAAAGGCATGAAACCCTAGCCCCTATCCCCTCAAACTTAGTGAGAAACCTTCGAAAGCAACAGGTTAAACCCCATTTTGGAAAAAGGGAAAAATCTCAACTGTAAAAAATAAAAGGGGAAAACCAACCCTAACAAGGCTGAGATGAAAACTTAAAGAAAACAAAAATAGAAAAATGGAATAGCAGGGTGTCGTCGGTTGACTAATTCCCTTCACTGCGATCCCAAAAAGGCGACGAAAAACTCCACCTATCATGACGCATGATTTCCACCCGCCCCGTACCAGATGATGCTTTAGAGAGGTCCACGCAATCAACGTGTGTCTTCCTCCATGGTCTATATGTCCCGCTTCTGACCGAGGGGTCCTCGAACTTGCAGAAGCGACAGAACTTGTCCTAGGTGGACTCCATTGACGCAGATGGAAGCTTGCAATGAAAAAACCCTAGCTCACGCTTCAGAGCCCCCTAGTTGAAATATTAAGTCAAACTTATCTTAATAATTATTAACTTTTTGATAATTTTTTTATGGTTAAAAAGAAAATTTGTACAAATTTGTTCACATGTTTTTTTATTTATACATGTAATTTTATATATTGATGTAGAGGGTGAAAATGTCGCTTGAAAAAGACATAGGATAGATTGCGTTATTCAAGAAGAAGATTGTACACCAACTGTTTAGTCAATTTAGTGTCCTAAATTTCTTTCATTAATTATCAACCAGAGCTAGTAAACTGATGAAGTGTGGTGCACCATATATGCTTAAGCAACCTATTCCTTACTTCGTTGTTTAGTGTTTTATGTTGTTTTCAGGGGGGTTTTTGTTCTTTGAGATCTAAGGATGGTCAATCTAAAACTATGGAAAGACTTAGGTGAATCTAAATTAATTTTAGAAGGAAGAAAATGAAGTATACTAAAACTACTCTATTTTTCATAAAAGCAAACCAAAAGCTAAGGGCTAGTTAAGACCTATTTGATAATCAAAGCATCTATCTATTTTTTTTGTTAATCCTAATCCATGGATCTATTTCTAAAAAGAACTAATATTGAGATTTAAAATTCCTATCTTAAATGAAAGCAAAAAATTAATCAACTATTGTACCTTCAGTTATCTCAACATTCAATTTTTAGGCATGACCCTATCGAGATGGAGTTTATCAACTGTTTGTACTTTAGTCTGCTAAGGTCCTAGAACAGAAAACAAGGAATGCAAATGAAAATATCTAAGATGTGTTTAGTTACTCCAATTATTCAATTTGTAAAGAGTGATCTTCTTGAAGTAATGTTTAAGTAACTAATTAAACATGTTTGAACTAGAGAACTAGGAAAACTTTGTAAATGAATAACTCAGAAATTGCATTATATTTAATCATTCAACCATCCCTTCTTAAAATGTTCAGATCAATTCCTTCTAGAGTGGTTTTTAGGAAGATTATTATTTGCCATTAAGTGAGAGTCTTGAAAGTAAAAGCATGTAAGATCTAACTAAAATAAACTAAATGTATAATTGACTTGTCAGCCACACTCAAATGTGAAGTGTTTAATCAATTATGCCTTTAGTCCTTGGCAAGAAAATGACAAGAAGCAAGATAAATTCAACTACTGCATATGTGAGATATTTAACCATTTAATGTAGAATTTAGCATATTGAAAATGGCTTTCATAAATATCAGTTTGACACAGCAATTGACAACTCTGTTTTAATGAAAATAAAAGGCAGGAACAATAAAGATAAACAACTGTGGTTTCTTAGCACTTCAATCCTTATCCCAATGTTGAAAACAAAGTTTCTATTTCCATGAAATGTTTTGGAAGAGCAAGTCTGCACAATTGCAATTTATCATTAAACTATTCGAAAATAGGAAATGAAGCATAAACATAAATTGCTAAACAGAGTAAAGGAAATATAACTAGAAAACATAATAAAAACCTCCTTCAGAAGTAAGGGCCCTATGCTACTGAGTTGGTTGACTCCTAGCTTGTCAAAAGTGCAATGAAGCAAGAATTTGGTAACTGAACTTCTTTATTAAAACAAAGTCTGGAAAACGGAGTATCCACTTTAGAAATCTAAACTGTACTAACTGTCTCTCAGTTCCGTGGAACCATTATTTAAAGAGAAATTACATAACTAATTGCGAGCTAAACTAGCTACAGGTGTCTATCTTGAATTACAATTGAAATAGGACTGTTGGACTCATGATTTGCTTCGAAGAGAAAATCATGAGTCCTAATGATGTAGGTAACGTTCTTTGACCTGTAACTTTGACCATGAGTTTAGGCTACTTTTTATGTCAATCTGAATCAAATGAGTAGGATAGAATCCATGTAGGCAAGATTCTAGAAACACCCATGTGGCCCAATTCCTCAACTGACACCTAGAACCTGCTAAACCATAAGAGTGGCTACAGAACGCACGATTAGCTGCAGAATAAGTTGCATTCTGTAGCTAATTTGCAAAAACTTATCAAAATAGAACAATCATGAAAATATAATATGACAATCATTTAAATGTATCCTTGAGACAAAACCTTATCATTCTTCATTGATTAGGGTTTATGAACTTATGGAAAAGTGGTGGAATGAGATGAGAAAACTGTAAAGGAGAGGGTAATCCTGAGGTTCAACATACCCCCACTGCAAAATCATTGCATGTCCTCATGCAATTTTCCAAAATTATGAGTTCTTCTCCCTTACTGCATGTTCTTAGATACTTCAGCTAGGACATTCAACCTTATTCTTCTGTTCCTCTTTGAAGTCAATTTCATTCTTGGCTTTTTCATAAGAAGTTTGAACTTGAGGTTTATGATTGCTATGTTCAATCTCTTGTTCTTATTCTTCAATTTCCTATTTTCCTTGTGCAATAGTCCTAGCTACAGAGTAGTATTATCATGCATTTCTTTTTCCAACTTGTTTTGTTCCTTCAAAATATCATTTTCCTGCTTGATGTGCCTGTTCAACATCTCTAATTCATAAATATATTGCTTAAGAGAATCAATTAGAGGTTCTTGGTTCATTGAGGCACTTCTTCTTTCCAATGACTCTACATAATCATATATCTGCTTTTGAACTGGATCTATACCAGGAGATCTTCTACTGGGGCCTTCTTCAAAATGATGAATAGGAGAGTTTTGAGGACTATACACAGGAGAATTATCAACATGTGATGGAAATAGGGTTTCCTCTTATATATTTATGAGCTTTGTCCCTTTGGATGGTGTTTTCTTCATGATGCCTCGGAGTCTAGAGCTCCTTCTTAGTTTTGGAGGACCTTCATTCCCTTCATTTGTAACTTCACTCTCTTTATTTTCTTTCCTCTAGCCTCAATTTGTTTTCTAATTTCTTTCAGTTCTTCAGAAATTAGTTTCTCATCATTCCTATGTAGTGAATCTTCAAGTCTGTCTTCAACAATTACATCATTTTTCTTTCTTTTACTTCTCCTAACATTTTCTTCCTTGGGTGGTGATTCTGGTTGTTCTTGAAAATGATTCCTAACAAGGAAATCCTCCCAATTGTCTCCTATGCTCCTTAAGTGAAATTCAATCAATATTTTCACCAAGCCATGATGATGCATAGTGGTCTCTATGGATTGTATTATCTTTTGTACATTTGAGGCCATTCTTCTTAGACTATTGGGAAGAAAGAAAGGAAGGTTGATTTCACCATTTTCTATAAAATTCATTAATAAATGGATATGATAAACATACATGGTTCCAAATCTTCCTTCACAAGTTATGAATTTCTGCAAAATCAAAAGCATATTTATCCATTTTATTTTCAGAGCAGTACTTGGGATTCCTTTTCTAAATATTGAGACATCCATACCTGGGTTTTTAAGTATCACCTTCCATGATTCATTAAAAAATTATTTGTTCTTGAACCATCTCTCTCCATGCCTCGGAAGACCTATAGCTTTAGCCATGAATGACTCTGTCACTACTAATTTAATGTCCCCAATCTGTACTTCGGTTCCATAAAAAGACTGGGCAAATGATTTGGTAATTTCCTTTTGAAAACCATCAAAATTTTCTATGAACCTCCACCATCCAGCTTGCTGTAGTAGTTCTCTAACTTGTGGGTATCCTTCCATGTATTTTACCCCCACTGGTTCTATTCTAATAATCAAACCCATCCTTCTTCAATGCAGAGTGCTTTTCAACCTTTAGAATTACCCCTCTGTTTTGTGGAAAATGAATTGGCTGCAGAGTTGAGGGAGATGAATTGGATGTGGAATCGATGGAGATGAATGAACTACAGAGCTTATGGAGGGTTTATGGTGAGCTGTAGAAAATAATTAAGTGATACGGTCTTGGAGAGACGTAGACAAACATGTTACGTCATGATCATGACTGTTAGTCATCAATCAAGGATATATAATGATGGATCGTTATGCAACTTTATACGAGGGATATGGTCAAGATATATCATGATGAGGATTTGTAATCAATTCGAATGATAGGTTGTAAAGGAACATATGAATGTACACATTATACATATTTTATGTTTTTAACTTTGCTATTAAAATAAATTTTACACCTTACCTCAGAACTTAACCTTATTGTTTGTTGTCGCTTGATGGTGTTCCTTAGGTACTCCTTTTGTAGCATGGTGATCTTCAAAACACAATCCTTTAGGCCCTTTGCAATCATCATGTCAGAATTGTTGAAGTGGCTACATAAACAAATTAGTTGCAGAATAGAATCGACTATAGAATGTGCTCAGCTGCAGAATGTAATTTTTTCTTTTCTTTTAAGTATGAAACATGAATGGAATGAGTGAAAAATATGGAATGAAATTGTATGAATGTGAAAATGAGATTAAAGTAGAATGAAATGGAATGAAAATGGAGTGTGATGGAATGAAACTAAATTTGCAGATTATAAACTGCAAATATGAATGTAGTTTTCACTACTTTATTATAGAAAGGAAAATGGAAAATATAGGGTGTCAGAGAGCTCTGATTTTCACCCTGTATTTTCTGCATTATTATTTTTTTAATCAAATGTAGGAAAAGTAAAAGCGAAGTTTGTGATGAAGAAGAATTCTTCTTCACTAACTCCATATCAAGATTATCTTGAAATTTCTTGACAAACTCTTCTTGTGAAAGTGGTTTATGACACACTTTCAACCAATGACGATAACCGATGACAATTCACAAGAAGAGATACATTTTCTTCATCTATTGTTCTGATCTTCACTGCTCCATTATCAAAGACTTTTTCAATCTCATATGGCCCAAACTAATGAGTCTGAAATTTTCTTTGAAAATCGTTGAATTTTGAATCAAACAAGAGTGCCTAATCCCCTTCTTGAAACTTTTTCTCTTTGATATAATTGTCATGCCATTTAGTCCTTTGCTGCTGGACTATACTGGTTCTTTGGACTGCATTTTGTCTGATTTCATCTAGTTCATTAAGTTGCTCCAGTCTATACTTTTGTGCTTCTGATAAATCAAGTCCTAGTTGGACTGCCATATTGAAGGTCTTGATCTGAAATTCTATAGGGAACAGGACTTGCTTCCCATAAACAAGTTCATAGGGAGTATGTCATGTTGTGTTCCTCCATGTAGTTCTGTAGGCCCATAAGGCTTCAGGAAGCCTATTTTCTCAATCTCTTATGTGTAGATGAACAATCTTAGTGATAATTCCTTCAATCAACTTATTGGTAGATTCAACTTGACCATTTTCTTGTGGATGGTAAGGAGTAGAATTTCTGTGCTTGATCTTGTAATATTCTACCATCTTTTTCACCATATTTGATGTAAATTGAGCGCCCTGATCTGTTACAATTTCTCTTGGAACACCAAAATGAGTGAAGATATCCTCAAAAATAAAATTAACTACAGATCCTTCATTAGCAAAAGGTAATGCTTTAGCCTCTACCCATTTAGTGACATAATCAGTGCATACCAAAATATACTTTTTTTGTTTAGATGGAGGATTGATAGGTCCAACAAAATCCAAGGCCCATTTTTCAAAAGGTCCAATGGGTACCTGAGGTTGCAATGGCATTTTATTTGAAGGAGCAAGTTTCCCTACCCTTTGGAAATTTTCACACCTTTTGACATATTCTTTGGCATCTTTGAAGATGGATGGCCAATAATATCCTAAATGAAGGATTTTATAGGCTGTCCTCTTATCAGAAAATTTCCACCACAAGGTTCATCATGACATGCCTTAAGAATTTCAGGCATTTCATATTCTTGAACACATCTTCTGATAATGAGATCTGGACCTGTCTTATACAATTAATTAGTAATCCATGAGTATCTTGCACATAATTGAATGATTCTTCTTTTCTCTCTAGAATGCAAATGTGAAGGTAATTTTCCTGTAATTAAGAAATTGGCAATATCTGCAAACCAAGGCGTCCAAGTAGTTATTGCAAAAAGATATTCATTAGGAAATTTATCTTCAACTGGAGTGTTATCTTTGATATTTTGAATTCTAGACAGGAAATCAGCAATTGTGTTTTGTTTTCCAGGCCTGTCTAGAACAGTAATGTTGAATTCTTGTAGGAGCAATAGCCATCTTGTAACTCTGCCATTAGTAATAGATTTATTCATTAAATACCTAATTGTAGAGTGACATTTATGGACAAAGGTTTCATAGCCTATTATGTAATGTATGAATTTGTTAATAGCATGAACAACAACTAAGAATTCCTTTTCAGTTACAGTGTAATTCAACTCTGTAGGAGTCAAATTCTTGCTTGTGTAATAGATGAAATAGGGGATCAAGTCTTTTTTTCTAACACAACTCCTAGAGTTGTGTCTGAAGCATCTGTTGAAATGTGAAAAGGTAGTTTCTAGTTAGGCCCTCTTAAGATAGGTGCTTCAGAAATTTTTTCTTTTAAGGTTTCAAATGCTAACTGGCAGTCAGGATTCCAACTAAATTCACAACCTTTGGTGAGTAGTTTGAAGAGGGGGGATGCTATTTTGGTGAAATTTTCTATAAATATTCTATAATACCCTGTGAATCCTAGAAAAATTATAACATCCTTCTGGCAACTTGGAACTAATAACTTGGAGATGACTTCAACTTTGGATTTATCAACTTTAATTCCATCTCCTGAAATGTGATGTCCTAAAACAATCCCTTCAGTAAACATCATGAAACAATTTTCATGACTTAGTGAGAGGTTTGCTTCCTTACATCTTTTAAGAATATTTTCCAAGTTTTCTAAAGCTTCTTCAAATGTATTACCATAAACTGTAAATTCATCCATATACACTTCTACACAATCATGTATTAGATCAGAAAAAATTCTTAGTATTGCCCTTTGGAATGTTGCTAGTGCATTGCACAATCCAAAAGGAAGTACTTGGTAGGCATAATTCCTCCATGGACAGGTGAATGTGGTTTTATCCTGATCTTCAATTGCAACCTAAATTTGATTATAACCATTGAAACCGTCTAGGAATGAGAAATACTTCTTACCTGCTAATGTGTCTAATACTTGATCTATAAAAGGCAAAAGAAAATGATATTTAAGGGTAGCTTTATTCAATTCTCAATAATCAATGCATACCCTCCATTTACGATTCTTTTTGGGTACAATCACTAAAGGATAAACCCACCGACTGTCTGGAATTGGATTAATGAAGTTTACATTTAACAACTTTTGCAACTCTTCTTTCACAATTTCCCTAAGATCTGGATTCGTCCTTCTTTGAGGTTGTCTGATAGGTTTGCAATTTCCCTCAATGTATATGTGATGTATACAAGTGTTAGGACTAATTCCTTTCATGTCAGTGTATTCCCATGCATATGCAGATGAATGTTGTTGCAATGTTTTGATTAGCTTCTCTTGTTGTAATTTTTCTAAGTTTCTGTTTATGTTCAAGGTTTTCCCTGGAAAGATTTCAACTGTAGAGCTACCAAATTATTCCATAGAGTAAATAGACATCTGCCTAGATGACAAATATTCAATATTCGATTTCTCTTGAAATTGATCATGTTCATATTCTGGAGATGATTCATAATTTTCTATTGTATTTAAGATTTGGATATCTTCACTAATGTTTGAAATAGTGAAGAGAGGTTGTATATCTTCTTCATCATCAATCCATTTTTTGTCATCTATTTTTGTGATTGTTCTTGCTGGAGGACACAGAGTGAATTTCTTAGTTGAATTACCATCAGAAATATACATGTCACCAGATCTACAGCTAATGAAAGCATCAGATGTAGCCAACCAAGGTCTTCCTAGAATGAGTGGGTGTCCTCCTAGATTGTTCTTAGGGGTTAAAATCATAAAATCAATAGGATACTCCCAAAAATATAAAAACACTTAAATATCTTCTAACACACCATCTGGTTTGATTACAGATCTATCTACTAACTAAAGTAATGTAGGTGTATAAAGAAGATTAGGAAGCTTGAGTTGTTCCATGGTCTATTTGCTCATGATGTTTATTGATGCTCCTAAATCAATCAATGTATTTGGAATTTTTGCTCCATTGATATGTGTTTTTACAACTGGACTTCCGGGATCTAAATATTTTTGAATGAAAATCTTTCACATCATTATGTCTGCTATTTTTCCTACAAGCTGGATTCTTTTTATTTCTTTTATTTTTCTTCTCGATTTCTTCATACTCAACTCCTTTATTGTTTTAGCTAAAATTGGAATTTCCTTGATGGCTTGTAACAAAGGGATTTTAATGCAAATATTTTTCAATTCATCTAGGAAATCATAATTAGGCAACATAATATGCTTTTCTACTCCTCTATCAATCTGTAATCTTTTAGGAAAAGGAGGTGTAGAAGCAGATACTGATGGTTGCTCTATAATTGGAGTTGAATTTATTTGTTGTTTTTTTCTTTTTATCTTCAGAATTTTGGTTTTGAAGAGCTACTTCTTCTTCAAAAAATTAACTGGTTTGTAGAGAATCTTCCTTAGAATTGTCTTATTCTTGAATGATTACATAAGGCTTCCTCTTTTCTAATATCCTACCAGATCTTAGTTGGACATCATTAAGATCTAGAGGAGTAATCATATAGGTTGGAAATTGCTGACCTTCTATCATATATTTATTCTAAGGATCTTTATTGTTGGGGTTTGGTAATGGTTGGGAAGGTAACTGATTTGGTCTCTGAGGGAATGGTAGTGAGAGTTGTGGATTTGGGTTTTGGATTGGATGTTGTTGACTTTTTTGAGGAATTTGTTGGGGAGGATAATTTGGATATGATGGAGGATATTGATAGTACTCAGAAAATCTTCCATATGGATTCTACATTCCTTGAGCCCAAGGTTGAAATTGAAATTGAGATTGGGGCCAAGGTTGCTGCCAAGAATTCCAATTTGGTGGGGGCTGAGTATCATTTGGTTGTTAAACCCTTGAGTTTGTGGCCCTTGCCATGGTCTTCTAGAGACAAAACAAAGAGTTTATGTAGGATTTGATGTTGTTTCTTCTTGAAAAACAACCTTAAGACCAGGAATTGAAGGACAATGCTTAGTCTCATGACTTTTTGAACAAATCATACAAGTGTCTATGATATTTGCTTCAAGAGGACATTCTCTCAAAGCATGTTTCTTTTTGCATTTTGGAAAGAAAATGGTTAAAGCATCAGCCTCAAATTTATTCTTGTTTTGTAACTTTAGGGTGTCTATCTGTCCACTAAGACTCCCTAAAATGTCTGTTTTGAATTCATCAAGCATGTTTCCAATTTTTTCCTTACTGTTTCGGTTGCAGATTTTTTTACCTTAGCAAGAGTAGGATCTCTTGGTTCTTTCAAATTTTTTGGTTTTCCTCTTGAGAGATTAATACATAGTTCCCCAATATCAGGTAATGGAAGTTGAGATATGTCTCCCTTCCCCATCATGTTAAGAATATATATCCATTCATATCTAATTGTTTTCAACAAAAGATATTTCAGAGTGCCTTGATCTAGATTTTCCATTTTTTCTCTCTTAATGTTATAGTTTAATATTTCAAGTAGATCCTCCAAATTTTCATCCTCTTTTTGCATCATCTTAAGCACTTCCTCTTTGTGATTAATAGGTATATAATAGTCCAAATACCTTTCTATAAATGCTCTCTTCATATCATTCCATGTCCTAATAGACCTAGTGATTAGACTCATGAACCATTTTAGAGCTGCTCATTTCAATGTTGAAGGAAACAATTTGAGTTTTTGAGCATCTTGTAGATAATCACAAGTTCTCCGCAAGACTTCAAATTCAAATAAAAAGGTCTCAAAGTCTTCACTTTTTAATCCATGAAAGTTTGGGAGAACAGAAGGTGAGATATTTTTCATGGTAGCATTTGTCTCTACATCTATTATAGGGAATCCAAAAGAACTCTCAGTTCCCCTTCTACCTCTACCTCCTTCTACATTTCCCCTACCTCTTCCTCTATCTCATCCTCTAGCTTTACCTCCTCCAAATAGTACATTTTCTCCATTAAAAATGTATCCTTCTCCCTCTCCTCCTTATTCTCCTCTTCCTACCATGATAGATTCTTCAGAGCTGATATAGGGTTTAGCCTACAGGGTTAAATACTCCTCTGGTTCCTCTATCAATGGTATGTTTAAGAAAATTTGTTCTTCTTCCTCTTCACTAGGGATTTCTAACTCTTCAGCTAGAATATGTTCCCTTGTAAAAGTGAAAAAGGTTACTCCTTCTGTTGGAGTCATAGGATCTTCTTACTCTAAGATTGCCTCAATGGATGAAGTAGGAGATCCTCCTAACTGGATATCTGATCTTAGAACTTCTGGAAGTCTATGGCCAGTAAAATATGGGATATGAGTTTGAGATGGTGGTGTACTAATTATTGGTCTTGGTGGAGTGAGTGGTGTTGTAGGGATTAAGCTTCTGCCTCTAGCTATAAATATGCCCCTAGAGTCTCTTTCTCTACGAATATCATAGTTTTTGGGATGTAAGAAATAAGGTTACCTAGATACACTTCCCCGACAACAACGCCAAAATGTTTAGTCAATTTAGTGTCCTAAATTGCTTTCATTAATTATCAACCAGGGCTAGTAAACTGATGAAGTGTGGTGCACCATATGTGCTTAAGAAACTTATTCCTTACTTCGTTGTTTAGTGTTTTATGTTGTTTTTAGGGGGGGTTTTGTTCTTTGAGATCTAAGGATGGTTAATCTAAAACTATGGAAAGAATTAGGTGAATCTAAATTTATTTTAGAAGGAAGAAAAGGAAGTATACTAAAACTATTCTATTTTTCATAAAAGAAAACCAAAAGCTAAGGGCTACTTAAGACCTATTTGATAATCAAAGCATCTATCTATTTTTTTTGCTAATCCTAATCCATGGATATATTTCTAAAAAGAACTAAGATTGAGCCTATCTTAAATGAAAGCAGAAAATGAATCAACTATTGTACCTTCAGTTATCTCAAAATTCAATTGTTAGGCATGACCCTATTGAGATGGAGTTTAGCAACCATTTGTACTTTAGTCTGCTAAGGTCCTAGAACGTAAAACAAGGAATGCAAATGAAAATATCTAATATGTGTTTAGTTACTCCAATTATTCAATTTGTAAAGAGTGATATTCTTGAAGTAATGTTTAAGTAACTAATTACACCTGTTTGAATTAGAGAACTAGGAAAACTCTGTAAATGAATAACTCAGAAATTTCATTACATTTAATCATTAAACCATCCCTTCTTAATATGTTCAGATCAATTCATTTTAGAGTGGTTTTTAGGAGGATTATTGTTTGCAATTAAGTGAGGTTCTTGAAAGTAAAAGAATGTAAGATCTAACTAAAATCAACTAAATGTATAATTGACTTGTCAGCCACACTCAAATGTGAAGTGTTTAACCTCTTGAGATGCCTTCGGAGAAATCAATTATGCCTTTAGTCCTTGGCAAGCAAATGACAAGAAGCAAGATAAATTCAACTACTGCATATGTGAGATATTTAACCATTTAATGTATAATTTAGCATATTGAAAATGAATTTCATAAATATCAGTTTGACACAACAATTGACAACTCCGTTTTAATGAAAATAGAAGGGAGGAAAAATAAAGCTAAACAACTGTGGTTTCTTAGCACTTCAATCCTTATCCCAATGTTGAAAACAGAGTTTCTATTTCCATGAAATGTTTTGGAAGAGAAATTCTGCACAATTGCAATTTATCATTAAATTATTTGAAAACTGGAAATGAAGCATAAACAGAAATTGCTAAACAGAGTAAAGATAATCTAACTAGAAAACATAATAAAAACCTCCTTCAGAAGCAGGGGCCCTCTGCTCCTGAGTTGGTTGACTCCTAGCTTGTCAAAAGTGCAATCAAGCAAGCATTTGGTAACTGAACTTCTTTATTAAAACAAAGTCTGGAAAACAAAGTATCCACTTTAGAAATTTGAACTGTACTAACTGTCTCTCGGTTCTGTGGAATCACTATTTAAAGAGAAATTACATAACTAATTGCGAGCTAAACTAGCTACAGGTGTCTATATTGAATTAAAATTGAAATAGGATTGTTGGACTCATGATTTTCTTTGAAGAGAAAATCAGGAGTCCTAATGCTGTAGGTAACATTCTTTGACTTGTAACTTTGACCATGAGTTTAGGCTCCTTTTTATGTCGATTTGGATAAAATGAGTAGGATATAATCCATGTAGGAAAGATTCTAGAAACACCCATGTGGCCCAATTCCTCTACTGACACCTGGAACCTGCTAAACCATAAGAGTGGCTACGGAATGCACGATTAGCTGCAGAATAGGCTGCACTCTATAGCTAATTTGCAAAAACTTATCAAAATAAAAAAATCATGAAAATATAATATGAAAATCATTTAAATGTATCATTGAGACAAAACCTTAGCATTCTTCACTGATTAGGGTTTATGAACTTATGGAAAAGTGGTGGAATGAGATGAGAAAATTGTAAAGGAGAGGGTAATCCTGAGGTTCAACACCAACAATGACTTATCCTTCTGACATTTCCGATTTACCTTGGGAAACAAACATCCAACAATGCACATTAAAAATGTGTGAACATCTTTATTCAAAATTGAAGAAAGATCTTTTGTCTTTGAAACTCCCTGCCAAGAGTCGAGAAAGCTTAGAAATAGTTACGCACTCTTTAAGCACACTTTTAGATGTCCACAAAAATCTTGGGCCAACCACTAATACTTTTGTATAATTGATGATGAAAATAAATGAAATAGTGATGGGTCATGCTGTATCTTAAGAAACAATCCCTTGGCTGTGATAAGGAATATGTGCTCAAGAAATTTTTAAATATATGTCACAAATTTAAGATATCAGATGGTCTTTGTTAAGCACCTTTGGAAATTAATTATTTATAACCCTCAATGATATGATATAATGAAATATTTCACAATGCCATTATCTGCTAATATTACTTGAAATAGAAGGAAGAAAATGGAATGGAAACTTAAAATGATATGATGGATAACATAATCTATCACTTTAAATCTCAGAAAGAACTTTATAGAGAGAAAATAGTTGGAGTGAAGGAGCGCACATTAAGGACATTTAACTCTTACTTACAAACTGTAAAAAGAGACCCGCAACTACATTACTTCATCTCATTCATAGAAGAATAAACATATGATGAAACTGGAAAAATGCATCAACATCAACATGTGCAAGAAACTTGATCTTCTTTCATTAACTTTCAGAAAAATCAATACAAAATTTACAGTCCTTCAGAGGTCCAAAACTCGGAACCCCTCCAATGTCTTCCTTTCTCCCTTTTATTATCCTCCTAACCTAACTGTTCCCATGTCACTTGCAAAAATAATTCTCTTAACAGTTATAAAACTGTTAAATCTCTTTAATCATTCTAAAATATATAAGTTACAAATCGTTATTTTGAAAATTACAAAAAACCCAAATAAGAGCCCCTTTTACAGATTTCACAATATAAATATATGGATGTCGGGATTTAAAATTAAATTAATAATAAATGTGTAGGCAAGGACGAAAGTTTCAATAGATATAAAAACACATATGGGTCCTTGTGGTTGTTTATATGCATATGTCATCTATCAAAACCATAAACTGCTTACGGAGGCACCTTCGGTGGTTTCCAGAAATGAGGATTAGTGATGCCGCATTGAAATATAACCCTCAATCTGCAAACAATGGTTTAGATCAAACCAATCTACGGGGGGACTCTTTCTCATAAGTTCCATGCAATTTTTTCTTTCGGGTTACCGTTGGATCTGGGCACAAGATATCTGAGCCATTGATTTATTCTTCCTCATACCCGAAACATTGTACCCTGTAAAACAATATTCTCAGTTTTGGAGCATCTAAAACAATGTCAAGAGTAAACCTGATTTGTTCTTAG
This sequence comes from Pinus albicaulis, assembly GCA_034641835.2. Lineage (NCBI taxonomy): Eukaryota > Viridiplantae > Streptophyta > Pinopsida > Pinales > Pinaceae > Pinus > Pinus albicaulis. The sequence continues at coordinate 1,240,204,899 of CM076583.1, read as the reverse complement.
AATACAAGATGAAATTATTGTTGGGCTCATTGAATCAGTTTCTCCAACTTCATCTGCAAAGCTTCATTATAAACTAACATAATTCTCTATTTATCCAGTTTCTTATTTGCAGTCAAAATCATATGGTTTTGTTTCACTTTGTCAAGCTCCAAATATTCTTGCTTGTATAATTCTTTCCACCAACATTCTGATTTTTCTTGTAAAAGCTACCATTTCATTAATTTCATACTCAATTATATTTGGTTGAGAATAATGTGAATTTGACACTACTCATCTGGACGTGACCGATGCATGAGTTTATGTTTTTCTATAGAAATATGCCCAAAAATGCACAGGAGTTGCTACTTTTTAGCTATAAAAGGCCTTCCATATTTCCAAATTATTCTGAAACAGTATAACTCACAATATAACAGCCTACATAAAAAAAAACAATAAAAACAATAATCTACATCATTCAAGTATTCTTCTGAGATGGATATTGTGATCAAACAAATCGAATTCCAGCAGAACAGAGTCATCCCCAATTTTCACAACGTTTTTTTTAAGAAAATTAGTGTTTGAAGGAACCCACAAAATCCTTGAAATCGCTTCACATTTCTGGAATTTATCATGAGTAAATCAATTGGGGTCATTTTGCACAAAACCCAGATCGCAGATTTTTGAAATTTTTCTTCGTTTGCCCGAAATTGAGCCCGATATTCTTGTGCTGGGAATGTCTGTGTTTTTTGGGATGTGCAGTCATCTTATTCCTAATTCTTCATCTTGGCACAATTCTTCAAATGCATTTAAAACATTTTTTTTATATCAACTATGACTTCATATGTAGAATTAGATAAACATTGTTTCATTCTTTCAAGGAACCTTTCCAATACCATTTATTTCAAGCAATTCCTATGTCTTTCTAGGCACCCTTTTGTTGATTTGCTGCAGAACAACATTCCCCAAAATATGATAAGGCATAACATTTCCTCTAGCTTCGTTAATAAGTATTCTTCGTAGGAAATGTAAGGAAACATAGAGCTTACTGAATAGCGCTGGATAAATTTGTGACTGAAGAGGAGGTAACCCATCCTCAACTAGGGAATTTGTATTTGTTTTAGGAAACTAAAATTTCTTCAATGAAGCATCTCCCTACCTCAGTATTTTTCCACCTCCATGAAGACTCAAAATTTCATGCTTGTACCTTTTAATTTGCTGACATATTGAGCCATGAAACACATCCAAGACATGAGACGAGGAGAATCATTGAGCAACATTTGTTGAGATTGTGGTTATCTTCTTGAACATTTTCTAGTTCTTCTTAATTTTTTAATAATTGTTCCTCAACAAACTTGAATTTCTTAGAAAATCTCTTGACTTTTCACTGAATCAAATTATGCTACAACAGGTCCTAATACATGGGAGGATGTTAAACACAGAGTTACAAAAGAAATGATAAAATCTATGTTTAATTTCAAAGAAGGGCCGAAAAGTAAGATGCTAAAGGTGCAATATTTCAAGCAACCTCATATAGCTTTCCATTTGTATAATATGCACCTTGCTGCCTATGTGTTAGGTCCCTATAATATTAGTGTATCCCCTTATTGTTGTTAGTGTAGCCCCCTTATTTTTATTATTGTGCCCTTATGACTCAACCAAAGCTACATTTACCCACATCTATGCATAAATAATGCATGTCTCACTTTAGTACTAGGATAACACACACTCCTTGTTAAAAATCCCTTAAGTGGAACTCAATCTCCTTTAACAACCTATGGTTATAAACCCCTAGTATGCATATAAAAATGCATAGTTTCATGCATATGACCCAAGATAATCCCAATTTTTTAAAACCCACATGCGGAAGCTATTTCGCTTGAATTACAATTAAGGTTACCAACCATAATAAAACACCTACTTGAAGAAATTCGTATCTACGAATTTGACTTTGGTTAAACCCAAAGTGCCAACCAATATATATATATATATATATATATATATATATATATATATATTGAACCCACAACTATACATGTTTCATCTTTTCCGTCAATCACTGTGCATCCATCAATCCAACGATAATCACATTCCAATATGTACGACAGTTAAAGGTTTCATCATATGCGAAATGGGTGGTTTTATAGTACCATGTGTTGATATCGGGGGCTAATCGTATGGTCTTATACAATACCACTTACCTATTTCTGGTTGTGCGATATACCATTACAACTCTTTTCAAAACCACTTCACTATTCTGCTGATACGTGCTTAATCTCGATTTTTTTTCCAGCAAATTCTCATCTGCAAAATTAAATTGTTCCTTCCGCCATCCAGATTCACCATGCTCTGTGTTGTTATTAGCTAATTCCTCGTCTGTAAGATGATGGAGATATGCCTTGAGTGTGACCAACCCATATTTATTGGCATCGACGAACTTCAACTCCCTATCCGTGTGATGCAGCAACCTCTTGACAGAAATTTGCACATGTCAGTCCTCCAGCTCTACCAGACTGATGAAATCATCAAGGGGATTCACATCAATAAGTGTAAAAGAGCTCAGAGCTGATAAATGATGTTAAACTCGTGGTCATTCAAATAATATTCATCCCCATAGTCGAGAGAATGAAACTCATTCCAAGTATCATGGCTTCTAACAGGTCTTAATCATCATGCCATCCTTTGTCACTCATGTGATACGAATAATTTTGTAATATTTCTGGGTGGTGTTGCTTGATGTACTCGCTTTTCCAATCCCCGTCCTCTCGGCATTGCTCCAATATGCATAAAAGAATTTTTAATTATCAAATCTATCTTCTAAAATCATTTATTAACACTGAACTATGATCTCTTTTCCCACTCCTGACTTAATTCTCATCGTTCGTCGTCTATCAAATTCTTCTATCGATCTAAGGGTTCAATGCTTTTTCTGTCATTGTGTGCATTTTAATGTGCGTGGCTCTATTCTAAAATCCTTGATATCACTTCATTTTTACAGTATTTACTTGGATTCAATAGATGAAAACTTTTTTTCTTCCGACTCTGCCCAAATTTGACCTACACATATATATTATGCAAACCTCTTATTCACACACAAATTACAAATCGGTCATTCACTGCACACAATATAACTCAGTAATGAAACACAAACTCAAAAATTTAGTTCTCTATATTAATACTCAATATTTACATAGGAATTTTCTTCTGGCCTAATATTCGTATCAGTGGCCTCTTTCTTCCTAATTCCCATAGGCTAGAATCAAAGCCTTAACTAACTGATCTGATCCTTAATCTCCCCTCCATCTCTATGCCTTGTAGCTTATCATTTTATACAAAAGGTTCTGAAACCAATTTTGGTTTCAGATCCTTTATCTTCTCAAAAAAATCTTGAATATCCTCTAAGTCCTCATTTGACTCAACTAATCCCTAAGGATCCTCTCTCATCCACAAAATCATGAAATCAATTCCTAAATTAGGATTTACAATTAATTCCCAAATCTTCCAATTCCTAATTCTATCATTAAATCACTCAACTCTAAACAAATTATTTTAATTTGTTACATAGGAATCCAACTTCCTTTAAAACACAAGACCCCCTATGTCAACTAATTAGAATGAAATTTCTGAGCCGGATGCCCCTGCATCAGACTCCCAAAGTATAAATTAATCATGATCCCTGATCATGTGCTTCCAACCTTTGGCCTCCTAGATCCCATACTCTGTTTTGCTGCTGTCCATAAGCTGCATTGTCTTCATCATTCTTCAGCTGCACTTTTCCAGGGTTCCATACTTTATTATGCATCTTGCCACTAGCTATGCTTTCACAGTATATTCTTGTCTTTTCCTTGTTGTTGTTTTTTTACTTTCTTGCTACTATCTTCTTCTGAGGCACCTACATCATAAACCTTTTTATGTTTTCGATTTCTATGTCCAGGTTATCTTCTGACTAGTAACCACTTTTCCATTTGTTACTACTTCCAATTCCTGCTACAAATATTGTTGTAGATATTGCTCCAAATACTCTTGTAGATATTGCTCTGGACATTGCTACCTCCCAGACTTCCTGAATATCTCTTAAGATATCTCCCTCTACAACATCCTTCTTCTGCTCATTACCTGCAATTTTTTTTTATTTAAATAAATTATCTTCTGATTCTTTAACTGTGGCAACATACTCCTTCACTATTCTTTGTATACTAACAAGCATAAAATATTTTGGCAAACTAGTTTATGTTTCTGCCTCTTCCACAACTTCAGACATTTCCACTTTAGTGTCTACAATTCCTTTCTTTTGTTCAAATGTTTCCAAAAAGCATTTCAACCATTCCTTTTGTACTTGTTTCATTTCAATCATATCATCAATACGTTGCAATTCAGTTTTAGCATAACCTTCTTCTTCTTCCTTGACAACCTTCACTGATTGTCCTTCACCTCCTTGACTGATTTTGACAATCAATTCAACTTTTTCAGGCACTGTATCTTCATCCTCTCTCATAATAGAATTCTGATTCTCCACCACTGTGACAGTTCTAAGGGTCTATCCTATAGTCTTCTCTTGGCCAATCAGAGAAGCCAACTCCCCCTTGTCATTAAAAATAACAATTTCCTTCATATGAGACATGACTGTCTCACCTTCCTTGTATATGCTCTCCTTATTAAGTAAGGAATCTATGGGTTCCTTCTACTGCAGCAATTCAACTTGAAATTCATCAGAAAGACACTCTTCTACATAACTTTTTTGACAATTTTCAAATTTATTCAAGACAACTCCAGGAGATGGAATGTCTTCCGCAACATCTGTAAACATAGTCAAATTATCAATTTCAAAATCACAATACCCAATGGTTTCATTTGATGATCCAGTCACCAAATCTTCTTCTTGCAGTTCTAAGTCTCTTTCAGGACTCAAAATTTTTTTACTGTCTTTCTTTCCAACTTCCAAGGTTATCTCCATTGTGCCAATCACCATGATATAATGATGATCCTTCACTATGTTTTCAGCTAACATAGTTTCCTTTTCATTAGATTCTTTGACATTTTCCATTTGCTGTCCTCCTTTACCTGCATAATTAACACATGAATTATCAATATTAAAAATGCAAGACCTTAATGTATCTTCCTCCTCTAGAAACATCTCAGTATGCTGCTTTGAGTTTTCATTTAACTCCTTCGTTAGCACATCAATATGCTGATTTAAATTCTCTATGAGACTATCAGCTAATCTCTCCTTCATATCATCTGTTTCAAGGATGTCTCCCTGCTCTGGTTCACAATAATGAACTCCCTCGATTTGTTGGACTCTTATTACCCTTTTTGCATTCTTACTCTCTTTTTTCTGACTATCATTCATAACAATTTCTTTGTCTTTCTCTTTCAACAATTCATCTTGAGTATAGATCCTCTGCTTTTCCAACTCTCTTATTTGAAGATCTAACTTTCTATATAACTCAAGAATTTCAATTGGGGTAGAATTTGGAAACTTTACACAGTTTTTCACACCTTCACTTATATTTTACCAATCATCAAATGGTCCTTCTTCATCTGTTTCAATATTCTGTTTCGTATTTCCATGAGACCCCTCCATCTATTTTTATTTCTAAGATCTTTCTATCTCAGTACTAATATGAACAGATTTCATATTCAACTCCTTCTCCTTAACAAACTTCAAAGTTTGTTCATCATCCTGTGATGTACCTGCAATCATACACAAACCATTAGTTTTAAAAACACAAGACCTTTCAGTCTCATTTGCTTCTTCAAGCACCGATCTTTCACAATGTACTTTCTGGTTTCCAGTAGATTCTATTTGCTGTGACTCAATTCCTTTGAGTCTTTCCTTTTCCAACAAAGAAATATGTATTTTTTCAAGTTCTCTTAACTTGTTCAATAGCTTAGAATTCAATTTATTTTGTAATAGGTTCCATCTAACCCATTTCTTCATTCTCCATCCATGCTTTCGGCATAGATTCTCTTTTTCTTGTAGCCATCCCTGTAGTACCTCAAGTTGTACTTTCATCGCTGCAATATCTCTCTCTCGACCCTCATCACTTATTTTATCTTTGTGACATTCTTTAGAATCTCTTCTCTGATCCTCCAGGTTCATCTTCCTTGTGAGCTCATCAATGCTCAATTGTGATATGCAACATAGTCTTCTCTTGTAGCAATCTTTTTTTGCTACTCAATACCCTATTTAGCTTCCTTTCTAAGCTTGACCTCTTCCTAGGTATTCTTTTGGTTCACTCTCTTGAACCCGTTGTTCCTTTGGCTGATGCACTCAGTCACCTTCCTTCTTTCAGAAATCTTTACTAGTTCCTCCATCACTGCTTGATCTTTCTTTGTTTTCATTTTGTCTGCAACCAGACTTCTGCAACCACAATCTTCAAACCAGATTAAAATAAAACACGCTATCTCACATTCAATATTTTTACATGACCTTGTTCTCCCATCCGATAGTACTTTGAATGGACTATTCTCATTTATTTCTGCAAATGTCTGTTACACATCAACTCTGTGTATCTGTCGCTTATCAGATTTAATATCTAATTTCATCTTACTTCTTCCATGCATTATGTATAATTCTAATTTTAAAAAAACTTTAACCTTCAAAAGATCTTTTGCCAGCTCTGATACCACTTGATGCAACCTAAGCTTCGTTTACCCACATCTACACATAAATAATGCATGTCTCACTTTAGTACTAGGATAGCACACACTCCTTGTTAAAAATCCCTTAAGCGGAACTCAATCTCCTTTAAAAACCTATATTTATAAACCCCTAGTATGCATATAAAAATGCATAGTTTCATGCATATGAACCAAGATAACCCCAATTTGTGAAAACTCACATGCGGAAGCTATTTCGCTTTAATTAAAATTATGGTGACCAACCATAATAAAACACCTACTTTAAGAAATTCGTATCTACGAATTTGACTTTGGTTAAACCCAAAGTGCCAACCAATATATATATATATATATATATATATATATATATATATATATATATATATATATATATATATATATATAACACACAACTATACCTATTTCATCTTTGCTGTCAATCACTGCGTATCCATCAATCCAACGGAAATCACATTTCAATATGTATGGCAGTTAAAGGTTTCAACATATGCGAAATGGGTGGTTTTATAGTACCATTTTTTTCTCTCGGGGGCTAATCGCATGGTCTTATACAATACCACTTACCTATTTCTAGATGTGTGATATACCATTACCTCTCTTTTGAAAACCACTTCACTATTCTGCTAATACGTGCTTAATCTCAATTTTTTTTCCAGCAAATTCTCATCTGCGCAATTAAATTGTTCCTTCTGCCAGCCAGATTCACCATGCTCTGTGCTATTATTAGCTAATTCCTCGGCTGTAAGATGATGGAGATATCCCTTGAGTGTGATAATTTCATCTTTATTGGCATCGACGATCTTCAACTCCCTATTCGTGTGATGCAGCAACCTCTTGACATAAGTTTGAACATGCCAGTCCTCCAGCTCTACCAGATTGATGAAATCATCAAGGGGATTCACATCAGCAAGTGGAAAAGAGCTAAGAGCCGATGAATGATGTTAAACTCGTGGTCATTCAAATAATCTTCATGCCCATAGTCGAGAGAATGGAACTCATTCCAGGTATCATGGCCTCTAACAGGTCTTAATCATCATGCCATCCTTTGTCACTCACGCGATACGAAGAATTTTGTAATATTTCCGGGTGGTGTTGCTTGATGTACTTGCTTTTCCAATCCCTGTCCTCTCGGTGTTGATCCAATACGCATAAAAGAACTTTTAATTATCAAAGCTATCTTCTACAATCATTTATTAACACTAAACTATGATCTATTTTCCCACTCCTGACTTAATTCTCATCGTTCGTCGTCCATCGCACTTTTCTATTGATCTAAGTGTTTAATGCTTTTTCTATCACTGTGTGTGTTTTAATGTGCGTGGCTCTATTCTGAAATCCTTGATATCACTTCATTTTTACAGTATTTACTTGGATTCAATAGATAAAAACTTTGTTTCTTCCGAATTGCCCAAATTTGACCTACACATATATATTATGCAAACCTCTGATTCACACAAAAATTACAAATATAACTCAGTAACGAAACATGAACTCAGAAATTGAGTTCTTTGTATTAATACTCAATATTTACATAGGAATTTTCTTCTGGCCTGATATTCGAATCAGTGGCCTCTTTCTTCCTAATGCCTGTAGGCTACAATCAAAGCCTTAACTAACTGATCTGATCCTTAATCTCCCCTCCATCTCTATTCCTTGAGGCTTATCATTTTATACAAAAGGTTATGAAATCAATTTTGGTTTAAGATCCTTTATCTTCTCAACAAAATCCTGAATATCCTCTAAGTCCTCATTTGACTCAACTAATCCCTAAGGATCCTCTCTCATCCACAAAATCATGAAATCAATTCCTAAATTAGGATTTACAATTAATTCCAAAATCTTTCAATTCCTAATTCTCTCATTAAATCACTGAACTCTAAGCAAATTATTTTAATTTGTTACATAGGAATCCAACTTCCTTTAAAGTGAAAAGACCCCCTTTCTGAGCCAGATGCTCCTGCATCACCTTACATTATTATTATTAGGTCGGCTAGGATTATATTGTGACCCCATGGACTCCTATATATAGAAATGATGTTTTTTCAGTTGTATCATTGAATAATTGTTAATTTATGTAATGTAAAGGAGGTTTCCCCCTCGAAGTGGCTTATTTATAAGGCGTTGATCTCTCTTTTCTTCTATTTTTGGAGCTGGTTTCATAACATTTGGTATTAGAGCTTTGGATTCTAGGGTTTCGCTGCTCCAAATAGGTCATCGTGGAATTTATGCTATAAAGGTTTTTCTACGAAGGTTCAAAAGTAGAAATTTTTACCAGGAGAAGCTGAAATCTTGAGGAAAATTTTGTAAAAATTTCAGATCTTGGTTCACAATATTTTTGAAGATATGATCTCTGTTAGGGTTTTTTCAGGCTCTCGAATTTCATCTCAAAGAGGTGACCTTGAGAAAATTGTCATAACTCTCTCTCTGAGCATCAAATTAGAATTATGTAAAGAGTGGCCGAAAGTAAACGAACTGTAGTTTCCTATGTATAAGTTTCAGAGCCAAAGGAGGAAACAATGACACGTGGCACGCGTACAAGTTCGCTCTATTGAACCAGTCCATAATTAGGTCATTGTGGGATATTGGGAATAACTTTGTCTTGAAGAATGAAAATTAGGTCAGACTAGTGGAATTGGAAAGAAGATTCAAAGGGCTAATACAGGACCTAAATTCAGATATTGAAGATACGAAATCACAGAGATAATTCAGTTTCAATATCGAGCTCTTCAAAAGCAAGAAAAATGTGTGTATTTTTTTTTTTTAAATTGCATAACGTGTGTTTGAAAAAGACGTTTGAAGTGATTCCAAGGGCATATTGAAGCATTTTTATCAGTATTGGGTTCTATAATGCCTCCCAATAATAATTCCACACCCATTAAGCCCTCAGAAAGCTCTACTATGACGCATGAAGAGGAAAAATTGCAGTATGAGATATCAAAATTATGGTACCAAGTGCAACAAATTTTGATCTTACAAAGAGAAATCAAAGATGACATAGATGGTTTAAAAGCAAAAATGGAGGCTAATTTGGACGGTTTGAAGGATCAAATGAAAGCTAATATGGATGACAAAGTAGTGGAAGATCACATCGAGCATCAATAAAAAGTTCTCCAACTCTCAAAGGATAACCTAACTTTGGTGCAGAATCAAATGAAACAATAGGAAGATCAACATCACAGTGAAAAAATTTCTGAAGCATTCATCATAAACAAGAACTCGAAACTTCCAAATCAATCAATTTCAGAGTATCTCAGGTGGAAGAACTTACCCATTGAATATTCCACATGGGAGGATGATAATTTTATACAGAAGTATCCAGAAATAATCAAGCGTTGAGGGCAACACTTGTTTGAAGGAGAGGGGCATGTTAGATCCCTATAATAGTAGTGTATCCCCTTATTTTTGTTAGTGTATCCCCCTTATTGTTATTGTTATACTCTTGCAGCCACCATATTGTTATTATTGTGCCCTTACATTATTATTGTTAGGTCAACTAGGATTATATTGTGACCCCATCGACTCTTATATATAGAAAGGAGGTTTTTTCATTTGTATCATCGAATAATTTTTCATGTATGTAATGTAAAGGAGTATTCCCCCTCCAAGTGGCTTATTTCTAAGGCGTTGATCTCTCGTTTCTTCTATTTTTTGAGCTGGTTTCGTAACACTATGGAATACTACCATGGAACGACGAGGTTCCTCTTTATTTTTAAATTTTTTTTTATGCAGAATTCTTTTTAAGAATGAAACCCAATTATAATGACCTTCTCTCTGAATTTTTTGGTCCTGGGAAAGGTCAATTATGTGACCGTAGGGGCGCTAAGCGTGATGCTGAGTTGCCTCGCCCCGAGCCACCTTTGGTAAGTCGACCTGTTCGTGTGGAAACTTTGCTGTCAGATATGGATGCCACTTCTCAAATTAGTCGAGAAGCAAGGGATGCCATCATAGACAATGTTCAGAGTGGACTTGGTGGAATTGATGTTTATCTGAATCGACAAAGAGCATGAGAGAATTAACATGCTAATTTTGTGTATCATATAGATGATGAGATAGACAACATGAGTATTGAAGAGCTTAGAACATATGCAAATCATTGTCACAATGGTTGGCATGACTTAATTATTCATGAGGAAGAGCGCATGAGATCGATATGTGTTAATGGTTAGGGTGAATATTTTAACATGTAAAATTTGTAATATATACATATACATGTTTATTTTTATATGTTAATCTAACAAAAATGTATCATATATGAACACCATTTGCAGTTAACACGCTTGATGAACGAATATATTAATATCACAATTGAAGCTTCAGGTTCTCACAATTAAGATGGTTCTCACAATCAAGATTATATGTTGGAAAATGTTAGTTTTTTTTAAGTGTTCACGATGTTGATGTACAATTATTAATATATTATTATATCAGTATCATGATGACATATTTTTAAAATAAATAATTGTGTACACACGTACATGTATATAATTAAATGTTAACAGATTCTGATTCCATCTGATGTTTTCGCAATGGAGCCACACTCTTCTTCCCTATTAGGAGATGTCCCAAATCCACCGTCACAAGTATGAACAAATTTTCACTTAAATATATGTTTTTAAGTTATAAATTGAAGTGAAATTTTCATTAAAAAATGAGATCTAGATCTTGAGATATTTTACAGTTTTAAAATTTTTTAATTTTAGGTTTTTAGAGATGATTTTCATTCAAAGCCACCCTCTTCTTCCCTGTTAGGAGATGTGCCAAATCCACCGTCATACGTATTCACTTTTTCACTTACGTTTTTAAGTTATTAAATTGAAGTGAAAGTTTCATTAAACAATGAGATCTAGATCTTGAGTTATTTTACAATATTAAATTTTTTAAATTTTAGGTTTGAGGAGATGATTTTCGTTCAAAGCCACCTTGTTCTTCCCTATTAGGACATGTGCCAAATCCACCGTCACAATTATTCAATTTTTCACTTATGTTTAAGTTATAAATTGAAGTTCAAAAGTTTCATTAAAAAATGAGATCTAGATCTTGAGTTATTTTACAATTTTAAATTTTTTGAATTTTAGGTTTGTGGAGATGATTTTCGTTCTCCAAGGACTCTTGCAATGGAGTGTGTGATGGAGATAGGAACATCCGAACAATTTGAACAAGAATTCGTCTAACTTTTTTTTTAATATTATTGCAAATTAGTTTATGCATTTTCATTTGAAAAATTTTAATATATATATATATATGATGCAGGAGCATTATTTAAAGCTTATAATACCCATGAGTCTTATTTCACATTTACTAAAGGGAGTGGGTTCCCTTAATCATTTTATTTATTTTCCTAAGTTTAGTTTAGTTTGAGGAAATTTTAAATTGTAAATTAATATTGTGGAGAATATGTCGTAAATGAAGAGATCTTAGAGACAGTTGATTAATCCTAGGAGGAGTGAGGATTTGGGGGATTTAAAAGTTTAATTTAGGATTTTGTTTGAGAAAAGAATGGAACTGAAGAGATACTTTAGGAGAAAGTGAGAAATCGCTGGATCTGAACTAAATTGGTTCATGAATCTGTATTTGTACAAATTGTGATTTTTTAATAATTGGGGAGACCTAGAGGTTAGATAGAGGTAGAGATGATGGCCCAAAACCAGCAGCTAGGTCTCATGGAGGAGGAAAGTAGTCAAACATAATGTTTTCTTTTGTAAATATTTTATAAAAAATATCAAAATCAGTGTGGATTTGTATGTGTGGAAGTTTCGTGTTTCAATGTGTATTAATAGTCTTATAATGCATTGATTTCGAGTTGAGAAATGTTATGGTTATTCTGTGTGTGCAGCATTGATAAATTGTTGAATTTTCCCTGAGCAGAATTAGTGTTTAAATGTCTATTGAGAGTATGTACAGGCATGTAGGAACCGAGATTTCCATTTAAAAAATTATGGATGAATCAACCGGAAGTAATTGCAGTTGTTTGAACAGTAGACTCATAGTGACTGTAGTATGAGGGATTTTTAGACTTGGTAGAATTGATTTGTAATAGATTGAAAAGAGGGAAAGTTCAAATCTGATATATCGAGAAACAACTCTTAGATAAATGGGAACCAGTTAACCATAGAGTCATTCTAAAGGGCAAGCTGTAAGTATGGCATGAAGCAATGAAATGCTAAGGATTAAGATACAGTAGGCAGATGAGAATGTTGGAGTATCAATCCGGAGCCTGAAGAATAAAGGGTTTGTTGTAAACGATTCTGATTTGAAGTTGTCGTGATTAGTTCCGAGAATTTCTGTGGATGAGGTTACAATTGAGAAGAGAATATCAACCATATTATTCCGAAGGCAGGAAACCGTGAATTGGATGAATAGCAGGTGGAACAGTCGCAGAGATCAGACTGTAGTAAAACTAATTGAGAAATCAGAGTCGCGTCAAAGAAACAATGGAATGGTTTCTCAAAATAAAACGGAAAATGGTATATCGCACAAATTTTAGAGTGGTAAGAGGTATCCTTTGAAAGTATGTGATAAAGGTTTGGAGGTGACACATATCACCTATTCGGCAAAGTAAAACCACGAATACCACAATTAATCGAAGTCTTAAAACATGTGCTGTTTAAAATGCAATGACTGTCGGATTGCGTAGTTAAATGGAAGTAGAGTGCGATGACCGTTGGATTGGAGGTAGAGTGCGATGAGGCTGAAATCGTTGGATCAGAAAAAATCAATGGTAAAGTATTGAAGTGCGTGGAAAATATTAAAGTCAAATTGGTGAAGTCATTTGCAACTGGTGGTGATAAGTAAGAGGCTTAGCCTAAGTATAAAGCTTAAAATTCTGGGATATGCATTGACATGCATACTGTGGGTGAAACACGGCTTAGGCATCGTCATTTGTGGTATCAGAGCAGAGACTAATGCTCTGTGGAGATTTGTTGAGAGATTGGATTTCATTTCTAGCATGTATATAATTTTCACTATAATGGATTCAATACATAGGGAGAACAGGACACCAAAGATTTTATGCAAAGAGGATGGATTATGAGATATTGCAGGTAATGAAAACTTCAGCATTTCATCAAAGACAGATTTTGGAAAAGGTTTGAGAAAGACAGAATCGGGTAGAGGTTTTTCAGTTTTAAAAACTCCAATGATATATGTATGAGAGTACAAAGTAGAAACATAAGTTTCAGCCAAGTAGCTGTGACAAAGAAGTGAATGAAGAAATTGCAACATAAATGTTGTAAGGAAATAAAATTAATATGGATGTACTCAACAAGAAAATAAATTTAGTTAAAAGAAAAACTAAAGTGCAGACAATGGAAAGTAAAGCAGCATATGTATTGTCCAAGCCACTGGAAGCTCAAAGAGATAGATCATTTGAATATCTCTCAGGTATGAGTTATATTTTGATGTTTGGTTCCATTTGAATTGTTTTTATAAGGAATGGAATAGCCGCAACACACAATAGCAGACTGTGTAAAGAGAGAGAAGAGTTGTGTTAGTGGCAGTGAACCTAAATATTCCAGCCAAAGGTTCGACAGGGTGGATAGTTAAAGTGTTCTCAAGAGAAGGTGAGTTAAAAATATAAGCCTAGAGAGAGCCGAAGAGAGTGCTCAAAAGGTTCCAGAGATAGAGAACCAGTGCTTGCCAAAAGACCAAGTCCAGAGAGGGAATTGGTGAGGTAAGTGGCAGCAGGAAGGAATTTTTGTTGCAGAGGCTTAGTGCAGCTCATAGTGAGTGAGGAGCTCATAGAGATGGAGGAGGAAGTGACTACTGATAGTCATAATAGGGGTTCAGAGAGAAGCCACAATGGAAAAAATAAATATGCCAAGAAGAATGGAAAAGGAAAGGAAATGAGTCAAGAGGTATTTGACAGAGACATTGCAGAATTGAAAGCAAGTATTGATGCAATAATAATGCTACTAGAAAAGTGTGAGAAGAGTCAAATTTATGGTTGGAGTATCAAAAGAAAAAAGATAAAGTGGAAGTTTTTGCAAAAACAAATAAAGAGAATAATGTATATCAGATTAAGGGAGGAACTCAGAGCAGTTGATTTAGAGATAGAAGATGACTATTATAGACCTGAGCAAGAAGATTACCTTGTTGAGGAAGGAATCATTGATGAATTTCTGAAATGTTGGACAAGTTCGGATCAACAAAGAGATGTGATGATTGAAACATCAAAGAAAGAGGAGCCTAGTATTTTTGAAACTGATGATTTGTGTATGTATGCAGGTGATGAAAAATTTGCAAGATATGTTTATGCATGTTGTTGAAGAAATGAATATGTTATAAGAGATGGTTGTAATGGAAAAGTTCTTGATTGAAAATGTGTTCAAAGACACTAAATATGGACAATTATTGAAGACTACTAAGAGAGTTGAAGATGATGAATTTAATAAGACTTGGCAAACAGATGGAAGAGAGTCTAAAGACAAAAGGAAATTGCAGATTGCAAAAGAAGAAGTAGAAAAGAGGTATGAAGATAGCCTTATGACAGGAGCAAACAAGAGTATATGTACAACACAAACACTTGAGGTAATGGGATTATCTCTTCAATTTCTATTCAAAAATTATGAACCTGTATTGATAGATAATGGGCAAGAAATTTCCTTGAAAAGACATAATGGAGCATTAATGGAAAGATATTTTACTAAAGATTGTACTATGGAAGATAGTAGAATAGAGATTTATAAAGAGAATTCAGTCCAAGTAGGTACAATTAGTACAGAAAATGCTATGAAGAGGAAAGGAAAAGAAGGCAGCCAAGAACTTAAGAATAGGTTGACAAAGGCTGGTGCACAACAAAAATTTGAAGACAGTATTATTTGTACAAATTGAAAAATGAGTAAAGGTGAATTTAATCAACAAACTGGAAAGAGATAGGCAATCTCAGAGGATGAAGGTAAGGATGCTTTCATAAACTGTGCATTTGCAGTGAACAACAAAGGGGTTCAATGGAAGGTGATATTCATGGTATTGACAATAATTTTTACTGTTGTAAAAGGAACTTTATGGTGAAATGAAAAATCTATTGCATATGGCGATTTTTTTTCTTGTACAGAAACAAAGAGAATTAGAGATTGGCATATTTTGATTGAAAATGAAGAGGCATGGAAAAGACAATTTAGTGGCTTACATATTTTTAAGGGAGAAGAAGGAAGAATGAAAAGAAGTGTGAAAGGAAGGAAGGCTAAAGAGAAGAGCAGAGAATAGAATTTTGAAATTGGGAAACATTCAGTACAAAGTGAAGACAAAGAAGACTTTTTCGAGAAGAGGCAACATGAAGGAGGATATGACAAGTTTGATATGTCATGTGCACATCAAGAGGATGACAAATCAGAGAAAATGTGGAACAGAGTTAATGGAAAATGTAATAGGTTTTCTGATTTTGAATTATTAACTGTTGAATGTGTTTTTCAAGATGAAAGACAAACTATTCTTGGAGATATGTTTTCACAAGTAAACATAAAGAAGTATGTAAGTTCCAGAAATGAAGAAAGCCAGTTTTCATTATGGAAACAAGAAGATGGGAGAAAGAAACTAGTTGACTTAGAAGTTTGGGATGAAGGAAGGAGAGTTGGCATAGATCTTAAACAAATCATTGCAGAAGAGAAAGAAGGTTACAGAGGATGTGAAAGTACATTCCACAAACATATATTTTTTTTAATCCAAAGGAGGTTTGAATGTCAAGATTTTATCTTGAGTTTGCAATTAAAAAATTGGATGAACAATTCAGTCATATTTAATATGAATATGGAGACATTTGAACCAAGTTCAATAACTAAATTATTTGTATTTGATGGAAAATATGTGGGTGAAAGGTTATATGTTCTTGTATCAAATAAGAAACAATCTTATTTTGAGATTGAGAGGATTCTACTCAAGTTATTGGGTAGATGGATGTTGAAAACTACAAAGGTGATGATCATGAGAAATTGTCAAAGTCAGCAAGTCAAGGAAAGATGGAAGGATATACAGGACAACATAAAGAAAATTATTTGGAGACAGAAGAAAATGTTGGTGATTGGATCAGAAATTAGAATTTACAATTAGGTACAAGACAGTGGAGAATACATAAAGTTGGAGCTAAATTTCATTGAGATAATGACAAGACATCAACAGATAAAGGAGCATAAATTTATGTTGTTTGAGGAGTTGTTTATGCAGGATATCAACATCAAAGCATTATGCAAAGGAGATGATCATGACAACAAAGCAAAAGGACATCCACAACACAGAGTTTGGTATCCAAGAGAAGGTGAGAATGCAACAAGTACACCTGTAATTAGAAAAAGATAGGCAACCAATTGGAAGATGAAATCTGATGAAGTTTACAACTGAAGCAGTTGGTTGACTCATGAACAGGAGTCCATGAATTATTTCAAACTAGGGAGTTTGATGCAGAAGCATTATTCAAAGCTTATAAGACCCATGAGTCTTATTTCACATTTACTAAAGGGAGTGGGTTCCCTTAATCATTTTATTTATTTTCCTAAGTTTAGTTTAGTTTCAGGAAATTTTAAATTGTAAATTAATATTGTGGAGAATATGTCGTAAATGAAGAGATCTTAGAGACAGTTCAGTAATCCCAGGATTAATGAGGAATTGAGGGATTTAAAAGTTTAATTAGGATTTTGTTTGAGAAAAGAATGGAACTGAAGAGATACTTTAGGAGAAAGTGAGAAATTACTGGATCTGAACTAAATTGGTTCATGAATCCGTATTTGTATAAATTGTGATTTTTTTAATAATTAGATATAGCTAGAGGTTAGATAGAGGTAGAGATGATGACCCAAAACTAGCAGCTAGGTCTCATGGAGGAGGATTGACGACAGTCAAATAGAATGTTTTATTTTGTAAATATTTTATAAATAATATAAAAAACAATGTGGATTTGTATGTGTGGAAGTTTCGTGTTTCGATGTGTATTAATAGCCTTATAATGCATTGATTTCGAGTTGAGAAATTTTATGGTTATTCTGTGTGTGCAACATTGATAAATTGTTGAATTTTCCTTGAGCGGAATTAGTGTTTAAATTTCTATTGAGACTGTGTACAGGCATGCAGGAACTGAGATTTCCCTTTAAAAAATTATGGATGAATCAGCCGGAGCAGTTGCAGTTGTTTGAATAGTAGACTCATAGTGACTGTAGTATGAGGGAATTTTTAGACTTGGTAGAATTGATTTGTAATCGATTGAAAAGAGGGCAAGTTCAAATATGATATATTGATAAAAAACTCTTAGATAAATGGGAACCAGTTAACCGTAGAGTCATTCTAATGGGAAAGTTGTAAGTATGGCACGAAGCAATGAAATGCTAAGGATTGAGATACAATAGGCAGATGAGAATGATGGAGTATTAATCCAGAACCTGAAGGATAAAGGGTTTGTTGTAAACGATTCTAATTTGAAGTTGTCGTGATTAGTTCCAAGAATTTTTGTGCGATGAGGTTACAATTGAGAAGAGAATATCGACCATATTCTTCCGAAGGCAGGAAACCGTGAATTGGATGAATAGCAAGTGGAACAGTTGCAAAGATCAGACTGTAGTAAAACTAATTGAGAAATCAGAGTCGCGTCAAAGAAACAGTGGAATAGTTTCTCAAAATAAAATGATAAATGGTATATCGCACAACTTTTAGAGTGGTAAGTGGTATCCTTTGAAAGTATGCGATAAAGGTATGGAGGTGACACGTATCACCTATTCAGCAAAGTGAAACCACGAATATCGCAATTAATCAAAGTCTTAAAACATGTGTTGTTTAAAATGCGATGACCATCAGATTGGGTAGTTAAATGGAAGTAGAGTGCGATAACCGTTGGATTGGAGCTAGAGTGCGATGAGGCCAGAATCCTTGGAGCATAAAAAATCAATGGTGAAGTATTGAAGTGCGTGGAAAACATTAAAGTCAAATCGGTGAAGTCATTTGCAACTGGTGGTGATAAGTAAGAGGCTTAGCCTAAGTATAAAGCTTAAAATTCTGGGATATGCCTTGACATGCATACTGTGGGTGAAACGCGGCTTAGGCAGCGTCAATATATATATACACATACATACATACTTGTGCGTGTGTATTGTACAGTTTACCATGGAGGATGTATTCATGGGCGAAGAACACGGGACAATGGAGAGGATACTACATGAGATATCTATGAAGTTCTACATTCTCATTCAATTTTAAAACATTAAATTTTAATGTTTACACGTTGTGTATAGGTTCCCAATTCTTCAGATGATAGCACAACGAAGCTCAGGATGCTACTGCAAAAGACACTACATCCATCTCTATTTACTTGATGATGCACATGTGCAACATTTTATTTTATAGACAATCTTAAATTTACTTTTCTATATAGATAGTCTTATTTATGTAGTCATATTTACTTTTCTATATAACTTGATACTCGTAACAATATACATTGTTATATATATTTACTTTTATTGTTCATGATATAAAATTTGGACATATTTGACTTTTATTGTTCATGATATAAATTTTGGACATATTTTACATTTTGGGTATAGTTGAACTACATTTACTTTTATCAAGAATGATTTTAAATTTTGGATAGTTGAACTACGTTTGGCATGTGATCACATGTTGTGATATAATGTTTTGTTTTTAAAACTCAAGTTTTTTTGTTATTTATTAAATATAAAATGAATCTAGATGGAAATTTCAAATCATCAAAATACATGTATATTTTGGATAGTTGAATTACATTTGGCATGTGATCACATGTTGTGATATAGTGTTTTGTTTTTAAAACTCAAGTTGTTTTGCTATTTGTTAAATATAAAATGAATCTAGATGGAAATTTTAAATTAAAAAACACATGTGGTACATCTTATGCATTTGAACATGTGTGAATATTATATAATTAGGATGTCTATTAAAGGTGATATTTAGGTACATTTTTCATTCAATCACGTCTCATTTAAAAAAATCATAAATGGTTTTACATATTTAAGTTCATGAATATATGTAAAAATGATTGACGTACATTTGAATATGTAAAAATGATTGAAGTACAATACATATCAATGTATATATCTAAAAACAATAACACTATGTACATTGTTATATATATATTTACTTTTATTGTTCATGATATAAATTTTGGACATATTTTACATTTTGGATAGTTGAACTACATTTACTTTTATCAAGAATGATTTTGAATTTTGGATAGTTGTTACATTTGGCATGTGATCACATGTTGTGATATAATGTTTTATTTTTAAAACTCAAGTTGTTTTGTTATTTGTTAAATATGAAATGAATCTAGATGGAAATTTCAAATTACAAAACACGTGGTACATGTTATGCATTTGAACATGTGTGAACGTTATATAATTAGGATGTCTATTAAAGGTGATATTTAGGTACATTTTGCGTGATCATACATGTCATTTAAAACCAACACAGATGGTTTTAGATATTTAAGTTCATGAATATATGTAAAAATGACTAAAGTACATTTGAATATATATGTAAAAATGATTGAAGTACATTTGAATATATGTAAAAATGGTTGAAGTAAGATATGTATATATCTAAAAACAATCATAAAATTCTAGGTGTTCATAGATGTGTCAAACAATCATAAAATTTTAAAATTGCATTAAAACATATATCCAGTACACAACATCTTTCATCAATGTACATATAAAATCTACTATGGATGTCAGTTGATAGTAAACTGGAAATTACAAAACACGTACGACACATTTTGCATTCAAAAATGAATATTATAATTTGCTTAATAGATGTCTAAAACAAAATCACAACTTAAAATTTGCATTATATCAACTATGCCAGATACACATGTGCATTTTGCAATAATGACATTATGACATAAATTGTACCAGAGAATGTATGAAATCGTTTAAGAGCAGATAATCTACATGTGTATGTGTACATGTGTATAAATTACTCGTATGAATGTACCAAAAAAATGTACGTGCGTAAACACTTGTACATATAACATAAAATATACATATTATAATAATTGTAAAACTTAAGAATGCACAAAAAAAGGCTAACAATTTCTAGTTGAGTTCTGTAAGTCCTAAAATATGAATCCAAGGAGAAATTGTTGGGCAGTTAAATAAAAAAAAATCTAATGGAATGCCATATTCAATGATCCGTTCATGATCAACTTTTGACATTTTCCATTTCTTAATTTTCAAATTTTTCTTTGATTGAACTTCTATCAACTTTATGTGTGTTGCACACACCATGTGACTATATTGACAACTTATGACATCAGGTTCATAGTCTTGAAAGTAAACAAAATCCTGAATTTGATGATTTTGTTGGAAAAAATAACCTTTCAGTGTAATATACCCTCTGCCATATATAAACCCGTTATCATCATAGTTTTCCAATAAATTCATCTTTCATTCAGTGCAACACATCAAATAATACTTCACATTTTCTGCATTGGTAGTAGGTGCAACTACAATAAAAACATCTCCTGCACAATAAAACAAACTTTTACATAAATTTAGATCATAATTAACATGAAAAAATTAACATGTGTGCTTGATTTTATTATCTATTTCTAGATCTATATCGTATGAAATAAATTGAAATGTTACCTTCTCTAACAAGATCAGAAACCCGATTACCTTCGAATGATACTATAGTCTCCTCTGATTGCATTTCTTCAAAGTTTGCAACAAACATTTTCCCCTTTGTATTTAGTTTTGTGTGTTGCCAACCTTTTACATACATTTTTTTTTTCACAAACATCATTGGATTCTATGTTATCTATGCAAGCATGAAAAAAACAAGAATATTTTCTTTTATGAAATGCAAACACATTTTTGTATTTCTTTGTTTTAATCGAATGCAATTTTCGAGTCCCTTTTATTGTTTCAACGTCATCTCCAATCGATCTATCTACATCTTGGACCCCAATATGCCAAAAAAACCTATATGGAAAATTCAAACAAAAATATAAATATGTTATTCAAAATACCATCAAAGATAATCATTGTGATAAATAATGTTTAAAATTAGAAATCCAATACAAATTAGATCATATGCATATATATATATATATATATATATATATATATATATATATATATATATATATATATATATATATATATATATATATATATACTTTTGTACTTCCTTGGACCGATTATTCTCATGGCTTAGTGCAGTGATGCGCCATTGAACAACTTGTTCAGCTAAGACAAGTCGGTTTGCAGAGTGGTCCATTTGATATCTTCGAAGCGCTCATTTTATACATGCCCCTGCACCATCATGTTCTTGTTTTCCATGACCAGTCTCAAATAAATTCCAACAATGTTTAATGTGGGTTTTCATATGAAGACGACACAACCAAAAGAATGATCGTGAAGATTTTAATTGACCTGCGCATCCATCTAACCATATCCAATGTTCATTGAATTTTATTTCATGACTTTTTAAGGAGTCATAAATCTTTTCAAAACTATGTTGTACAAAATATGTATCATGTGTACGATCGCATTGATATAAAAGTCATATTTTTAATAACATGTCAATTTTCATTGGTGCTTTCTATATGATCAACATTTTGTTTAGCGTTTCTATATAGAATATGGACAAGCATGGAGACTTGGTCAGAATGATAGTATTCACTTTGTATTTCTTTTTTTGGAACAAATGTGTAGTTCTCTGAAAAATCATCTATTAACAAAATGGTCCCTGGTGGAAAAAAATCACGGGATTTTTTGAATTGCAAGTCCTGCCATCGAGCTCTATGGGAATGCTTGGTGTATTTATAAATTTTTGTCTCAAAATTTCTCAAAAAATCTATCACAAAAATTTCTTATTCTTCTAAATCAATTCTTTTAACACTTGTAGTACTACTTGAACCAATCCATGTATAAATATATTCAAATCTCTTCCATTTCACTTTTATGTTGGACAATTATTGATCATTTATATCAGTACAATATTTTTTTTGAAATAAAGTCAAATTTCGACAATCATCACATTTTTTACCACCAACAAATTTCTTTTGGTAAAAGAATTCATGGCTTTCACTTCCACATAGAATTTGAGATATGAAATCATGGATAGTGGAAGGAGGAGGTGAATCTTTCCAAAATGTTTTACCAAAATTAAGGAATGTGTCATAATATAACTGAAATTCCACATGATAACGCCAACAACAAGTGTCGCGTATAGTGATAGGTTTAACATACCATGGTTTTTGTTGCGCAAAAGCACTGATTGAGACATTAATTTCACGGTTATCTCTATGAAATTGTTGAAAAACTCTATCTGAGTGGTGTCCAAGAAATTTTTTGCATGTTCTTTTTACTAATTTCGTGCTATAATTCTTCGGATCACATCCCTTACTTTTGGTGAAACACGTGAATTTTTCATCCAATAGTCATATATTATTTTTTTAACATCTTCTCCAAGTCTATCTTTGTATGGTTGCCTACAAATAATTGTCCAATAAGCAAGTTCATCATTTACATCTACTTGCAATCGAAATTTATGATGTTTGTGCAACGTGTTTCGTGAGGTTCCTAATGCTTGTGCCATAGATTTTACCAAAAAAATCTTTTTAGTACTTGATGAAACCACTGCCATTTGTATTGCTCTACGTGCATCTAAAGCACTTTTCTTTCTAGATCTTCCAATTGAATTTAGAGCACTATTTATATTTTGTATCGTATTTTCCTTCATTTTTTTTATCTTTTGTTGATCTTCAAATACCCAATAAAGGAATAGCTTCTTTTAATTTCTTTGATGTTAAGAGACTTTTTAACATTTGGGCTTGAACTGCCACAGTTTCGTCTTTGAAGAACGTATCAATAATGCAATTAACACAATATCATATAACATGGTCAGCCTTTTGATCTCCATATGTGTGAGTATCAACATTTTCTAACATCTCATCATCGATATTGATTTCATCTGTATATATTAGAATTAAATGTACATAATGAGTTTACATATTAAATTAATCATTAAATTAATAAATGTATATAATTTCAATAATAAACATTCAACACATATACATTCCTAGTGATTCAATTTCTTCACTTGAATTTCTTTCAACATTTTCAACATCTTCAATCATTGGTTCAATATCTCTTTCACTTTCTCTTTCAAAATTTTCTATCTCGTCATCAATTTTTTGAGGAATATCTCTCTGTTTACATTGCAAAATATCTTTCAAATTAGTTCATCAAATAAAAATTAAGTTTCACAATACACTATACAAATTTTAAATAACAAATTTATAATATTTACATTTACATTCATGCTTCAACTTCTAGTTGAAGTTGATTTTCCCTTTCAATATTTGAGAGTTCTTCTCTCTTCTTTTTTTGCGATATTCTCTCCCATGTTCTCTATGTTCTTCAGGGTCTCTTGTTCGATCATATTTTCTCTTGCAATTCCTTTGATTTCCCATGATAATTTAGTATGAAGCTCAAAAAAATTCCTTCAAAATCCTGTCAAAAAAACTCACTAGATCAAAATTTAGACAAAAAATCAATTAAAAAAAGCATCACAAAAGATTTAATTTAAAAAAAACTCATTTTAAAATTTTTGCACAAAAGACATACTTCAACCCAAAACAATTACTTTAAAAATTCCATCAAAAAAATGTCTTTTAAAAACAAAATGAAGTTCAGAATATTTCCTTCCAAGTCCTGCAAAAAAAAATCATTTAAAAAATTAGACAAAAACTCACTTTAAAAAATCATTATAAAATATTTACTTCAACCCAAAACACTTACTCCAAAAAAATGTCACTTTAAAAAATACCTCCAAAAAATGGTCATTGAAAATTAATCCCAACCTCTAAAAAATTTCACTTAAAAAAATACCTCCAAAAAATGTCCTTTGAAAATTAAGCCCAAAAAACCTCTAAAAACATTTCACTTTAAAAAATACCTCCAAAAAATGTCCGGTGAAAATTAAGCCCAAAAAACTTCTAAAAAAATGTCACTTCAAAAAATACCTCCAATAAAAGTCCTTTGAAAATTAAGCCCAAAAAAGGTCCTTTGCAAATTCAGCCCAAACGAAGAAATAATTTTCACTAATATACTTTTAAAATTATATTTTAACACAAATATTGCCAAATAATTCTTTTTACACAGAATATAGACCAATTTAGACACTCAATTTATATTATTTTATTTATTAATAAAACAAGACAAAAGATCCTAAAAAAATTTGGTTACTCAATTTATATTATTTTATTTATTAAAAAAAAAACAATATTTGGATACTCAATTTATATAATTTTCTTCATTTAGAAAAACAACTTATTTAACATATTTGAAGTAAATTGTATCTAATTACATTAAAATAAGTTTAATATATTTTATAACCCATCTTTTATATATATATATATATATATATATATATATATATATATATATATATATATATATATATATATATATATATATATATATATAATTAAAATTAAAAATAATGAATTTAATGTTAACTAAATAATAATCATTAACTAAATGTTTATGTAAATAGATAAATACAAATGAGACTTCTTCTTCTTCTTCTTCTTCCTTTTAAGATGAAGGATATATCTTTAATATTTTGGGTATTTAATTTATATTATTAGCCTAGATTTATTAAATGTAGAGGGGTCAAATTTTTTAAGGCGTAAATCTTTTCTCAAATTTTGCACTTTAAAAAAGGTTTGCACATCGATAAATTTGGTCCTTCTCAGTGTCTGACAAATCTGGGGTTAAGATGGATCTAGACCAGTTTTAGCTATGGGAAATTACACAAATTTGTAGATGATCAACATTATTTATTTTCCTAATATTAATATGATCATTTGAAACTTACTTTCCTTAGTTGGTTGAAAGTAGAGTGTCTTATCGAGAATGATCAATTTCAATCTATCTTCCTCAATGTTTATTATAGTGACATAATTTGTATATGATCGACATCATATATATGTATATGTTTATGATTAATCTTATTATTTGAAATTTACTCACTTTCATGTACATAGTTTAGTTTCCTGTATAGAGGGTAGTATTAAGAAGAATCAATGCCAATATATATTCTCAAATATTTTATTTTTATAATAGTTACACAATTTGTAAACGATAAAAAAAATATTTGAGAGAATATTAATTAGAAGTGTATGTCAAGAATTGCATAAGAAACAAGTTGAATATAAATAAAGTAACAATGTTAAGTCAATGCATGTATACTAGAATTAATGCATTGATTTCAATGTACTTATTTATTTATGTTTCAATTTCTATGTCAATTTCATTTTTAATGTCAATATTGATTTATATTTTAATTTAAATTTCTATGTCAATTTCTATTTTAATATGCATTGATTAATAAAATAAAAAAATGTACAATGAAATAAATGTATTCATTTTAATTTTCATGTTGATTCATGTTTCAATTTCTATGTCAATATCAATTTCAATTTCAAATTGTATTTTAGTTTCTTTGCCAAGTTTATAAAGAGTATTATCAAGAAGGATCAACATCAATCTATGTTTTTTAGTGTTTATTACAATGATACAATTTGTAGATGATCACCATTGTGTGTGTGTGTGTTTATAATTAATCTAATTATTTGAAATTTATTCACTTTCCTGAGAAAGATCAATGGCAATTTATGTTCTTTAGTTTTTAGATTTTGGTATAGATACACAATTTGTAGAATAGATTACTTAGTTTGTTGGAAATGTTGTTTTCATTGATGTCAAAGTGAGGATGATATTATTGGAAATATTTTTTATGGGTAAAAAACTTATTCTGGGACTCTATCAAGTCATCCTAGCCAAAGAATACAATTAAGCACAAGTACTCTATAAATAAAGTATAGATGAGTGTATTTCAGATGTAAGGTGAAAAAGACAATTAGAGTTTGAGTGAACAACCACAAGTGATAGAGGAATTCTAAATAGAAGGAGATGAAGAATAGAGGAGAACGATACAATGTTATTAATTCATAATCGTGGGTTTCAAAAGAGAGTTCCTTATTGGAACTTCGGAGTCCTTTTGTCCAAACAAAAAATACATACAATTGTTTTGAAACCATGGTGCCCCGATTTTGTCAACTAATAATAAATTGTTGGCAGGAATAGGTTTTGTTAATTGAATTCTATCCATCAGGACATAACCGTACCAATTTTTTTGGCATGCAAGACAAATCTCATATATTATGGTATTTCAGTTTTGCGATTATGTTAAGTAATGAGAAATCATTAACATGCTATATTAGGACAAAAAAAGTACTGACAATTTTGTTGAGTGGGTTAAATCGCTGACCTATATAGACACTAACCCACTAGACACACTAACCACCAATCCCCACCACTAAAAATATTCATAGACACCAAACTACTAGAGACACTAACCCCATTAATTCTATTCTTGTTACAGATAGTTAACTGGTGCCAAATATTTTGTTACCCATGCACATCAACTGATGGAACCAAATCAACGAAGTACATTTAAATTGGAATATCAACAATTTAACCCACTCCCATTCCCCACCACTATAAATATTTAGAGGAACCAGACTAATGGAGACACTGATCCCCATTGAGTTTATTCTGGTGTGACAGACTGTTAACTGACACCAAATATTATGTTACTCGAGCAGGCAAATTGATGGCACCGAAGCACTGGAATACTAGAAAATTGGAATATTAGCAATTTAATCCACCTTTTTTGAGTGAGTTAAATCGATAATATTCCAATTTTCTAGTATTCCAGTGTTTCAGTTTTATTAGTTGACATGCTCGGGCAACAAAATATTTGACACCAGTTAACAGTGCTTCGCACTAGAATAGCTCAATATTGAGATTTTTATTTTTAATTGTAAAGTCATTTTTCAGTATTATGGTGCTCCGGTGCTATCAATTGACATGTTTGGATAACAAAATATTTGGTGCTAGTTGACAATTTCTTACATTGGTATAACGCCATATCAAAATTTTGTGTTATTTGTAAATTCATTCTCCTGGGTGTTTCGATATCTTGGTAAAGAGCTAGTTCTTGGTCACATGAAATGATTAGTGCTCGAATGATTGTTCACTATAAAACATAGAAACCTAACAATTGAACTATAATAACTGCTACAGAGAGAGGATATTGATCTCGTATATTGATACCTACATTTTGAATGAGTAGACCAAGTAAAGGAAGAACTTGGAAGTAGACACAATGGGGATTGGTGTCTCTAGTAGGTTGGTACCTATGAATATTTGTAGAGGTGGGTATTGGTGTCTCTAGTAGGGTGGTTCCTATGGATATTTGTAGTAATGGGGATCTATATATTAGGTTGGTGCACATGAATATTTTTAGCATTGGGGATTGGTGTTTTCATTAGGTTAGTACCTACAAATGTTTGTAATAATAGGCTAATGCCTACAAAGAATTATAAAATAAATTTTTGTGGTTTTCCCTAAAAGGATTTCCATATAAATTTCCTGTTCCATGTTTTGCAGCTAATATATCTCATATGTGATGATTTTCTTATGGTTCATAAATGTTTGAATAAGTGAAAATTGTCCTATACTTATTCACCCCCCACCTTAATATAAGCGTGTGCTCATCATAGTTTTCGCAGTTTGTTGTAAACACATAGAGTATTATTCAAAAGTATATTTCAATAATTACATGAAGAATACGTTGAATATAAATAAAATAATCAATGCATTAATTTCAATGTATGTGATTGACATAAATAAAAATGCCTTTTAGTATCATTCATATATATATATATATATAATTTCAAAATTAAATAATTTTAATACATAAATTATATAAAATTATTTTTTATTCACCATGTTCTTCGCTCATTATATTATTTTATAAATTTTGTGTAATCACACATAGACATCTCTAACAATGTAGTGGTAGAAAGTCTCATTTATATTGTTTAGATGCTTTGCAATACTTTTTAGGGTTTCTAACATTGCTGTTTTAGAAAGTATCATTTATATTGTTTAGGTGATTTGCAATACTTTTTAGGGTTTATCTCTTAAAGAACAACTACTTTCATTTATAAGTTTAAATTATATATATGATGTTAGAAATACAATTGCACTTTCAATTTAAGTTTAATATAATTAAGTTTATTTAAAAATTAATGAAGTGTTTTTTAAATTTAAAATATTGATGTGACAATTTTATGCTAATTGGTTTTTGTCATAATTTGGTGAATAAATGTATAAATAAATAAAAAAATTTAATATAATTTTTAATTTTTAATTTTTTTTTGTAAAAACTACACTTATATATATTTGTGTGGAGAAATCAAACTATTTTGATTCTAAATAATGATTTAAATTTTATTGGGTGGATTGAATTTCTATAAATCAAATGAGATTGTGTAAATGAAAATCTCTATTATCAATATTTTACCTTAATCCAAATATATGAATAAATTTTGTTGGATGTATTGAATTCCTGTACATCAAATAAGATTGTGTAAATGCAAATCTTTAATCCAAATATATGAGTACATTTTGTGAGATATATTAAATTTCTCTACATCAAATAATATTGTGTAAATGCAATTTTTTTTAATCAATATTTTACATTAATCTATATGACTGCATCTTCCACGTTATAATCATCAATTAATTACATTATATTTATTACTTAATTACTATATCTATGTAAATGCCGATAAATATATATATGTTTGAAAAAAACTATTATTACATTTTAAAAGTCTTTGCCTTATAAATATAACTTTGTTAGTAAATTCAACTTATATATACTTATCTAAAATTTAAGTAGGTTTATTATGATTGTAACCTATATACCATGACCATATAAGATTTATATATATATCATACATAATTATACAAAATTTAATTTATATATTATATAGACTTAGTTATATGGTATATAATTATATGAGACTCCTTATGCCATAAGATGGACTATTATTAAGTTATTTGCTACAGGATTTGATGAGGTTCCAAGGTGATTTAATCTTGGGGGTTAGCCCTCGAGGAAGGATGATGTCTTTGAAAATTTGCTTCCGAAGTAATTTCAAAATATTAATACATTTTTTAATGTTATGATAAATATATGCCAAAGAGCATAAGGAAAGAGGCCAAAGCATCGGCCCGACACTTTTTTCGTGACAATGTTGCATATTATAACTTTTAACCTCGTGACAATGGACACATTGGAGGATACTATAACTCTCAACCTCATGACAATGAACACACATTGGTGGATATTATACCTCTCAACTTCATGATGACAATGGAATTTTTTCATGATAGACGGGATTATAACAATTATTTAGTTTTTTTTGGTTGGGATTATAACAATTATTATGGTCATTTCTTTTAACCTCATGACATTTTTTTCAGCCTCATGACTATATATATTAATTGAGGAAATTATAACAATTATTATGGTCATTTCTTTCTTCCTTGGGATTATAACAATTATTATGGTCATATCTTTTTTCGTTTGTATTAGCAATGCCTAATAGAGCATAACAATGGTGTACTCTATCGTACAAAACTAGCGTTTGAAAGTACATGAATAGCTCTTAAGCTATTCATGGCACTCATTATCATTAAGAATATGAACGAGAGGTGGGAAATAGATCAAAATGAGTATGAAAAGGAAAATTGCTGATAAATCCAAAATAAAATATTCAAAACAAGAGAATGGTTTTTTTATTACAAAAATTTCCAAAGAGAAACACACAAACTCCACACCTGAAGTGAAGATTTTGTTGGCATTAATGTTTCTTCTTAATTGTTCATGAATTTTTTTGTCATCGGCTCTCAAATTTTTTAATCGCTATTGACTTTCTCCTATTAATTTATCTTTATTGACTTCTAATTTCAAAGTTTTGCACTATATATACATAAAATTTAAATATATCTTATAATTCAATAATATATATATATATATATATATATATATATATATATATAATATTAAAATGAAGAAAATATTGATTTTATTTGTAATTATAATATTTTATATATTATAATTATATACATAAAATTTAAATATATCTTATAATTCAATAATAATAATATATATATATATATAATATTAAAATGAAGAAAATGTTGATTTTATTTGTAATTATAATATTTTATATATAATTAAAATTTAAAATAATAAATTTAATGTTAAGTTAAATTAAACATCTATAAACTTTCAAAGATATATAAATTACATTATAGTAATAAAATCATTTTCATAATTATAAAATAATTCAAAACAATTTTTAATAAAAGATTGTTTTGTAGAATAATAACAATAATAATTTATTTTCAAGGTTACATAAGTCATACATTAAATTGTTGTAAGCGACTTCATTGTTGATAGGAGAAGGGATTATTTGACTCCTAAATCTTAGAAAATTATATATACATACTTTACTATAATCTAGATTTGAACCTATAATCTAGTAAACACATGCTCTTAACTTAAGCTATATATATATATATATATATATATGATGATGATGATGATGATGGTTAACGTCCACTAAGACCAATATTTGGTCTATCGGACCTAAAGAAAAGAGTTATTTAGTTTGATTTAAGATTTTATTCCTATGTTCAAAAAGCTTGGAGAGAAGCCTCCCGAGCTCACTATAATTTTGACATCTTAAAAGGCTAGGAAGGTGAGTATTGCAACAAAGATTATGAAATTCAAATCCTAATATTAGGCGAAGCCGCAAGGCACTCACAGAGGAAGTGATTTTCATCCTCGATGTTCATATTCTCACGAGAGATGACCGAGATCCTTTCCATCCATGGTGTTTTAGGAAGCATCCAGCGACACAATTTGTATGGAGCTCATGAGAGTTCGTTCTAATCTTGGCTATATTAATTTTCTTCTTTGAGCTAGTTAAAACAGAGAGATACTTTTGATGTTCTAGGGTGGGGTTGATGACCTCCTTATAATATCTTAATTTTCTTTTAGCTGCTAGATTTTTCTCACACCACATTTTTTCTTTAAACTTAGAAGTAACAATTTTTTTAATGTTATTAATGTTTTTCAATGCAACATTCTCGTCGATCTCCCAATAGTTTAACTAGGCCCTGGTGTCTTTATACCAACCTCGTTTAAGCCTTAGGTGGTATTGGCTGGAATTTAAAGCTAGCTTAGGAAGTCTATGGTCTCCTATGCTATTGAGCTTGTGCTTGTACAACAGAAGCCTAGTCATAGCTAGGTTCTCGATAGGGGAAAGAACCACTTCTATAAGGAGAATAAGATAGGGTGTTTTGCTTGGTTTTAAGGTTATACGTTATAAAACGCTTCTGGATTTGCTCAATATTTCTCCAGGATTCTCTAGAGATGCTGCAACCCCAAACCTCACATCCATATAAGATAACAGGAGTGACTACAGTTTCAAAGAAGAACTTCTTTCTATCCCACATTACGAGGCTTGCCGTTTTACAATTATTTTCAAGACCAAATTATTCAAACTTAGTTTTATCCTCACATTGACCAAATTATATATATATATATATATATATATATATATATATATATATATATATATATAATTTGAAATGTTAAATATATTCAAAATTTTATATATTATTTTAAGTGAATTTATTTTTGTTATCATTCAAATATTTTCATATCAAAATTAATATTTAGATCAATAAAATAAAAATATATAATAAAATATTTTATCGAAAAATTGTATAACGTATCCATTTTTTTTTTCACCATAAAAAAATGATTCAAACATTTCACAGTAAGATTTTTTGAAAAAAAAAATATAGACAATACATTTTCCTACTTTGGCAAAGATTATCTAATACTTTTGACAATGTGAGGATAAAACTCTGAAAATTTATCACTAAAATTGATTATAATCATTATAATATTTCACGTAAATTCCAGATTTATTTCCTTCCACACATCACCTGGTTCTTGAGTCTTCAAAGGCCATGTGAATGGTGGGAACACTCACTAGTTTTATTTTGAAGGCAATATCTATTCCCTGGTTGCGAACTCCACTACCTCTCATGCCTAGAGCGCATGATCATTCATTATCACATTATTTTATCATATTATTTGTTCTAATATAGATTTATTGTGTAGAAATGTGTATTATACAACTTAACATGAAGAGGACGTGTGGTTTCATCTCTGCTCAATTAGTTGACATGTATTCCTTTAAAAAAAAAAAAAAAAAACAATGTCACCTATAATAAAAAAAAACAAAAATGAATATATATGTTTAGATAATTTTAATTAAAATATTATAACTCATTGCGAAGGAGATGGTAGGAAGAAGATGTGGTAGAAATATTATAACTCTCTATTTGTTATTGATATTACAATTTGGTAAGAAGAAGATGTGGTAGAAATATTTCACTTTCATTCTATACCATAAATAAAATATTTCAATAACTATGTGAAACAACTTAATTTTATATTGGTATAATTAAAAAAAAATTATAGAAAATGCAAAATTCTTATACAAGTTCTTAAAAATATTTAAATGTAAAACTTATATAAACTGTTTAAATATCTATAATAGCTAATTTATTTCAATATATATATATAACAAATAAGTAACTGAAAGTAGAAGAATCCAATTAATTTGTCATATAAATAATAAAAGAAAATGTGTAATTCACCTAATTAATTAATTAATTAATAATAATAATAATAATAAAATTAATGTGAAATTTCAATGCTCATATTAATTAAAATGTTTCAATTTAAAAACTATGTATATATTATATATGGTTTAAAAAAAGGAAAAAATTATTTTTTTTTTATGGTTAAACCATTTTAAGTTGTATGTCTATTCTACATTTTAACCCTTTTCAAGTATATTCTTTGGTCTTTTTGTGTAAAATCCAACAAAGATTTGTTAGAGTTATCAGTTTACGCTATGTAGTCTACACAATCCAAATGCTCAATGGAATTTTCAATTTGTTCAATCCATTTATGCATTCAAAAATTTATTTAAATCTTTTGGAAAATTATATATATGAAATGACCCATTTTTCCCAATATTTTTCTTGTCACTTTTGTTCAAAATCCAATGGGGATTTTTAAAAATCAGTTGTTTAATTTACAAAGAGAGGGTTTTTTAGGGCGTTGAATCCAATTATGCATTCAAAAACGCATTTTAAACAATACAAAATCACAAACATTTCATTTATTAGTTAGACTATATATATAACATGAATCTATCTAGGATCAAATCTCTCAAAGTACAAACATTTTTCAAGCTTTGCACTTTAATAAATATGATCCTTCTCCACACTTTCTAGATCCATGGTTTATATATATATATATATATGTGAAAAAGGGACAAAATGGAGAATATTGAGGCTACTTGAAATGTTTTAACTTTAATAATTTATTTTTTATAATGGCATTGTTTAAGTATTCTAGGTTTTGGAGTTTTTGGTCAAAATCCGCCGAAAAATGTTTTGGTCATATCATGTTTTTTTGTTGTTTAAAATCCCTTTTTGAATGCACAAATAAATTCAATGTCCTGACAAACTTGTAAGACACTTAGATTATGAAGAGCTCATGGATCAAACTTGTAATTTCAATAAATTCCAATAGGGTTGCAGACAAAATATGAGTAAAAAAACCTTCCAAACTTAGAACAATTAGACTACCGCCTTTAAAATTGCTTATATACTAGCACAACCACATTTACCAATGTGGTTGATATACGCCGATAGGCATATATGAAGCACATCTAACCCCACATTAGTAAATGTGGTTGATATATGCCGACAAGCATATATCTCCCACATTAATAATTATTATGTGTATTTGTAATGTTCCTAATTATCCCAAGCTAATAGGAACATTTCATTTTGTTTTAATTTTATTTATTGATGAATAAAATGTAAAGGAGGACATGAAAAACTCCTAAAACATAAAAATAAATCAATGTCCAATGTGAACAGAGACAAATCAGGGCTTTCTCAATAAAATCCACTTGTGTGTGTGAACAGGATTGAGCTATTTGACCAGGTCAACAGGACCAAATCACTAAGCAGACCAGATACATTGAACCACTTTGAAGACCCGGCGCAGTTCTAGAAGGAAGATCCAATGTGAAAGTGGTTAATTCGTTTGAGGTGGTTTAGGGTTTTGCACATCCTCATCTTATAAAGGAAGGAGAAGGCTCAAGGAAAAGGGTTGTTGATGATCATTTGATTTTTAGATTGCTTGAGAAACTCAAACTCTCTTGGTTGTTTAGCTAGAGAGAGGAATTTCCTGTTTAGGAATTCCTCCTCCTTCCTTGAGGGTCTCTTGGAGGAGATTGTGCTGCATTGGTCCACTATCTGGCATTAGCCAAGCTCCATCTCTCTTTGGCAGTGTAAATCCAGTGAGGGTTTCCATTGTCTAAGTGAGCTGCAGCAAGTGGAAGATATATCTTCTCAAATCTATGCATATCTAGCCCCTCTTTTCACTGGGAAAGTCTTCTAACCCATTGGCAAGAGTGTTCTAGATCACCAGAGCTTCATATTCTTATCTTGGCATGAGGCCAAAGTGTATTTTACTTCATCTACGCAGTTAGATTCAGAAACTACGTCCTTTTTGCAGGCAGAGTTGCAGTGTGGGTTTTGCATCAGTTTGGAGGAGAGATCTCCGGTGAAAGGGCTCCTTTCCTTTACTGAGGTGATCCGTGGATTGGGCAACCAATCCATGTCCTATTTTAGATATGATCTGTTGTGCATCATATTCTTAAGAAATTTTTGAAGATTATTGCAGATCCATGGTGTAGATCTCAGATCTATTCATTGGTATTCATCTTTTGTTGAGATCCCCCAGGGGAATGTACTAAAAAGCTCTTTTGAATATAGATCCCATTCTGATCTATGATTTTCTATTCAGATCTATTGTAGATATAAAATTTAATGAAACTCTACTTCAGCCACCTGTAAATTACGCTGTTCAGCTCTTTTGTCTCATTGCATGGTTGCAACACCTCATTTGGAGGCTTTTCTTTGTGTAAATCTCTGTTTTTCCTAATCTAAGCCATCTGATTCCTATTCTAAGTTTCCATACTGATGTTCCAGAATTATTTCAGTTAAAACCCTCAGAAATTACGCTCTGTATGCTTCAACCATTTTCTGCATACTCAAAGCCATGGGAAATCAGGGTTTTTAAGCCTAGTTTGGGGAGGAGGAACTGTTTAACTTAGCTATAATGCTTTGTTTGAGCTTAAATTCGGATAATAGGTCCCTCATGACCTAATATAAAATAACCTCCCGCCATTTCTCTTAGGTTTACGCAGATTTCTGAATACACTCATTTTAGGGCCAAAATCATCACTTTTCCCCACCTTTTTGCCCATAAAACGTTGTATAAGGTTGCTGCTGTTGTATTTGCTGAAGGATATGAATTATAACATCTGTTATGAGATTTTTTGATGCTGCATAACCAATATTTTGTCAAATATTGCTTAATTTCCAGATTTGGAACATTATAGTATTTTATTAAAAACTAACTATTTCTCGCAATGAATAACTATATAAATAATCACAACTATTTATTGTATATTTATATATTTATGATTATTATATTGATATTATATTATATATTAATATAATACTATATATTATCATATAATATTATATTAATATTCTAATAGCTATTTTTCAAACTATAATATAATTAAAATACAACATGCAATAATATTTTTTATGGTCAATAATTACGATATATTTATTAATATAATTTTCAATATCTTTTATATACATAATGAGAGCATATTGATAATATTAACTATATATAGAATATATATATATAACCCAATACTACTTCAATGAATTAACCCATGAGATTATTATTATAAACCAAAATCAAGTAGATAAATAAACTCAAGGGATTAATATTATAAATTCAAGACATTAATAAACCCAATGGATTATTAATATTATAAACCCATGTGATTAATGTTTTTTTTTTTGTAAAGTGGCAGTCTACTCATCTTTTAATTGTACAAAAAATACAAAGTTATATTACAATTAGGTAGGGAGGTGGTGGGCTGCCCAACAGAGGGAAACCAACCCTACCACCCCATAATCTTGAGAGTTATGCTGATCACTAGAGGCACAAAAATATAGAGTGCTTAGAAACATAAGGCTAAGTCCCAAAATAGAGTAACATAAAAATTTTAAAAACCCACTACGAGCTAGCATCAGTCGGTATTTCCTCCTCAATCCAGCAATCATACAGAGAAGAAGGCAGCGTTGGAAAAGCACTGCATGTTATGGTCTTTGTCTTGGCCTTGTCATCCTGATGAGTGCCTTGCTAAGGAGGGGTGACTGCTGGAGACTGAGGGGTTATGGCTTGATCCCCATCCGATGAGGAGTTGGCCTGATACCCTTTAGGAGGACTAGTATTGGTGTTGTGCGCTAAGAGGATGGGATATTTCCTATAGTCATTGTGAATCTTGAGGTATGGATGGGGTGGGTGTCTCGAGACAGTGGATTTGCGCCAAGCCTTACTGTTGGGCTCGACCACATCCTCGTCTACTTCTCGACTTCTCTTTAGACTCGATAATGGGGAGGGTTCCAAAATTTCCTGCGGCAAGCCTTGTAGAAGCTCAACCTCCTTCCTACCACTAAATGGGAAATCAATTTCCCTCTCATGGGCCATGGCATCCCAGATCTATGTGGCCGTGAGTAAGGCAGAGTGGCATTTAAGAATGAGGCCATTAATGTGTTATGTTTCCAGCTGCATTTTCTAGAGCGACTAGGAAAAGAGATTTTTCATGTTCCAGTACCTAGTTGATGCCGACTCAATGTGATAATTTGTGGTTTGCCAATGCTCCTCTTCCACTTGATCGAACAATTCCCTAATGTGGCAGGGAATCCCTTCCTCAAAATTGCCTTAGAGATGCAGGGGAGCATTGTATTCTTCGTTGAATCTACTAGAGGCACCTTGAGCTCTCTTCCCCTCATTGTCTCGCCCTAGGCATCCTAAGAAATAGAACCCAAACCAGATGTAGACAGAGCGAGGCATTCCATAGAGAGTTCCCAGTGTAATGGAAAATGAACTTCATGAGGATGTATCAGAGAATGTAGTAGCCGATGAAATTCTTAGGAGTACGCGTAGTAATGGCTGGAGCGTGCAAAGGAGACCTCCCCCAGGTGAAATTCATGGAATTAATCGCCTTGATCTTCATGCAACGTTGGAGTGTGAGCCACTACTATTACCCTGTCCCTGTAACCTCTTTTTCACGCTGACATCTTGTCACCATGCGCCCTTCCACCTGCTCCAATTAAGCGTGATGCTCCTCATTAATGGTGTAGTTATTAGTAGTGGGATACTCACCCGCATCTAGGTAAGTGATTAATGTTATAAACCTAGGGGATTAATATTAAATATAATATAGTACTAATATATATATATATATATAATCCCAATATTATAGAACCAAGGGGTTAATATTATAAACTCTTGGCATTGATATTATAAACTCAAGAAATTAATATTATAAACCCAAAGGATTAACATTATAAACCCAAGGGATTATTAATATTATAAACATTTGATATTAATAAACCTAGGGGATTATTAATATTATAAACTTTTGGAATTAATATTCTAATAAAAAGAGATTATTGGTATTATAAACCCTTGGGATTAATAAACATAAAGAATTATTAATATAATAAATCCAAAGGATTAATATTATAAACCCTTTTGATTAATTTTTAAACGAAATAGATTATTAATATTATAAACCAAAACAATTAATCAACCCAAGGGATTAATATTATAAATCCTTGAGATTAATAAACCCAAGGGATAATTAATATTACAAACCCAAAGAATTAATATTATAAACCCAAGGTATTATTAATATTGTAAACCAAATGGATTAATATTATAAACCCAAGGGTTTATAGAACCCGAGGGATTAATAGTAAACACTAGGATTGATATTATAAACAACCCACTAGGGTTAAAATTATATACATTATAAACCCAAGGGAATAATATTAAACCCAAGGAATTGATATTATAAATCCAAGGTATATAAACACTAAGATAAATATTATAAATCCTAAAATAAACATGGTTAACTGTGGTTTACCATGGTTTATTTTCATACTAAGCTAATCTTTGTCACAATGTGATGTTGGATCGTGATTGATTTTCATATTGAGACAATATTTGTATAATGTGACATTGGACCATGGTTGACCATGATTGACCATGGTCAATGACTGTTGAAAATGGAAAAATATTGTTGACAATTGGTTACCATTGTCAATGATGGGTTACGATGGTTGAAAATGGTTAATTTCCATATTTAGAAAAAAAAAAATTCACAATGGTTGACCATTGTTGACCATGATTATAAACCCCACAGATTTATATTAAACTCAAGGAATTTTTTTTTGTAATTGAATCTAAATTCCTATTAATAGTGTACAAAATAGTATTATAAAACGAGACAAACCATGGGGGCTAGACAAACAGAAATCAGGTGACCCCTGTTCTAGAGCAAGCCATATCAGTGCTCAAAAGAAGTTTCCCACTACGGGGAAACCAAATTATAACATCACAAAGGTTCATATTGTTTTTACTGGAAGACCAAAGAGAACTAGCTAGATATAGACAAAATAAGATAGTAACTATAGACCTAAAAAACCTGTTAATTCTAAGCATCTGGAGCATCTTCGCCATGAGTTCCGTCCAAATCCTTACTCTCTTGCGGGTGAGTGGGAAATGCAGGCATGACCATGGGAGTGGCAATAGATTGCTCCATCATTGGCATCCTTTCCAAAGACATCGACGGGGCCATGGGGTGAGATGCCATTTCCTAGCCAGCCAAATTATGCGAAGGTTCCTCTTCCACTATCCAACAACTGCACGAGGAAAGACTGTTCGAGTTGTTGGTAGAGGAGTGCACCTTGTCTTTAACCAGCATATATTAAACTCAAGGATTAATATAGTAAACCCTATGAATAATATTATACCATAGGTATATAAACCCTTAGATTAATAAACCCAAGATATTGATATTATAAACCTATTGGAATAATAAACCCAAGGTATTAATACTAAAATCCCAAGTGATTATAAACCAAATGGAATAATATTAAACCCAGGGGATTAATATTATAAAACCAAGGTAAATAAACCCTAAGATAAATATTATAAACCCTAAAATAAACATGGTTAACTACGGTTTACCAAGTTTGATTTTAATATTGAGACAATCATTGTCACAATGCGACATTGGACCATCGTTGACCATGGTTGATTTTCATATTGAGACAATATTTGTCCCAATGTGAAATTGGATGATGGTTAACCATGATTGACCATGGTCGACGAAGATTGACAATGGTTTACCATTGTTGATGATAGCTGAAAATGATTCATTTTCATATAGAGATAATCTTTGTCACAATGAGAAGTTGGACCATGATTGATCAAGGTTGACCATGATTATGATCCCAAGGGATTTATATTAAACCCAAGGATTGAATAAATACAATGGTTTACCTTTGTTGACCATGGTTGATTATGGTTGACCATCATTGTTTTTCATATTGAGACAATCGTTTTCATAATATGACGTTGGACAATGGTTGACCATGATTATAAAACCAATCGATTTATATTAAACCCTATGACTAATATTATAGGCCCTATGAATAATATTATACCCTATGTATATGGACCCTTAGATTAATAAACCTAAGGGATTGGTATTATAAACCCAAAGGAATAATAAACCCAAGGTGTTAATAATAAAATCCCAAGGGATTATAAACCCAAGTGAATAATATTAAAATCGATGGATCAATATTATAAACCCAAGTGAATAATATTAAACCCTAGGGATAAATGTTATAAACCCAAAGTAAATAAACCCTAAGATAAATATTTTAAACCCTAAGCTAAATATTGTAAACCTTAGAATTATCATGGTTGACTATGGTTGATTTTCATATTCAGACAATCTTTGTCACAATGCGACATTGCATCATGGTTGACCATGGTTGATTTTCATATGGAGGAAATATTTTGTCACAATGCAATGTTCGACCATGGTTTATTTTTATATTGAGAAAATATTTGTCACAATGTGACGTTGGACCATGGTTGACCATGATTATAAACCAAGGGGATTCGTATTATACCAAAGGATAATATTATATACTCTATGAATAATATTAAACCATAGGAATAAGAAACCTTAGATTGATAAACCCAAGAGATTGATATTATAAACCAAAGGGATTAATACTAAAACCCCAAGGCATAATATTAAAACCAAGGGATAAATATTATAAACCCAAGGTATATAAACCCTAAGATAAATATTATAAATCATAAAATAAACATGGTTGACGAGATATTACCATGCTTGATTCTCATATTGAGACAATATTTGCCACAATGTGACGTTGGACCATGGTTGACCATGGTTGATTTTTATATTGAGACAATCTTTGTCACAATGTGACATTGTACCATGGTTGGCCATTATTAACCATGATTATAAACCCAAGGGATTTTTATTAAACCCTTAGATTAATATTATAAACCCTATGAATAATATTATACCCTAGGAATACAAACCCTTAGATTAATAAGCCCAAGGGATTGATATTATAAACCCAAGGGAATCATAAACCCAAGGGATTAATTCTAAAAACCCCAATATTTTATCAACCTAAGAGAATAATATTAGACCCAAGGGATTAATATTATAAACTGAAAAATAAACATGGAAAACTAAAATAAATATGGTTGACTATGGCTGACTTTGGTTGACCATGGTTGACTATGGTTGGGAGTAATATTAAACCCAAGGAATGAATATTATCAACCCAATTTAATTAATTAAATCCATCGGATTTATATTAAAACAAAGGATCAATATTATGAACCCTATGAATAATAGTAACTCGAGGAATATGAACCCTTAGATTGATAAACCCAAGGGATTGATATTATAAATCCATGAGAATAATAAACCCAAGGTATCAATACTAAAAACCCAACTGAATAATACTACACCCAAGGGATAAATATTATAAACCCAAGGTATATAAACCGTAAGATAAATATTGTAAACCCTAAAATTATTATGGTTGACCATGGTTGATTTTCATATTGATACAATATTTTTCATGATGTGATGTTGCAACATGGTTGACCATGATTTATTTTCATATGCAGACAATCTTTTGTCACAATGCAATGTTGGACCATGGTTGATTTTCATTTTGAGAAAATATTTGTCACAATATGACGTTAGACCATTTTTTACCATGATTATAAACTAAGGGGATTTATATTAGACCCAAGGATTAATATTAAAAACACTATGAATAATATTAAGCCCCAGGAATCCTGAATGTGGGTGTATAAATTTTGGAGGTGGACAGCAAGCCCAATGGGCGCCACATGGCCACACATGGGCTCTGTCCAACTGCATTTAACACAGCTAGCGGCTTGCCTCCTTCCGCCTTTAATGCGCTCAGATTTGAATTTCCATTCTTCTCTCCACATAATGGCTCCGCGTTTCACTATTCCTCCATTGCCCTCCCGCTGTATCTGCCCCTCTGTGGTCTTAGAGTTGAGCTCTCGAATGCACACAGGGAGGCGATGCAACCTCCATTGCTGCCTCATGCTTGCTCCTGACCTCCATTTCTCTCACAGTATTTATTGCAGCCTCACTTTCGCTCCTCCGCCTCAGGATTTCAATCCCTCCGCTCGCTTTGTCACCACGCCTTCGCTAGCCTGCCTCCCAATCGATTCTGACTGTTCCAACATGCCCAGACGACACAAAATGCACTGCCATAGAGACAGTGGTCGGGGTTGGGCGTCTCGTCCACCTCTGTCCATTCACTCAGAGTCTCTTTCTCCGCCTCCTGAAGAGAATTCCGCCCATTCTCCTTACACCCGCCGAGGCAGAGGTAGAGGTCAAGCTTCTCGATCGCCTCTTGTTGTTCATCCTGAACCGTGCACCTTTCCGCTTGAAGAAACTCTTGTCCAATGCCACTCCACAGGCCGAGGCAGAGGTCGAGGCCGAGCTTCTCATCCTCAGCAGTCCATTCACTTGGAGCCACGCCCAATGCTTCCTGAGGAGAATTCAGCGCAATTTCATTACAACTGTGCTCTGGACAGACCCTGTCTTACCGCCACCATCACCATCAGTTTCCAGGAAGAAGCCTCCTTTTCTGCAGAACGCAGCACCAGGAAGAGACCTAGAAAATCCACCATTACCACAGTGCCTCCACAGCTCTCGAGGAAGTCCAAGGCCCTACCTGTTAAGCCAGCTGCTAATTCCTCCAACATCAATGGTAGTGACAGTAGTGGATGTGGGAGTCCAGAATGGTTGGGTGAAGATTGCAGGAAGGGCAGTGCCAGCGTAGTTCGCACCGCTACAACACCTGAACCAACTGCCCATCAGGTGACAGATGATGATGACTCCTCTGACAAGTACAGGTGCCTCATTATGGAGGAACCAACGCCCCAAAAAAAATATACCTAGCATGAAGAGGTCTTATTTTACTGCTATGTTTATTTTCTATGTTAAAATGTCTTTCCAGAACATTTTCTCAACTCTTAAGTTTCTACTATCTGAAACTGGTCTCCCCTTTGAGGGCAGCTGTATCATGACCGGTTTCCCCATCTGGGGCGGTCATTATTTTGTTTTTTTTACTTATAATGCCTCCGGAATTGGCTAGTTCAGCAATTCCAGATGCTCGACTCATCCTGTATATTATGTTACATTAATAGAATTTAGTCCAACTTAGAAAAAAAAATATTAAGCCCCAGGAATAAGAACCCTTAGATTAACAAATATAAGGGATTAATATTAGAAACCAAAGGGATTAATACTAAAAACCTAAGGGATTATAAACCCAAGGGAATAATATTTATCCCTCGGGTTTAATATTAAACCCAAGGGATAAATATTATAAACCCAAGGTATATAAACCCTAAGATAAATACTATAAACCCTAAAATATACATGGATGCCCATGGTTTACCATGCTTGATTTTCATATTGAGACAATCTTTGACATAATGCGACGTTGGACCATTGTTGACCATGGTAGACCATTGTTGATTTTTATATTGAGAAAAACTTTGTCACAATGTGACACCGAACCATGGATGGCCATCATTTACCATGATTATAAACCCAAGAGATTTGTATTAAACCCTAGGATTAATATTACAAACCCTATGAATAATATTATACCCTAGGAATATGAACCCTTAGATTAATAAGCCCAAGGGATTGGTATTATAAACCCAAGGGATTAATTCTAAAACCCCAATATTTTATAAACCCAAGAGAATAATATTAGACCCAAGGGATTAATATTATAAACCTAAGGTATATTATAAACCCTAAAATAAATATGGTTGACTATGGCTGACTTTGGTTGACCATGGTTGACTATGGTTGACTATGACTGACTTTGGTTGACCGTGGTTGACTATGGTTGGGAGTAATATTAAACCCAAGGGATGAATATTATCAACCCAATTAAATTAATTAAATCCATGAGATTTTTATTAAACCAAAGGATTAATATTATGAAGCTTATGAATAATAGTAAACCCTAGGAATATGAACCCTTATATTAATAAACCTAAGGAATTGATATTATAAATCCACGGGAATAATAAACCCAAGGGATCAATACTAAAAGCCTAAGGGAATAATATTAGACACAAGGGATAAATATTATAAACCCAAGGTCTATAAACCCTAAGATAAATATTGTAAACCCTAAAATTATTATAGTTGACCATGGTTTATTTTCATATTCAGACAATATCCCGAGGTATATT
Organism: Pinus albicaulis; assembly: GCA_034641835.2. Taxonomy (NCBI): domain Eukaryota; kingdom Viridiplantae; phylum Streptophyta; class Pinopsida; order Pinales; family Pinaceae; genus Pinus; species Pinus albicaulis. The sequence goes on along the minus strand of CM076583.1, from coordinate 1,240,160,463 downwards.
AACCCTAAGATAAATATTATAAACCCTATAATATGCATGGATTACCATGTTTTACCATGCTTGATTTTCATACTGAGGCAATCTTTAGCACAATGCGACATTGGACCATGGTTTCTTTTCATATTGAGACAATATTTGTTACAATGTGACATTAGACCATGGTTGACCATGATTATAATCCCAAGATATTTATACTAAACCATAGGATTAATATTATAAGCCCTATGAATAATATTACACTCTAGGAATGTGACACCGGACCATGGATGGCCATCGTTTACCATGATTATAAACCCAAGGGATTTTTATTAAACCCTAGGATTAATATTATAAACCCTATGAATAATATTACACTCTAGGAATGTGACACCGGACCATGGATGGCCATCGTTTACCATGATTATAAACCCAAGGGATTTTTATTAAACCCTAGGATTAATATTATAAACCCTATGAATAATATTATACCCTAGGAATATGAACCCTTAGATTAATAAGCCCGAGGGATTGATATTATAAACCCAAGGGAATCATAAACTCAAGGGATTAATTCTAAAACCCCAATATTTTATTAACCGAAGAGAATAATATTAGATCCAAGAGATTAATATTATAAACCTAAGGTATATAAACCCTAAAATAAACATGGTTGACTAAAATAAATATGGTTGACTATGGCTCACTTTGGTTAACCATGGTTGGGAGTAATATTAAACCCAAGGGATGAATATTATCAACCCAATTTAATTAATTAAATCCATGGGATTTATATTAAACCAAAGGATTAATATTATGAACTGTATGAATAATAATAAACCCTAGGAATATGAACCCTTAAATTAATAAACCCAAGGGATTGATCTTATAAATCCACAGGAATAATAAATCCAAGGGATCAATACTAAAAACGCGAGGGGATAATAATACACCCCGGGGATAAATATTATATAGCCAAGGTATATAAACCCTAAGATAAATATTGAAAACCCTAAAATTAGTATGGTTGACCATCTTTGATTTTCATATTCATAAAATATTTTTCACAATGAGATGTTACAACATGGTTGACCATGATTTATTTTCATATGCAAACATTATTTTGTCACAATGCAATTTTGGACCATGATTGATTTTCATATTGAGAAAATCTTTGTCACAACGTGACGTCAGACCATTGTTGACCATGATTATAAGCCAAGGGGTTTTATATTAGACCAAGAGATTAATATTAAGAACACTATGAATAATATTAAGCCCTAGGAATAAGAACCCTTAGATTAATAAATATAAGGGATTGATATTAGAAACCAAAGGGATTAATACTAAAAAACTAAGGGATTATAAACCCAAGGGAATAATATTAAACCCAAGGGATAAATATTATACACCCAAGTTATATAAGCCATGAGATAAATATTATAAACCTTAAAATAGACATGGATGACCATGGTTTACCATGCTTGATTTTCATATTGAGACAATCTTTGGCACAATGCAACGTTGGACCATGCTTGATTTTCATATTGAGACAATCTTTGTTACAATCTGACATTGGACCATGGTTGACCATGATTATAAACCCAAGTGATTTATACTAAACCCTACGATTAATATGACAAACCCTATGAATAATATTATACCCTAGGAATAGGAACCTTTAGATTAATACACCCAAGGGATTGACATTATAAACCCAAGGGAATAATTCAAAAAACCCAATGTTTTAAAATCCTAAGGGATTCATATTATAAACCTAAGGTATATAAACTCTAAAATAAAAATTATAAACTATAAAATAAACATAGTTGACTAAAATAATCATGGTTGACTATGGGTTGACCACATTTTTAAAACATTGATTATGGTGACTATGGGATTAATAAACCAAATGGATTAAATCCTTCGATTTATTAATCACTTAGATTTATAATATTAATCAAATAGAAGATGTGTTTTGATAATATTTAATATTTACAATATTAAATGTTAATTTTATAGTTATCAATATTATTAATATTAATGCTACAATTTAAATGATATTAATAATGGAATGTTAATAAGTTAATAACATTAAGTGTTAATAATTTTTAATAATTCTTATGATTAGTAATACGCCATATTCAACCATGGCTGACCATATTCAATAACAGTTGATAAGGTTGACCATGACTGACCATGACTGACCACGTTGAACCATGTCTGACCACGATTGAGCATGGCCAATAATGGTTTATCATAGTTGACCATGATTAGCCATGGATGTTGATGGTTGACCATAGGGAAATTTCAATGTATTGTATTATTGGAACATTGACCATAGTCGACATTGGTTGACCATTCTAATCATGTTGATCTTGGATGACGTTTTGGATTGATAAACCTAAGGGATTAATATTAAACCCTAAGATTAACATTACAAACTGAGTGGATTGTAAACCCTAGGATTAATATTATAAACCTTAAGATTAATATATCAAACCTAAGATTAATATTGCAAACCCCAAAATAATATTGGCATTAGTCATCACTTGCCATCATTGGCCATCATTGATCATGGTTGACCATAGAGACCTTTATTAACCATTATGGTTGACTATGTTTGCCCAATAGTTGAATTTATTTGAACATGTTTGAATATTATAAACCCTAAGATTAAACCCAATATTATAAACCATCATATTATAAACTTTAATATTAAATCCAATATTATAAGCCCTAATATTAAATGCTTTATTATAAACCATAATATTATAAACCTTATATTATTATCAAAATTGTTGACCATTTATGACCATAATGGTTGACTATGACTGAGCATATTCAACCGGGTTTGACCATGGTTGACCATGTTTGACAATGGTTCATAATAGTTAACCATGATTGAAAATGGTGTACCATTATGGTTGACCACATTTTACCATGGTGGCCTAGGTTGACTATGTATGACCATATTAACCATTGTTGGTCATGTTGAACATAGGTTGGCCATGGTTTTCAAAGGTTGATTATGATGAATATGGTTAACCAAAGATGACCATGATTGGCCATGGTTGATAAAAGTTTCCCATGGCTGAACATGTTTGGTGATGGTTTCACATATTTGGCCATGTTTGACAATACTTTTATATGATAGATTATGGTTGCCCATTCTGACAATCAATGGCCATGTTCAACCATAGAGACCTTGGTTTACCATGTTGGACCATTCTAACGTGGGTAGACCCTAGTTGGCCATTAGGAATGATTATATCAAGGGGTTTTCTAGGGTGAGAGGGATGACAATGGTTGACCAAGGTTGAGTAAGGCTAACCATGGTTGACCATGGCTAAGTAAGCTTGTGTATCATTGAGCATAGATGGCCATGGTTGATTAAAATAGTTAGAATGTAAATATTATTAATATTACTTATTGATATTAATCTTAACTCTTTCTATTAACAATATTAATGTTAATATCATTAATATTATTAATGATATAGTTAGAACAAATTTTTTTTTTTTTTAATTTCAATTTTATTAATACTTTTCTTGTTAATTATTAGAAAGTAATTATTATTATTATTATTTATCAACATTAACACTATTTTTCACTCCCTACATTAAAATATTCACTCCCTTTATTTTTAACGCCTCTATGTGTACTACGCAATTCCCTAAAAACTGAAAAGGTATAGAAGTTGAGACAAATAAAAATTCTAAGCAGCTCCAAAGTCTAGCATTTCCTTATTAGTTCTATCGTTTCTGTGTGAAATTGAGAAGGTTTGCATTTATAAAGTCTCAAAATGACAAAAAAAGAAATGGGAAATAAATGTGCACAAAAGAAAAGTGATATGGAGTGAAGGTTTTCATTTAGAAAGTCTTAAAATGACAAAATAATAAATGGGAAAGAAATGTGTTGCACAAAAGAAAAGTGATATAGAGTTTCACATAGGGCTTTACAAGCATCCAAATTCTTTTTTTATTTATTTTAAAGAAAAGAGAATTATAATTATTTTAACAATTATTATATTTATTTAGACATTATTTTAATTATAATTATTTTAACAATTATAATTATAATTATAATTAATCATTAAATTTATTAATCATAATAATTATAATAATTAATTATAATTATAATTATAGTTATAATTATAATTATAATTATTTTAACAATTTTAAAAAACAATTCTTATTTTCAATATTTATATTGTGGCCATCAATATTTTTAACTTAAAAATGAAATAATAAATTTAATTTATATTTTAGTTATATGCATTATTATTTTTTTAATTTATTAAAAATATATATTTTTAAATTACAAAATTTAAATTATTTTTGTATTAAATCAATTTTTATATTAAAAATATAATTCAAATAATTTCAACAAAAAATATATCATAAAATTTATATAAAATAAAAAATAAAAAATCAAATGTTTAGCTTTCATAATGAGAGATAATTTGTTTTTGCATATAAATGTAAAAGAAATCAGAAAAGGCATGGAAGTTTAGTCAAAGAAAAATTCTAAGTGGCTTCAAAGTATAGCGTTTCGTTATCCATTCTGTCTTTTATGTGTGAACTTGATAAAGTTTGCATGCATCAAATGTCAAAATGACAAAAACATTAGAAATAATTATGTGGCACAAATCCATTATGTCTTTTCTGTGTGAACTTGAGAAGGTTTGCATATATCAAATGTCAAATGTCAAAATGACAAAAAAAGTAGAAAGAAATGTGTGGCACAAAATACAAGTGATATAGGGTTTGAAAGATATCGAAGATATAAGGCTTTACAATTGTTCCAATTCTTTTTTCTTTTAAAGCAAAGAGAATTATAATTATTTTAACGATTTAAAAATAATATGTATTTTCAAAATGCATATATCTATTTTGGCCTCAATATGTTTACAATAAAAAAATAAAATGTTTACATTCCATAATAAGTCACTATTTGTTTTTTCTTTGTTCTGGTTTATAAATGTAAATGAAGTGCTAACTGAGTCATTAAGATAGCATCATAAATTAAAGATGTATTTAAACTTATGAGATTGAGGTTTATTCAAAATTTGCTAACTTTACATTTATACCTCAAATTATTTGAAATTACAAAGCCTCAATATTGAAACATGGACCCTCTATTGAACATAAACAATTTATAAGGTTATTCTTTTTCAATCCTTTAATTTCAATGTCATGGATTTTGAATAAAAAGCTCTAAGTCGTTTAAAACCACAGAATTATAAAATAATGACAAAGAATTCTGAAATAATCAGGGGAAACTCACTTTGAATGTTCTCTTTTACAATTAACTAAAACAAATTGTAATGTTGTATTTTAATAATGAAGATGAATCAAGCTTCATAATAACTTAAAATATTGAAGATAAATGTTTTTCGAAATAATCACATCATCAGGATTTGGTCGGCGTTTCAAACCAACTAATGTGGTTCATCCTCAGGACAAGGTGTTGGTTCGAAACGTCAACCAAATCCTGATAATGTGATTATTCCGAAAGACATTTATCTACATTATGGATCACAAAAGTCTTGGATATAACATTAAAATATTGAATTTGTTTGTGCATTTTAAATAAGAAAACTAAATTTCTTTTATCCATAAATAAAAAACGTAGACTACTTAAACAACATAAAAAATAATATCAAATAGTTCCATGAAAATTTGCTACATCAATCATGTAATTCAAAGTTTATAAAGGCTTGGTTTACATTTGAGCTAAAATTTATTAGATTTTATAAATAGCGAAATCAATGGAAATCATTGGTTTCTGGAGACATTGATTTTTATTTTTTTTAAACATTCAATCATCATTTCAGTTCTCATAAGAAATAACAGGCCCTATTTAACAACCCCATTTCCCAAGTTTAAACTAATAAATGTGGGTGTCTACCATTGAGTAAAGACAACGAAAATATAGTTGTATTATAAATATAAAAACAAAAACAATACTCTGATAAACACAACACCACGTGGAGCTGATATCAACCAGCCACATCGCTTTTCTAATTTCTAAATAATATAGTAAGAAAATACAGAGGTTACACGCATCTGTTCAAATTTTGGAGAATATTCGTACAAACTTTTGCAGAACCCTAGATATCCAATTATTCAAAAATATCAACTCCTGTTCGTACAAGTTAAGCCTTAGTCAATGTTTTGATATACTCCAAAGTCTTGGAGTTGAGTTGAATGTCGCTCTATTAGAAAACCCAAAGCTCCTCCTAAAAAATTGAAGCCCTTTTGTGCCAAATGAACATGTAAATGTAAATGTAGAGGAAGACTGGTTGTTGTTCTGTGTATCTTCATAGTTTATCGATTTACAGTGATGTTCTCTCATTAATCTCGTGATTTGATCCAAATTGAAAAGCTGAGTGCTTCTATCCAAATTGAAAAGATAATCTTACAGAAATCATCTAAAATTTTAAGACAACCAAACAATCAACATTTGAAAATTTATTGGTGAAAACAATAGAATTTTTCGGAGTTCTAGAAATCGAGATCCAAGGTTAACTAAAACTGGTAAATAGTGTGTAATATATTAAAAACAATCAATTTAAATTCATATTCAATTCATTTGTAAAAAAAATGCACAAATAAACCTCCAAAGTTTCTACAAATAAAACTCCAAAAATAATTTGACGACGACATTTAATTCCCCAAAGCTTCAATCAAGGCTGTCTAGTTCTAACATTACCAATTTCCCCTAAACTTCAAGCAAGGCTTATAGGTCTACTTCTAACATTACCAATTTAGCCCTAATAATATCGCATCAAGGCTATTTTTCGCACGCCTTTTAGTTATAATTTTTTCGTAATCAATACTTCTAGCCTATGATAAAACGACCTATTTGGAAAGATAATGAATGAATAGAATTTATGGGTACCTTGAGAAGGGGGTCACATAAAGGGAGCTGTGTATACCATGATATTTTTGTATGATCTCATCACCATTATAATTTTTTCACGAGATTTGAAATCTATAGAGAGTGAGTTTTGCAGATCCATTACATGATAAAAAAATATGTGTGGATCAATGAAATATGAGGAATAGGAACCATCTTCTTGTAGGGTGAAAGAGAGTATGGCGCAAAATGATAGATTGAATAGGAGGTGCTACATAACTGGGCCACATTTATGAGAGTGATAGGGCACGAAACCTTTTCCTTATACCTCCACGTCACGATATATTCCTTCATGATTAAGCATGTATATGTTTCAAAATGTAAACAAACATCCATTTCACACGTTTCAGAATGTATTCAAACATCTATTCCACACTAATATTTCACATTAAATTTTTTATTTCATTTTCTCTAATCCTCATAAGTGGAGATAAATATAAGAGACACAATAAATTTTTAATCACAATTTTGTAAAAAATTAATTTAAATAGAGTTTAAACACTTGGTTTAGATATGCAAGGAATTTATCACTTTCAATTTCATTCATTGATAAAGTGGCAACTACTAAAATATACTCACATCTTTCAATTTACACCATCACATCAAAAAGATTAAGTAGCAAAAGATTAAAGTAGCCAATTCCAATAGGGATAATAATAATTGACATTAAATTATTTTACTTAACATGGAAATTGAAATATTTTATTTATAATACACACTGTTCATATTAAAATGTGATTTTAATTATTGATATATTTTTAAGTACATGTCAATATTATTTAATCTGTATATTGAAATATTTTATTTACAATTTATTAAATTATTATTATCAATAATATTTTTCAAATGTCCTATATTAATTTTATATTAAAAATTAAATAAATTTTATATCTCCTTTTTCTTATTGCTTTTAATAAAAAAAATTTCTTATTCTCATTGCTCTTATTAAGAAGTACATTTTTTTTTAAAGTTTCAATTAAATGACACTGACACTCACCTAATCACTTGATTTTATGATTGCTTTTAATAATCTCTCTATTTCTTATTCTTATTGCTTTTATTAAGAGTAATTTTTTTTTAAGTTTTGACATTGACTCTCATGGCGAGCCTTATTTCCCAGCCCATAAATGTGTCGAGGCAAGAAATGCCCACCGTAAGATGATGTACTGCTTTAATCTTACGGCGGGAATTTCCTGCCTCCACGCATTTATGGGCCGATGGACTGGGAAATAAGGCTCGCCAACTCTCACGTAATGAGTTGATAAAAGTGTCAACACGTTGTCGATAGATGAAGGAGGGCACTAGAAGCATCTTTAAAAAGAAAGTAAACATATTGTAAAGTGACACCAATAACTCTCAAAAAGTTCACACTGATTTGAAGAAAGAAATTATTTTAATGTCTATTAAGCTAAATATAGTCTATTGGACATATTGCTTCTCTATCTAACTCTCATATTCTGTCATTTTCTCATTTTCTATGAATGAAACCCAATACCCAAAAAATCCCATTCATTTCAATCAATCTCTTTCTTAAAAAATTATATTAAAATTAAGTTCGTGTAATGTCAATCTCTGTCACCCAATATATACACATATTTAAGGAAATTAAGTTATGCGTTCGTTTACTCACAATCTCTTTGTCGCCCCATATATACACATTCGTTCAATCAATCTTTGTGTCACCCAATATACACATTGGTTGGACCATCGATCTCTTCTTCACCAAAGATTAATATACATCATCCATGTAAATAAGCTATGTAGAGACCTTCTCGAGAGCCATGGTCTCTCGTTGCATGATTAGTCACCAACAAAATATTTGAAAAAAAAAATTAAAAAGTCTCAAACATTTCCATTGTATGTACATTATCATCCAATACAATGTGTGAATTTAATTCTCAAACATTTCCATTGTATGTACATTATCATCTAGTACATTATCATCCAATACAATGTACATTATCATCCAATACAATGTGTGAATGCTCAAAACTGAAAGGAAGGGGAACAAAAGGGGGTCTAGACACATATTCTAACTCATCCCATCTAACACCCTCAAAGAATTCATGATTTTTAATCTCTTGGGCACCAGACTTGAATCCCAATCTAAGAGTAGGCTCCTTCACCAATAAGCGTCGGAGTAAGTCTTCCAGGGGCCTCGAAGGTTCTGAGAGCTGTGGTGGCTCCTTGCATAATATGTTATAAAAGGTTTCTTTCCTAGTGAACCCCTTGAACGGGGTCTTCCCATTCACCATCTCATACAGCAATATGCCAAAAGCCCACCAATCCACTGCAATGCCATGGCCCTTACCCCACAAGACTTCTGGGGCAACAAACTCTTCCGTGCCTACAAACGAATGAGATTGCTCGTAAGCTGCTTCCTTTCTGCCATTCAAATGACAAAAGCTGGTCTCCCTTGCTCTGTCATCTTGTTTTGTTACTATTACGGAGCTCGCGTTCCTGCAATCTCTGGCTCCAGCGTGCCCGGGATTCAACTTCGCCATGAGTGACTTGCTCTTCTTCTTAAATGACCCATTTTGATCCCTGTAAGAATCCTTTGTTTTACACTCTTGTGGATTCTTGATGATAAGCGAGAGATCGAAATCAGTGATCATGATATGCCCATCTGCTTGAAGCAATATGTTTTCAGGTTTCAAATCTCTGTACAAAATTCCATGCTGGTGCAAATACTCCAGTGCAAGCACAACTTCTGCTGCATAGAATCTGCATACGGTATACAACAATGAATGATTAGGAAAAACAAATATATGGCCACTAAAACCCAAATAGTTACGAGAAGAAGCTTGAGCAAATGAACTAGTATTATTATGGTTTCTATCAGCATATCCTTGCCATTTTGAGTACTGCAAAAAGCATGCCACAGCTTTGAAATAATAGATGATTTATAGGACAAAGTTTATGGAGTAAATCATTTTATTTTAGAATATGAGATCTTCAAAGATAGTAGGAAAAATTATGCAAGTATTTTGATAACTAGCTCCTAGATAATCTATTCAGTCTGAAATTAAGAACTTTTATTATTATTATGTTCATGAATTAAATATTTTTGGACATATTTTGTTTATATTTATATTTTTAAATTTATTATTATTATGTTCATGAATTGATGACTGCTACATCTATAAAATATATCCATGACTTTTCAATAGGAAAGTGCTATAATGATGGGGATTTGACCACTTAAACTAATCCTCGGAGCTATCAAATTTACTCAATAATAAAAATTTGTTTGAATTGCAAATTTAAATTATGAAATTTACACAATCTAATAGTCCATCTAAAAATCTATTTATACATAAAAAAAATTTACAAATTAAATAATAAAAAATTAAATCTGATATAAAAAATAATAATTAAACTACACCCTGAAAAAAAACAAACTAACCAAAAGAAACTGAATTTTATCGAATTTTATCTAACTTAATATGAATAAATAGATAACCTCATCTCTCATTTCTTTTTCCAGAAATCATCCTTAAATAATACCATATTTTTGTGCAAATTAATTATTTCACTTAAACTGTATTATCCTTCAAATTAAATACTACCATAATTTTTCCTATATTAACTCCAAACTCTTTCACCTAAACTATTTACCTTTTTCACCTAAACTTTTTAGCTTTAGGCCGAACTTCCCGGGAAAGAAAATGGATGACTTTAAAAATAGTCATCCCATCCTGGCACAACTGTATCTAGCCTTTAAATAAAATGAATGACTTCGAACAATAAATATCCATCGTGGCAGAACTTTATACCGGCTTTAAAGTGGATGACTTTAAAAAAAAGTCCATCATGGCAACTTTATCAGTTTATCTGGCCTTTAGAGAAAATGGATTATATGCCAGGATGAGAAAACTTTATCTGGTCCTTGAAAAAAGATTCGAGCTTCCTTTATCCATTCATTAAGTCACTCCAAACTTTAGTTTTGTCAGGAAAGGCAACCACATTAGATTTGTCATCAGGAGCAGCTAAGCTTATGGCTTGTTTGGCAATTAGTTTTGTCATCAAGAACAGGAACATTAGATTTGTCCACAAGAGAAGCTAAAATAGTTTCGTCTCGAAGGATGAATTTACCAATTCAATGAGTCATTTCAAACTTAATAAATGGTCTTCCATTTGAGCAAGAAATATTTTGAAATCTGATGAATGTACAGGGATTGAGAGTGAAAAAGGGGAGAGAAATATTTTTAAATCTGGTGAATGTACAGGGATTGAGAGAGAAAAAGGGGAGAGAAATATTTTGAAATCTGGTGAATGTACAGGGATTGAGAGAGAAAAAGGGAAGATATAAGTTAAATGATCTTTGATTTCAGCCAAAAATATTTTGAAATTGGAATTGGTAGAGAAAAAGGAGAGATATAAAGTTAAGAACTGAGAAATAGGGAAGATATAAGTTAAATGATCTTTGATTTCAGCCAAAAATATTTTGAAATTGGAATTGGTAGAGAAAAAGGAGAGATATAAAGTTAAGAACTGAGAAATAGGGAAGATATAAGTTAAATGATCTTTGATTTCAGCCAAAAATATTTTGGAATTGGTAGAGAAAAAGGAGAGATATAAAGTTAAGAACTGAGAAATATTTTGAAATCTGATGAATGTACAGGGATTGGAAGAGAAAAAGGAGGAGAGACATAAGGTTAAGAACTGAGAGAGAAAAAAGGAAATATAAGGTTAAGAATTGATAAATGTACAGGGATTGGAAGAGAAAAAGGAGGAGAGATATAAGGTTAAGAACTGAGAGAGAAAAAAGGAAATATAAGGTTAAGAATTGAGAGAAAAAAGAGAGATATAAAGTTAAGAATGGGTAGATTAATTTGAATATATATAAAAAAATATTCTAAAATTTGATAAATATGACTAAGTGATTACACATATGAGAAATATTCTAAAATAATTGAAAATCTAAAAATATTTTAAAATGTGAACATGACTAAGTGATTACAGATATGAGAAATATTCTAAAATAATTGAAAATCTAAAAATATTTTAAAATGTGACCAATACTATTAAGGTCAATTTCTTTTGGACTCACACTTTACACCTCATATCACTCATATCACACTTTACAGATATGATAAATATTCTGAAATAATTGAAGATCTAAAAATATTTTAAAATGTGACCAATACTAGTGAGGTCAATTTCTTTTGTACTCACACTTTACACATCATATATGTCAATTTCAAAATATTTCCAAATTCCCAAATAAAATTTCAAAATATTCCCACACACTGTAATCCAGAATTTACACCTCATATTACACTTTACACCTCATATCAAAATATTCCCAAATTCCCAAATAAAACTTCAAAATATTCCCAAACACAGCAATCCAGATAAAATTTCAGGATATTCCCAAAAGCTGCAATCTACCCAAAAGCTTCAATCTATCTAAAGATGACTGCCCTAAACCTAAACTTCAAAATATTCCCAAACTCGATCCAAATAAAACTTCAAAATATCCCCAACACAGCAATCCAGATAAAATTTCAAACAAGCTAAAATCTACCTAAAGATGACTGATCTAAACCTAAACGTCATACAGAGAAGGCTATGAAGAGCAAATTTGAAGCACGAGACAAACTTATATAATTACAGTCCCTGGACCTTTGATATAACAACTTTTCCCCTATGCAACTTGAACGAGACAGACTTATATAAATGCAGGCCCTGGACCTTTGACATATGAAGTTTTACTCGCATTTGTTGTTGACATGTCTTGTGATTTAAGGTTTTCCACTTTCATAAGCTAGTTAAACCACCCTTACAGAAAGAACTCGCCAAGGTACCCACCAAATCTATTTTGCCATTAAAGACAGGTTTTGAAACCTCATCACCCAAGTTCGAATCGCAGCGACCCCATTTAATCAAAGAACAAAAATAACTAGAAGTACTCCCAGAAGAAAAACAATACCTGGCAGCAGACTCGGAGAACCTCTTGTTCTTTTGCCTTTGCCTGAGCGTATTGAGGTCCCCTCCGGAGCAGTAACTCATGAGCAGAAAAGAGTGGTTTTTCGACTCAAATTTTGTGAAAAGCTTGGGCAAGAAGGGATAGTCCAATTTCTGCAAAATCTCCTCCTCCATCCACGCCCTCTTGTGGCTCCTCTTCTTCTGCATAAGCTCCTTGCTCATTACCTTCATGGCCACAGGCTTCTCGCTGGTCACATGCATTGCCAGATACACGGTGCCCATGTCGCCATGGCCCAGCGCTCTGATGAGCCTGAACTCGTTCACAGACTGCGCAGACTCAATGACGTCCATGCTAAACTCCATGCCATATAACACGCAACACACATCTAAATCTGCGTCTTCTGATTCATAAGGTGGCCTTTATATACACATTTAGTATATATCACCAGCACTCCAAAGATATTTTGGGCTCGACACGTGTATGTATACATATATGTGTGCACCTGGCGGCATCTGATAGGTATGGGTTTCAGTGGAGTTGAAGGACTGGGTTGACTTTAAGAGAGTTGACAGAAACCTAAAAACATCCGATAGTATGGGTTTCGGTGGAGTTGAAGGACTGGGTTGAGTGGAAGAGAGTTGACAGAAATCTAAAAACACTAATGGTTTTTTTTTGTGTAAGTTTTGGGAGTGTATTTGGTGGATTTTTTCGATCAAATTTTTATAAAATTTGGCAGGAATTTATTAAAATTACAAGTTTGATGTATAACCCATGCACAATCTAAATGTCTAAGGGGTTTTTCATGATGCTGAATCCATATAGAAAGAAAAAAAGAAAGTATTTTTAACGTCCACGAAGCTAAAAATAACCTATGGGACCGATTGTTTCTCCATCTGCGTCTTGTATTCAGCGCTTTTCTTGTGAAGTTTTACAATAACCGCTCCTAGCTTCTCGACAAACTCTTCGTTGAATAGATTATCCCAAGAACTCGCTGCCAGAATACCTGCATAATTTTCCCTACTGTCTTTGAAGGCCTCGCATTCTAAAATGAAATGTTTTTCTGTTTTCACTTTTCTAGTAGTGCAAAAACACATACTCTTTCCTCCCTCATTTCTTTTGGCCTTTTCCAGCGCCCTGTTTCACAATGGAGTTGATGAGAATTAGTCCTTAATTGTGCAATAAGAATTTTAGATCTCCAAGAAATATTGGCCCCTATGTACGCCTTTTGCTCATGGTCATGAGTGGGGTTAAACTCTTCAATGTAGTACTTCTTCTTTTTCCCTAGCTCTTTCTCCCAAGCACATTTCTGGAACTTATCCATAACAAAAGTTTTTCTCTTTACTATTTGTAGGACACATGCTCAAGCAAATACCCCATTTACTAAACCATTTGTGATTTTGCCGCATCCAAGTCTTCTTTCTTTTGCACAATCTGTCACTAAACACAACCTTAGGCCATCTACCCTGTTCCATTTGCTCAATTCTTTTCAAATACCTTATGACTCGCACCATAGCAATTGCTTCAATAGGGGCAACGCTTGTTTCACTTAACAAGATAGCATAACGAATCGCACTTTTAATTTTGAATTTGTTTGTAATCAAACGCTTCTGAATTTTCTCAATTTGTTTCCACCGCATCTCGGTTGCACTGCTGGCCCACAGTTCACAACCATAGAGAATCACCGGAATCACTAGAAGCCCAAAAAGAGTTAGAGTGGTTTTCCAGTCCCACAGCTCTGCCTATCTACCCCTGTTTTGAAGCGCATAAAATGCTTTCCATCCCCCTAACGTTCTTTTCTTTCTACAACCATCCCAACTTAACTTCATGTCGAAGTCAATTCTGAGGTATTTGTAATCTGCAACTTCCTCTAAAATACTGCCTTCAAGATAGAACTATATACAATCAAAAAACTATTTTAAATAACCCAAATTAAAATTTCACCTCAAACTTTTCTGGTATCAAAAACTCCAAAAAAATAATACTAAAAACAATTCTGACAGAAACCATTAATATTGCTTTCTGATTTTTTTGATACAGTTGACACTTGGAAGTACCATTCTGTACATGACGACATGACGTCATTGTTGAAGTCAGACCCGCCATGACACGGAATTGGTCACGCGTGGCTAAAAGATAGAGTTAGCGTTATGGTGGGGCATGTAACAAGGTGGCATACGTGTAAAGGCTATTTGCTTTCGAATGACACTAATGATGGGAGTCACAAAAAGTCTGAACGATCGCGTCTTTTTCATATTTCTATTTATTGGAAGTGCGTGGGGATTGCACTACCACACACGTACGCGATGGAATTAATAATTTTCTGCTGATTTTTTTAGATTATTAGGACGAAATGCAGAAGGTCACATTTGTCATTTTGTAGAATTTTATTAAATCTTTTTCATGATTTGTGTTGATTTGGAACGATTGGCCAAGCTAGTCATAATAGGGTTTGACGTTAATATGGCAACAAGTTCTTTACTATAATTATTCCATTGCCATAAAACGCAATTGTCATTGTGGAAAGGGTGAAAATAAAAAGGGAGAGATAATGGTTTTGTGGGAAAAAAAAGAAAAGTTTACTGGAAGGTATTTCAAAAAAATTCTCATTAATTGGTATGACATTGTGTCTAATGATTACAAAGAGGAATTCTTTCGAGAGTATTTTGAAAGGTTCACTCGAGTTGATATTCATAACAAAGTTGAAGAAGTTTAAGAGTATTTTTGTTAGCATCATTTATAAACTATAAGTTTTTTTATGGCTTTTTTCTATTTTAATTTGACAAAAAGGTTTATATCATAAATTGTTAAGAAGAGGGCCTTGGATTTGTTAGAACACCTTGGTAGTCCTTTCTCGCTAATGTGAGGGAATCTCAACTAATTAGTATTCTTAATTTTCCTTCCTAGTCTTGGAGTTTCCCAACCTACAAATGTAAATGTGGCCTTTTTTTAGCACATCTTAGCCCTCATAAGATGGTTTATCTATCATGAGCCACATAAGTATTTCAACCTTAAACCCCAAGAAAAGGTTTGCATCTAAGTCAACCTATTAAAATATCCGCAGGAGTGGTTCTACATATTCAAAGTTGGAGACAAAGTACACCTCCCCAATTATTGCATTCACTACTAGAGAATATCTCTTAATATTTGAGGCTATGTCCTAATCAATCTTGCCTTCATTTTCCTCCCAAGGCCTTGTTTGTTACAAAACCCATCATACAGTGGGGAGATCTAATGAAGTGTTGCATATGAACAAAGGTAATGGGCCTATCAAGGTGCCTACACAAAATGCACCTATTCTTGTTAAGCTATATTAGATACTAACTCCTCCACTATGGAAACAACAAAAACATTTCTATTCATACTCAATAGGAAGTAATATGTAGGGCCTGCTCCCCCTTCACTTTTTTGCATCCATAAAAGGAGGATACAACTAACTCTCTACTCAAAAGGACATGACCTATCATTATTCAAGATTATTTGATCCATACAATTACCTTGGTGTCCAACTTTAATCCTTTTGGTGCTCACCTTGGCCTTTGTGATAACGAGAAGGAGATGGAAGATAGTGTCAATACTCAATACATATTGTCTCTTAAAATTTCTGGGATATAAGTGACCTCAATAGAAAGCATATTGTATGCCAACTTCTATCTTCAATTGGCAGAGGTCATTTGTTATGTCTACAAGAAGTTATGATTACTAGTTTTATGCTAGCGATGACCTTATTTTTTTATTTCAATGGGTTCTAAATGTTTGCATTTTATCACACTGAGAATAAGGGTAGTGTCAACATTCTCATTGCTCCCCATTTTATTGGGGTTGTAATGCACTTAGGAGCATATCAATCCAAGGGGTTTCTCTAGGTCTTGCTCAATTTGTATGACTATATCCTAGGCCTCACTAACATTTATGCTTCAAATAACATAGGCGAGAGAGTGACATGTTAACATCCATTGGAAGAAGAGCTTCCTAACACCTCCTATCTCTTATGTGCAAATTTCAACATGTAGAACATCAAGAATATAAAGAGTGAAAATCTTATTGACTAGAATCTCGTGTGAAGAAAATGTGTTTCAATTCTTCCCTAAAGCAATAAATAGTTTCTATAACCCCAACAAATATCATCCATATGACTAAATGGAGCTTTAATTTTCTTGAAATAATTTTCATCAAGGGCATGAAAGAATTTTATAGAGGCTCGATTGAGCCATGTTCTATGCATATAAATCCATCTATTTTAATGCCCCTAACTTATCAATCAGTGCATATGAACCCCAAAATGATATTTGCTTCCTCCATATGTTCTAGTGGTAGATGTAATTGTATGTAGCTTGAGTAATTGGGAGAAATTTTGTTGTCCTTCCCACTTGGGTTCAATTCCCACATGTGACATGTTCAACTCACAATGAGTATATCCACTTGCGTAATAACGTCAACGATATCATCATATCAAAATGATTTCGTTTATACCAAATAATTTTCATCAAAGAACTATGAAAAGAAAGAATTTTATAGAGGCTCGATTGAGCCATGTTCTATGCATATAAATCCATCTATTTTAATGCCCCTAACTTATCAATCAGTGCATATGAACCCCAAAATGATATTTGCTTCCTCCATATGTTCTAGTGGTAGATGTAATTGTATGTAGCTTGAGTAATTGGGAGAAATTTTGTTGTCCTTCCCACTTGGGTTCAATTCCCACATGTGACATGTTCAACTCACAATGAGTATATCCTTGTAATGGCTTCGAGCCTTGTTGTCTGAAAGTCCCTTGAGGAATGAAACATGTATATTCCTCATATGGAATAGAAAGATAGTTTTTCAAAGAAAAAATTGTTCTAGTGGTAGACTTGTGTGTAGCCCTATTCTTGGCTCGAATATGATGAACATATTGCATAACTTCCATAATATTTTAAGAAAATATCATGTTTGATGTCTTCTTTTAGTCTACGAATGTAAGCTTCCAACATATTTTCATCACTTATATTATCCAACCTTATGGCCAATACATGTAATTCTGATTTATAATCTTCAATATCACCTAAGTTCTTTATTCTTATCAATTGATATATTCTTCTCAACTTTTCCATATTGGGCTTCTAAGTATATTATAAATAAACCCCAATCATAATGATAGGAATGGGGATTTCTTTTAAATACACATCGATACCATTGATAGCATTTTGTCTCAAAGTACAAAGTTGCTAATGAAATCATTTTCTTATCGTCCAAAATATTATGCACTTCAAAGTAATTCTCTATTTAATTCACCAACAGAAAGAGCTTTATTCGATAAAATTTCATTAATTCAACCATGGGAAGGTTGATACCCTTAGGAACCCATCCATAATTAACTCCAATATTAGAGTTGAACACCCTTGACAAATTCTTATTATTGGAAATTTGTTCAATACGAATACTACCTTTATTTTCATGAGTCCCTTTCGTCATTTTATCAATTTTAGAGAGCCTCCCATCTAGGGTTTCTATGATCTTGGATGTCAACTTATTTTCCATATGTTATATATCTTCATCCACCTTCTTTTCCATTTTTTTCATATTTTTATCCATATTTTATTGGATGAAAATATGTAATTTCCATCTTTTGATCCACATCCCTTTTAACTAATTCTTCATATGTGACAACTCAACATTTTTTAACGTAATATCACCCATTTCCTTAAATTGGTTCTCTAATTTGGATAGTTGGTTTATTTGGTGTAATAAATTTTCGAACAACCTTTTCCATTTGGTATAATAATAATAATAACAATACTCTATTTTTTCACTTTATCATAATTTTGAATGAATAAAAGCAAATCTCCCAATCAAACATTTTATTGGAGGGAAAATGACACACCTTTGAATCCATGAATTGGGGATTGTTCTAAAATTGACCTTTCTCCTAGTGTATCTATGAAATTATGCCATTTTTAAATCTAAAATATTAATCTATCATAATTTAATATATCTTCTCTCCAATATCATAGTTTGACAAAGAATCCTTGTTAGAGACTAGTTTTAGGACTAACAAAAACTCTAATTTCTACAACTTGTATTTTTTAAAATATAGTGTATCATGACCCAACATTTTTAACATAGGTAATACAGTATTTCTTATAAGGTTCCTAAAAATTTTACTCTAAAACTCCAAAAAAAAAAAATTAACAAAAATTTCAAAATTGTTGATTAAAGATTAATTTTGGAACTAGTGTTGGTGAGGTAAATCCCCTTTGCGGATAGAAGTGATCCCACTAGCCTTAGAGCGGGTCTAGCCACAAACGAGACAAGCTATAATATTGATTCCTAGTTAACGAATGGACGGAGATTCGATAGATGACTTACCAGAGGTCCTATGCTGTTGTTTTCGTCGAAAAGAGTGGCTGCCTCTCGCTCCTAGTTTGACATATCACGATCTGCTCGCTTTCACGCTTGGACACTTGCACACACAAAAGAAACAATGACGATATACAACACACTAATTCACATTCGTAACTATCAGTCAGTCGAAGAAGACTAAATCAACTGCATTAAATAATCAACATAACACAATGATGGAACCAACACCATAGTCGAGTATATTAATAAGTGAAAGGAAGAGTACAACCAAGCTTCGACGTTACGGTCTCCTCCAACAAGGTTCAAGCGGAGCGCGTCTCACAAAGGCTCATCGGGAATTCAGACGAGGCTCTCTCTACGAAATTCTCCTTGGTTCTACCTTCTCAATAGCAATTACTCAGCTATAGTATCTCTTCTCCAAGTTCGGCTCCTTGGCTATATGTTCAGCTAGCTTTCATAAAGGGAGAAGGCCTGTTTATATAGAGGGAGAGGGAGAGGTTAGGATCCCTATAATTATGGAAGGGAGACCTATCTTCAAGGAGTGTTCCATGGGAGGTGAAAACCACTACCTAAAGAGGGATATCCGTGGCTGATCAACTTAACCACTTCCTGTGACTCATCCCTGAGGTGGTTAGAAGGAAACTTCCGCCTCTATTTGTTAAAAAACATTCCTAAAATAGTTGGCACGGGCACTACACTGAGACAGAGCACCAGGTGGTATGGGCTCTAGTGTAAATTTACCACATTGGCGGGAGGGGTGAACTAGCTACTCGCGCCAAGGCCAAAACATAGGTTTTTGTGTGCTTTTTGAGGAAATGTTCAACGGGAGAAATGATGTCCTTATGCAGAAGGATGCAAAGAAGGTGTTTGCAGAGTATGACACTACGTACAGGTCACGGGAATGACCCTCCAATATGTGGGGCAAGGGATTGTAGGGACGGTGACAAAATGTTGTGTAACAACTAGTAGAAAGCCTTAAGTTACATATGTTATATCTTGAAAAATATAACAATCCAAAACATGAAAAATTTTTAACAAGTACTTCAATATGTCTCATTAGGGTCTTGAAATTTGATATTTTGGAATTATATCAAAAAAGTGTTATAGTGAAAATAACAAAAGCACTCATTTGAAGGAGAAAAACCCTAGGATCGTATGTTCTTATACTAAATTCTATGAGCTAAACTCCAAAATAACATAATGATATAATAAGGAAGTACTAGATTCTTCATGAATGGAAAGTGATTCTATCAGTAGGTAAGCAGTTCAAGTTGCTTGCTTGTAGATTAGCTTTGGTATAGAGAGTCTGTCTAAGTGGTACGGTAGGCTTATTCCTCACCAGCCTAAGCCTCTAACTGCCCTACCTCACCCTAGTGCAGAGGGGTTCACTACTTCAAGTGGCCCATGCAAGATGGGAAATTGGATAGTGAGAAGGGCCTTATGCAAGGGGAGAGGGATAATTTCTTGTCCTCTATTAATCGAGCTTACCAGGGTGGGTGTACGTATAAGAAGGGGGTATGAATCATCCATCCATCATGTGGTTTTGTGTACTATGTGATGGGATACATAATCAATAGTATCTGGTCGAGCAACGCTCGACCGTAACAAGATCAATAGTGGTGCCAAAGTAAGAAAAATTCTTCAAAAAGTATTATTGAACACCTGTGAAATGATGTATCTAACGCCCGTACAACGATGCTCTATGTGAAGCCCACCCGTATAATGGTCGTTTGGGAGATGGTTGGGTAAGTTAGTAAGTGAAAGGTGAATCAGGTGGGTTGGAGGTAACAATGAAATAAAGGCAAGGTATGGTAAAGGTAAATAACAAGGGTTAAAGTGCCTACCTTCTAAGATTCTTTCAGCAAGTGTTTGTGTGTTATTGAAGTCCCATCCAAAAATGTTATCTATTTTGAACGCTCATGCAAACCTATAAGTTGAGTTAATTAAGTTGTTCTATAAAGGGTTGTGAATACGTGGTTGGTTGTTGTCAAACATAAATTAATCCAAGCAGTCATAGGTAATATGAATGGTCTAAGTGCATACCCAACGTCCAATCATAATTCGATATGGGTGCTTAACATGAAAGATTGGTAGGTCGTCGTACTTCCAGTAATCCTTTAGGATAAATTTAATATCGATGTGAAAAGTGCCTACCCCCCTAAACATTCGCAAAGCAAGTGTTCTCAAACGTCGGTCCAACAATGCTCTCTCTATGTGAATGCTCTACCCGTACAATGGTCTTGGGGGATCACTAAGTAGGATGAGGCAGTATCTATAGGATGGTCAACCATATTAGCTTTGGAAATTACAGCTAATATCTAGGTCCAGCTAAAGATGTAAGCTGACGAGATTTTGTTGTACTAATACCGCAATTAGTAGTAGCATTATTTCTAGGGATTGTACCTAACTTTCTTCTTGAAGGTATACACATGTCTATAGCTGCATTTATATACCAATAATTTATACCCCCTTAATCTAGTGCTTTATAGTAACTAGCAACTAAAACATTACATTAAGAGGTGAAAAATGTATACTGAAAATTGGTCTAGTATTTCCTATTGAACTATTGGTGTCCCAGATTCGTTGTCCTGGGGTTTTTGATGAACTTGACTAATAAATAGAGAACAAGTAAGGTTGGATTTCCCCTCAAAACTATTCTATATATAAAGAGCTACAAAGATAATCTTAATTAGAGTTTGTATCCATGCATTGAGAATGATAAGCAATCAAAGAGTAATAGTACACTTTAGAGGAAAGCCTCCTTTTACAATATATCTAATGCACAAATACAAAATGCAAATACAAATGAATCTCCTTTATTATAAATAAGAGATAAATGAGCAGGATGTATCCTACCAGTAAGTCGGCCTAACCATAACTAATAAAATAATAATGAATAAGCGTTAAGGCCTTAATAATAGAGCTTTAACATTCTCAATCAATATCCTCACAACTCATCATGTGTCCCATAGAATCCTTTATCTTGGGCCAAAATTCACTGGGTATTTTGCATATTAGATGTGGAAAAGAAGTTGGGAGAAATAGAGAGATATAATAGTTCATATGCTTCATCCATTCAATTAAACTATTTTTCCTTTTCAATGGTTGAGTTTGGTTTGATCATAATTCCCACTATGACCTTGTATAGTGAATTGCTCTGTGAGAAAATAACTCTTTGTGCCTTCCATTCTTAATAGTTGAATAGTGTGAGGATTGACTATTGAAACTAATCCATCATGTTTGGTGTATTTTGATTTGTGTCTTCTACTTACAAACCTATATACTACTTCTCTATATTAATCCATGCTTCGATAAATGTAAGATTCCACTTATCCACCTACAAAAAGATGTAGAATCTAGTTGTGAAACAACATGATTAACCATTTATGAGAAGAAAAAAGAATAATAATTAATAAAACATAGTAATTTTCATTAAATTATAGAAAGAAATTATCCAATTATTAAAAAAAAAAATTACAATATAATACAATTAAATGTAATATATAAACATTAATTATACAACTATGCTAGGCTTAACTACATGTTTCATGAAAGAACATGCCATAACTACCAAGGTCTCTTTTATGAGGATGTTGGCTTTTTACTTGCCAAGTCAAGTAAAGTAGCTCATGCAAGAGAAGAGAGAAGTAAATTATTTCTTGGGAAAAAGAAATCAATTCAAGTGCGCTCTAATTTCTAGAAAATTGGATTTGACCCTGAAAATTAAGGAATGAAGCACCCCTATACCTAGAATTGTGGAATTTACCTATGGTAAATTTATGGAATAAGGAATGAAGATCAAATACCTTTTAAGAAAAAGAAATTAGTGCATGTCAGGTAAAATGATACCAATACATTTGCGAATTTTTGGGGAAAGTGTATATATATATACCAAATTTTGTGTTATTGTGAGTGTCTTTTAGGAAATTTTTTAATATTTAGAGAACCATTTATAAAAGTGTCTTTTTTAGTTTTTATGAATGACTATTGTACCTGATGGCGTTCTCAAGATTTTGATCAATAAAATATCTTCTCGTCATTGTTTTAAAAAAAAAATTATACTTAGAAGTCAATCTTATTCCAAAATAACATAATAATACTCACTTCTTCTTTTCTTCTTGAATTGGCAATGAGGCAGTCTTGTAATCATGTTACATTAACTTGGATATGGCTTAATTAAGGTATCATGAATATCCATGTTATGAATATGAATAAATTATGTTATTGTTGTGAATACGAATAAATTATAATGCATGTATGATTGTTTTTGTGTCCATATTAAATATGAATGTTTAATAAATTAACATGAAAATCTAAGAAATCAATGTTTCATATGTTGTTATCAACCAACTATATCATTGATTGTGTTATTGTAATTTCATATTATTAAAATATTATCATTAAGTTTATATATGTAATACTTAATTTTCAAACACAATGAAATTTCATATATGTATTTTTTTTAATGAATATTTATGGAAATTAAAGTTCTACTGTTTTCTTAAATGTATTTATATATTTGTTAACCCATGTTTATATTTAAATATTGTAATAAAACTTGAAATTGATAATTATTAATATTAAAAATATAATTTAGTATATTAAATTTTAGTATAGTAAAATTCATTATACTAAAAAAATATAAATATTATGTAGTACTTTGAACACATGAGGAGTAGAGTTGTTTTGGATAAATCTACAATTAAAAAAATATATATGGGATACATTCTCATATAAAATATTTTTAAAGTATAAATATTATGTTTTCTTAAAAAATTATTGTCGATTCCAATTTGAAGGACATTTTTTGCAAATTTAAACACTTGTATAGATGTTAGTTCATTCCCTTCTTCAAATGAGTTGTTTTTCATTCTTATTAATTTAAGTTTTTATACAATTTTTTTCTTAGTTTTGTTATAGTTAGTTTTATTATGTACAAATTTCACCCTAGTAATAACTTTTTATAATTAGAAAAAATTGTGAAAAGAGTATGCATTATAGTAAATATCTAATTAACAATTCTTCATTGACCTTCCCCTACACCAGTTCTTCATTGACCTCCCCCCACAACAGGTGATTATGGAATAAGTGCAAGGATCATTTAAGATATGTGATGCCTTAGGACTATGGAGATCTATGCCAACTCCCACCTAGTGTTAAATGATGATCCAATATGTGATGGAATGTAGAGGAAGATGGTATTCATAGGGTGGTGGGTTAATTCAATAGTTAATCCATCATTGCTTTCCATTATAATGAGGTGGTAATGTCTATTTGAAATGTTCTTATGGAAAAAAAAAGGGATGCATACTGTTGTAGCTCCTAGAGACAACCCTAAGTTGCAAAAGACCAGTGCCTAGGACATTTTAAAATCAGAGGTTAAATGTGGACAATTGTATAAATACCTCTAGTGGAATGTGGAATAAGAGGACAAATATTTTGGTGGTTCATGGACACAGAAGACTTTGGAGTCGATTCATGTGAATTCCCTATACTCTGAGAGGGCTCAAGAGACCGTGAGGCTTGATGGCTTTTAATTGGGCCAAGTATAAAACAATGAGTAGAAACTTTAAAAATATGCAGAGGAGGTGAGGAAGAACAGAGAATGAACCCACAAGAGACAAGCTTAAGAGATTTAAGAATTTGTCCCCCAGTGACCTCAGAGGAAACGAATATGAATAAGATATGGGCAACAAAAGAGGTTCGCAGAGCGCAAATTAAGGGAGTGCGGCAAGCTCAATACATGAGCGTTAACACCTAAGCATTATGCAAACACAAATTCATGAATAAAATTGCAGACTGCCAGCAGCTACATTACATGGACCTTCAAAGCAGCATAGTATGACAAATGATTATACATAAAGAGAGATTACTGATAACGAAAGGAAAATAGATACATGCTACTCAGTGCTCCATCTAGAATCCAAATAACAATGTTGTATTATATTGAGTTCAAACAACTCTCCCATCTCAGGGCACAGGGAGCATAGTCATACAAAACTACATCAAAATTCTTCCAAATTTACAGAACCCTTCTTTCATCTTAGAACTTACTATATATAGAGTTTCCCTCGAGGGTCTACGGTACTTGATCACTTATGATTGACCCATATCTATGAAATCAAAACATGCTACCTAACTTGTAGAGCGTACATTGAGGAATTACTTCTGTACTGAGAGAATTAAAACAGGAACGGGGTGAAATTGAGATTTCACCAAAAAAATCATTAAAATTAAACCAAAAACAGAAAGGACACGGTCACCCATTGAGGCTAATAATGGGAGCCTTCAAGACTACATGGTGAGGAGCGGTCGTAGGTGTACAGGCTAACTGTCATTTTACGATTCTATTTATTGCCTGCAGACCTCCACTCCATTAGTCCGATGATTTCCATTTAATTCATTATGGAGAGGCTATTCATACTGAGCACACTTGGTTCTTTAGCAGAGATCTCCTGAGCAGATCACATAAGCCACAACTGCATTTTCTTCTTCAAAGCCCATGTGGTGTCTTGAATTGAAAAAACGGGAACCAGATTTCGAAGGGGATCTCAAGTGGTAAGCGGTATCAGAGAGGGGGGGTGCGAAATGATGAGAGGAAGGCACATGGAGGAGTGGGTGGTAACGAAAACCGCATAGAGGGGGGGGGGGGGGGGGCGGGGGGTCCGAAATGTGTTAAGGATCGTTGGATGTATTGGGGTGGAGTGGAAGTGACGGAGAGATGCGGGAGGCTTAGCGGTAATGGGATGTGTGCCAACGGATGGGAATAGCGGGAGTAACGGAATGGTAACAGTAGTAAAGGAATGACGTAATCGTGGTGAGCAGAGTATTATGGTGGGGCCAAACCGCATCACAATTGCAAGTCTTTATCATGATAAGCCCTAAACGGTGTGAAGTGCGGGGAGAAAGGAAGTGAGATGGAGGAAGGTGGGACCCGACCGCAAATCGCACATCTTAAAGTTTACGTGCAAGCAGGAAGAGGTTAAGCGTTAAAACCTGCGATGGGCGATGTGTGGAGAGGAGGTGAGGTGGCACGGACAGTTGTGGGACTGCGCCCACAAATCGCAAGTCGCAAGAGTTACCTGGGAGCAGCAGGTGGTAACTGTTAAAAGCTGCGAGGAGTGATGTGCGATGGTGGGGAGGTGACGTGGAGGGAAAGTGGGACCCAACTGCATCGCAGCTTAAACAAAAACTCTGTGGGCGCTTAAAAGGTAAGTTGTAAATTGTGCGTTAAGCGATATGCAATGCGCTAGTCATTGTAAAGTGCGAAAAGGCGACATGTAAGGAAAGTGTGGAATATGAGGGTTTGCATGCGGATTTGGGTGGTGTATCAAGGTTGGATGGGTCCCACCAAGTCACATCGGCAGCAAGATAAGTTTCAATGAGTCTTTAAGATGTAAAGGTTAAGACTTGCGGGGAGCGGTGGTGCAAAATGAAGAAATGTAGCGCGGGACTTTAGAAAAGGGAAAATTAAGGGTAAGAGAGGGTAAATGAAGGTAAAGAGGATAAATCAAATGAATGAGGGAGGGAATGAATTTTTCTCACCATTATACATTATCAACTACACTTTATCCTTTCTGATGAACTGAAATGCAGATTGGTTCCTTTGAAGCTCTTGGACAGTCAGGATTTTCCTTCCTTTCACCTTCTCCACTTGGTGTGTGGTCATAGGCCAACATTGGCTCCATCTAGGGACAATGTGTTGTTCTTCAGTGCGTTGAGAACCTACAGACCTGAATGCATGTGCTTTATTGGGTACATGTAGTTGCAAATGCACATTGATTAGGCAAAGTTTTATACCAATGGTTAAGTGGACACAAAATGGAAGACAAGCTGGAGGATGATATGGAAGATGAAATGGGAGAAATGTAAACAAAATGGAGTATAGTGAAATGATATATACAGTGAGCTAGATCAACCCTCATCAGTAATGAAAGTAAAACTTGAGGAACTGCCCATTTACGAGCACCTCAAGCATGTCTCCTTCTAGGTTCTCTAGCGTGAAAGTATTATTGCCTTTGTCCTCTGCCACCCTGAATGGACCAAACCAGAGGGGGTCGACCTTCCCATGTTTCCCTTTGTCTGCTCGCCTGATATCCCATCACAGCACCAAATCCCCAACTTGGATTTCTCTATATTTAGCTCTTTGTTCAAATAAGCCTTTCATTTTTTCTTGATACTCTGCTAGTCTAAGGCTTACATGTTCCCGAGTTTGATTCAACTCCACTAACTGATTCATTCTTCGGATAAGGTCATTTGGCTCCTCCTCGCTTTCTTGTAATAATCGAGCCATAGGTAATGCAAGTTGAATTGGGAAGACCGCGGCTCTGCCATACACCAGCTCATAAGGGGACTTTCCTACGGATATTTTAGTGGTGATGTGATTTTCCCAGAGTGTGAACTTGAGCTGAGAATCCTAGTTCTTTTGATTTTCATTGATGGCCTTCTTCAAAATCCTCACCAGTGTCTTGTTAGATGATTTAGCCAGCCCATTGCCCTGTGGGTAGTATGCAGTGGAGTGTCCCAGTAAGATGTTGTAACACTAACAAAAATCTACAAATTTAGATGACTTGAAATCGTAGGCATTATCTGTAATGATTTTAGTTGGGCATCCAAACCTGTCTATTATGTTCTCCTCCAGGAACTTGATCACCACTGAATCTGTAGCATTTCTTGTGGGCACGACTTCTACCCACTTGGTGAAGTAATCTGTAGCAGTGAGGATCCATCGATGTTGATTGCTAGAGGTTGGGTGAATCTATCCTATGAAAGAAATTCCCCATTGCCTAAAAGGTTCTTCAACATGTGTTGGGATCAACGGGAGAGGTGCATACCTTTTATTTTCAGCGAACGTCTGACACTTCTCGCAGGCTCGAACACGAGCGTGTACATCACCAAATAGTTTAGGCCAGGAGAAACCTGCCCTCAGGATCTTGTGTGCAGTGGATCACTAGCTATAATGTCTGCCACATACCCCTTCGTGGAATTCAACCATCACTTGGTCCACTTCTTGCTCTATTAAACACAATATTAGGATCCCCACTGGGTCTTTTTAGTAAAGTCGCCCATTTGCTACAATATACTTTTGAGACTTCAGCCTTAAGGTGCGGTACTTGGCCCTATCATAGTTAGGAGGAAATCTCAGTGTTAAGAGATATTCTACTATATCTTTATACCATGAAGATAGGAGGTACTTGACATGTGTTTTCTGAGTAGACGACTCTACGCCTTGGTGTGCGCCTATGTCTTCTTGTGCCTCTCCCCTTGTCATAGACAAATTTATTCCCGGAGCTTGACAATTGGATTGAGACAGGATCTTTGCCAACCCTTGGCCTTTGATGAGTTTACTACGCTTTATCTCCAGCTTGTACTCCTATATCTTGGCTATCCATTTTCCCCTCTTTCCTTCAATGTCACCCTGTACTAGAATATCCTTTACTACTGCAGTGGGTACGTAGGCTGTTATGGTTGATTGTAACACGTACACTCGGAATGCCTTCAACGGTTTGACAAGGGCATAAGCTTGCTTCTCTAGGATATCATATTTCAGCTCGACGTCTCGCAGGACTTGGTTGAATAACGCAATGGGTTGCTCATGCCCTTTGGCATTTTTCTGTAAGAGTACTACAGTTATAGTGTGAGGAGAGGCAAAAGGGAAAATCATGAACGACTTCCCATAATCTGGACCGGCCAACACTGGAGCTTCTGCAAATGCTTGTTTGATCTTGTTAAAGGAGTCCCTAGATTTAGGGGTCCATCTACCTTCACTGTTCTTCTTCAGCATCCCAGTGATGTTTCGGACAATCTCGGCATGGTTGGGAATGAACCTTCTGAGGAAATTTATTCTTCTCAAGAAAACCTGTAGCTCCTTTTTTTTTCTCGGTAGGGGAATGCCATCTATCACCTCTACCCACTTCGAGTCTATCTTCACTCCCTCCTTAGTTACTATGTGCCCCAACAACTTTCCTTCCTCCAAGGCAAACTTGGAATTTTGAGGGTTCAGAGACAGGTCATACCTGTGACATTTTTCAAAGGTTCATCGGAGGTGCTCTATGTGTTCAGCATCATTCTTTGAAAAGACGGTGATGTCATCCAGGTAAATCACCACAAACCTGTCTTGCTCTCCTATGAAAGAAATGTCCATCACACGCTAGAATGTAGCACTGGCATTTATAAGGCTAAAGGGAATTCAGGTGTACATGAAGGTCCCCCAAGGCGTGGTGAATGTCGTCTTCTTGTGGTCTTCGGGGAGCACAACCACATGATTATATCCTAAGAAGCCATCCATCATGGACATGTGGGAGGATCCCACCACCTTTTGCAGGATTTGGCCCATATTTGGGAGGGGATAGTTATCCTTGAGTGAGGCTCTGTTTAGGTTGCAAAAATCCACACGGAGTCTGATTTCACCATTCTTCTTTCTTACTGACACCAGGTTCACCACCCATTCAGAGTATCTTAAAGGGAGAATGAATCAATGATCTTGGATTGCAACAAATTCTTTATTTCCTTCTCGATGGCTGGGAGGAGAAGGGGATTGATCTGTCTTAGCTTCTGCTTATGAGGCTTCACATCTTCCTTTAGAGGTATCTTGTGCTGTATAATTTCTACGTCAAAAATCTTTAGATCCTGGTATGACCAGGTGAAGACGTCTTTATATGATTGGAATAGACTAAGATACTGACCTTGGTATTCTTCAGGAACGCCTTTTGATAGCTTCACCATCTTCGAATCTTCTTCTGTCCCAACATTTACATCCCTGACAGGCTCATCGAGGGTCATTTTGCTAGGATTTACTGGGACGTCGTTCTTGTCAAATAATCTCTCCAATGGCATGAGCCCCGTGGGGATGACATTTCCATTTAATTGCAGAACACGATGTCCAGCCAATGTCTTCACTGTCATCCTCAAGGACTGAATCGATCACCATATTTTAAAATTTTCCTATCATTTCCATGAAATGCTGGACCTGCTCTTCATCTTTGAAGACTTTCCAATCCTTAACATTGTCTGAAATGGAGGGGCGGTATCGTACTTCAACCTCATATCTGAGCAAAGGATTTTGTGGGGGGGAAAAATTACTAGCAGCCGCAGCTAGGGAGTCCGCCATTCTGTTCTTTTCCCTTGGCATGACTTGAATGTTGAAAGCAAAAAAAAAGTTCTCAACTAAATCTCATACCTATTCCTATAGGCTCTGAGTCGCGGGTGTTTAATTTGGCATTGGCTCTTGACTTGCATTACTACAAGCTCTGAATCTCCAAACACCTTGAGGTTCTGTATGTTCATGATCCGCGCTCTCTGCAACCCCAACAACAACGCTTCATACTCAGCCACATGATTTGTGGCTTCGAATTCCAGCTTAAAGGAGAGGGGAACCAAGCATCCTCTTGGTGATATTAAGAGTACCCAACCCTGTTTCCTTCCCGTGAGTAAGCTCCATCAGACTACAAAGTCCATATTTCATTTTCGCCTCTGCTCATAGGATTCTCTTGGATTAGAGGACAAATCTTCGTTTCTTGCAGGAATTTTTCGTCCTCCTCGATCATAAGAAAAGAGACTTCTTCGTCCTTAGTATATAATGGAGAATTTTTGGAACCATTAACTTTGGTGACCATCTTCACAAATCTGGACTCACAAAATAATCGCCTTTCCTCCCCACCGAACACTGGAATAGTGGCATAGGTGAGGTCCATCTTTATGGATCCTCCAATCTTGGTACCCCAGGATCTAGATAACAACATTCCAAACCGAGAGGGGATATCGGCCACAACAATATCCATTACCATGCTTTTGGCTGAAATCTAGGCTAAATTTACTACAAGATATTTTATCATGCCCAAGCATTTCACCCTCTTGGAATCAAAAGAATACAGATCTTTATATGGTCTAGTGATCTGTAACCCCAACTACTCCAGGACAGACAATGACAACAAATTATGTGAAGCCCCGGAATCTAGCATGCAGTTGTGCAATAATAGGTCATGTATAGCTAGAGTCACATAGAATGGAGGAGTGGTTGAATCCAATTCTTCTACATGAGGTCCAAATACTACCATGGGTCTTTCTTGTTGGAGATTGAGGCTGTCAGAGAGAGGGCCTATGCCCTGGGGCAGCATGAATTGAGAGACTTGGGCCCTGTATGAGGGTTGTTTTAGGAGCTCAATCGGGGGGACCGTGATCTTGACTTTTTCTAATTCTTTCTGGAGGCTAAAGGTTATGGGTGCTTTTTCTATGATAACTTCCTTGAACTGCTCTTTAGGAGGGTCGGGCAGTTTCAAGGGTGTAGCAATGGATTTCTCATTTTGGGGAGGATCAGAGCCCTATTTTGAGGAGGTGGGCGCAGAGGCTTTAGGATGGGTAGACTCTTCTAGAGGATTTTTCCCCTTACTGGAAAAACTAGAAGGGGTCTGCTCTCTTGATGTTGACTCTTCATCTTGTTCCTGCACTTGGGTTCTCTTCCTGGAGGACCTGAGATCATATTTCCTATGGAGTTGAGCTTGCATGAAATCTACAAACTACCTGCAGTAATTGTCAGTCTCTCAATCTTCTAGTGGGTCTTCCTTCTGTTCTGGCTCTTCTTGCAGAGTGAGTTCACCTTCTTCATCCTCTGAGAAAGCGAGAGAATTGATCGTCTTGACTGTCTATGACTTCCTCGGCCTATCCCTCTATTTCCCCTTCCAAGTATAGAGGAGGTTGGATGTGATATTGCTACTCTTTACTTTCTCGCTACAACAACTGTGGAGGGGGATTCCAGTACTGGGGATTAAACCCACGGTTTGAGATCATTTGGTTAGGACGAGGAGGGGAATTCTTGGCCTCCAATTCAAGCTTCACCAGCTTATTTGAGAGGCTCTTGATTAACTTATTCATATCTTCGATTCTATATTCTTGTGACTCCCGTTCTTGATTAAAGGTAGAAGCCTCCTCCCTACCCCTTCTTCTGGCTTCATGCTCTGTCTTGCCTTTGAATTTACCAGTAAAAACAAAGTTTTCTTCTACCTCCAGTGTGTCAGTTTGAATTTGATCCAGATCAGATGCAAACTTTCTTTCTCTTAGGGTGAACCCAAACTCTGGTTCAAAACATCCGGCGAAGACCACCTTAGCAACTGCTTGGGGAGGCTTTATTTCGGCAGGAAGATTATTGTAAAGCTTATTGAACCTCTTTGTAAATTTTGTTACATCCTTATTTTGTTTCTTTTTAAGAGCGTTGAACTCTGTGAGGACATATCAATGGTCCCTTTTCTCTCCCCATTTTTGTGTGAAGAAATTCTCCATTTCTTCCCAAGTGGTGACTGCATTATTAGCAAGATATTTGAACCACTTTCGAGCCCCTCCATCCAAGGATTGGACAAAAAGCCTCAACAACACATCTAGGTGCTCCACATTCACATTCTCAGCAAAGGCGCGTAAGTCTTCAATATGTTTATGTGTAGAAGTGTTATCTTCCCTTGTGAACCGAGGCAAGAGCTTTAGGTAATCTTGAGGCATGTCATGCAATACTTGAGGTAAGGCCAATGGATCATATTTGCTGAGGAGGAAGCTGGGTACAAACATGAGGGGTGGTGGTGGTAAGTTTTGCAGATGATTTGGCTGCAGTAAAACAAGTATATGCTGAGTAGAGGTTTGGATATTTGTCTGTAATGAGCTATGAAGTTTTGTAACCTCTTTGTCTTATTCAGCCTGTGGAGTAGGTGCAAGGGGGGTAAAGAAGTATCAGTGGATTTGACTTCGTTTCTTATGTCTAAACTGGCTAAAGAAGAAGTTTCTGAAGGGTACTTGAGTACACGGGTTGTGGAGCCAGGACCATAGATATCAGATCTCTGAGAAGAGGAAGGCGAATCTTCTAGAGGAAATGAGGGTGGGTTAGCCTGGATGGGCTACTTCTCCCTCTAGACTCTCTTAAATATAATCTTTTCAGGATCAGATATAGGATAGGTCTTCTGCTGAGAGGTATCCAATCGGGGATGGGGCCTGGTGTAAGCCAGGATTACACTTGATTTGAACTTTAATAACAGTGGATTCACTAAGGTGAGAGCTATGCAACTCTCAACCCATCGTTCTCACCTGATTGAAGGGCGAAGATAATGTTGTATCCCGGAGAAAATGTTTTTCTAATTCGTATCCCCGACAACGACGCCAAAAATATGTTGTAACTCCTAGAGACAACCCTGAGTTGCAAAAGACCAGTTCCTAAGACATCTTAAAATTAGAGGTTAAATGTGGACAATTGTATAAATACCTCTTGCAGAATGTGGAATAAGAGGACAAATTTTTTGGTGGTTCATGGACAAAGAAGACTTTGGAGTCGATTCATGTGAATTCCATATACTGTGAGAGGGCTCAAGGGACCGCAAGGCTTGATAGCTTTTAATTGGGTCAAGTATAAAACAATGAGCAAAAACTTTAAAAATATGCAGAGGCGGTGAGGAAGAATAGAGAATGAACCCACAAGAGATAGGCTTAAGAGATTTAAGAATTTGTCCCCTAGTGACCTTAAAGGAAACGGATATGAATGAGATATGGGCAACAAAAGAGGTTCACAGAGCAAAAATTAAGGGAGTGCAGCAAGCTTAATACATGAGCGTTAACACCTGAGTGTTATGCAAACATGAATTCATGAATAAAATTGCAGACTAACAGCAGCTACATTACACGGACCTTCAAAGAAGCATAATATGACAGATGATTATACATAAAGAGAGATTACTGATAACGAAAGGAAAACAGATACATTCTACTCAATTCTCCATCTGGAATCCAAATAACAACAATGTATTATATTGAGTTCAAACAGCTCTCCCAAATATGTATCTCAAGGCACATGGATCACAACCATACAAAACTACAGCAAAATTCTTCCAAAATTCTAGAACCCTTCTTTCATCTTAGAACTTACTATATATAGAGTTTCCTTGGAGGGTCTACGATACTTGATCACGTATGATCAACCCATATCTATGAAATCAAAACATGCTACCTAACTTGCAGAGCATGCATTGAGGAATTACTTTTGCACTGAGAGAATTAAAACATGAATGGGGTGAAATTGAGATTTCACCAGCAAAATCATCAAAATTAAATCAAAAACAGAAAAGACACAGTCGCCCATTGAGGCTAATAATGGGAGCCTTCAAGACGGCATAGTGAGGAGCGGTCGTAGGTGTACAAGCTGACTGTCATTTTATGATTCTATTTATTGTCTACACTCCTTTAGTCTGATGATTTCCATCTAATTCATTATGGAGAGGTTGTTTGTACTGAGTGCACCTAGTTCTTTAGTGGAGATATTCTAAGTAGACCACATAAGCCACAAATGCATGTTCTTCTTCAAAGCCCATGATGTTATACGGATAAAATCCTGCTTGCGGACAAGAACGATCTCCCTAGTATCCTAAGGATATCTAGAAACAAACAACCAAATGCAAACCATTTTCTCTAGACTATTGTGATTCAGAATTATTAATTAACTAAGTAAGAGGAGATGCTCCTACCTAAAATCCAACGCTTGTTGTAATATGCAATCCAGTCACTCCAAAAGAAGTCAATTCAGCATGTAAGACCTGCATTCAAAGACAAGAAAAAGGATTAAAAACACCTGCAAGATATAATAATTCAAAAACACTAATATATCTCAGTGATCAAGGAATCTAATAATTAAATTACTCAAATAGATAGATGAACAACTTAATGAGAAAATAAAATCCATTTGTATTAACTTGTATGATAAGAAGTAACCTTACAACCTTTTCGCCTTGATGTCATATAGGTTCTTCTGGGGTCTTGAACAACTGTTTTCCATCGGTTTGAAAAACCTTCTCCTCTCTGAACTAGCATAAAACTATGGATATGAGTATGTGATCGTTCTCATACCATTGATGCCAAGTATAGAGAGTATAATTTCTTCAGCAATTCTCTTCTATAAGTTCAGAAGTTTATCTTCTTGAATCTAAGAAGTACCCTTGAGATTGAAATATGAGTTCAATTTATAGGAGAATGAAGGAGGTTTCAGTTCCATAGAAAGAGGGATAAATTCCTCTCATAAAGGGATTTTAGCTCCAAATACCAAGGGATAATCTCCATTAATGAAGGGATAGAGGTTCATAAAAGAAGGGGCAAAGCTCGACCTGATTACCCTTCTAGAAGCCTCCAACTGGGAGAATATTCGACCAGCTAGGAGAATATTCGACCAGCTAGGCTTCTATAACTTACTTTTTCTTTTATTTTACCTTTTACGGAGGTCCGCATTTTTAGTAAGAAGAACATGTGGGATGTGCCGCAAGTTATAGAGCAAGAAACCATGGTACCGCATGAAAGCGCTAGGAAAAGTGCATAGTTAGGCTTTTTGGGGTTTTAATGAGCTTTTCTCCAATTCCAAGACTTGGTTTATGAACTTTATGGTTTTGGACCTCTAAGGGAACATAAAATAGGTAATGATGAACCCATACAGACAACAAAATGTCATGGTGAAAAATTTTAGTGTAACAGATTGCCCCCTAAAGCGCGAAGTCTGAAGTAGTTCTGAAGAGTGAAGTGCTTTATCATTCTGAGGATTAGGTTGTGGAAATACCGGTCGAAACCTGTAAAAACATTCAATGCAAACATATATATGTATATCATCACTAAGGTAGGCATTCCCATACTCAGATCAAAACTAACTACATGTTCTGATACATAAATGATTTTATATTACATCAATAGTAGACACAGCATGGACACAACCATCTATCGTAAGTAGTCTACTGTATCATGAATAATAAAACTCATCGCAACCTGGATGGTAGAAACTAGATCCAGGGTCTTGGTTTCTGCTTCCCAAACTAGTACGATTCTATCCATGTGATTGATTGTGTCGAAGTCGAACATGGTAGAAACCACTTGATTACCATTCAATGATGTGAACTGTTAACAAGTGTGAGAGAAACCACCAATAATGACAATGACTCTCAAAGTACTCAGTACAATCCATGAAATGTGAATGAATGATTTGGAGTCGAACATTTCACATAATCATTCGATCGAAGGTCAATGATGCAACCTGTTGTCGAAGGTGAGAAACCTGCCATTAGGGCATGCAGATCCCAAGGTACTGATAGGATTCTAGATCAAATTTCTAGATGATGTGTTGTCATCAATAGAAAGTGACCCGTCGTAGAAAAGCCCCCGACAAAAAACCATTAGATCAATTTTTGAAGAAATTTTTAGCAAGGACCGACTTAGGGATAGTCAACGCAAATGGAGACAAATGTTTGCAATGAATGGTTTATTTGAATTGTCTCTTGAACACATAACTACACTGCAGATGGTTTGATGACAATTGACCTAAAGCTAATACCCAAAAACTGGTTGAATACTTTCAATGTGGTTTGATTAACTATTAGACAAAGGATTTTCCCAACCCAAGTATGAGTGTGACAAAAGTGTCGTGTTCAAGAGTGGTATACTACTTTTTGGAACAAAGTGTGATAGTTGGATTCATTTTCTCTCTTTTTCCCCCACCATTTCTGGTAAGTACCTCTTTATTTTTTACAAGCTTCAGGAGGATAACATTTGATTGTTGTATAATCTCATCCTTCGGATGAGTCCAACTTAGTATTAAAATCAAACCCTAAGAAGCAGTGGTTCGTTCCTGTTTTTAATCGACAGGTCCTTTAATGTTAAGATTTAAAGAGTCCAATATAGGTGAAACTTGGTGTTTTTCAATTTTAGGGAGTCAGAAGAAAAACTTAAGAAAACTCCGTGGTTGTACTTTTTCGTAAATTTAGTCTCTCAAGCCCGAAAAATGATAAAATAATACAGGAGAGAACTCTATTGACCATGGTTAGTCAATGTATACATTTTTCTTAAATAGTCCATTTCAGTCCAGAAAAGGGGTAAACTTATACTAAAAGGATGACTGTTCATTTCCTTTAACAAGTTCGAATAGTCAAGTACTTGACGATCTTTTCATGTTTAGAGAGTCTGAAAAGGGCTTAAAAGAGAACTCCAAGGTTTCACTTTTTCGTAATTTTTAAAGAGCCCAAAAAAGTGATAAAAGTATACTCAGTTGGCTAACTTTCAATTTAGTTTACGAGCAGGAAAATAAGGAAAGAACTCAACATTTTCATGTGTTTTACGAGAATGAAAATATAGTTAAAGAATCTCGAGATTTTCATGAGTTTAACGAGACTTGAAAATAATAACCGAAATGGACTCAACATAGGTTTCATTTTTATACAAGCTTGAAACATAGGAAAAATTTTGCTTGAGAGTGGTTTCGTTTTTACACAAGCTTGAAACGTAAGAAAACTATGCTTGAGATAGGTTTGTTTCATTTTTACACAAGCTTGAAACAAAGGAAAAATCATGCTTGAGATAAGTTTCAATGCCCCCCAAGTGTAACTTGGTAGAGAAAATGCCCCCCAAGCTTCATTTCATTCAACTAAGTAGACTACTGGTTACTGATAGGTGGATGTAATGAAGGTTCATTTACGAGATCAGATGAAAGACTCGAATTAACACTTACGAGATCTAATCAAAGACTCGACTCAATTAGGAGAGGATGTGTTTCATTTTTTAATGAGCTTGACACAAGAAAATAAATATGCTCATTTCCTGTTTCATTTTTTAATGAGGTTGACACAGTAAAAGGAACTATCATCATGGAAATCTGTTTCATTTTTTAACCCGTTTGACACGGTAAAAGAACTATCCTCAAAGGGATCCGTTTCATTTTTTAG
Source organism: Pinus albicaulis (assembly GCA_034641835.2). NCBI lineage: Eukaryota > Viridiplantae > Streptophyta > Pinopsida > Pinales > Pinaceae > Pinus > Pinus albicaulis. The sequence continues at coordinate 1,240,122,573 of CM076583.1, read as the reverse complement.
CGAGGTTGACACAGTAAAAGAACCATCCTCACTGAACCTTGTCATGGCTTCCAACTAGAAGAAACACATGTCAAGGGACATACCTCGATCATGGCTTCCAAAAGGTCTTCATCAGAAGGAAGAACAGTTCTCTGGAAGGAACACATGTCAAGGGACTCAATATGGATAAGAAAATATTGTTCAAATAATCCCATAGGGTTTTCCATGTCAATTACCGGATCTAAGTCAAAGGAAGTCGAACAAACAGTGAGAGGCTCACTTGCATCGGTAACTGAAAACATGGGACTGGTTGCCACATAATTAACCCGTGGCAGGGGAGATACCACTTCTGTATAAGGAACATTTAGGGATGTCAGATTATTGGTAGTCGAATCAAGACTAGCGAATGAAAGTTGGTCAACAGTCACAATGTTTCCATTATGAGGGAAAGACATCATGCGAAAGAGTGTCGATACGACAGCTTTCATTGCATATATATAGTCTTGCCCAAGGAGTAAATTGAAATCCAAGGGGCCTCGGACTACCATAAAATCAATATAGACAGTTTTACCTTCCAAGGTAATAGGAAAATTTGGAAGAATCCCTAAATGTTCACTAATGGTTCTATTAAAAGCTAACAGATTTTGTGTAACAGACACAAGTTGAGGGGAACCAAAAGCTTGCCAAGCAGTTGAGGATAAAATACTAACAGAAGCACCTTCATCTATATTTGTGTGATGCAAATTCTTACCACAAACCTTCACAATGGTTTGGAAAGGGATGGAGGAAGGAAGACGAGGTTCTGTCAGTCTATTCCAATCAAAGGAAAAGACCTCTGTACTTGAAGGGGGTTCTGTAGAAATAGGTGTAATGCCCCCTGGCGTAGAAGAATTTGATGTAACAAGAAGAACATGAGCGATATGAATTTCACTCTCTTCAGGGAGAGTGGGATCGACCGAATGTGAAATCAAGTCAACCACTTGATCAACTAATGGATCATCAACCTAAGTGATATGATTTTCACTGTTCAATGGAAGAGCGGGATTGACTGTACTTGGAATTAGATCAATCACTTCGTCAGTTGACGGTAGGTTGGGAGAAATTTTATGGTAACCAATTGGAAGTTGTTGCTATGGAATAGTAAGGTTTTCCAACAATTTTGAGGCTTCATCCATGTGAGGGAAAATGTGAGTTTGATGACTCCCTTTGCATAACCTACAAGGAAACCTAACTTTACCCTTTTTCCCAGGAACCTGACAATCATTGGTTGATGGATCAACGGTAAGTTGTTGAGATCGTTTTGACCATACTTTCAAGACCTTAGGAATACCAGGACAATTGATAAGGAAGTGGTCACCCTTACAAAGCTTGCAAGGGTATCTAGGTTTACGATGCATGTGAGAGGTTTCCTCAACACTACTAACACTTACAACCATGGTTGGTTGGTTGACTTCTTTCTTATCTTGCTTCTTCTTCTTCTTTCCTTTTTTCTTCTTCTTAGCCACCTGGTTACTAGCGTCAAGGCTTTTACCAAGTGAAGAGGAAGAAAGGGAGGAAGACATGTTGGGTGAAGAAGGTAAAGGGTCAACATGAGGTTGGTGATGTTGATATGGTGAACTCTGTTGAGGTGAAGCATCTGGTTGAGGTGGAACAATTTGAGTATTCGAGGCCAATGAAGTTGAAAATAACCATACCAGTAAAATTATGGTAAATCCAGGTAATGACAATGTAGCCATATAAGGAGGACCAACATTTCCAAAGCAAGGAAAAGTACTAGGATTCCCATTAAGAGGGGTTCCTTGGTTGGTAAATTCCAGAACAGTTGCCATTAAATTCAACTTCAATGAATTTTATTAACAAGTTAAAAATATTCACAATTCACAATTCACACCCAACAATTAAAATTCACAATTCACACCTAAGGTCTCTAAAAAGTAAAAAAAAACAAATGAACACAAGTTAACAAATCTAGGAGTCAAACCACACACAAGCAGTTTGTTTTCACAACGAAATCACTAGTTAGTGATTAAATCCAATGTCACAGAGATCAATGCGAAAAACTAGCAGTCGGAATAGTTACCTTGACAACCTGCTTAATGAAACAGTCCGGTGCAAGTACCTCCACTATGCCATCTCGAAGTGAAGTGTACCCTCCAGAAAGTCCAAGTGAGTCTAGTCAACGTCTGCTCCAGGTACAGTGGGACTTTCCCTCCACCGTTACCTTGGGAAAAATCCTAAAGATTATGCCCACTAAGGTCACCAATTGAGACAAATGCACCTGGGGGAACAATCTACGATCCGATATACACGCAAGGGCAGAGTAACAAGTTCAATCCCCTTGAAGGCTCCTTGACATAATCAAAGGTTTACCAACAATTGACCCCAGGCTCCTCGACAATGTTCTATCCGAGGTTTACCCTTTTTAATACGTGCACATCTGTTATCTTTCCCAATGAGATAGGTACGATTACCTCACTGGTTCCGACATGATCTCGTGCTTCACTCTTTTAAGAAGAGCTTCCCAGAGCACAATTGCAACAATTGGAATTTTTCCTACCCCAAGATACTATTGTTTGTTTAGTTGCTTTGGAAAGTTAACTACAACCTATTCCAAAGCACTAGCCTAAGCAAGATTGGTGGAAAGTGCCCTAGAAAATGTAAAAAATTATAAATGAATTTTAATTAAGCGTTGTGTTATTTGGGTTGTTATTACTCAAATGGTAATGGATATGAAACCAATGGTGTTATGACCTGACCCAAAACTGAATGCAATCAAATATGATAATGTAATCTTTTCAATTCGATGAATCCTAACTAAAGTAAGGAGAGAGGTTCCATTCACTTCCAACAACGCAAGAATTGATAAATAAGAGAAAATATAAAAAAAATCTCTGATGCACTAATTTTAGCAAGAAAAACTAATGCAAATCAATTCAAAACAATTTTTATTTTTATGTTTTTAAAACAGGCATAAAAACATGTAAATTCAAATCAAAGAAACTAATTTAAATCTACGATTGATTTTTTCAGAATGTAAACTATGTAGTTGTAATCTATGCACAATTCACTTGAAAACTATGCAAATGTAATCTATGCACATTTTTCGTTCATATTCTGAAAATGAGAATTCTAATTATGAAAATGTGATCTATGCAAGAGAATTCTCAGACACAAGATGATTCCAATGTAATCTAAAGAACCAATCAAGTGTAAGTAAAGAAAATTGGGTGAGAATTCCAAAGGTCAAAAAATAAAACACTCAAAGGTGATTAACACTCAGATACAAGTTAGCAAAAAGATGCAAAATTGTTAAGAGACTGAGACAAATCTTGAAGTAATGACCAAAGGAAATAAAAATAAAAATTTCTCAAAAAAGAATATTCAAAACACCCAATTAACTTAACAGAGACTGAAGAGACTGTAAAATTTTCTGAAACGAAATTCACACATAAGATTTTGACAATCAAGACAGATCGGGGAAAATACAGAGAATCTGGTAATATGGCTCCTAAAAAGCGAATTATTAATTTTTCAAAAATTTTCCACAAGTCCACAGGTTTTAATGGAGAACAGTGCGGTACCGCACTGCTCTGAACTAAAAACTACGGAGGCTACCACACTGTCTTTAAAAAAAAACTGAGGCCAGGAAAAATTCAAATTTTCTTTTCAGGGATTTTGATAAGTTATCTACCTAGCCCAGTTTTAAGACTAATCAAAACCAGAAGACTCTTAAAATTCAAACTGAAAAAATAAAAAGGAAAACTAAGTTCTTTTCCCCAGTGGGGTCGTCATTTTGTTATGCAGATAAAATCCTTCTTGCAGACAAGAACGATCTCCCTAGTATCCTAAGGATATCCAGAAACAAACAAGCAAATGCAAACCATTTTCTCTAGACTATTGTGATTCAGAATTATTAATTAACTAAGTAAGAGGAGATTCTCCTACCTAAATTCCAACGTTTGTTGTAATCTTCAATCCAGTCGCTCCAAAAGAAGTCAATTCAACATGTAAGACCTGAATTCCTGAATTCAAAGACAAGAAAAAGGATTAAAAGTACCTGCAAGATATAATAATTCAGAAACACTAATCTATCTCAATGATAAAGGAATCCAATAATTAAATTACTCAAATAGATACATGAACAACTTAATGAGAAAATATAATCCATTTTTATTAACTTGTATGATAAGAAGTAACCTTACAACATTTTCGCCTTGATGTCATACAGGTTCTTCCGTGGTCCTAAACAGTAATTTTCCATCATTTTGACAAGCCTTCTCCTCTCTGAACTAGCATAAAACTATGGATATGAGTATGTGATCGTTCTCATACCATTGATGCCAAGTATAGAGAGTATACTTTCTTCAGCAATTCTCTTCTATAAGTTCAGAAGTTTATCTTCTTCAATCTAAGAAGTGCCCTTGAGATTGAAATATGAGTTGAATTTATAGGAGAATGAAGGAGGTTTCAGTTCCATAGAAAGGGGGATAAAGTCCTCTCATAAAGGGATTTTAGCTCCAAATACCAAGGAATAATCTCCATTAATGAAGGGATACAGGTTCATGAATAAAGGGGCAAAGCTCGACCTAATTACGCTTCTATAAGCCTCCAACTAGGAGAATATTTGACCAGCTAGGCTTCTAGAGCTTACTTTTTATTTTATTTTACCTTTTACGGGGGTCCACAGTTTTAGTAAGCAGAACATGTGGGATGTGCCGCAGGTTATAGAGAAAGAAACCACGGTACCACAGGTAAGAGCTAGGAAAAGTGTGGAGTTAGGATTTTTGGGGTTTTAATGAGCTTTTCTCCAATTCCAAGACTTGGTTTAGGAACTTTATGGTTTTGGACCTCTAAGGGAACATAAAATAGGTAATGATGAACCTATACAGACAACTAAATATCATGGTGACAAAGTTTAGTGTAACACATGCGGTGCCTTGAATTGAAAAAATGAGAACCAGATTTCGGAGGGGGTCTCAAGTGGTAAGCATCAGAGAGGGGGGGTGCGAAATGATGAGAGGAAGGCACGTGGAGGAGTGGGTGGTAATGAAAACCGCTTGTTTCGAACCCCCCCCCCCACCATAATTAAAGTTCGAAGGCCAAGGGGGGGGGGGGGGGGGTCTGAAATGTGTTAAGGATTGTCGAATATTGGGGCGGAGCAGAAGTGATGAAGAGATTTGGGAGGCTTAGAGGTAATGGGATTCGTGCCAACGAATGGGAATGGCGGGATTAATGGAAGGGTAACAATAGTGAAGGAATGGCGTAATTGTGGTGAGCGGAGTATTATATTGGGGCCAAAACGCATTGCAATCGCAAGTATTTACCATAGAGAAGTAAAGATAAGCTCTAAATAGTGCGAAGTACGAAGCGCGGGGAGAAAGGAAGTGACGTGGAGGAAGGTGGGACCCGACCGCAAATCACACATCGCAAAGTTTACATGCGAGCAGGCAGAGGTTAAGCGTTAAAACCTGCGATGTGCGGAGAGGAGGTGAGGTGGCATGAATAGTTGTGGGACCGTGCCTGCAGATCGCAAGTCGCAAGAGTGAGCTGGGATCAGTGGGTGGTAACTGTTAAAAGTTGCGGGGAGCGATGTGTGATGGTGGGGAGGTGACATGGAGAGAAAGTGGGACCCAACCGCATCACAGCTTAAACAAAAACAATGCGGCCGCTTAAAAGGTAAGTTGTAAATTGTGCGCTATGCAATATGCGACGTGCTAGTCATTGCAAAGTGCAAAAAGGCGACATGTAAGGAAAGTGCGGAATATGAGGGTTTGCATGCAGATTTGGGTGGTGTATCAAGGTTGGATGGATCCCACCAAATCGCATTGGCGACAAGATAAGTTTCGATGAGTCTTTAAGATGTAAAGGTTAAGACTTGCGTGGACTGGTGGTGCAAAATGAAGAAATGTAGCGCGGGACTTTAGAAAAGGGAAAATGGAGGGTAAGAGAGGGTAAATGAAGGTAAAGAGGATAAATGAGATGAATGAGGGAGGGAATGAAGTTTGCTCACCATTATACCTTATCAGCTACACTTTCTCCTTTCTGCTGAACTGAAATGCAGATTGGTTCCTTTGAAGCTCTTGGACAATTAGGATTTGCCTTCCTTTCACCTTCTCCACTTGGTGTGTGGTTAGAGGACAACACATTTTACATGATATGGAACTCTAAGGAAAATCATAGTGAGGAGACCTCATGGGTTTTGGTTGATCGACACATTGCATATTTACTTCGAGAGGCTTATGGGTATTAGATATACTTTATGTTTTCAACTCTTCTTCATTTTACAGATATAGTGGTTTTATTTAACTGATGATTTACTAAGAGTAAAGAGCGGTGCAAACCCTTGCTGTGAGAGGTTCAAGCTCTGGAAAAAATCATGGTTAGTGCTCAAATCACATAGAAGGGAAGTGGAAGTTTTAGGTTTGGTGGTTAATTCAATTATGGTCTTCAACAACATTGACCCAAATTTGTGTTTTATAGTGATAGATCACTTTTTTGCGAGCTCCAAGTCTCAAGTCATCTCTTGCTTTAATTTCATTAAACAAGTGAAGCTTGTTATAGGTGTTTTCTTTTGTCGTTGCTATCTTGTCTTTATTTTAGGGGTAGTTTGTGTTATAGCCAAATTCTTTTTCCTTTTATGTATTGTAAGGAGAACTCAGCGGAGTATTCATAATATCTAGAATATGAGAAAGTCCATCATAGGTTGAGCAATCCTTCGACCTTCAATTAAGAGCCTTCAACTCCTTTTTGTAGGAGAGGGAGAAGGCCATTGTTGCCCTTCTCTTTCCACTAGTTTGGAATGGAAAAGGCTTAGATGTTTCCTTGATCTCCATGCTTTTGCCTCTCTTGGAGTTCAGTCTTCTATGGCAATGACCAATAATGAATTGGTGCTTCTGCAGTTTCCTCTGTGCACTGACTCCTTCGTGAGGGAAAGTCGGAGATTCAAATCTTTCTCCGCGTTCTTTTCCCAATTCAAACTTAAAACACGGGTAACGCAACCTTTTAGTGTAAACAGAGCGTTGCCCTAGCCACTAACACGGCCAATGCGGCCAATGTATTTCTCGCCTGTTATAACGCTCTTGTTCTCGTTCTATATATGTGCGTTGACTGCGTAAATAGGTTTAATTTAGGTCTTTGTACTTCTTCCATATTTGTCTTCCTCCGGAAATGATGATAGGTATTTTGACTCGTAACCATAGGACAAGTAATATATTTATATACGAATGATTGAATATACAAAAGTGATATATGATATATTGTAGTTACAAATGAGGGCCTTGTTTACATACCTATGTAGGTGCCCTTTCATAACGAGTCATGTCTTTTGGGACATGCCCTTTTATAACTAATTATACTTTGTTAATTATTATTTATGTTATTTTATATATAATTAAGTTCATGACATTGCCTTCTCCTTTAGAAAAGCTTTATCCTCAAAGTTTATTGATGAAATGCATGATATATTTTTCTGTCTCGTAATGTCTTCTCGTCTTTCTCAATTATTGGAACTGTCCTCTTCGATGATACAAGACGATATGAACTTTTGAGTGTGGCACGAAATTGTTGCACTGGAACATGATCTAACTATCCCAAATTGATATTGTGTGGAATCTTGTGGTTATTGGAAATTTAGGATGAATTGTTATCATAATACTAAATTATGGTGACATTGATATTCTTTGGAAAACAAGTCACGTGTTTCTAGTCTGAGTGATAAGGATATGAAGACTGGTTGAGATGTATGTTTTTATGATTTGGGTGTTGATAAGGAGTTATTGTGATCATATTTCCCCTTAACTTGTTTGTGGTGACTTCTTGATTCATAATTATATATAAAATAACATAAGTAATAATTAATAAAGTATAATTAGTTATAAAAGAGCATGTCCCAAAAGACATGACCCCTTATGAAAGGGCATCTGCCTAGGTACATAAACATGCCCTCATTTGCAACCACAATATAACATATCACTTTTGTACATTCAAACATTTTTATATAAATATATTACTTGTCTCATTATGGAAATTCTCATATTTCAGATATTCTAAATATTCTGTTGAGTACAAACCATATTTTTTACATTGGTATAAGATCCTCATTCTCTGATCCACGCTTGTTGCGCTCACCCACCAACGTTTTCCATCATCCATGGATCATTATTGATCGCGCCCCTAAATTCATGAAGGAGGTCCTCATTGAGTTGTTGTGCCATAGAAATCGACCTTGACACAAGGTCACCCTTGATCAGGTGATCATGTCCAAGTGGAAAAAAATGCTCAAAATGGAACTGCTCAAAATTGGTTGCAATCTGAACGACCGGAAAGGCCTTGTCACTTCAATTCTGGCACCGCGAACAAAACTCAAATCCGATGTCATATGCGAAAGATATTGAAGTTTGAAGTTGCCCAATAACCTTCAAAACATGACTTTTGAACAAAAAAAAATGGTCATTTTCCAAAGTTTTTTATGGCAAAAATTTAATTTTTATATGTTTTACAAAGAGGCTATTACAGGGTTCCACGTGGCCTACCTATAGGCTGGCATGTGGCCCCAGGCCAAAGGTTCAAAATCATGTTAATTTTGTGGGCAAGGTGGTTGGAACTCTTGACTTGACCCTTCGGGCAGAGGTCGACCTGACCAACACGGCAGCGGGGTCACCCTAAAATACAAGTCGGGTTAGGCATTAAATGCGTGCAGTGGTTGAACGAGTCGAGTCATCGGCAGTAGGCACATGCGAACATGTTTGGGTCATCAAATAACGTGCACAGCGGGCGAGTAGGGTCGGGCTTTGTTGAACGAGCAGAACTTTCAGGTTAAGCCTTCAGGGCTTGAGGGTGCAAGTTCCGCGACTAGGTGCCAAGACCAAGGGCTAATCCCTGTTGAACCGGGGGAAAGTTTGTGATAAGCACTAGGGTGTTATCCCCTCACCACAGGACCTCTGCCCGTGACCATGGGCGGGGGCTAAAACCTTAACCGCCAGCGTTAACAGTCCTGGAAAACTCGCATGTGAACGCGCCACCACTGACAGTTAACTTTAAATGTTATCCCTATTTTGGAGCGCAGTTCCGCCAACCTTACCTGTCCGACGAATTTGGTGAAGCTAACTGGAGTTCCTCCAGTTTTGGAGGAGATTTTTTAGTGCCACTAGGCAAAATCTTGTTTGGGTCATAGATTTCTTAATTTTCGACCAAACAAGATGAAATTTTAGTCAATTTTGGCTTTCTTCAACCTTCTAAAGTGTTTGGGATAGGTTGCAGAGTGAATAGAGGTGTGCTTCAACCATTTTTGCTTCAGGAAAGAGGAAAGGGCCACCAGGGCCATCAGGAAGATGGAGCTGTATTGGGCTATACTTCACCATTTGAGGTGAAACAAAAGCCATTTTTAGCTTATTTATATCTCCTGAAGTCAATTTCACATCTTTTTTTCCTGTTTAGGCATATTTCTCATTGTATAACCATTTTTAGAAACTTAATAGAGCAAGGACATGCCCATTGGGAGCCTTGGACCCGGCAGATGTAGCCCAGGAGGGGTGAATTGCCTCATCAGTTTGTTGTGTTATGCTATGGTGAATTTCTCTTGCTATGCATTTCTGATATAATATGTTAAATAGTAAACTTAATTAACATTTCATCACACATAAAATCAGAAACAATTACCAAAAACACTTTGTTTAACCTGCAAGACATGGAGAATACTTTGCACTCTTAATTAAATGGAAATGGATACTTTGCACAACATTTATAATAGTTCCATTTACAGATCAGCCCTGGTTGGAGATCAATTTAAAGGGAGGGTTGAGGTCATAGTGAGAGAACCGGTCTTCCATAATAGTACATCCACACCTACCACACATCACCACAAACCCATGCTCAACCACTGACATTGTTCACATGCAACCATTATAGTAGGTTGTATCCACACTCATGCTCTCTTAGCAAGATGCCACTGTAGAAAGTCCCCATTTATTCCTCAATTGTTGTGTGTAGCTCAAAAATCATGCATGGAAAAATAAAAACAACTCTCTCTAGTCACTGCCACTGCCAACCAGTGAAAGAATCGTGGGAAAAAAGCAAACTCAATTTTTGTGCATAGGGAATGAGTTAAACTTCTCTTATCAATGTTGACACCAAAGGTACATTGACGGATTAATTTGTAAAATTGAAAAGGGTGCAACTTGAAACCCTATAGGTTTACAATTCTTATCGACGTTGACATTGAGGGCACACTGGCATATTAATATAAAAACTCTCAGAAGTTACGACTTGAAACTATGTCAATTTACAATTAATAATTTTAATTAAAAATGAATTAAATACTGGTTGGAGCGTTATCAAAATTGAGGGTAAATAAAACCACACACACACACACACACATATAAAGGGGTAATCACCATTCAACATAAAAGGGACCAATTCAAGATTTACAATTTTTTAGATATACATAAAGAAAGGGAGGTTGAAGTGCAAAGTTATTAAAAAATAATAATAATATAAAGTGTCAAGATTAGGTGAAATATTATGAATTCTAATGAACACAAAATTGAGTCAACCACTCACAAAAAAGGGATGGAGTCTATAATTGAAGAGATAGATTTTTTTTAGAAACTTCATATAGCTATGCCTCAATGCTATTTAAAATTAGGGTGACTCTTGTAGAAAAAGATATTACAATTTCTATCGCTATTATAAAAAATAATAATTATATAAGCTTTAAATTCACTAACGAATTGGTGATTCCCAAGTCAAATATAATTGAAAAATTAAACCACTAGGACACAACAATATGGCATAATTGATCTATAATTAAACATTGGGGATTATAAATTTATATCACAATTCTTTGTTAGATCCCTTTGGAATGATCAAGGCGACATTATTCTCGATTCACAATGGGTTGAATCACTAGGGTTCTTCACCTTAAATACAAAGAATTTTTTTTTGGCATTTTCCTATAAGAAGAAAAAATAACAATACATGATATTACATTGAAGCTAGAGTTAGTAACACCAAAAGACATAAAAGATATCTCAAAAGTATTTTTTCAAGAAAATAAAAAAATCAATGCAAAATATGCAAAAAGAAGATGAAAAAAATATTGTAGACAAAAATGAATAAATTTCACACCTCACAGACCACCGTGAAAAAATACTTACACAAATCAAGAAGCTTAAGAATTCATTTGAATAAAGTACAACAATTTATTAAAAAGGAAGTATCAAAATCTTCATATGTGCAAATTTAAGTTGAAGAAAAGGGAACAAACACTAATCCAGATAATATCACAATTCAAAATGATTTCAATCCAATTGAAGTGAAGGCATATTAAAACGTTGTAGTTCAAACGACATAAATTTCAGGTGAATATCTCACAATTAACCAAGCGAATTCCATACATGAAGGAAACCATATACCTCAAGTAAATCAAGAAATCTCCACAAATGGGTTAAGGGGAAATAGATCATAAGAACTATATATCAACACCCAAACCATAAAAGCAAACATCTCCACCAGTATGCATATCCTTATCACTTAGACCAGAAAAAAGTGACTTGTGTTCGAAAGAATATCGATGTTACCATAATCCAGTCCTATGATAACAATTCATCCCAAGTTTCCAATAACCTCAAGATTCCACAGAAGATTATTTTTGGATAGTTAGATTATTTTGCAATGCAACAATTTTGTACCACAGTCAGAAGTTCATATCATTTTGTATCATCGAAGATGATAATTCCAAGAATTGAGAAATACAAGAAGACATTGTGAGACAAAAAAATATATTTTGTTTTTTCATCAATAACATTTGGGGACAAAGATTTTCTAAAAGAAAAGACAACGTTATGAACATAATTATATACAAAATAATATAAATAAGAATTAACAAAGTATAATTAGTTATAATGGGACATGCTCCAAAAGATACGAGTCCTTGTGAAATGACACATGCCTAGGTATATAAACATGATCCTCATTTGTAACCACAATATATCATGTCACTTTTGTACATTCAAACATTCTTATATAAATATATTATTTGTCCTATGATGGAAATTCTCATATTCCAGATATTTTGAAGATTCTGTTGAGTACGAACTCTATTCATTACATGTATTCATATTTATTTTTTGTTCTTGGTTTAATTTTCTTCCTTGGTAGTTGTTCTATGTTTTCTTTTCTATATTTGGCTTAGCTATAATTGGGTTTGAGTTTATCTTTGGGGGGAGCTCTCTAGTTATTCTATTTTCCTAGTTTAAACATCATATCCTTTCCTGTAACCTCTCTTCCCTTAACAACCTGCTTGAATTCTCCATGTCTCTTGTCTAGTTGTTGGGATGTCCCTTGAGCTTTGTGTTCATACCAGAATTTAACGTCGAAGATTGTTTCTTTTATTATGGTATGTACAAGCTTCCCTAAAGGTCGCAAGGGAAGAAGCGATCTTCTCCCTGCCTTTAGCCCACGGGCACAACACTTTGCAGAATGCTCAGTCGTAGTTTATGTGCATTCCACCCCACCTTAAATAAGGAGAGAGATTCAAAAAGCTAAAAGGGAGGTCAAGATAGAAATATATTCATTTTTTATGCTAAAGAGGAGGAGGAATATGGAGGTAGGGTCCCTGATGCTAAAAATACTAGAACCTAACAAACCAAATATACGCATGCCATAAATATCTACCAGTAATTGAAAACCATCATGGGTAAAGTTCTAGTGGAGTGTTCTGAATCTCAATAGGAGATCCTCCTTTACATCGATGAGATGCAAAAGAAGATTAAGGAATTGACTAATAGGGTCTCCATATTGGATAAGACGCTGGAAGATTTGGAGTTTTCAACCTCTAAAGAGGAAGTTGCACTCCTTGATACCATTTAGGTTGACTCCCCATCCAAGTAGATGTTTCTTTTATTCAGGTTTTTTTTTTTTTTTTTTTTGCTATATGGTGCTTGCAGCCAGGTTGCATCCGTATACAAAGTCAGTAATATGTTTGATTGTAAAATGTTAGGTAGATAAGCATTGTATTATCTTTGTTCGCAAGTTTATGTGGTGGCCAAAATTTGAAGAATTTGCTTTCGGAGTTTTATCCATAAAGATAATTTTGAATCGAAATTTCGAATTCATACCAAGACTCATCATTAAAATGGAATTATATTCAAATTGTTTATTTCGACAAACACAGTATTGCTATACTACTAGTGTGACTTGTAATTTCCCAATAGCAGACCACTAATCATAACTAACTATGTATATCTTTTACTAGTAAAATAATACAAATGTTGCCTTACAAAAATCTTCCTATCGGAAAGATAGTTTATGTTTATATTTCAACCTTGGAGACTTCAACATGTAGTAAGGCTGCTTCTACATAATTTTCTTTGCACATCACAGTCGTCCCAAAAAAAACATAAAATAAGAACCTATATCCAGTGACTTGTTACCGAAGTGAAAAAAGTGTAAATACTTCAAGAACAATATATGTTACCGAAGTGAAAAGAGTTCAAATATGTAGGGATCAATATGCAGGTTCTTTGTTTTTAACCCTCCACTCCCTATAAACCAGCAACTAAAATTTATTAACACTCACCTAAATGTTTGGACATCGTTATGAAATGCTTTTTACGTTTAAAAAATAATGTTTCAAATTTTGTATTCACCATCAAATATATTTGAAAACTGAGAAAGAAAAAAAGAAAAAACAAAACAAAACAAAAACTATGGAATGGCAAATTCCAGGCGTAAGTAGACCATTATTTATGTGTAAATTTTATATACAGTCTTAAATGTGGGTGAATTTTATGTTTGAAAAGGAGAAACGTGTTGCAGGTTGGCAAATAACAGATGATCAAATTACAGGCCTAGACACACACTAGAATCTAGAGACATGTCCGTTAAGCATGCTTCTAATTGTCAATGGTTTCCATGGGAAACGATGTAGGATAAGCCACTTAATATTAAAAATATTAATATTACTCAAACTGAAATATTAAAAATGGCTCAAGAGGCTTTATATGGCGTTTGCCATGGCATGGTCAAGTCGCAGCAGTTGCAATTGTGAGAGCAAAGGAAGATTCTCTAACATTCATGGCACAGTTATACATTTTCATTATACAAGGGTAATAACTGCAATATATATTTATCTTACTTTTAAGAGTCTAACTTTGCTACTGTATTTATGATCTTTAAGAGTCTAACTTTGCTAATGTATTTATGATCTTAGGAGTGGGACCTTTAAGTTCATGAACAAGTGCAGGTCCAGTTTGGTCAGGTAGCATACAAATCGGAGGAATATGGCTGAACAAAAGGCAGTTATGGATGGTTCAACTCTCAACCAATTTGACCATAGGCATAGCTTGGGCAGTACTAGCGTTTTTGAAGCTGTATAGTTATGTAAAATTTATGAATTTTTTTTACATAGATTAAGTTGATAGGTGTGTTTATTTCAGAATATGCCTTTTAGAATTTTAATTTAATTATTAGGTAAATGGTAGAGATTTAACTTCTATAGAATATGCTATAGTATTCACAAATAAACTGTAAATATTTACATAGGTATTTAAAACTTATGAAATTACTCTACTCTATCTCATATGAATTAAGTAGATAAATATCACGATTTCAATTTTCAAATTTTAATTTAATTATTAGTAAATATTAAGTGGGTTGTAGAGATTTATGTTCCATGGAATATGTTGGAATATTCATGTAAGATTCACAAATCAAGGGTTAAGATTTATCTTAAGTTAATTTTGCTATTTTAATTAATTTATCTCAAATTAATTAATTAAAGAAAATGTCATATCAAAACCTGTAATATATGTAGTATTGACAAGCCATGGTATTGGACCAAAGTAGTAAGTACTAAAGAAGAAAAGAAAGAAAGGAAAGAAAGAAGGCACTGGTGATCAGCCCCAAGTTGCATGCTTCAAATGCTTCTGTTTTTTAGTTTTCTATATGTGTTCTCTAGTTTGTTTCATGGCCTATAGTTTGTTTCATGGCCATCCTTAGGCCTGTACTCTCTAATCTTCAAGCTGGTTCTATCATATGGCCATGGTATTTTAACAAAATTTAAGGATGTCCGTGATAAAGCTAAATGAATTTATATAGTTAAAATATTATTTAACACGCAATTTATTCTTTTTATAATTAGTAATAATAATAATTTAAAAGTTTTCGGGTTTGGAGTATGCCCTAAAACCGCTTCTACTTGGCTAAGAGCTCGTCCTCCTAGAAAATAAGGAACATGTTAATGGCCCAAAAACCAAAGGTATCTAGTGTGAAAGCCTGCCTCCTTACTTGCAACTAGCAGGTAACTACAATAAGGTGGGTTTCCTTTAATAACAATGATAAGTCAACCTGTATTAATTAATCAAAATCAATAATAACTATATGTACTATTGATTTGACAATTAACTTATAATACATTTTTCTACTATTAAATAAACTTGAAAACCCATGAAACATTACAAACAGAAAAAACCCATGAAACATTCCAGACAGAAAAAGTCAAACTTAATGAGAAATTCAATGGAATACGAGCGTTTCAGGAAGTGTAATCTTCCATACATCCATAAGATATGTTCTAACAGTCCAATTCAACTTTCGTGACTATCATTTGATGCATATTTTTAAAGAATATCTGTTTGATATGTTCTAACACTCCAATTCAACATTCTTGACTATCATTTGATGCATATTTTAAAGGAGTATCTGTTTGATCTATTCTAACAGTCCACTTCAACGTCCTTGACTATCATTTGCTTCATATTTTCAAGGAATATGCAATAGCAACCTCTCTAAGTTGTTAGAAGATCTCTTTCCTGGACTTTTTTTTGACATTTTTATTCAATTTTCCAATTCCTCTCCCCATTTTTTCTCCTCCCTTTCCCTTTTTTAAATTACTCGCCTGGAATGGCAAGAACATTAGATCAAATCAAAATGTTTCTTATGTGGCCATAAACCAATGCCAATGCCAAATGATCTTAATTATGGGTGGCCTTTGATATTTAAGGTAGGTACGCAGGAATGATTTGATTTCGACCACGTTAATCGAAAGTAGCAAAGAAGAGAAGAAATGGTTCACCAAAAGAGAGAGCTACGAAAAATGAGAGAGGAGTATGAATTTGAAAAGAAATAATTGAAGAACCCTCGATCGGGGTGCCAGGTGCATAGCGGAAGGTGTGAGGTGGCACGAGACCATGCGAGCCACATGGTGAGACCATGCTGACACGCGGGGAGGAATGTGGGTGGTGCCACCCACGCCATATAATGGCGACATTAAATACACATGGCAGACAACTCATGCTGTCAGAAAAGTCTTGGAATAAGTTCCAACGCGAGAGGAAGAAAAGGTATGTTAAGGTTGGCAAGTTAGTTCCTCTGTGGTTGTCTGTTGAGCAGGAAATAGAATAGAATGTTAGCAAGAAGGCGAAGGTTTTGGCAATAGTCGCGTGTCACTTCACCGGGTATGTTTTCGCCTCATTATCAGTATGTTTGTTGCTACTATAAAGGAAGGTCTTGGTTCATTGGCTTTATTTCTGTTATCTGTGTTTGGGAGCTATGCGATTCACCCTGGTTTTAATATGATGTCTGGTTTTTGGGCTGGTCTGTTGAATTTAGCATGGGCTATTACGGGGGTTAAGCCTTGGAAATCTGGAAGCTATGAGTACTGGGTTTTAAATTTGCATGGTAATCCTGTCCTCGTCAATCTTCATGAATTCCAGTCTGCTTGCCTCTCTTGTTTGATTGTTGTTTGTCATGATTATCCCAAATTCTTGGGCATGATGTATGCAGTAGAGGTGATAGGAGAAAGTTTATGGGAAACCATGAATCCCGACTTATCTTGCATGTTATGTTACTTGAATGACCCTGCATGTCCCTCAATTGGCTTTGCATGTCCCTCAATTGGCTCTGCATGTCATCATATCATACTTGTTTATCATTTCTTGGACTATGTTTGTAAATCTCTCATCTCGGTTTACCCAATTCACCGCATAGATAGAAATGATCAGAATTTTCTTGATTATGGCCTTAGTAATACAAGCCAACCTTTTTGCCATTGCAACCTCCATAGCTCAGTCGAGAAACTTCATGAAATTGATTGCATGGCTTATAATGACACTTAGGGGGGTAGAGTCTTGTTTGGAAACCAGCATGGTAATATAGACTTTGGGTTATCCTTTAAGGGGCCTACTTCTATTGCCAAGAACAAGGAGGGTTTCTTTTTTGATTGCATTTGTGAAGCTGATCAAGTCTCTTGGTTGGGTAGCATGAGTGGAGAGTATCCGGTTGTATTTTGGGGTTACTATCAAGTCTTTGTTCGAGTGTTTCTGGTGTACGGAAATATTTTGTCTCTGCATGCTTCACTTCTGCATGTCATGAATGTAACTCCTCTTTGAAAAATAAAGGTGCGTGTAGGTGGCCCTGTTATAGGAACTAATAAGAATACGAGTTGTATAACGCTCCCAGGTCAGCCCAATGAGCTGTCGCGACCTGAAATTCTTGGTCCTGCAAATTTCAAAATTCTCAAGGATAAAGAAAGAGGGACTGATGATACTCATCATACCATTAAAATTGAGGCAGTCGCCCTCAACAAGCAGGATATTTTCCTCTGTTTTTTTACTAAATTCAATATTGAAATTTTGTTTCCATCTACAGGTATTCTTAGTTCCTCTACAACTTTTCTTAGACCCCTGGCATGGCACCCGCTGTGGCCCTGAAAGATAATTCAATTGTTGGTCGAATATTACCAAGAGAAAATGGTGAAAGGATAGCCTGCAAAAAAAAGAAGCTAAGGATAAAGGAAAGCCTGACAAAGGAAAGTCAAAAGTGGGCCCAAAAAAGAGGGGAAGAAAGTCAGGGAAGGAAATAATGGAAAATAGTTTTCCAGCCCTATGAGGTAGGTACACCTGGTCATGTGAAATCACTTATTTCAGGTTGGGAGCGAGACCATAAAACAAAAGAGGAAGAAGACATCTTGGAGGAAGAGATGGAGATGTTGACATATCTAGGGACTACCAGGGGCAGAATGTCTTTATTCAAACAATCCATTCATATATACTAGACAATGAAATGCTTATTGGATAAGGCCATCATTAATGTTCAAGAAATAGGTGATGATCTGAAAGTAACACCTATTCTAGCTTAAATGCGCAGGGACATCGAGGAAATACATTTTCTGCAACATCACTAGAATGTTCGCCTTGGCCAAATGGAATGTTAGTTGTAGAGTATGAACCAAGTCGACATG
This sequence comes from Pinus albicaulis, assembly GCA_034641835.2. NCBI lineage: Eukaryota > Viridiplantae > Streptophyta > Pinopsida > Pinales > Pinaceae > Pinus > Pinus albicaulis. The sequence continues at coordinate 1,240,104,356 of CM076583.1, read as the reverse complement.
CCTGGGTCTAGTGTTAAGGACCTGACGTCTATTAAATCATCTGATGATTAAGTTTTATTACTCTTTGTCTTTTTTAGATGCATATTGCAGATAGCATTTAATTTCTGGTTAAGTCGTTGGATGTAGTAGATAATAGACATGTTAAGGCAGATAGGGTCATATTTAAACTTTATCAATATTGGTTGGCCTTTAACTCTTTGAGGTGACCAACAAACATGGTTTCCTACGGGCAGGTTGAGGCCATCAAGCATATTCTATGATTGTAACATGCTTTTCTTTTTTATCTAATGGAAAATATGGAGGAACTACCAAACTTATATAAAAAAAATAAAAATAAAATAATTGAAGAACAGTAAAGAAAGAAGAAAGAAGACAAGGATAATAAGATGTCCTAAAAAGAACCTGAAGTAAAAATAAAAGTAAATGTAAAAAGAAAAAGATTTGAAAATGTAAAAAGAAAAAAAAAATGAAAAAGGAAAAAGAGAAGAGAAAAATGATGTAGAAAGTGGCGGTTGAGAAATAATAGAACAAACATTCATCAAATCATATATTTTTTATAGTAAATTTATTACCATATCCTATGGATCTAACTCTGTGAAAATTTATGAAAAAAATTCCCTACTCACTCCTCAAACAATTTAATTTAAATGAAAAGAATATATATATATATATATATATAAAAGTTTTTTTGAATGATTTCTATTATTATAAAAAAAGATTACATCAAACATATATGGATTGTTATGTCACAAAAAACAACCTTGGGAGACAAAAATTTCATCAATGTGTACCCTACAACCGACTTAAATCATGACTATCATTAGTACATTTGTCAAAACACTATGAAGGATAACAACCATTGAGCCATATAAACCAAATTCGTGCAGCATGGAAACAAAAGTATAGAAGTTGAACAGAACCAAAAGTAAAGGAGTTGACCATAAAGTCGCCTAAGAGAACTACCATAGTCGTCGCAAACCATTAACTTCCATTAGAAAATAAGAGAGTGTTGAGAAGGTGATTTTCGCTTCGATCTAAGATGATGACAATAGATAGGGGTGAGGAATTCCCTTGAGGAAAAGAAACAACACGAGGAGATGCATTGAGTGAGGGAACATTGATTACAATAGGAGTTTTGTTAAGCTCCTCTAACTTAGTATCATAGTCAAAAACCACAAATTTCTCCACCTTTGTTAACCAAGATACAATATCATCTAAGCTATAGTGAATATTATGAAGGATCCACTTGATATCCTCCTGTCTAACAAAAAATTTATAGTTGTTGACCTGCTTATATTTGAGGACCATGCATAACAAAGTTTCCATTTGTTGATGCACTATGAGAGAAAGGGGGAAATGGAGCTTATGCTTCCTAAATTTCCCCGGGTTAGGTATCCACTTTAGTGAGACACCTCCTACTTATGAATATGAGAAATATGCTTGATCACCGAACTCCCTTAATTCAAGAAGGAGAATTTCATTTCTAACCTCAGGAGGGACATAATCAAAGTAATTCACCACAGAATCCCATCCAAACAATCGATGTCAGTGGGAAGAAGAACCACTTACACCACCTCTGTGACTCGACATTATCTGGTGAGGAGCCATCAAGACAAGTGGAAATGAGTGCAAGTGACACTCGAAATGGATTGTAAACCTTTGTGAACCAAAATGATAGAATATAGGAAAATTGAAGAAATTAATTGTACCCAAAGGCTATCATGACATAAAATACGAAGTAATAAAGGTCTTGTGAAAGTATGAAGACCAACCCACCCCCTGTTAACCAAATGCGTTGTAATGAAAAATAATATCTGAGGAGTAGAATTATAGAAATCCCCCCAAATGAGAAAGGGTATCCAAATGTGAGAATAAGAGGGCTTGCAAAGAGTAAATTGAAAGGGATGTCAACCATTTATCACAACATCATCAATCTAGAGCACCAAATGAAACCCCACTCGGAAGACATAGAACAAGGACAAGATGAGAGAGTTATATCGACAAAAGAAATTGACAACAAAATTAGCAACTTTGAAACGAAATAAAAGGAGTTTGCGACTACCTAAATCCACAAACCATGACAAAACCACTGAGTAAAAACCATGCCAGAGAGAATTAGAACCTAACTTGATACCTTTAAAACCAAATGGAGAAAGTACCAGGGTACCAAACCCCACGAACTAGAACTAGACAACTAAAAGAAATTCCCACTAGATCAAAACCCAGAAGCAACGATGTAGGGATAACTTCCACCAAATCAAAGGAAGGACTAGTTCCTATGCAATTAAGGAAAAAAAAAAAACATTGACCCTCTTTACAATTCTCACAACACTACACAAACCAAGCCAATTGATTGTCATTGTATAAATAAGAATGAAGGTATCCAGAAATTGATGAAGAAAATTAAGGTATCCACCCTCGAAAATGAATTATACCTGATATGGAGAGAAAAAGAAATTGAGGAATAGGAAATATTATTCACCACCCAAAGTATATCCGCAAAGTCACCACCCTGTTGTAGCACCCATGCACTTGTAATGGAGGAACGATGCCTTTGCACCTGATGTTAAATAACATTTGCCATTGCATGCAAGGACCAGACACAAATAAGTGTGATGTTTGGCACATCGTTTGAACCTGCATTCCTTCCTTGGTACATGCGCTCATTAATGAGCTCACAATATTGTCTGCCAGGGTCCATCACTATAGTTACTAATCCACCCATCATAATCCAATACAACTCCGCTAGTAATTGAATGTCTTATCACTCTTATAATGTGACCCCCATCGATCATTTATCGTGAAAAGATAGGGTTAGGTTAACAGATGGCTATAGGATGACAGATGTAGAGAGTGGCACACCCTCCAACATCTACCATCCCTTCCTCCACTCATACCCTCCACATGATAATCATGTGTTTAGCTATCATTAAAAACTTCTTTAATGACACCCCCACCGGGGAATATGTATAAAGAAAAAAGAGCATTGGTGACACACTTGGTGAAGACCATAAAGCCATAATAATAGAAATGGACAAGATAAAACCTGTAGCAATATATTTTGTTGGAGTTGCAATCATAAAATCCAATCGGTTTTATATTCTCAATTTTACTAATGATTTAAATAGCCACATGAAAAATGTAGACCTCTCAGAGAATCAATTAGAATACTACGAGTTGATTATATATATATGTGTGTGGAAAAAATATGATTGGTAACACACTTGGTGAAAACCATAAAGCTACAATAATAGAAATGGACAAGATAAAAATTGTAGCAACATATTTCGTTGGAGTTGCAATCATAAAATCCAATCAATTTTTTCTCAATTTTACTAATGATTTAGATATCTACAAGAAAAATGTAGATCTTTTAGAGAATCAAGTAAATTACTACAAGGTTGAGAAGGAGAGAATATTAGTATTTATAAAATATACCTTTGAAGAAACAAGATAAATTGAACTTAACTTATAGGACCCTCAACAAAAAGGTTACAAGACCTTAGAGATCAATGCTCAAAATTACTCACTCTCACTCAAAAGTGGAAAGAAGAATAGGGGACATTTGGCTTTGATTAGAGATCAATGCTCATAATTACTCACTCTCACTTAAAAGTGGAAAGAAGAATAGGGGACATTTGGCTTTGATTAGAGATCAATGCTCATAATTACTCACTCTCACTCAAAAGGGGAAAGAAGAATAGGGAACATTTGGCTTTGATCTTGTAAAATGGTGGCTTCAAAAACCATGTAGATGCCCCTCTAAATGTCCCATGAAGCATGAAATGGGCATTCTTCTTGATAATTAGGAATTTTGTAATAAATTGAATAAGAAAGTGCATAATTATGCTTTTAAAAATTGTGAATAATGTTTATAGATAATAAAATATCATGTGAAATTTAATAGCCTTAAGGGATATCTCAATTGGTGGAGTTTTCGTTGCTAAGTACCTCACCAGTCGGGAGGTCACGTGGTCAAATCTCCTCGACGCCCTTGGGGTTAGGCCCTGCTAATTTGGCCGGTGGGTAGATCCCTTTGGGTTGATCTGCCTGGATTTTCCCGTGGATGTAGTGGCCACCTAGTGTCTGTGAAACACATTAAAAAAATCATGTGAAATGTAACTTCTACTTTCTTATGTAATAACAAATGCTACTTAAAAAAAAGGTAATAAAAACTTTAGAAGAAGTTCAAAAATATAAGATATATGCAATAAAACAGGGTCTTACTATTAGTAAAACAAGATTGAATAATTTTAAGCCAACAAAACTGAATAATTTTAAGTAACATAATTGCTTCAACCAAACACATTAACTTCATAGATTTTTTTTACAATATTAAAATATATATATATATATCAATTTTTTACAATATGTTCTTGACAATTAGAAAGTTACTAATAATTATGTTAAAAACAAAATAAATGTATGGGGACAATTTTCTAGGAAGTGAAACTTTATAATTTATGGACTCTCTCCTTTTATATAAATATGACTCATGTTATTTAGGGAGTGCTTTTTTTTGTTGTAATTGGATTTCTTAATAAATTCTATGAATTGGCTGATTATACTAATTCTATAAATTCACTGATTCCTATTAGTCTGATTATTCCTATTAATCATTTTTCTTTTAAACTCTAAAGATTGATTTTATTCCTATTAGTCCTTTTCACTTAAACTCTTAAAATTGGTTTTATTTATTGTAAATTATTTTCTTATATTTAATATTTATTCTTATTTTATTTTTAATTTTTATTAAAATTATCTTAATTTTATTTCTTGTAAATTATTTTCTAATATTTATTTTTTATTTTTATTAAAATTATTTTAAAATTCTATTCTAAGTTAGTTTTGTTATTTATTATTATATATAATAAAAATATTACAATCCCCTATTATATATATAACAAAATTAAATTAAATTATGAAAAACTCTAAATAATTAAAAAATTAATAAACCAAAAGAAAAAAATTATAATTAATTATAATTATAATTAGATATATAGAAAAATAATAATTGTAAAATTCAAAAATCCAAATAATCAGCTCTAGCTTTTCTCTCAATAAAACCATGTGATTAACCAAAGGCAGGTTATCTACTAAAAGGAAAAATACATATTTAGATATATCAACCCATTAAATGTTTTTCATATTAAAAAGTAACATACCTATATATCAGCTTCAATATGTTTGGATTCACTACCCACAAAAAAACGTCCCACATATATAAGGTCTATGGCTTTGAGAGAATCATGTGTAAACTAAATTTGTTACAAATCACTATTTTTTTTAAAAAATATGTAAATAAATTGCAAAAATAAAAATTTATTATTGGTTCACTCAATGAACTATTTATATTGATTAAATTTATTTTTCAATTATTTTGATTTTATTGAGATATATCTATAAATTTTAAATAATTAAATAGTTATTTTTGGTTGTGTGAATCAGTTATAATATTTGCTATTAAGAGGTCATTAGTTTAATTCTCTCAATATTCTCGGAATCAGATTTTGTGGCTCATATTCGATTAATTTACTTTTACAAAGATATGATAAATTGCAATTTGGATTAATTTGATAATTAAATAGTTAGATTAATTTGATAATTAAATAGTTATCTTTAGTTATGTGAAGGTCGTGAACCACATAAGGAAAAAAGAAAAGAACCAAACTATAATTGCAAAGACTTATAATTGCTTCACTGAACAAAATTTCTCACCGCCCATCATTGTGGAAAGTTTTCTATGGTGATAAATGTCAAACACTTATCACTGGTTCACTCAACAGAATTTATCAACGCCCATCACTTTGGGAAGTTTTTTATATTGATAAATGGAAAACATTTATCGTTGGTTCACTCAACAAAGTTTCTCAATGCCCATCACTGTAGGAGTCTAGAAACAATAGTGTTGGCCCATTTTGGAGGTGATTCCGAGGGACACGTGCATATAAAGGAAGCCAAACTGCATGGAATGATTTTTAAAGATAAAATATGAATATAAACTTAGGATACATAGATTGCTAGACACAAAAAATGGAAACCAATTCAACTATATTATTAAGAATGATGTATATAATGTACATATAGATACATAATGAAACCATTGATTCAGTTTTCGGGTATTCTTGGACTATAATAACTAATCACCATAACAAACACTAACCCAAAATACAATACAGATGATTAGGTGTCTAACATTCCCCCCTTAATCTGAAGCGATGCATCAAAGTCCAAGAATGAGAGCTAAAAATGAAAAAATGCACCTCATCCAAGAGCCAAATAAACTCTCTGGTATTTTTAAAGAGAAAACCACAAACTATAAAAAATATAGGAGAACTTAAGGTCTCAACCAATGATGTTTTAAGGATTACCACCAACTCTGAAACTATCATAACAGTTCCTCAAAAAAATCAACTTTAGAACTATCAAATTAGTTTCTCAAACAATCCTTATTTTAACATCTTTTGCTAGTGGATGTGCTCCTTCACAAATCTCAGCGCGTTAAAAACATGCAATCATGCTCATTATCATAGAGAATAAATCAAAACAACTTTGAATTTGAATATGAACTCAGACTCTAAGTTGTAGCAGTAAAATCTTATTATCTTTGTCTCAGGGGCGCTTGACAAATCTTTGAACTTGTAGTAGACCATAAATTCCACCAATTCCCCCCTTGTTAGATATAGGGTGAGAAAATGAAGTATTCTTCATTTCAAGGTTGGTCAACACTCTAGAACATCTCATGTGGTATGACTTGTAAATCTTCTTGGCAGTTTTAGACCAATCCTAAGAAGCAATCCACCCAAACTTAATTTTCTCTCTTACAATAGTCTTATGTTTGAAACATTTTTTTGAATGATGATTATTCTTTCCACAATGTTCACAAGGGTGAAGAACATAACAATGATCTTTCTCATGTCCAAATTTGTCACAATATTGACATCTAACAATTTGTTGTGGGACAACATCATCCAAAAATCCAGCACGACGAAACTATATAGACTTTGAAAAATACTATGAAACTGTATAGACTTTAAAAAATCAGGAACATGAAAAAAAACATCCTTACTATATCCTAGACCAATTTTATTTTTGTTATGGGTAATTTCTTTCCAAGGTCTTATATCAAGTTTCATATCTGTATGCAAATTACTCTTGCATACAATTACTTTGTTAGTGTACTGAACTGCTTCATTATCATTTTTAAATTGTTGATAAATCTTCAAATCTGAGTCATGCTCAAATAAAGTGTTGTTCTGAACAAAATTAGGTTCAGAATTACAAATCATATTTAGTTCACGGAATTCATCCTTTGGAAATTGAGACTCTATATGGAGAAATTCAATCATCTCTTGTGCATTTTGCAAACCAGTTTTAATGTGAGAAAGTGTGTCCTTGCTCATTTGGACATTGTTATAAACAATATACATCATTAGAGTGTTTAATAACTCTAATAAATCATTGAGTTCAACCATTTTCTCCAGCTTCCTAGCAAATAAAACTTGCAATCAACTTTGTGTGAAAATTTATTAATCTAACCATAAATCCTACTATAGAATTAAGATGGATTTACATTATCTACTTGTGTTTATATTAACAAGCTATTTTTCTGAATACATCAGTAAAAATATTAATGTAAATAAAATGCAGCCTACACTAATATACAAATCAAGAACTGAGAAATAAATGAGACAACTATGCAAAGAACACACTTATTTCTGGACAATTGTCCCCGGAAAAACCCAATGCGGGAAAGCGTTGCAGAAAATTTGAGGGTTTGTATTATTAAGCAGCAATATTCTGAGTACAACTAGGGTGCCAAAATCTGGTTCACCATTAGGGGAATTTTGAGGTCTAAAATGAGCCTCCTAAGGAAATTATAAAACAATAGTGAAAATAATAAAATAAGATTAGATTACATCATCAAAATTTAGAGGGAAAGAAAGAAAAACTATTTTTTGAATTTGTATTTTCAACTTATCTCCCTATGGGTTTACTCAAATTTCAAGCGGAAACACTCATTAGATGTTTAATTTGATTCCTCATCCAAGGGTTACCCATGTTGCATAATTTCGATGGATTCTACTACACAAAAAATGAGAAACACATTCATGTATTTCTCATTTTTCATGTAGCAGGGTCCATTGAAAGTATGAAAAGATGGATTCTCATTAGATGAGGAATCAAAATTTTCATCCAACGAGTAATCCCACTCGAAATTTGTGTAAAACCTTAGGGAGATAAGTTGAAAATATGGGTTGAAAAAGTAGTTTTATTATTTCATTATTTTTTAATCTTTTCACTTTTTTACTCCAAAAATGGTGAATCGTCCCCCATGGTTGACATCATCATCTTAAATCCTATTGGTTCTTATAAATTTTATTTTGGTTGTACATTTTTCTTAGGAGGCCCATTTTAGACCTCAAAATTCCTCTAATGCCCAATAGAGAAAATCATCGGCAGACAGATAAAATAGCAAATTTCACCTCACATTGCAAGTCTCAGCTAATCTGGATCAGAAACTGGTGAAACCCCAGATGCCTTTGCGTTGAAGATGGGTAAGCCTGCATGGGTCTGGATAAGGACTTTGTCAGTGCTTCTCTTCACTGATATGCCTCTCAGAAAATTGAGTTTCAGCCCTCCCAACTCAAAAACCCAATCTTCAGCGAAATCTAGATTGTCTCTCGGATGCTCTACGCTACCCCTGCGTCACCTCTCCTGGTGGTTGCGCTACTTCCTCTGCTATCTATGCTGCCCTTCTTGTGCTATATAATCTTGGTCATTCGACCAATCACTGCTTTTGCCCCTTGTTGAAACGAAATCACTTAGATCTTATCTTCGCTTGAGCACTGCTTCGTCAAAATAATTCGATCTCTTGATTCACTATGTGTTAACTCCAATTGACCATCAAGCCTTCCTTTATACTTTTCTTGTTGAGAAATCAACAATGGTGATCTAATTTTAAATCAATAGCTAATATTAAATTAGACTTGATCCCTGTCACTTAGAAGCTTCTCACCCACATGCTTAAATTAATTCACTTTAATTATTTTAATTCCATAAATTTTAACTTAGGCTCCATTAAAAATAATTAATTATTTGAATAAATTTCACTTCGGGTGGAATTTTTCCAAACGATTTATGGGTCTTGGAGATCTCATGTGTTTTAGTCCCTCTATAAAATTTCAGAGCTAGAGCACATCCAATGCTACCCAAAAATAAACACTCCCTCTTAGTGAGGAATGTGCGCTAACAATACTTCTTCACCAAAAGCATCACCCTGATCCACGGCATTGGTCCTTTGCACTGCTGATGCTCGGCCTGTTGCCCTTCATCCATTGTGCTATTGTTATATGTACTACTACCCATGACTCTGCCACTGTCACTGCTACATCTGTACTACAAATACTTTTCAAAATGCTGCATCATGCTACCCATAGCACTGCCACTACTAATTGCTGCACCACAACTAAGTTGCTGAGAGTTAAGAAACTCAAAAACCTCCAGAAACTGATATACTAGTTAGTCTAAATACTCCTCGATGCTAGAACTACCTCGCTACTAATCTATGCTGACCCTCTAATGCCATTGCACTGCTTCTTCTTATTGGAAATAATGTCATTGATGGCAAAGGAACGCAAAGGAGCAGCACCATGACAAGGGAGTAGACCAGATTCAGATGAAATTGATGCAGAGAAAGAAAGTAAAGTGGCAAAGGCTACAAGAGGAGGGTTTAGACAGGAAGAAGTTTTTTTGAATATTCAGGGTTTTTTTTATACATTCTGTGTAAATTTTTGAGTATATTTACTTCTATGTAAAGATTCGAAGGAATTTAGAGAATTTTGGTTCGTTTGCTTGAGATCGGGCAATGTTAATTTATTTATGGTTATTGAGTTACGCAGCAGAAAGGAGGGTTTTATCCCTTTGAAAATTCATTGATTTATGGTTTTTTGTGTAGCATCGAGAGTTATTAACCTCTGTAATAAGGGTTCGGAAGGAAATTAGAACTCTAGTTCTTTGGTTGGGAGCGCAATGATAATCAGTCTCTATTTATTGAGTTATGCAATGAAAAGGATGTTTTCATGAGAAATTGAAGTTAAACAAAGAAATGGTGAAAATCCGCGTTTGAACGCGATTTAAAACAAAGTTTGCAAGTTAAGCGGTTTTGAAGGAAACCAGACACTGTTGTTGCATAGCCTTTGAGTTGTGAGCGGTTTTTCCCATTTAGAACGCGATCGAATGATATTGCGACACGTCATGAGCGCAATACCACCCATTTCACATCGCTTTTGGTTTATAAAATACGGAGGTGGAATGAACATGATTGTCGTCCGATTAGATCTGTGGGAGATCCAACAGTGTTCACGTCGGTAATTGCGCGGGGTTTAAAATAAGGTATGTTAAATGTCATGCATATTAGTTATGCGATAACCGTTGGATTTTTGAGGTGGAGCGCGATGAGGCGTCAGCCGTCAAATGTATAAGAATATGTTCTTTTGGTAAATTGTGGGCCATATATGATTTAACGTGCAAGCATGCCTCGACATATGTGTGGCCTGTTGATAGGCGGAAAGGGTAAGTTATAAAGTATTATGTTAACTTTATAACATAAAGTTTAAGCTTTGGAAATATTATGGAGAGGCACGGTGAAATAAAGTTGTGGGCCCGTAAGCAATTATATGGTTTATTTAGAGTTTTAAACCTTAGAGTTGAAATCATAAGCAAACAGATCACGGGCAAAGATGCATTGACAATTGTTGTGGGACCAATGAAGGGGCACAAACAGCCAGATGACTAACCCAAGGGGGTGCCTCCGCAGTTGACATGCCCATTGGGCATTGACCGTAGATCGACGGTTGTCATTCATTGCGGTAGCACAGGCCAGATGATGATTCCATACCAAGGAGTGTCTCCGCAGTGCTGAGAACTTGGACCCGCTTTTCTAAAGTCCAAAAGAATAGTGGTGGACCAGTGCGATGAACAGATAAGATTAAAGGAGAAAAATCGCACAAACACAATGGTCACAGAAAATGTGAAGTGCGATATGATGATGTGACAAATGATGTGGCAAGTGACGTGGCAGTTGACGTGGACCTGACCCCACAAATCGCAAATAAATCAAGACGACGTGGCAGTGACATAGAAATGACATGGCAAGGTGACGTGGCACAATGACATGGATATGACGTGGACCTAGCCCACATATCGCAAATCGTAAGATCGGAGGGGTGAAGACCATAAAAACAAAGTTGCGATGCAATGGACAGTGGCGATGCGATGCAAGCGATGGATGCGATGCAATGGACAGTGGCGATGTGATGCAATCACATATAGCATATCGCACATGATATGAGTTCGCACGGTATGAAAAACGATATTGCGATAGCCGATATTGCGATGTGATGGATAGATGCGATGCGAAGTAGCGATAAAGTCAAGTGGGACCCGATCGCATATCGTTCATCGCAAGCTCAGGACAAAGCGCGATAAAGGCGCCGGATGCAATGCAGCTCAGAACCATTATTTAAAGAGATTTCAAGTCCAGGTGTAAGTGAATTTCCTTTGTAAATCGCATCGGAAAGAAAATCAACCATATAGCAAAGAACGTTTGAAACGTCGAAGTGCGATAAAGCGATAATACAGCCTAGTGGGACCCTTCGCACATCGCATATCGGGAGATCAGATGGACGAAGGCACATGGGATATTTGAATCGCCGAAGTGCGATAAAGAGAGCGGATGTGATAAAGAACAAAGCCGAAGCCTAAAGCATTTCAAATCCGGCAGTATGTGGATTTTCTTTTGTAAATCGTTTCGGAGAGCAAAAGGAGGACTATAACGTAAAACAAAAAGGAAAGTATGAACACGGGTAGAAAGGCTCGGGTAAGGACCTGACACAAAGAAAAAAGGCAGAACCGAGTGTTTAGAAGAGCGGTGAAGGCTGAACGTTGTGGGTACGAGAAAAAGAGGCAGAGTCGAGAAAAGAAGAATATAGTGGCACTGTTGAAAACAAACAGCTGGGTCAAGTTAAGCCCAAATGACAGTTATGCAGAACTGTGTTGAATATAATAGCAGGAACCGAAACGACTCTGACAAATGCAGAAAAGACAATTGCACAATGAGCAAAGAGATGAAAATACTGAGTGAAATATTTTTTATGTAACTATAAATGTAAATGTATTAATTATTTTTATTGTATGTGATGCAAAGGCAAGTCTCCAAAGGCAAAGAAAAAATCCTCTGTAATACTAAAATGTATACATACTATTATATTATTCTGAATGGACTGGACAAGAAAATGAAAAGGGGGAAGGCAAAGAGTCATACCTGTTCATTTCGAATTCCCTGTGGAATGAAAACAGTTATGAGGTGATCCCTATAAATAATGTTACCAGCATATGCATAAAGGGGTTGAGAGAATGAAGAAATGAGTGAGACAGTGTAAGAAGAAGAAGGAACAGAGAGAGGAGTAGTGAAGATCCAGAGAGGATATAAAGCAAATTTGAAGGCTGAAAGGACAACAGTAAAGAAGGAGAAAAACAGAGTTGATATCCAGGTAAATCAACATATGATTTTATTGTACAGTGAGGAAGTTGGTGCTTCCATGTCAAGTTGTAGCTTGATAGAAGTCCAGTTGTAGCTGGCTGAGGTAGGAGCCCCCTGTAGGTTGTAGCCTGCAGAAAATAGATGGGAGTTGGAGCTTCCTTGCAAGTTGTAGCTTGCAGAATTGAGGTAGTAGCCTCCTGTAGGTTCGAGCCTACAAAAAATCAGTGGTGAGAGGAAGTTGGAGCTTGCCTTTACATCACAATAATAATAAGATGTGGTTTTCTCCCTTATGGGTTTCCACTTATATTTGTTGTCTATGTGCATGATGTTTATGTGTTGACATGGTGTATCTAATTTTCTTAATACCTGTTGCTCACTTATTAAAATTGTTGTTCCATTGAATATTAAGTTGATCACAAAATGAAGATGTAAATAAGTGTAAAAGAAAGTTTTACAAGACTGCATTAAACTGATTCACCCCCCCTCTCAGTTTAACCAAGGGTTCAACACTACTCTGCACTGCGCTGCACCACTGTGTATTGAAATGTTGCTACCTCTACTCTGCGCTGCTTCATACTTTGGCACTCTAGCTCTACCACTGTTGCTCCATCATCCCTTGCCAGCTGACACTCGTCATTCTGCTACTGTCATTAAGGAGACTCGTAGCCGTATGTGATCCAAGAGTTTGGGCACCTCAAGAATCCCGCCCCTCCAAACTATAGCTGATCTATAGCTCCTGATCCGGATCTTGGGGGGAGGCCCCCAAAATCTAAAAATTTGAAATGGATCTGACCAGATCTACAAAATTGCAATGCCAGGAAAAAAGAGAGAACACAAAGAAAATAAAACCACAAATAAACTTGTTTTATTAAAATAGAGAATAACTTTAAAAGCTACATTGTGGTGAACAATCTGTCCTTTTACAAATTGAGGTTTGTTATTTATAGCCTTTTTTGAATTACAATACCATGCGTAGATACCATAGGTGGATACCATGGGTCAAAGCCATGGGTCAATACCATTGGTAGATACCACTTACAATACTATGGGTAAATTCCATGTGTGGATGAATGTCATGGATAGATGTCACTCACAATACCCTGGGTGAATAAATACAATGGGTGGATAAGTACCATGGGTCGATGAAATTTACAAAACCATGGGTAAATTCCATGGGTGGATGGATAACATGGGTAGATGAATACCATGTGTGGATGCCATTTTCCATTTAGATCATTCCTCCCTCCTTAAAAAGAAAAGTTCCCCATTGCGTGAAGTTATCTCCTGAGAAGCCTTTGTTGAATATGAAGAGCCACTGAAGAGAAGAGTTTTGTGTAGTTAACACATAACCGTGATGAACGAAGATCCAAGGATAGAGATACCCTGTAATGCTTGTGACCAACTATGATATTGACAGTGTGCGGCCTAGCAAATGGACTTCGTTGAAGTGTGGGTTTGTGGATGAACCAAAACCATGAAAAACGAAGATCTGAGGATAGAGATACCCTGTAATGCTTGTGACCAACTATGTCACTGACAGTGTGCAGCCTAGCAAATGGACTTCAATGAGAAGGATTTTATGCGGTTGACTCATGACCGTGATGCTAATTGTTGATGAAGTAGCAAGTGCCTACATAGCTTGGGGTGGGAGGGCACATCTCCAAATAACCCAAGTCGAACACTGCTATGCTAAAACTGATGAATGTGAAGTAGGTGCCTACTAAAGCGAAGTGGGAGGGCACGTCTCCAAAGGGAACCTGCTCCGAATGTTGCTCCAGATTTAAAATGAGAATAACTCGGTCAATATAACTCGGAATATTTATTATAACCTGTTTTTGGAAATGGAATGATCATTTTTCATCTTCTCATATATTTGAAACCGCTATCTGGAGACTGTAGACTCTCGGATTCACGTTGGAACTGTCTTGCCGTCACAAAATTTCCAAAAAAAAAAATAGCTGATTTTAAATAAACAATAACTCTCACATCCAGACTCTGATTCGATCGATTTTTTTTTGGAAATTGGGTTATTTTTCAAGGGGAGCTCAGATCTATAGCCATTTCTCTGAAATTTCGCAATGAAAATTGCGAAAATGACAGGAGAGTCGTCGTCCATGAATTGTCGTCATAACATTTTTTGCAACATTGTTGATTTAGAATCAACGATATCTCCCTCATCTGAACTCCAATTCCGCCGATTTTTTTTTTGAATTTGGATTTTTTTTGCAAGGAATCCAAATCTGGTCTTCGATTTTATAAAATTTTCACCAAAATTTTCAGATCTGATCTTCAAAATCGTTGCCCAAGAAATTCATGGAGTTTGCTGAAGATCGCTGCCAAAAATTGAAATTGAAATATGCTTCAAACCCTCATTCCTATGGATTCGTAACCTGGCTCTGATACCACTTATCCGAATCTTGGGGGAAGGCCCCCAAGATCTAAAAATTTGAAATGGATCTGACCAGATCTGCAAAATTACAATGCCAATATTAAAAAAAAAAAAAAAACTTGTTTTATTAAAATAGAGAATAACTTTAGAAGCTACATTGTGGTGGACAATCTGTCCTTTTACAAACCGAGGTTTGTTATTTATAACATTTTTTGAGTTACAATACCATGCGTAGATACCATAGGTGGATACCATGGGTCAAAACCAGATACCACTTACAATACCATGGGTAGATACCACTTACAATACTATGGGTAAATTCCATGTGTGGTTGAATACCATGGGTGGATGAATATCATGGATAGATGTCACTTACAATACCATGGGAGAATAAATACAATGGGTGGATGAATACCATGGGTTGATGACATTTACAATACAATGGGTAAATTCCATGGGTGGATGGATAACATGGGTAGATGAATACCATGGGTGGATGCCATTTTCCATTCATATCAGCTCCATATCGCCCCACTTCTTAGGTGCATGAGCACTCATGGCACAACCATCATTATTATCCTCATCAACCTAAGCTGGAGTAGCCTTCGAGTCAAACTATTCCTTTCCCTTCTTCTTTAGAGGGCATTGTGTGGCTAAATGTCCTAGTTCCCCACATCTGAAGTATCTGACCTTCGAGAGGTCCTTCTTTTTCCTTCTTTCCTACACTTTCTGTCCCTTATAGATGCGAGAGTTGCATCTTCATCTTCCTCCTTCTTGACTTTGATCCCTTTGCTACTGCTTCACGCCTTGGTCCGTCGTCTGAGCTCTTCTTTTCGAAGAGCTGCCCACATCTCTTCCCAGCTTGGAAGAGCTACCCTACCCAAAATTCCTTGGACAAAAGTCTTTCAGTCTTTAGTCGCTGCATTCAGGGAAATCCTGGCCATAAGCCCAACATCTGGTGTAGCTCCTACAGAAGCTAACTGATCTCGGATCCCTTGCAATCTAATGAGGAACGGGTCGATCTCTCCCCCCTTCTGCATCTGAAATAATCTCAGCTGGTTCTAAAGCAACATCTCTCGCTAAACAGAGGATCCATGGTACATAGTGGTCAAGGCCTCCCACATTTCTCTTGTTGTGTTCTTCTTAGCAATATGTAGGACCACATGATCTTTAACTCAGTCCACGATCATGTTTTTTGCTTTTTCCTGAGCCTGTTCGTACTTCTTGAGAATATCATGATCAACCGAAACAACAATAATGTTCAAGGCATGATCCTTGATGCAATGTTCATCCAAAACAGCCAGGATCCTAGCCTTCTAGATGACAAAGTTGGATGCTCCAGCTAACCTATCTTGATCCCTCAGTGCATTCACGACCATCTATGCTCAACTAAGTGTCAAACAAGTCCCTTTCTCCCTCTTCCGATGTTGCCCCAACAAAACTCGGATCTATATTTCTTTGGCAATAGAAACCCTCTAAGGAACAAGCTTCCCCTGAATTTCCTTCACGAAAATTCTTCTTCCAACAGATGTCGAAACACTCCTCTCTGATCTTTCTTTGCTACTGCTCAGCACTAGATCTAGACTTATTTGGCAAGAAATATGCTGAGGAAAATCTTCTTTTTACTTTTCTTCAACCCCACTAGACATTCTTCAACACTAAAAAAAAATGCCCCACCAGCAACTCTAGATATAAATCATACTGCTCTTCCAACCACGGCAACCGAATAACTGAGGCTCAATACCCTTTACATTGGCCCAACTGATCTGAAAATGGAAGGTACTTGAAAAGGGTGCAAGGTATCCATTTTCAATTATGTAAATGAGTGCAAACATACTCTAAGTTTAAATCTGAAAATGTGAGAACTTCATATTTCTAATACAGAGATAGACTGTAGGGGCATTTACCGGATATTTCACCTTTCAAAGAAAGGATGAATCCAGAGGCTACTTGGCCCTCCTACAGGCTTTGCCTAAAGAAATAATAGAAGTAAACACTCAGATTTAATTAAAATGATCTTGCTTTAAACTTGACGTTATGCGGAAATTTAGCTTGCAAATGGTGTATGTCTTTTCACTGTTTATGTATCTTAAGTGTAATTGTTTTTGCTGAAACTTAACATGGGTATCAGCAACAATATTCAGCAATATAATATCAAAACACAACAGCAATATAATATAGGAGTTCACCCCAACTCTTGGGCTACATCTCCTGGATCAAGCCTCCCAAAATGGGCTTGTCCTCTTGTATTAAAAGCTCTAAAATGCAATACAAGATTATAAGTGTCCCAATAGAAAAATATAAATATATAAACTGATTCAAAAGACAGGAAAAAGCTAATAATGCCTTTTCAAATTCACTAAACATTGAAAGATTACCATAAACAATGATTTCTTCATCAATGTCCTGCTGGTGCTTTTAACTTCTCTGCAACCTTTCGGGCTGTATAAGTCCTAAAATTCCTTTGAAACCACTTCCAATGGCTTCATAAGGTCGAAATTATCTTAAATAGATCTTTGGTTCACCTCAAACTGATAACCACAACTCAAAACAACTCAAACCCCAAAATGCCCATGGTGGTCCTGAAAACTCTCCTAAAGGTTTTCGGCCTCTAAAAATTTTCAAAAAGATCTAAGACCTATTCCAATGGCTCTAGAATGCAGGAAATAGTCGAAAATGACTTTTGGTTCACCAAAAAAGGTTAACCACAGCTCAACAAAACTCAAAACCCAAAATGGCCCTAGTGGCTCAAAAAGCTTCTCCGAAGCTAAAAAAGATGAAAATGAGCTCCAATGGCTCTGAAACATATGCCATTAAGTCCAAAATTCTGAGAACATACGAAATCAAAAAAAAAATCGTTCCGAAAGGTTGCGTAATGAGAAATTTATGACCAAAACAACTTTGCCCCAATTTCCTCCAATAAATGTGGGGCAACTGCCAGTTAACTCCACTAAAAGTGGAAGTCCACCTAAATTTGGGAGCGCCTCCAGAATCTCCGCCATATTAAACTCCACTTAACTGAAGCTTAATTAAATATTAAACTTGAGATTAGGCTCCTTAAGCGCTCTTAATCATTAAGCTCCCACACTGGTCATATGATGAGGTTCCATGGGAGGAGGGCTGGCCCCTCCGTGCTCCGTCGGACCCACTCCACTAAAAGTGCAATAACTTCTTCATACGGTGTTCGTTTTTCAGACCGTTTATCGCGCCGGAATCAAGAAGATGAGACCTATGAAACCATCTTGGTTTCAACCAATTTTAAACATTTTAAATTTTGAGTTTTTTTTTCCATGGCTTGGACTTGAGCTCCTTATCACACCTCCCAAATGAGAGGCTTTTGGACCCCAAAAGCTCACTAAAATTTTGAAACTGAACTGTAGTACAGAAAATGAGAGAATAACGACATCCTCTTCTCTTCAGCCTCCAAAAATTTTCCTTAATTTCCAACTGTTCACATGGCGAATTTTGCTGAATGGGCCACGTACTTGCGCCGAATCTCGACCAAGTTTTCTCGCCATACCAATCTGCCATACCGAAACCAGCAATGACACTTGCTGAAATTTGTGCCCTCTTTGCTTGCATGCCTTTCCAACTCATGGAATCTTTCACTGCTTTGCACTGACACTTCGTTCTCTGCACCAAACGACACCAAAGGCATCTTGTGCAACATACGACATCAACAACCAGTTGACAATGAAATGTGCTATACAAATGACACACAAAATCTGTAAAAAAAAGTGTGCACACAACCGACACAAGTCGATAAAAATGTATGACACAATCGACACAAGTCGATAAACAACAAGATACATCTTGACAAACATATGTGTATGTATCATGTACAATGAACTATATACAGTTCGCTAATTACACATACAACCTCTATGTACATGTGCAACTTCAACTCTTCTTTTCAAATACCAACAAGTACATCATCCCAAAAACATGTGGGTGATTAAGAGCTGAACCAAAAGACATTGCTGCAACATAAATGAGTATCATACTCATCTTTTACACCTCCATGGCGAAATTTTGCAACAACAAAGAAATTCCTTCAACTGAAACTGCTTTTACATGCAATCTTGCATCAACTTTTCAACTGAAATACATGCATACCAAACTAAAATTTGCATGTACAAAATGAGTATGACTTACTGCATTAAGAAGTTAATCCACTTCCTACCAAGCCAACTCCATGGCGTCTTTTGTTGCAACCGCAATTCTTCATGTGAATCTTTCATTTCCACATTGATAATGGACTCCATAGATCCACTTACGCCAAGCTTTTTGTCATCTAGCTGCATGTGCTTTGGACGATTTGTTGGATGCAAGGACCAACAATGAGAGACATCATGTCCCTTCCTTTGACAAAATGTGCAACTCTTAAGCACTTTCTGAGAAAGTTCTCTTTGCCTTTTCTGCTTCCTGTGTGCTTTCTTTTTCAACTAGCATCTTGAAGCAACATGGTTAACTCCACCACAAAATGTGCAACAAAATTTTCTTTCATTCGAACAAGCATAATTATTATTCTTTGCTGAAACATAATCAAATTGATCATGTGAATAATTATACCTCTTTTTCTGCATGGAATGTCCATCCTTTTTGTGTTCGAAAGACAATGAACTAGTAGAGGAGACAACTTCCCTTTTCAGACTTTCATTACTCTTCTTGTCTTGAAAAATTCTTACATTTTCATACTCGTCATAAGCGACTTGTTTACCTTCTACTTTCTACAATGATGGCTTCAAACAATGGCAATCATCCTTAGAACAATTTTGACATAAATGCATTTGAGAACTTGGAACAAAGGTTCTCTTTAAATTTGCATCACATTCTTGAATGCATGTGCTCAAAGCTTCGCCATTAAGTTGCTCATAGCCAAGACCAATATTCTTGGGACGCTCCACAACACAAATAGGCTCAACAATGCCTTGTGCATGCTTTCCCAAACCTTTGCCTTCTTGATAGCCCATTTTCAACATCAATTTGGACCCAATACCTCTTGTATGCCTTTCAAAAGAACCAACACACTTTTCAATGGAGGAAATTGAAGACAAGTTGGAACGATTAACCTCTTCCTCAAGAATTTTCTTGGACAAAGCTTCTTGAGCTTGAAGGAGTTGTTTCTCCATGTCATGCAACCTTTGGAGAATTTATTCCTTCTCATCCTTCATAGCCAACAATTGTGCATGAAGCTTAATGCTTTCTCTTTGATCCTCAATGAGAATCTGCACCATGTCCTTCACCTTAAAGAAATCATTCTTCATGTCATCATTGAAGAATCTCGTGAAGGAGGAAACTTCACTTGTAAAAGAAGTTGACATTATGTAAATGGTAAATTTAACAAAAGGAACTTCCAAATAAAAGTTCTCAAAGCTTTCCAACAAATGAAAATCTTTTAACCAAATATCAGTAAAGACCCCTTCTTAATCAAGCAGCCATAAAACAATGAGATTGACTGTTTTAACACCTTTTGCACAAAAGAAAATGCTCATCCAATGCTCAACCTAAGAACAACCAAGCTTAATCTAACCTCTGATACCATCTAATCTGAAAATGGAAGGTACTTGAAAAGGGTGCAAGGTATCCATTTTCAATTATGTAAATGAGTGCAAAAATACTCTAAGTTTAAATCTGGAAATGTGAGAACTTCATATTTCTAATACAGATATAGACTGTAGGGGCATTTACCAGATATTTCACCTTTCAAAGAAAGGATGAATCTAGAGGCTACCTGGCCCTCTTACAGACTCTATCTAAAGAAATAATAGAAGTAAACACTCAGATTTAATTAAAATGATCTTGCTTTAAACTTGACGTTATGCGGAAATTTAGCTTGCAAATGGTGTATGTCTTTTCACTGTTTATGTATCTTAAGTGTAATTGTTTTTGCTGAAACTCAACATGGGTATCAGCAACAATATTCAACAATATAATATCAAAACACAACAGCAATATAATATAGGAGTTCACCCCAACTCTTAGGCTACATCTCCTGGATCAAGTCTCCCAAAATGGGCTTGTCCTCTTGTATTAAAAGCTCTCAAATGCAATACAAGATTATAAGTGTCTCGATAGACAAATCTGAATATATAAACTGATTCAGAAGGCAGGAAAAATCTAATAATGCCTTTTCAAATTCACTAAACAGTGAAAGATTACCATAAACAGTGATTTTTTCATCAATGTCCTACTGGTGCTTTGACCTTCTCTGCAACTTTTCGGGCTGTAGAAGTCCTCAAATTCCTTTGAAACCACTTCCAATGGCTTCATAAGGTTGAAATTATCTTAAATAGATCTTTGGTTCACCTCAAACTGATAACCACAACTCAAAATAGCTCAAACCCCAAAATGGCCATGGTGGCCTTGAAAACTCTCCTAAAGGTTTTTGGCCTCTGAAAGTCTTCAAACAGAGCTAAGACCTATTCCAATGGCTCTGGAATGAAGGAAATAGTCAAAAATGACTTTTGGTTCACCAAAAAAAGTTATCCACAGCTCAACCAAACTCAAAACCCAAAATGGCCCTAGTGGCTCAAAAATCTTCGTTGAAGCTAAACAGGCTGAAAGTGAGCTCCAATGACTCTGAAACCTGCGCCATTAAGTCCAAAATGCTGAGAACATACGAAATCAAAAAAAAATTCGTTCCAAAAGGTTGAGTAATGAGAAAGTTATGACCAAAACAACTTTACCCCAATTTCCTCCACTAAATGTGGGGCCACTGCTAGTTAACTCCACTAAAAGTGGAAGTCCACCTAAATTTGGGAGCGCCTCCAGAATCTCCTCCATATTAAACTCCACTTAATTGAAGCTTAATTAAATATTAAATTTGAAATTAGACTCCTTAAGCGCTCTTAATCATTAAGCTCCCACACTGGTCATATGATGAGGTTTCATGGGAGGAGCGCTGGCCCCTCCGTGCTCTGTCGGACCCACTCCACTAAAAGTGCAATAACTTCTTCATACGGTGTCCATTTTTCAAACCGTTTACGGCGCTGGAATCAAGAAGACGAGACCTATGAAACCATCTTGGTTTCAACCAATTTTAAACATTTTCAATTTTGAGTTTTTTTTCCATGGCTTGGACTTGAGCTCCTGATCACCAACAACAACTGCGCTGCCTCCTGCATCTACGACATCACCTTAGCAAGTTGAATCATGCTCTGGATGAGCCCATCTGGTGGTTGCGTCACCCTTCCTCTACCTTTCTGGTTCAGCGTTGTCATTCAGGACAACTGCCTTCCTGCAGAAAATTCTTCTTTATCCTTTTGCTGATAAGCTTCAACCCTTCTTGATCCGCAATTGCTCTGATACCATGTGAAAATATCCGAATCTAAACCAGAAATCCTACTGCAGAAATATAACTAATTTACCTTATCTACTAGTATTTATATTAACAAGTTATTTTTTTGAATACTTTAATAAAAATATTAATGTAAATACACTGGAGCCTACACAAATATACAGATCAAAAATTGGAAAATAAATGAGACAACCATGCAAAGGACACTTATTTTTGGACAATTGTCCCTAGAAAAGCCCAATGCGGGAAAATCGGTAGAGAAGATCTGAGGTTTTGTATTATTAAGCAACATTATTCTGAGTACAACTAGGGTGCCATTGTCTCTCGGATGCTCTGCGCTGCCCTTGCGTGGTCCTACGTCACCCTCTTTGGACATTACATCACCTCTCCTGGTGTTTGTGTTACTCCCTCTGTTGTCTCTGCTACCCTTGCTCTGCTATGTACTCTTGGTCCTCTAACCAATCACTGCTTCTACCCCTCGCTGCAACTGAATCACTTATATCTTATCTTCGTCTGAGGACTACTCCATCAGAAGAATTCGATCTCTTGATTCACTGTGTGTTACCTCCAACCGACCCTCAAGCCTTCTTTTATACTTTTCCTGTTGATAAATCAATGACCGTGATCTAATCTTTAATCAACGGCTAAGATAAATTAGACTTAATCCTCGTCACTTTAAATTAATTTACTTTAATTATTTTAATTTCCTAAGTTTTAATTTAGGCTCCATTAAAAATAATTAATTATTTGAATAACTTTCACTCTGGGTGGAATTTCTCCAAACGATTTATGGGTCTTGAAGATCTCATGTGTTCTAGCCCCTCCACAAAATTATGGAGCTAGAGCACATCTGATACTACCAAAAAATAAACACTTTGAAAAAGGTGTCGATTTCAACTGAAAATGCACCTGTTTACAATGTAATTCAACAAGTAAAATATACAAATTGTTGAAAGAGAATAAGAAGAAAAATAGAATAAGCCTTCAAGGTGAGGATAAATACACAAATTAAGCTACGCTACTTGCCTCCCCATAAACCACTCCATATCCATTTTCGGCAACTTTCCCTTCAAAATACCAACTGGCTCATCAAATATATTAAACAAAACAACAATACTTGTAGTAGTCACTCACCATAGAAACTTCAACTTATAACCTTAACCACAACAACTTCTTTGCCAAAAATAACTACACATTACACAACTTAATTTGTTTCTGTTTTCTTGTTTTCTAGAACCAAACAATTAAACAATAGAATGATAGATGGACATATCATAAGTGGCACATAACTAGACTTATTAGTAAGAATTAAGACTACTCATAAGCATATGATATATGACATTTTTGAACCCCTTACATTCCAGTTGCGCCGAGAAGCGCATCTACAGCCCAATATGACCCCGATGTCAAGTGGGTCAAGTCTTCATACAAAATGTCGGCTTAAGTTTTAAATTAAAAAAATGAAAATAAATAAAAATCCCATTGTGCTAGAACATATATCAATTTCTAATACAATTATGTATTATTTATATAATTTGAATGGATAGTAAATTATACAAGTGAATTTGAATAAATCATAAATTTACCTTTAACAAAAAAAATTACCACATTGAATTTCCAAATTAAGTAAAATTTTAAACATCTTTACTCTTTACTAAAGTCAATACCATTTCCTAAATCAAAGGAAAAGAGTTAATTCAACACAAACAATCAAAATCCAAAATCTTTTAATATTTCTTTTAATTTAATATTTGTAAAATGAATTTATACTTACTCCAGAGCTATGGTAAATAAATAAAAAAATATATAAACTAGATGTATGGTAAATAAATAAAAATTCTTTTTATATTTATTCCATAAAACTTTTTATATTTAAAAAAACTTTAAAAAGAGGTTTTATTTAGATGAAGCCTATGGGAAGAATACCATGGGACAAATTAATATTGATACCATGGGCCAAATACCATGGGTAAATAAATAAATATAAAAGAGGTATAAACAAGTATGATAAATAAATAAATAAATATAAAATAGATATAAAGAGATATGGTAAATAAATAAATATAAAAGAGGCATAAAGAGGTAAGGTAAATAAATAACAATATATCAAATAGGATTATAAATAAAAATCTAATTATATAACAACCCTATGGGCCAAATACCATAGTAAAGAAAAGGGGTATGGTAAATAAATAAAAATATAAATAAACTAGAGGTATGGTAAGTAAATAAAACCTCTTTTCATATTTACTCCATAATCTCCTTTATATTTACGAATATTTATGTTCATTAGTTTACATAACTAAGAAGAAATAGAGAGAGTGTGTGTGTATGTTTAGCGGTGAGATAAAGAGACAAAGTAAGATGTATGGAAAGAAGGGGGAGAGAAGAAGTGAGAAGGAGAGAGGGAGGGATATAGTAATGTAGTTGGAGAGAGAGAGGGGTGGAAAGAGAGAGAGAAAGAAAGGGATGGGGGAAGAGAGAGGATTAGAGAGAGAGAGAGAGATATGGGGGAAGAGAGAGGATTTGAGGGAAAAGAGAGAGAGAGAGGTGGGAGAGAAAGGGAGAGAGAGGAAGGATGAGAGAGAGGAGGAGAGTGATGGGGGAAGAGAGAGTATTGGAGAGAGAGAGAGAGAGAGAGATCAAGGAAGAGAGAGGGATTTAGGGGAGAGAGAGAGAGAGGAAGGATGAGAGGGATCGATAAGAGAGATGGAGTTGGAGGGGGAGAGATGTAGGAAATAAGAAATATAAAGAGTGAGAAGTGGAGAGAGAGAATGAGTGATAAGGGAGAGACAGAGAGAGAGCATGTATTTTTGGGGCTGAGATAAAGAGACAAATAAGGAGAGATGGAGATAAGGGGGGAGAGGGAGATATAAGGAGAGAGGGAGGGATATAGTAACATAGTTGGTGGGTGAAGAGAGAGAGAGAGAGGGAGAGAGAGATGAGAGAGAAAGGGAAAGAGAGGAAGGAAGAGAGAGGATGTGAGAGAGTGGAGAGAGGGAGGGAAAGAGAGATGGACTTGGAGGGGGAGGAGGAGAGAGGTAAGAAGAAAGAAATAGAGAGAGAAAGGTGGAGAGAGAGAGAGTGAGTGAGTGATAAGGAAGATGGAGAGAAAGGGAGAGAGGGGGAAGATAGAGATATAGATGGAAGGTGAAGAGAGGGAAGAAGAGAGAGATGGGGAGAGGAGGGTATTGACAAAGAGATTGATATATATGGATTGCGAGAGTGTGTGTGTTTAGGGAGGTGAGATAGAGAGATAGAAAAGAAGAGATGGAGGGGGATATAGATATGGATGGAGGGTGGAGAGAGGGAAGAATATTTCTCACACTAGATGGATTGATATAAGTGGAGATGGTGATTTATAATCCTATTTTATTATTTGCACTATATGCATCGATTTTAGTGTAGATATTTATTTCTAATGATATTTGATTACTTGCACTAGATGCATTGATTTCAGTGTAGGTGGTGATTTCTAATACAATTTGATTGCTTGCGCTGAATTTGTTGATTTCAATTTAGATGTCGATTTATAATTATATTTGATTACTTGCACTAGATGAATTGGTTTCAATGTAGATGATTTCTAATCCTATTTAATTGTTTGCACTTAATGCATTGATTTCAGTGTAGATGGCGATTTCTAATCCTATTTGATTTATTTGAGTAAATGCATTGATTTCAACGTAGATGTTAGTTTCTAGAAAGAGAGAGAGAGAGTGATAAGGAAAATGGAGAGAGAGGGAGAGAGGAAAAAACGAGGAAAGAGAGATATTAATGGGGGAGAGGGAGAGAAGGGGAAGATAGAGATATAGATGTAAGGTGAAGAGAGGGAAGAAGAGAGAGATGGGGAGAGGGGGTGATTGAAAAAGAGATTGATATATATGGAGTATGAGAGAGCGTGTGTTTAGGGGGGTGAGATATGGAGGCAAAAAAGAATAGATGGAGGGGGATATAGATATGGATGGAGGGTGGAGAGAGGGAGGAATATTTCTCACACTAGATGGATTGCTATAAGTGGAGATGGTGATTTCTAATCCTATTTGATTATTTTCACTAGATGCATCGATTTTAGTGTAGATATTTATTTCTAATGATATTTGATTACTTGCACTAGATGCATTGATTTCAGCATCGGTGGTGATTTCTAATACAATTTGATTGCTTGCACTGAATGTGTTGATTTCAATTTGGATGTCGATTTATAATTATATTTGATTACTTGCACTAGATGACATAATTTCAATGTAGATGATTTCTAATCCTATTTGATTGTTTGCACTAAATGCATCGATTTCAGTGTAGATGGCGATTTCTAATCCTATTTGATTTCTTTGAGTAAATGCATTGATTTCAGTGTAGATGTTGGTTCCTAGAGAGAGAGAGAGAGTGAGTGATAAGGAAGATGGAGAGAGAGAGAGAGAGAGAACAAAAGGAGGAAAGAGAGATATTAGCGGGGGAGAGGGAGAGAAGGGGAAGAGAGGGAAGAAGAGAGAGATGGGGAGCGAGGGTGATCGACAAAGAGTGATATATATGGAGTGCAAGAGTGTGTGTGTTTAGTGGGGTGAGATAGAGACAAAAAAAAAAGGAGATGGATGGGGATATTGATATGGATGGAGGGTGGAGAGGGGGAAGAACATTTCTTGCACTAGATGGATTGATTTAAGTGGAGATGGTGATTTATAATCCTATTTGATTATTTGCACTAGATGCATTGATTTTAGTGTAGATATTTATTTCTAATGATATATGATTACTTGCACTAGATGCATTGATTTCAGTGTAGGTGATGATTCGTAATACTATTTGATTGCTTGCACTGGATATGTTGATTTCAATTTAGACGTCGATTTATAATTATATTTGATTACTTGCACTAGATGCATTGATTTCCATGTAGATTATTCCTAATATTATTTGATTGTTTGCGCTAAATGCATTGATTTCAGTGTAGATGGCAATTTCTAATCCTATTTGATTGCTTTGAGTAAATGCATTGATTTCGGTGTAGATGTTGGTTTCTAATCTTATTTGATTGATCGCATTAGGTGCATTGATTTCAATGTAGAAGTTATTTTCTAATATTATTTGAATGCTTGCATTAAATGCATTGATTTCAATGTATATGTTGATTATGATTTTATGTAATTGGATATATGATGGTACATTAATATAAAATGATTGGATTAACAATATGCATTGATTTTAGTGTAAGCACAAAAAATTATTAACAATGTAGATTGATTTTTGTGTTATAGTAATTTAAGCTATTAATATTGGAGAGCAAGAGAGACAAGGTATCATGTTTACTACAACAGATCCAGCTAAAGATTTAAATGGTTTACAATTTAAATTTTCTTTTTCATATAATCGATATTAAAAGATATCAAAACTAACAAGGGAGGAAATAAGAATAGTAAAAGAAAATAGTTTGAGATTGATTGTAATATGAGTATGTTCTTATTATTCACATTTTCTATCTTTCAACACTATTATTGTCACCTTTCATTTTAAAAAAATATTTCATTATTTTTCCTCATTATAGTTATTAACAATAATTATCATCTCAACCAACCGATAAGAAAATTAAAATGACCAAATTAATCTCAGAAATATTTAGCATATTTAAAATGATTATATTAATATTTGATATATTTACATATTACTGATAAAATTAATCATATCTTTGATAGATTTTCCTTGGTAGCACACCACTGAAACCAGCCTAGATCCATCTTACATCTCAAAAATATACAAAAATTTTAATAATCTGAAAAATGTGATGTTGATGCCCCCGACTGGAACCAGCCTAAATCCATCTAACTCTGGATCTATCATGCGCCGAGAGGGATCAAATCTCTCGAGGTGCAAACCTTAGTGCAAACCTCGAGAGATTTGATCCCTCTCGACGCATGATAGATCCAGAGTTAGATGGATCTAGGCTGGTTATATGATATGACATACCAGGATCCAAATATCCAACAACTTGTTGGTCAAACAATAAATGTCCAAACCCCGAAACCCTTGACTACTTGCAGAACATTCACATCAGAAATGATGATAATGTAAGCTGCTCCGTAAACAATAGTTTACTCTACCATATTTCAGGGCTCAATTATCTGGTTATGGTTCCGGATCACTTGTTCCTAATTCGTTCAAGGAAGGAACCACGACAGATGTAACAAAAAACCATCATTTTTTATCTGCGGAAAAATTTCTTAGCTCTTCACATTAATATACAAGGAGGGACTTCGATAGTTCTTTCTCTCATTTGTTGCGCACACACTCACCGTACTAATCAGCGGAACAAACATGGTTGCCCTTACTGCAACTCACACTAATTTATAACACGAAAAATATTTCAACAAGGCAACCCCTAGTTCTTTTTTTTTGAAGTGGAAACACAAACAAATAATGTTTGACTCTGAAGATTTCATGAAAGTATTTGGCTCAGAACTTGCCACATCAATCATCAGTACTGATTTGTAACGTATAACAACAATAGTTCCACACTTCCACTGGTTATATATTCGTCTCAGATGTCGTTCTTTGATGTCTTGCTTCAATCTAGGTGGAGAAATGGAGACCCTACCTTTAATGCAGGGACATACAAAATTCACAGTGCAATTCTCAAATGAGTATTGGAAAAGAGAATTGAACAAAATGTTGTTTTCTCTCCATTAAGCATAATTGTGGCCTTGAGCATGGTTGCTGAGAGTTAAAGGGCCCAACACTCCACCAATTACACACTTGTCTCAATCTGCAGGATGATACTTAATTCCATGAATTCTCTTCTCATCTTCTTAATGTGGTTTTGGAAGGCACTGCAACCGCACGTACGTAAGCAATGATTGCTAATTACAGAGGCAAGGCGCAAATAAACATTGGGACAGATTTGTTGAAGTGGGTTGATTATGTAAAAGGCTTTATATTCAAATAATATGGGCAATCTTCATTAGAATAATATGAACCTCGGTTGGATCGAATCAAATGGTCTCAACGAATCAATTTGATGCCCCCATTAGAGAGGAGTTTGACCATGTAGTTGGCCCTGGCGAGTATGGTGGATTAATTGCAGAGGAGGTATAAAATTAAAAAATGGGAGGGATCTCACAACAACGACAAGGAGAGAGAGGAAAGATGAAATCTAACATGCAAAATAGATGTAAAATTGATTTTTTACACTTGGAATGTGTAGACAGAACAAAGGAATGGACAATAAATCCCACTGGTTGAGCCTTGGAATGGGCTCTTGTCTGTGTATAAAGAAGAGCTGCTTTCCCACATATCCCAACCTTTTAATCGTCGATATCAAAGTCAAAAGACCTCAGCCTTATATGGATGGAAAATTCACAGCCTCAACAATAAGATACTTAAAAATTATAGTGGGATTGAAGGTTAGCATGACAAATAACCTTGTTGTATAGGTGCTTGGTTACTGAAAAGTAATTCGTACATCACCAACATAATCAAACAATAACATAGATTTGCATTGGTCGGGTTAATTTGAAAATACAGAGGTGCAATTTCAACCTTAAAATAGAGAAGGCTAATTGCAATCACATGCCAGGGGCTAGGGTTTCAGATGGGAATGTGTGCACTTGTTCTGAACGCGTTGGTGCTCCCTCGCTTCTAAAAATGCTTATAATGACGACAACTTGGCCTTCAAGTTACACTTGAGCCTGTAAACAAATCGTATTTGTTCCAAACCCTTCGTAATCGCCCCGGCTTTACCACGTTTCCATACAATTTTGACCTAAATTCTAGGTCCAATGAGGGTTTCCAAACCAAAATCTAAGAAAGGAGTGCCCAGGAAGGCCACAAAAACTAGTGGCTCAGACTATTTCCACATAGCAGATTACTCAGTGCTCTGATACTCCTTGAACCAAGGCTCTGACACCACGGTTAGACATACAAATTGGAAACCAATTCAATTATATTATTAAGAATGATGTCAAAAAATGATGTAAATAGTGTACATATATATACATAATGAAATGAAACTGCTGCCCTCGATTTCTTGATAGGTGATAAGTGAATTTTATGATGTACATAGTGCAATCAATTAGAAGATGAACATAGGATCGATAGGTGACATTTAACTTGTACTTAAAAAAATAAGTCAAGTAAATTCTTATAATCAATCTCTTCTATCACCAAATATAAATATGTAATGTTCACCCAAATATGCAATATATATACACATCAAGGTAATTTTCACTAAATATGCACATACATCAAGGTAAGTAAGTTTATGGAAGAACCTTATTGAATAACTTTATGGAAGGACCTTCTTGAGAGGCATTATATCTCGAAGGACCTTCTTGAAAGGCAAGTTGAGATAAAAATATGTAATGTTCACCCAAATGTGCCATATATATACACATCAAGGTAATCTTCACTAAATATGCACATACATCAAGGTAAGCAAGTTTATGGAAGGACCTTATTGAATAACTTTATGGAAGGACCTTCTTGAGAGGCAAGTTGAGATATAAATATGTAATGTTCACCCAAATATGCCATATATATACACATCAAGGTAATAGCACATACATCAAGGTAAACAAGTTTATGGAAGGACCTTATTGAATAACTTTATGGAAGGACCTTATTGAATAAATTTATGGAAGGATCTTCTTGAGAGGCATTATCTCTCGAAGGACCTTCTTGATAGGCAAATTGAGATATAAATATGTAATGTTCACCCAAATATGCCATATATATACACATCGAGGTAATCTTCACTAAATATGCACATACATCAAGGTAAACAAGTGTATGGAAAGACCTTATTGAATAACTTTATGGAAGGACCTTCTTGAGAGGCAAGTTGAGAGGCGTCATCTCTTGCTGATTTTGTAGATGCATGATTAATGACTAGTATGTTTATGGAAGGACCTTCTTGCGAGGCATTATCCCTTGCTGATTTTGTAGATGCATGATTAGTGACAAGTATGTTTATGGAAGGACCTTCTTGTCCCTTGCTGATTTTGTAGATGCATGATTAGTGACCAGTATGTTTATGGAAGGACCTTCTTGTGAGGCATTATCCCTTGTTAATTTCTTTCGATGCATGATTAGTGACTAACAAATTGTTAATTTCTTTCGATGCATGATTAGTGACTAACAAAATGTTTGTACAAAAATTAAAAATTCTCAAACATTTCTATAGTACGTGCACTCTCATCCAATACAATGCGTGAATGCTCAAAACTGAAAGGAGGGGGAACAAAGGGGGGCCTAGACACATACTCTAACTCATCCCATCTAACACCCTCAAAGAATTTGTGATTCTTAATCTCCTGCGCACCAGAGTTGAACCCCAATCTAAGAGTGGGCTCCTTTACCAATAATCGTCGGAGTAAATCTTTCAAGGGGCACGAAGGTTCTGAAAGCTGTGGTGGTTCCTGGCATAATATGTTATAAAATGTTTCTTTCCTAGTGCACCCCTTGAAAGGGGTCTTCCCATACACCATCTCATACAGCAATATACCAAAAGCCCACCAATCCACTACAAAGCCATGGCCCTTGCCCCACAAGATTTCTGGGGCAACATATTCTTCAGTGCCTACAAACGAATGAGATTGCTCGTGAACTGATTCCTTGCTGCCATCCAAATGGGAAAAACTGGTCTCCCTGGCACTGTCATCATGTTTTGTTATTATTATGGCGTTGGCATTCATGCAATCTTTTGCTCCGAGATTTGCGGGATTCAACTTAGCCATGAGTGACTTGCTCTTCTTCTTAAATGATCCACTTTGATTCCTGTAAGAATCCTTTATCTTACACTCTCGTGGATTGTTGATGATAAGCGAGAGATCGAAATCAGTGATCATGATATGCCCATCTGCTTGAAGCAATATGTTTTCAGGTTTCAAGTCTCTGTACAGAATTCCACGCTGGTGCAAATACTCTAGTGCAAGCACAACTTCTGCTGCATAAAATCTGCATAAGTTATACAACAATGAATGATTAGGGAAAACAATTTATGGCCACTTACTCTCAAACAGTTATGAGAAGTATGAACAAACGAACTAGGAACTAGTACTATTATTGTTTCTACTAGCATCCCCAGTTTGGCGATACAAAAACCATGCCACAACTTTGAAATGATAAGATTTATGAGGCAAAACTTAATGTAGTCAATCCAGTGGCCTTATAGTCTGGAGGTATTTCGCCTAAATTCATAGTTTAACTGACCGATGGAAACTTTAGACCACACCATTTTGTTTTTCCACGATTGTCACAACAAATTTTCGAAGGAATTCACCCACTTTCCGGTGGAAATTTTTTCCCTGAATTCTGAAGGAATTTCACCAAAAAACATACTTGACGGAAACTTTACACCACAAATTTGAGATTTGCTTTCCTGAGAATTTTTCCTAAGAATTCAAAACTCTTGATATATTTTAATATAAACTTAAAAAGCAGAAATTCGGAACAAACTTTATCCAGAGCAATAACTAATAACACTAAATCTGTCCAAAAAAAAAAAAACAAAAACAAAAACTAAACTAGACTAATCAGAAACACTGAATTTTTTAAACCAAATAAAATGGTATGATTTTTTACAATTTTACTTAATTAATAAGAATTTCAACTAAAAAAATTTATGCATAAAATTAAATAAATAATATTTTAATTTTATTTATATTAACTCTTTCATCCAAATTGTCAGACTCACAAATTTACTTAATTGATAGAAATTTTAACCTTAAAAAAATCAGATTTTCTCATCCCTTCCACCTAATTTTAACCCTTTGCTCACTTCCACCTAGTAATTTTAACCCTTTGCTGTGGAACCAGATTTTCTGGTGACTTCCAGAACGTCCACCTAACCTGGTGGATTCCACTACGATTTTGTCATCCCTTCCACCTAATTTTAACCCTTTGCTCACTTCCACCTAGTAATTTTAACCCTTTGCTGTGGAACCAGATTTTCTGGTGACTTCCAGAACGTCCACCTAACCTGGTGATTTCCACTACCTCCACCTAACCTTAACCCTTTTCTCTTGAAATTTTAATTTGATTTAAACAACCACCACCCAAATAATTTACCCCTTTCTTCTAGAAATCTTAACTGGTTAAAAAAAAATCACTATCATGGCCTTCATAGAAAATGGATTATATGCCATAATGACAAAGTTTTATTTGGCCATATGAAACAATTCGAGATTCCCTCATCCACTCATTAAGTCACTCCAAACTTTTGTTTGTCATCAAAGGTAGCTACAATACATATGTTGTTTTGTCATCAAAGGTAACTACAATAGATTTGTCATTATGGGCACCAAAAATTAGTTTGTTGGTTCATTAATTTTGTCCACACTTCACTTTTTGTCATCCAGAGCAGTCCAACATTAGGTTATAATTTCATCTGAAAGGATGAACTTATCATCTCATTAAGTCACTCCAAACTTAATTAATGGTCACTGATTTGACGCTGATCTATGAATGACTGAATTTATAATCTCATTAAGTCACTCCAAACTTAATTAATGGTCTTTGATTTGAGACTCTGATCTAAGAATGACTATTTTCAGTTTTGTGATCAAGAGCAGTATCAGTTTTGTAATCAAATGGAGGGTTGATAAAGTAAACATTCAGCACCAATCCAGACTTGCGATAAATGCATGCTCAGTTTTGTAATCAAAAGTATGGATAAGGTTTAGCATGCATTGTTCTTCAAATGCATTCCCTGGAACATGAACACCTTTGATAAAACAAAGCAAAGTAAAACCTTAAGCACCAGACAAACTTATATAAATGCATTTATAGTTAGTATGTGCCTCTTTGATAACCTAGGCAAACCAGCCCCCCACACACACTTAGCCCTAGGGCAGATTTTGAAACTTAATCACCCAAGTTCGAATCACAGAGACCCCATTTAATCAAAGAACAGAAATGATTAAGAGTACGGCCAGAAGAAAAAAAAAATTACCTGGCAGCAGACTCGGAGAACCTCCTGTTTTTCTGCTTTTGCCTGAGCGTATTGAGGTCCCCTCCGGAGCAGAAGCTCATGACCAGAAAAGTGTGGTTTTTTGACTCAAACTTTGTGAAAAGCTTGGGCAAGAAGGAATGTTCCAGCTTCTGCAAAATCTCCTTCTCCATCCACGCCCTCTTGTGGCTCCTCTTCTTCTGCATAAGCTCCTTATTCATTACCTTCATAGCCACGGGCTTCCCGCTGGTCACATGCATTGCCAGATACACGGTCCCCATGTCGCCATGGCCCAGCTCTCTGATAGGCCTGAACTCGTTCACAGACTGCGCGGATTCAATGACGTTCATCCTAAACTCCATGCCATATACCCGCAACCCATATTCATCGGGTGGCATTATATATACATTTAGTATATCCCTCCTGCACGTCAGGGATATTTTTGGGTTCACAGGTGTAGGGTTTACTGTTTTCCACGTGGCGGGGTGATATTATGTATGGGATTCAATGGATTTGAGTAAACGGGTTGCCCGGAGTCCAGGTCCGGACGACCGTTGAGAGAAGCCGCCGTCACATGAAGCTTTTTGGGATGCTGAAATTTTGACACGTGGAAGTACCGGTCTGTACATCACGTCATTGATTGATAGAGGCGGTGGGTATTGGCCACGGGATTGGTGACTCATGGATACGTGTCATCGATTATTAGGATAAGGACCAGCGTTCTTGGTGGTCACGTCAATATTTGATCAATTGATGGAAGTTCTTTCTTGTCCAGTAGGTGACGTGTCCCTTGTGAGTGAAAGATAGGTTTAGCTTTATGGTCGGGCAGGTAGCTAGGTGGCATTCGTGTAAAGGCTCTTTGCTTTCTGATGCGAGTAAGATAAAAGGTGAACGATCGTGTCCTTTTCGTATTTCCATTCATGGTCATGGTTGGGGATGAAATATATGATTATGACGTGATCTCTTAGATTATTAGTATGACATGTGGAAATTTCTGATAATTTGTTTTGATTCGAGTGATGTAATATGTGAGTCATCTGATTATTTATTAAATTAAAATATATTTAATTTACTTTGAAATAATTTAAATATTCTTTTTAACCAGAAATTTATTTAAGTAATAATAACATATTAATGACAATTATAATAACATTAAAAATTCTTTCTTTCTAAGAGAAATCTCATGGCTACAACAACGTGGGAACTTTAGTCTGCCACCATTGTCAACGCACCGATGAAACTTTTTGTCGCGTAGATCACCCATTCAGCTTTGTCAGCGTTGTCATGACATCATTATGTTTCAGGGAGAGCTCTGCTTTGAAAGTAAGAGTATGAGGGTCTCATGTTTCTTTGGCCATCTAGGTTTTGGAGAGATCCCCTCATTTATTTTGTACAAAATCCTTATTTCAAATGACGGGGAAAAGAGCGGGGAAGCATTCAACTTGGAGCAAAAGGATTTCAAATCTCGATGAAAAATCTCATGGGGCATTTTGTCGAGATCTAGGTGTAAGAGGAACAAAATGTGGGGCTCATAAAACATATTCTTAAACAGTGTTTGGGGATCCCCGATAGTTCTATAACACCTCATATACGAAGGAAAACTTACAGGACCATCTACAATTGAAGTTTTATTTCATACCTTGGGACTCTACACTATTTCTATGATGAGACTGTGTGCGGCAGTGTAGACTCCAAAACCCCAACCGCTTCATTATCATATAAGGATGCAACACGTGGAACGAGGCTAGTTCAAATGGAACAACCCTGCTCCATCCCATGGTCATACATTGAGGAGAAGGTGGATAATACGCCATCCTTGGGCATCAAAACCAATAGGTAACCATCTCTTTTCTTTCCTTCATTCAAGGGCTATCATTTGTATATACAATGGGTTTTGGTCAAAAGCAGATGTCTTGCATCAATGGATTTTCACTTCCTCGACAAAAAATAGTGACAATTATCTCTACTCCAAGGGCTTTTTCATAGTCCAGTTTGATACTCACGAGGATCTTGACAAAGTTCTTAATAAAGGACCCTGGTTTTGGGGAAGATCATGTAATTGCTATTTGTTAGCTTTCTTTTAGAAAATGACATGTATTTGCAACTATTGTGTTAGCTTTCTCTTCAAAAAGAACATGAAAATCATGTATAATTACACCGAAAGGTGTTCTCTCTACGGGCTTGGGGTGAGCAAACATTGTTCACCCCAACCAATAAGATGGCTTCAATTTCATCGTCCTTCCTGCAATTCTAATTTGACATGTGGAGGTTTTTTTTGTCATTCTCTCTCTGTTTGCCTCACTGTTTGGCTCTGTTTTCCTCTTCGTTTCCTTGGCTTCATTTTTGTGGCACAAGTTGGCACGAGTATCTATTTAACAAGGGTTTTGTTATTCTCTCTCTATTTTCCTCATTGTTTGCCTCCGTTTTCCTGGCACGAGCTAGAACAAGTATCTATTTAACACATGTATGCACAACTATGAAAAAACAACCAAAATAGTGAAAAAACAACCAAGATAGCAGATGAAGCTTTCACACCTGATTACTCAATTTCATCTTGGCATGAGTTGTTGAAAGAATAATTATAGTCTCCAACACGCGTGTAGTGATTGGTAATGTCTCTCCTCTAGAATGTTGCACAAACATAAAATAAATTTCATGAAGGATATCCAAGAGAACCCATACCTTCGTAAATTCTCATGCAATTGTCCACGACATATTCTTTGATGGTCACTCTAGCCACCAGAGCGCTAGAGAAACCATCCACTCTCAACTTGATTTGAAAATGGTCTGGATAACTTGTATGTATTTCAAGAACCTACCACTGAGTTTTAATTAAAATGGTCTAGCTTGTACTTGACAATTGTACGGAATTATTTACTTGAAAGTGGTGCATGAATTTTTACTATTTATGTGTCTTAACTTCATTTGTTCTTGCTGTAATTTAACATGTATGACTGCAACATAATGCAGCAAATAATCATTCAAACACAACAACAATTTTAATCTAGGAGTTCACCCGAAATCTCGTGGGCTACATCTCATTTGAGCTTAGTCATCACGACTCAGCTCTTTGGGATTATGGTAAGTTTTTTTACAAAGTAAATACTTAATTCCAATAAATACAACAATGATCCAAAGGACTGAAAATACCATAAACATCCCTCTAATTGGCTGTCCGAACTTTGTAAACAACTTTAGGCTCTTGTTGACATAATTTCTTATGTTGGTGCACTAAGCTACTCTGAGCTTCTAAATGGCACAAACTCCCTCAGAATTATGTTTCTGTCACTGAAACCACTCCTGTTGTATCTAATACACATTAGACATCAACTATCAACTAATAAATTTCTTAAATTGAACACTGCATTCCCCAAATAGGCTATCCTCCACGGTTTTCCCAAGGTTGCCAAAAACTTCACATCAGCTTTTCGAGCTCTAAAAGTTCTCAAAATGTTATGAAACCACTTCCATTGGTTCCAAAATCACTGAAATCGTCAAGATAGAGTTTTGATTCATCAAAAATAGCCTTCAGCTACTCCGGTTTCGCCTCAATCACCTATCGGCACCCCCTAGCACTAGGGTCAAGGAAAACTTCTATGCTGAGTTTTCGACCTCTAAAAGTCTTTCACACTTGCTGCAACCTCTGTAAATAGATTCATAATGATGTTTTCAATCAAGAATGATCACTGGTTCACTGCAAGTGGTCTCAAACAACTCTTTCTAAGCCCTGCACTACTGCCGGCAAAAGCTGGCACTAATGGCTCCTGGAACTTTACTAAAGTTTTTCGGCCTTCAAACATTCTCTACAGGCTCTGCAAACAATTTCATCAGATTCAAAACATCTGAATTATCCAATTTAGACTATTGGATTGACTCTAACTCCCCTGGTTAGGCCTCAAACTAAATTTGTCTCATGGTGGCCCTGATGGATCCTTCATCTTCCCTGAAGAAAATGCTACTGAATATCACCTCCATTCAACCTGAAACCTATCCCAAAGTGTTCAAGAGGTTGACGAGACCCAAAATTGACTAAAATTTTATCCAATTTGGTTCAAAATTGAGGGAGTTATGGCAAAAACAAATTTTTGACCAGTGTCCCCCAAAATCCTCCTCCAAAACTGGAGGAACTCCAGTTAACTCAGCTAAAATGGCGGACATGCCTGAATTGGTGGACCCCACTCCAAATTCGGCAGGAACCGTTAGCTGTTATATTAAATGTTGGAGGGAGGCGCATGTGACCGGTCCGCGAAAACTGTCGAAAACAAAGTTAACAACTTGTTTGATAAATCGTAGCATAAAGTTTGAAGTGATGGCCACATTAACGGTTTGGATAACCGTTTCCACCGCGATTAGTAGAGCCCTGGCTTCGTGCGGATGGTTGTATGAAGACCGGGCTAGCCCTAAGGGGCTAGCCCCTTTTTTTTCCACCGCAATTCTTGTTAAACAATAAATAAAACGCGTGCCCATTGTACTATAAGCACCAACATATAGCCCGCCCGGGCTAGCCCCTTTTTTTTCCACCGCAATTCTTGTTAAACAATAAATAAAACGCGTGCCCATTGTACTATAAGCACCAACATATAGCCCGCCCAGTGGGGCCTGTGAGCTACTAGCCAATTGACCCGAGGTCGAATCCTATGAAGTCACAAAAAATTTTCCATATGAAATTTTCCACCGGCCTGGGGCCACGTGGCGGCCTCCGAGCAGGCCATGTGGCGCCCAATGATTGGCCAAAATCCTGTAATTTCAATACACCAACCAATCCAACGCTGCTAAATGTCGAAGTTTGATAAGCCCGAATGGAATATTCCAGGGGAATATTCCAAAGAATATTCTTTTTAAAATTTTTCCCAAATTATAAAGTCAAACTTGGTCAACTGAAAAATGGAGTTTACTGGAGACTTCAAACCTAAATAACTTTCACATACGACGTCGGTTTTGAGAACCGTTTATGGCGG
The DNA here is from genome assembly GCA_034641835.2 of Pinus albicaulis. NCBI lineage: Eukaryota > Viridiplantae > Streptophyta > Pinopsida > Pinales > Pinaceae > Pinus > Pinus albicaulis. The sequence goes on along the minus strand of CM076583.1, from coordinate 1,240,065,224 downwards.
CAGAATCACAGCAACGAGACCTTTTCGATCGTTCAGGTTTGGCACTCTTCCGAGCACTTTGAATTTTGAGCTAAATTTTGAACATAGACCTGACCTCCTAATCGCACCTCCCAAATGAAAATCTTTTGGACCCCAAAAGCTCTTTAGAATACTGAAACTGGTCTGTACAGTGAATAAGAATACTACACCCTCTTCTCTTCAGCCTCCAAACACTTACCTTGCATGGCTAGTGAATTTGAACCACAAATAGAAAGCAATTCACACTTCCCTTCCTCGATGCACTTGTCCTCCTGTCAAGAACTTTCTTTCTTGCAATCACTTATAACATTTATGGCGAGAAATTTGCAGAAGTAAACTGTACATCGCTGCCTTGATTAATGATCCCAGGTGGCTCAAACAAACGAGAGATTACAACATAAAATATATATATACAACCGAAATTTGCATATGTACAAAATGAGTACGTCTTACTGTACCAAGAAGTCCATCCACTTCTTACCAAGCCACTTCCATGGCGACTTTTGCTGTTGCAACTCTTCCTCATGTGAAACTTCCATTTTCACATCAATAATGGAATCTGCAGTTCCACTTGCGCCAATCTTTCTGTCCTCTTGTTGCATGTGCTTTGGACGACTAGTTGGATGCAAAGTCCAACAATGAGAGACAACATGTCCCCTCTTTTGGCAATATGTGAAAATCTTATGCACCTTCTTTGAAAGTTGTATTTGCCTCATCTGCTTCCTGTATTCTTTCATCCTCATTCAACATCTCGAAACATCATGGTTAAATTGACCACAATATGTACAGCAAATATTTCTTCCATTTAAGCATGTAAAATTATCATGCTTTGCAGAAACACAATCAAATTGATCATGAGAAGATTTATACCTCTTGTACTGCTTTGGATGTTCATCCATTTTTCCTTCTTGAGGAGATGAACTAGTAAAGGCTACAACTTTCATTTTCAGACTAACATCATCATTCTTGTCTTGAAAACTGTCTAAATTTGCATTATCAAAATAAGCTACATGTTTACCATCTTCTTGCTGCAACAAAGGCTTAAAGCAATGGCAATCATCTTTGAAACAAATTTGACATATTTGCATCTTAGAACTTGGAATAAAAGTTCTCTTTGAAATAGCCTCACATGCCTTGATGGCTTTGGAGTCTTCGCCATTAATTTGCACATAACCAAGACCAAGATTCTTGGGTCGTTCCTCAACAAAAACAGGTTCAACCATGCCTTGTGCATGCTTTCCTAATCCCTTGCCTTCATAGCCCATTTTAATCATTAATTTGGACCCTATACCTTTTGTATGTTTTGCGAAAGAACCAACACATCTTTCTAATGAGGAAATTAAAGACAAATTAGAATGGATTACCTCTTCCTCATGCATTTTCTTGGTCAAAGCCTCTTGGGCTTGATGGATTTGCCTCTCCATATCATGCAATTTTTGAAAAATTTCTTCCTTCTCTTCCTTCATGGCGAACAACTGTTCACGGAGTTCAGTACTTTCTCTTTTGTCCTCAAACAAAATTTGTACCATATCGTTCAATATAAAAAAGTCACGCTTCATATCATCATCGAAGAATTTTGTGAAAGAGGAAACTTCACTTGTAGAAGTTGTCATTATGATGTCAATGAACAAAATGAACTTAAAAAAATTTCTCAAAGCTTTCAAACAAATGACAAAGCTTTTTTTTAAACAAATGACTATAAAGACAAACTTTTATTCAAGCAACTAAACAACAAACAAACAATTGTCAAGAGGGTTTGTTCCAAAAGTTACCTTGACTTCCCTTGGGGTAAGGGAGATGCCTTCATGCCTTTTCTTCCTTTTTTTCCTCTCCGGGACTTAGCTAAATATTAGCTATCCCCAAATCTCATTCAAACTCAAACAACAATCAGTTTGCAAACAATAAAAAGTCAATATTTTACACTGTTTAAACACCTTTCAAGCTATACAATCAAGCAACTGCTATGTCAATCAAGCAACCAAGTGCTCTGATACCAACCTGATCTGAAAATGGTCTGGATAACTTGTATGTATTTCAAGAACCTACCACTCAGTTTTAATTAAAATGATCTAGCTTGTACTTGACAATTTTGCGGAATTATTTACTCGAAAGTGGTGTATGAAATTTCACTGTTTATGTGTCTTAACTTCATTTGTTCTTATTGTAATATAACATGTATGGCAACAACATAATACAGCAAATAATCATTCAAACACAACAGCAATTTTAATCTAGGAGTTCACCCGAAATCTCGTGGGCTACATCTCCTTTGAGCTTAGTCATCATGAGTTAGCTCTTTGGGATTATGGTGAGTTTTTTACAAAGTAAATACTTAATTCCAATGAATACAACAATGATCCAAAGGACTGAAAATACCATAAATATCCCTCTAATTGGCTGTCCGAACTTCGTAAACAGCTTTAGGCTCTTGTTGACATGATTCCTTATGTCGGTGCACTAAGCTACTCTGAGCTTCTAAATGGCACAAACTCCCTCATAATTCTATTTCTGTCACTGAAACCACTCCTGTTGTATCCAATACACATCATACATCAACTATCAACTGATAAATTTCTCAAATTGAGCATTGCATTCCCCAAATAGGATATCCTCCACTATTTTCCCAGAGCTTCCCAGAACTTCACATCAACTTTTCGAGCTCTAAAAGTTCTCAAAATGTTCTGAAACCACTTCCATTGGTTCCAAAATTACTGAAATAGTCAAGATAGAGTTTTGATTCATCAAAAATAGCCTCCGGCTACTCCGGTTTCGCCTCAATCACCTATCGGCACCCCTTGGCACTAGGGTCAAGGAAAACTTCTCTGCTGAGTTTTCGACCTCTAAAAGTCTTTAACACTTGTTGAAACCTCTGTAAATAGATTCATAATGATGTTTTCAGTCAAGAATGACCACTAGTTCACTGCAAATTGTCTCAAACAATTATTTCTAAGCCTTGCACTACTGCTGGAAAACGCTGACACTAATGGCCCCTGGAACTTTATTGAAGCTTTTCAGCCTTCAAACGTTCTCTATAGGCTCTTCAAACCATTTCATCAAATTCAAAACATCTTAATTATCCAATTTAGACTATTGGAACTTTGAAAAAGGACTCTAACTCTCCTGGTTAGGCCTCAAAATGAATTTGTCTCATGGTGCCTTGATGGCTCTTTCATATTCCCTGAAGACAAATCTATTGACGATCACCTCCATTTGACCTAAAACATGTCCCAAAGTGTTCAGGAGGTCGAAGAGACCCAAAATTGACTAAAATTTTATCCAATTTGGTTCAATATTGAGGGAGTTATGGCAAAAACAAAGTTTTTCTCAGTGTGCCCCAAAATCCTCCTCCAAAATTGGAGGAACTCCAGTTAACTCAGCTAAAATGGCGGACATGCCTGAATTGGCAGACTCTGCTCCAAATTCGATGGGAATCGTTAACTGTTATATTAAATGTTGGAGGGAGGCGCATGTGACCGGTCCGCGAAAACCGCTGAAAACAAAGTTAACAACCTATTTGATAAATCGTAGCATAAAGTTTGAAGTGGTGGCCACATTAACGGTTTGGATAACCGTTTACACTGCGGTTAGTAGAGCCCTAGTTTTGTGCGGATGGTTGTATGAAGAGCGGGCTAGCCCCTTTTTTTTCTGCCGGAATTCTTGTTAAACAATAAATAAAATGCGTGCCCATTGTATTATAAGCACCAATGTATAGTCCGGTTGGTGGGGCCTGTGGGCTACTAGCCAATCGACCTGGGTTCGAATCCTGTGAAGTCACAAAAAAATTTCCATACGAAATTTCCATCGGCCTGGGGCCACGTGGCGACCTCCGGGCATGCCACGTGGCGCCCAATGATTGGCCAAAATCCTGTAAAGTCAATACACCAACCAATCCAACGCTGCCAAATGTCGAAGTCTAATAAGCCTGAATGGAATATTCCAAAGGATATTCTTTTTTTTTTAATTTTTTCCCAAATTATAAAGTCAAACTTGGTCAACTGAAAAATGGAGTTTACTGGAGACTTCAAACCTGAATAACTTTCACATACGATGTCAGTTTTGAGAACCGTTTGCGGCGCCAGAATCGCAACGACGAGACATTTCTGGTCGTTTAGGTTTGACACTCTTCTGAGAAATTTGAATTTTGAGCTAATTTTTTAACATGGACCTGATCTCCTGATCACAACCACCCAGTTAATATAATGTTAACTAATATTTCCTCAAATCTTGGCACTATCAATGAAATAGTGCCATCCTCTTGCTCCTCATCGCATCCTCTGCTCTGATCGATTTAGCTTTTTAGCACATCTGAAGTTAGGCTTACAACTCCTCTATATTCCTTATCTTGAGTCTTTAAAGAGTTAATGAGCATCTTTGTCCACTCATCATTTTCTGCTGGACGCGTTGGAATGTAGATGCAACTACAATGTTCTTCATGTATGGAAAATGTATCAAGTATTTCACATATTGCTACAGTTGGCCAATCCTTGGGATTACCCTCTCTCAATCTCTCCTTCTTCATCTTCCTTCCAGATGGATTAGTCCCCCCCTCCTCCACATGAAACATGACGTTCTTTCACCCATGGTAGTGATTTCTCAGGCAGCTAAGACTAGGGAGTAGGCACTAGAAATCAAACAGTTTTTGAAGTGTCCTAGGCATCCACTCGACAAGCATCATTGTGATATCTTCATGCATCTTGAATGCAATGCAAATGCATTTGTGCTTGGGAAGACTACTATTACACATCTCTACAGCTATTTTTCCAAAGCTTAAAGGAAGTAATTGCAGTTGAATGAAGGGCACACCATATACATGGGAGATATACTTCATGAATTGCTTCATCGAAAGCTTGGGCTTGGCCTTTGTCAGCATTACTACGTCAGCAAATGATAGATTGAGTACATTTTTTTATTAGCTGCATCCCATATGTATATACATGTGGTGATTCCAAATCCTTGAATGTCGTGCAGTTTGGGAGTTTTTATGCTCGCCATAAGATCCCTCACACCCATCTCAGCATGAAGCCTTCCTATCCATAACAACATTGAATTCCTTCCTAGCCATTCCTTTGAATACATCGAAGGAATTCCCGACTTGAAGTCCTTTGAACATATCACTCGTCAGCACAGGTTGATGTCTGCTCTTAGCATAATGAATGTATTTTTTTAAGAATTTAACAATACTTTTGGAATGCCTTGTATTTCGCTCGCCATGCAATAGTCGATTGTATTTCACAAAAATGGATGTTTCCAACTCTGGATCATTTTCTTCCATGTGTCTTGAATTTTCATCAGCCACCACCATCCCTACAAAAACTAACATCCAAAGGGATATCATTTCAATAGTCTTCCCACGGAAGTTTTATTAGGTATAATGAATAAAAGCTCTTCATCATTTTAGCAGAGTGTATTCTCACCATGAGTCATCTTATCAAATTCATCAATGCAAACAACACCAAGGTCGACCAAAACCATTACTGCAACTTCTAACCGACATTCACTTTAATTTCTTACAACAAGTTAGCCATGGACTTCAAAGGATTCCTTTGACAACACAATTTATTTCAATTTAAACCACAAGAAGAACAATTTATTAATAATGTTAACATGTACAAATAAATTATTACCTGTTTCTTGATCGAAAGTGACAATTGTTGTCAAACCTTTTAAAAAACAAATAGAATCATCATCTATTAGTTTCATAGCACGACTTCCATAATGATTACAATTTAGGCATCTCTGCCTAACCAATTAATTCCAAAGTTGAATACGTTCCTTTCCCTTTCAAATTTAGAGAAACACTACCACTAAAAGAAAATTTTATGAAAACTACTAATAACCATAACTAGAGAACGTGACATTCGACATGACAATGAAATGGTCATGCCAAAGAAGGGTTTGTCTTGGGGAAGTGATTCTTTGATAGGGCAGTGGTTCAAATCTTGCTGCTTCCTTGACAATTGAACCATCAATAAAACATAAAACTCTTCTTCAAATGTAAGTCATCCCATTATTAAATCATATCAAAGATAAAATCATTATTAAATGCACTGAGAATATTAACCCATAATCCATTCTTCATATGTGCAGTTATAATGGTGTAGATGCACTTACTCCACTCAAAAATAAAATCCATTGGACATCTATAATTAAACCCTCAAAATTCAAGGTTTCCACCACATATAGGGCAAGCCTCAACTATCCATACATCATCAGATAATTACTGGTTTTAACACTAAAATAAAAACCTTCAATGTTAGTACTACTTTACATTGAATTATAGTATGAATTCGTATCAGAAAAACTAAAAAATTCCCACATATAGACTTAACATCTTTGGGAAGCGACTCCATCAAAGTCGGAATCATCCTACCCATTTTCCCTTAATATTTGTCTATTTTCATCTATAGGAACACACTCCTTGAGATTCTTGATACTGTAATAAACTCAACAGGTTCTAGATAAGCCCTACTATTTTGACCATTCTTGCCAAACTCGTCTTCTTCATTTTTTAATATGCTTCATGGAATGTTCTCGGAATTTTCATCAGCTTCTAAGGCTTCCCGAACTCTTCCAAGACACTACAAAATCTAAACTATAATTTCCTACAACAAATTAAAAAATTATTGTTTCCCCATATACAAAAGCCTTCATTCCCTTACAATATCCATAAACAAATAGCTTATGTGGTTCAAGGTTCACTATTCATTCATTCCCATGCCTACTGAAGGGCTTGTCTTGGGGAAGTGATTCTTTGATAGGGCCGGACTATTAGTTCGGCCGAACTTTTAAAATAATTCGGCCGAACTCATATTTTATAAAAATATCGGCCCGCAAAATTTTACAGGTTTCTTGTTCACATCTGTCTCACACGTCTGTGTCTTGTTCGTTGCTTGCTGCTGTTTCTCTATTGTGCTCTGTGTTTTTTGTTGATTTGGAGTTGCGACACGACGATGAGGGGAGTTTTGTTGATTTTTAGTTGCACCGCGACGCTAAGGTAATTTTTGTTGATTTTTGTTGATTTTGCAGTTGCAGTTGCTCTTTTTTTGTAATTTTCTTTTGTTGATTTTTTTTTTTAATTTGATTTTTTTTTTCACAGGGAATTTGGTCTGTGTCTTCCACGACGTCTTCAGGGATCACCCAACTTCGTCCTTGTTGCGACTTCGTCTGCGAATTTCTGCGAATTTCCAGGTATGTATCGATGTGTCTATGCGAATTTTTGCGAATTTATATGTATCTATGCTTATAGCTCAATGTAATCATATATCGGGTTTAATGTATTCTGTAATTACAATATAAATTCAATTTAAAGCTACTCTTTGTATTTATATATATGCACATAGTATTTAGAACTCTTAAGCTTGCCTACCTTACCTGAGTCTGCTTAAGGTCCTTACTTACCAGTCTAGCTTTATATATATATATTAACACAAGGCAAGAATAAGTAAGCCAAGAGTCTCCTCCCTCCTCTCGGCTATGAAGAACTATTAAAGATGTTGTTGAAAGTATACATCATTCATTATTGGTGACTGAGGGTTGGTGGAGGAGTTTGTTATTTTTGAACATATAGTAAAACTCCCTTGATATATTGTCAACTGTGCCTCGTTTTTAAAAAAAAAATACTCTGGTTCATATAAATGTACCAAATCAAATAGTTATAATTTTAATGTCATACAATCCTTGTAAAAACAGAATATCAGATTCTGCCTTCCCTACATAAACTTCTTATGACTGCATAAATTATATAACTAGACACCAAGTAAACTATTTACTGTGTGGAAAAACATATTGACATATTCCCCAGAGGAATCCAGGAACATAGGCATATGTCTGCATGTTTCCTCCAAGATTCACTCTGTTCCTACTAGTTACAGATATTTCATTAAAAGACTTTGTAAACATGGAATAAAAAGTTTGCAAAAATATAACATAAAGCTGATTCCAAGCACTCAAAAACTCCAAAAAATGTGGTATTGTATGACAACAGATGTCTCTTCATTTAAAAATTACCATCCCGGATGCTCCCATACCATTTGAGTCAGACAGCTCGTATTGCATAACCCAAAAAACTCCACGCAGACCCTTCTTAGATAAATTGTCTGCTTGGCAGTTTTTTTCACGAAAGATATGTTTGAAATGTAAGGAGGTGAAACTGGACCTTAAGTTGTTGATGCGATCCATCCATGACTGTAGATTTACCGGGTTCAGTGTGATGCCCTTGTTTAGGTGATCAATCAATACTTTTGAATCTCTATAAACCCACATTTTCTCAATACAGAGTTGATTAACAAACCACAACAAGCCCCACAGAGCCAGGACTTCACCCCTCATGTTTGTTCCAAATCCTCCATGTCAATAAATCTTATAATAGTAGCTAGGGGATAACATGAGCCAAGCACCACACCCACACCTGAAGTGTTGTGAAGCCCCATCAAAATATCTAGAAAAACACATGTACTTTCGATATGTCTCCCATTTTAATGGGGTCTATCACATTTAGAGAAAAACACATTAGCCATAAAAGTTTCCTATTGAAACAAAAAATAATTTGATACGAAACATAGGTTTTAACCTTATATAGTTAATTGTTTCAAATAGATTCTTAATAAAATGAAAAATATTCAATGTAAAACACGTGCACATTAACATATAATTGTGATATTTTCCCTTCTTTCCAACTTAGTCCATCCTTCTAGAAATATCCCTTTTAATGAAGCAAATATATCCATAGTGATCCACTAATATTTGTTCACCAACAACTATTCCATTTTGGACTTATATATCTCAAAACTATGCTCATTGAATTTATGCATCATATATCTTTAAACTACTCAACTATTTTATTACACCATAGGAATAATTTTGATATATCTCCCATTTTAATGGGGTCTGTCACATTTCGAGAAAAAACACGAGCCATAAAAGTTTCTCATTGAAACCAAAAGTGATTTGATACAAAACATAGGTTTTAACCTTTATAGGTAATTGTTTCAAATAGATTCTTAATAAAATGAAAAATATTCATTGTAAAACACATGCATTAACATATAATTATGATACTTTCCCTTCTTTCAAACTTAGTGGACATCCTTCTAGAAAAATCCCTTTTAATAATCCCTTTTAATGAAGCAGATATATCTATAGTGATCCATTAATATTTGTTCACAAACAATTATTCCATTTTGGACTTCTATATCTCAAAACTATGCTCATTGAATTTATGCATCTATATTTTTAAACTACTTGAAACTATTTTATTACAAAATAGGAATCATTTCGATATGTATCTCATTTTAATGGGTAAAATGAGGTCTATCACATTTCGATAAAAACACATTAGCCATAAAAGTTTCCCATTGAAACCAAAAGTAATTTGATACAAAACATAGGTTTTAACCTTATATGGTTAATTGTTTCAAATAGATTTTTAATAAAATGAAAAATATTAAATGTAAAACACATGCACATTAACATATAATTGTGATATTTTCCCTTCTTTCCAACTTAGTGGACATCCTTCTAAAAAAATCCCTTTTAATGAAGCAGATATGTCCATAGTGATCCACTTATATTTTTTCACCAACAACTATTTCATTTTGGACTTATATATCTCAAAACTATGCTCATTGAATTTATGCATCTATAACTTTAAAATAATCAACTATTTTATTTCACCATAGGAATCATTTCGATATATCTCCCATTTGAATGGGGTCTATCACATTTCGAGAAAAAACACATTAGCCATAAAAGTTTCCCATTGAAACCAAAAGTGATTTGATACAAAACATAGGTTTTAACCTTATATAGGTAATTGTTTCAAATATATTCTTAATAAAATGAAAAATATTCAATGTAAAACACATGCATTAATGATCCAGGTGGATATCGGTGGCCACCCACCTACTCCATTTGGACTAGCACCATCAATTCTTGCAGTGCTCCACATACAGCACAACTTACTATTTTTAGCAGGTTTTCGAGTCCTCCGCTCCCGAAGCCGTTTCGGGGCCTTAATGATCCAGGTGGATATTGGTGGCCACCCACCTATTCCATTTGAACCCCCACCATCAGTTCTTTCAATTTTCAAGTTGCAACAAAACTTACTATTTTTAGCAGTTTTTTGGGTCCTGAACTTCCGGAGCCGTTTTGAGGCCCTAAACGTTGATGATTTGCTTGTATTTAGTAGAGATGTAAATACTCATAAGCATAATTTAGAGAGATTTTATGAGTTGTTTTTTCAACATGGGTTAGTCCTATCAGATTCAGAAGAAAAATTCCAAATTGTTAAAATCAAAATTGACTATCTTGGATTACATATAGAAAAAGGACATGTGAATTTACAAACCCATGTGCTAACACATTTGCTGAAGTTTCCAGATGAAATTACAGAAGTCAGAATATTACAGAGATTCCTTGGTTGCTTAAATTACATCAGACAATTCTATGAGAAGCAAGCAGATGATACAAAAATTCTGCAAAAGAGATTGAAAAAGCAAGCTAAGAAATGGACAGATGAAATGACAGGTGTTGTTAGAAGAATAAAAGAGAAAATTGCTGAATTGCCAAAATTAAAATTGCCAGAAACTGATCTTCCTTTTATTTTGGAAACTGATGCTTCTGACCATACTTGGGCTGCTGTTTTATTACAGAAGCATGGAAGGAAAGAACTGGTTTGTGCTTATGCTTCAGGAACCTTTAATGATACAGAAAGAAAGTATCCATCTTCTCACAAAGAGATACTTGCAGTAAAAAGAGGAATCAAGAGGTTCTATTTGTTCTTAAAAAGTGTCAAATTTCTGGTTAGAACTGATTTGAAGCATATGAAACAAATGTTGGCAAATAAGAGATTGCTTGAGCAAGGCAGTACTAGAGTTCTCAGATGGGCACTATGGTTTGATGGTTTTGATTTTGACATTGTATACAAATCAGGAGCTGAGAACTATCTTGCAGATATGTTAACCAGGGAAGGAGAAACAGAAATCAAAGAAATAAAAATGTTTAGACCACTGAGGTCTAATGAAGCTTCAAGTTCAAGTTCACTACAGTCTAATCGAGTCAGTCAGGTCATGGTCTGTAGTCAATGTCATTATGAGTATTGTTGGAATTGTCTTGTAAAAGAAGTCTGTAAATTACCATTGTGTCTTAGGCAAATAGTATTGCAAAGATGGTTTGATTCTGAGGAAGCTCAATGGATGTATTTTAGAGAATTACCTTATAGAGATAGGTCATGGAGAGCTTATTATGCATTGTCTAGAGGTCCAGAACAAGTCTATTATGTGTTTATTCAAAAATCAGATTGGACATGGGAAGATTATTTCACTATCCACCAAAGAGCTAGAATTCATAGGTCTATCAGAGTCATATTTTATGCTATAGATATAGATAGTGTTGTAAATTGGTGGAGTCCATGGTTCAAATTGTTTCTTGTCAAGTACATGCCTAGAGTCGACTAGATGGTAGGACATGACCATAAGTTTACATTAAGTACATTGATATGGGAAATACATATAGCTGCACAAAATGATTATGTCATTGAATTTGAATTTGCACATCAAGACACTGTCGTGGTTTCAAATGAAGACGATGATTCTTTCAACCTTTTTGTAAGTTTTGAGGGAAGAATCACTGTAGATGAAGTTTTCAGACCATACCATGTTTTCTCATTTCCTTTCGCCTGCTGTTTCCGAGAACATGATCCTCCATGGCTTAATATTCCTCATGAAGTAATTGCTCCCAGAACAGAAGAATTATTGGAATATTACGGAGAGCATAATAATGATCATGAGCATGACTATGATGATCATGCTAACAGTGATTGATTGTAAGGATCACTCAACGGAAATCCTTGCAAATCTTGCTTTATGTACACATCAGGTTTTCGTGGGATTTTGCCTCAGAAAATCTCCACTGTGTAAAGAGAGCCGATGTCCTAGATTCCAGCCTTGGTTTAGCTTTTAGAAAAGTCAGATTTGGTCAGATTCGGTCCCCACATGGCCTAGCCTTTAAGGGACGAGATAACAAGAGGTAGTCCCCTCTTGCCCGAATCTTAAGTAAAGTTTCACTGTATGTGTCCTTTTTATACACTCGTGACAGGAATCTTGCATGACAACCTATCCGAGTACAGATATTATAGATTCGGTATCCGGTAAAAGTGGTAACCGGATCACTGGCTAAGGAATTATAAATACTCACTCCCCCATGTCATTTGGCATTCGGAGTTTGAGAGTTTGAGAGTGTCTTGTGTCTGAGTCTGAGCCATTATCTCCCTGCTCTGCATCTGCGAGAAGTTTCTCGATCTGCTTGCATCACAGAGATCTGACTCTAGTCTGTATATCTTGAGTCGTAAGTCTTTGAGTTTTGAGTTCCCTACTCTGCATCTGCGAGAAGTTTCTCGATCTGCTTGCATCACGGAATGATAACTCAGTTGTAATCTGTAAATTCAAGTATAAATCAAAGTGATGGTTTCTTTTTGAGTTTGAGCAGTGGTTTCTAAAATTGGTATCGGAGCCATCTGGTTCTTTGTCCAAGAAGTTATCAATTCTCTATCTGGTTTTTCCATTGAATGGTATCTGTCTGAGTATCTGTCCACGAGTCTAAGTTGGAGGTAAGGCGTTGGTTGAGAGCTGTGAAGGCAAAGGACTGCCGTGTTTGCTTTCCTGGTGCGCAAAGATTTTGTTTCTCCTCTGTTCAGGTTCTTACTTGTACTCTATTTCAATGGATGGTTCTATAAATGAGTTTACTCTTCAGACACCCGAGGATAGGAAGATAGCACATAAAAACAGATGGTCGTTTCTGAATAAATATTTGAACAGAACAAATAAAGATGATGTTTTGTATGATGAGAAAGTTTTAGTTCAAGAATTTGAACCTCAGCCTGATTGGACATTGCCCGAGATTGAAGTAGATAAGCTCTATAAGATTCCTGTGTTTCAGTTTCGTGCTGCTCAACTGTTTCGTTTCACATCTGTCAATATTCCTATTTCTACTGGACAATCTGTTTATCAAATTCCTTTGATTAAAAAATATGATGTTGATTGGGGATTAGAACATGGATACAAGTATGTTCATATTGGTATGATCCAGTTTGGTATAAACCCTTTAGTCAGACCTGGATTGAATACATCCTGTATTACTTGTGTTCTTGATACAAGAATGAATGAGTTTAATGATGCCTTATTAGGTGGATTCCAGAGTCCCCTCAATAATGGTCCTGTTTGGTCTTCTGTCATCCCACGATATCAAGTCTCATTGACTGATCCCTACATAAATGAGTTTCTGAATGCATATATACAGTTTCATGGTTTTGATGTAGCTCCACAATCTCAAATAGCTCAACTCCATGCATCCATCTGCTTACGTTTTGTTTCCACATCTATGCCTGCTCTTAATCCAAATCTCAAAAAGAGAGCTCATAAAGAAGGAGTTATTTTTGGCCCTGGTAATGCTACTCCTCTTCAAGTTGGATTTGCTGAATGTACTCTGCCTGAAGAATGGAATAGTACATATATTCCTCTTTCTCAGAAATATCCACAGTTACAGTCTTCTAAAGAACCCCAACAGTTATCCATTGTCAGACATGCTGATGGATCTTCTGGTCTTCGATTCACTACTCCATCTCTTTCTCGTTCTCAATCTTCCCGGTCTACCTCTTCTTCTTCAGGGGGAAGATATAGTATCCATCCTACTTTTTCTACTACAATAAATCAGATTCCTCGCAGTATGTCTGCAAGACATTCTGTACCTTATCCGCGACTTGTTCCAAAACATAGTCATCCATCATCAGCACCACATGACTGTCAGTTCTGTAGTCCAAGCACTTCGTATCAAACTGAAGCATCCAAACCTTCTGACCAAGAGACACAGATTTATATCCCAGAGATCAAGTCTTTCAGTCTACCAAGAGCTCAAGGAGATATTCCTGCCAAAATTAATGAAAGATATTTAGAGCCTGGAAATTCTAGAAGAATTTTCAACAATGGTACAAAGAAGGCAGAATTTCAATGGTTATCTATGAAGGATGTTACAGATCCTGATCAATCTGAATCTTCAAAACAGCAAAACTATTCAAATTATCAGATTGCATGTATGCTACAGAATATGGATGACATTGCTAAAGATGTGCTAGAAGTTAAAGAACACATTAAGAGATTACATACCGGCTATAATGAGATTTTGGGTGTTCAAAATGAATATACCCAACAGCTAAATGATATTAATTCCAACATGGGAATCATATCTAAATCTCTTGATAATCTCCGCTTAGCACTTCCTGCACCGACTTCTCCTCCTCATTACCGAGAAGTAGCTTTGTCTAGCTCTAAATTTTCCTTATCTGCCTCTAACCCAGCATCTCCTCCTAGAAGCATTCTTTTTAAGGGGGTAGAGGATATTGGTAAATTACAGCTAGAACGAATCCAAAAAGGTATTGATTTAGCCAAAGATAAAACAGCACTAATGAGGAATAGGCTAAACACATTTCCATCTCCTGCAAGTCTGAGACTCCCAAAACAATATGTGAGTCTTAAAAGTCTAATTGAAAATGGCCAACCATCTGCTCCTACAGAGATATTGGCCATGTCGGGTGTGACTGCTTCTCAGAGAACCCCTAGCCAGCCTACCCAAGGTGAAACAAATTCTAAGAGAAATAGAGATGACACTTTTTCTTTTATGAATAAAGGATCAAGGAAACAAGATGAGGAAACTGCACATGAAGCCTCAGCAAGTAGCCCTTTTGGAAGGTATTCTGAAAAGTTGCAAAATACTCAGTTGAAAATGGAAAATCCTTCCAATAGAGGATTTGGAAATACTCTACTTGTTAATCTTGATTGTCTTGGTTATGAAGAAGTAATTGATGTTTTGCATAATCTTCATGCTTGGGCCCTCCAAAGAAAAGCTGAAACTAAGGGAAGTTGGACTGATATTGTTACTCAAATTGTTTGGTCCTTCACTGGTGTTGTAAAGATGTGGTGGGATAAATTGTCTGATACAGAAATGAACCAAATTGTTGAAAATCCAGATGATCCCTTAAAAGCTCTGTTTGATGCTTTAAGACATGAGTTTGTAGGGATAGTACCAGAAGATTCAGCTCATCATGCAAAACTGTTCCTATCACAAAGGCTATGCAATATTGATTATTTGCCTGAATATTATTGTGTTATGAAAAAGATTTTATATCAGGCTAATGACTCTCATAATGTTGCATACTTGAGATATTATATAGCCTCTCTTCCAGGAAAGATTCCAGATTTGATTAATCAATATATAAAAGAGCAGAAAGTAAATCTAGAAAACTCATCTTTTGCTGCTGTCCACCAAATGGTAGTATCTGTACTACAATCAGAATGTGCATCTGCAAAAGCTAAGAAATTTTTTAAGAAACAGATGCATTTTAGTACAAAAATGTGTAATAACTTCCCAGAAACTTTTGATTTTGGTTGTCATTCAAAATCTAAGAAAAAGGTCATCAAAAAGAAAAGTGATTGTACATGCACAACGGACAAATATTTTCCAAGAAAGAAAAAGTATTATCCTTCCAAGAGATCTTTTAAAGGAAGAAGGATAGTATTTAAGAAAAGGGCCAGACCTTCTAAGAAAGTGACTTGTTTTATTTGTGGGAAAGAAGGTTATTATGCTAATGCCTGTAGAGAAAGAAAAGATAAGAAACAGATGAAAGTTATGAATATTTTCTCTACTATGCATGATCCAAAAGAATGGGATCTTATATCTCATTCTGAAGGTGAGTATTTTGAAGTATCTAGTTCTTCTTCTGAAAATAGTGACAGTGATATTCCTGATATAAGAAAACTAGATTTGAGTGATTCATCTGACTCAGATGAAACATTTATTGGAGAAATAAAAATGTTTTCTTCATCTAATAGTTTGAATGAGAAGATTGCATCATTCAAGGCAGAGATGGATCAGCTTGCTCCAGTACAGTTTACTGCTACAAGAAGATTAACAGAAAAGCTTGAAAACCTAGAAAAACAGTTGCTTGCTGAAAGAAGAAAAGAAAGATTCTCAGATGATGAATTCATAGAAAAAGAATTTGATTCCCTGTTCAAACCTTTACAGATTACAGACAATATATCAGACTTAGGAATGAACAAAATCAATTCTTTGAAAAATCAGATAAGACATTTAGAATCTAGCATTCATCAAACTAGATCTGAAATGCTTCAGTTGTCATCAAAATTGCAGAAACTTATTGCTGAATATGATGATTGCAATTCTAAATTGTCAAGTCTATTGATCCAAGATACCCCTGTTGCCAGTAGTGATTCTAACCTTGAAGATATCAAAATTATGGGAATTGGAGATAGAATAATAATTCCTGTCCAGATAAAGGTGCCAAAAATAAAAGAATATACTCTAGATGCACAAATTGACTCTGGTGCAATGAGTAGTGTCTGTAAATATGGAGCTATCCCTAGTTATTATTGGCAGCCTATCAAAGTTACTTTCAGAGCTATTACAAAGGATGTAATGGAAATAAATCATATAGTTCCTGATTTTCCCATTTATTTGAATAATGTTGAAGTTAGAATCACTTTGTACAGTTTTAATTCTGGTTCAGATATTTTGTTGGGGCAAGATTTCTTGAATAAAATTTTTCCTGTTACTTTTGGAAAAGGAACAGTCACTTTTACGGCAAAAAAAAAAACTGTCAGTTTAAAATCTTCCAGTGATTATCAGGTCAGAGTGCAGCCAACAGAGCAAGATTTAGTTTGCTCTAGTCTCCAGGATCTTACAAAGATCAATAAAATTGTTAAAAATGCTGAAGTCCATGGGCCTAAAACATTAGAAAAAATATATGACAAACTTAAGAAGGATTGTACAGCCAATAGGCCAGATGCTTTCTGGACTAGAGAAAAGTACTTTGTTGCACTTCCTTACAAAGAAAATTATGTTCCTAAGCCGCAGAAAGCTAGTGCAAATCATATGAGTCCTTCTGAGCAGGATTTGTGCAAACAAGAAATTGCATAACTTTTAGAGCAAAAGTTGATTGAACCTTGCAAAATCCCTTGGGCTTGTCCTGCATTTTATGTTAATAAGCATAGTGAGAAAAAGAGAGGAAAGAAAAGGCTCGTCATTAATTACAAGGTACTAAATGATGCTCTACTTCCTATCAGATATCCTTTGCCCAATAAAGAACTCTTGCTTGCTAAGATCGCCAAGGCTAATGTGTTTAGCAAGTTTGATTTGAAAAGTGGATTTTGGCAAATTGGTATTATTCCTGAAGACAGGTATAAGACTACTTTCACTGTTCCCCATGGTCAGTTTCAATGGACAGTTATGACTTTTGGTTTGAAAAATGCACCCTCTGAATTTCAAAAACGCATGGAAGACATTTTTGCGTTTTATAACGAGCTATTGAGCGCGTAAAACGGAGATCGGGTGCCAAAGTTACGCCCCCGGGAAGTTGAACCACCAATTTACCCAAACGGGCGCCCACAGTTTTGGCGCCTCATCTCCTACGGTTAGGTTTTTGGACGTTTCAGATTCTACATTGTTTCTCAACAACAAATAGGCCCTCGAGCCTCATTGTAACACAGTTCAGAGGTCTGTAGCCATCACATCTCTTCTCAGATATCCGCTACCAGCACCCTAGCTATTTTATTTCCATTATGCCTGTAAGCATATTCTGTTATTTGATATTAATGAAATGAAGCATTATTTGTATCCGATCTCTATGTTCATAAGTTATTTCTATATTCTCGTTATGCCCTCGAAAGATAAATCGATCAATTAACATATAATTGTGATATTTTCCCTTCTTTCCAACTTAGTTCATCTTTCTAGAAAAATCTCTTTTAATCAAGAAGATATATCCATAGTGATCCACTGATATTTTTTCACCAACGACTATTCCATTTTGGAATTGTATATCTCAAAACTATGTTCATTGAATCTATGCATCTATATCTTTAAACTACTCAACTATTTTATTACACTATAGGAATCATTTCGATATATCTCTCATTTTAATGGGGTCTATCACATTTCGAGAAAAACACATTAGCCATAAAAGATTCCCATTGAAACCAAAATTAATTTGATACAAAACATAGGTTTTAACCTTATATATTTAATTGTTTCAAATAGATTCTTAATAAAATAAAAAATATTCAATGTAAAACACATGCACATTAACATATAATTGTGATATTTTCCCTTCTTTCCAACTCAGTGACATCTTCTAGAAAAATCCCCTTTAATGAAGCTAAACATATATCCATAAAGTGATCTCCACCGACATTTGTTCACAAACAACTTCTTCCATTTTGGACTTTTATATCTCAAAAATTATTCTCATTGAATTATGCATTTATATTTTTAAACTATTTGAAACTATTTTATTACACCACAGGAATCATTTTGATATATCTCCCATTTTAATGGGGTTTACTGCATTTCGAGAAAAACACATTAGCCATAAAGTTTCTATTGAAACCAAAGGCAATTTGATACAAAACATAAGTTTTAACCAAGTATATAGTTAATTGTTTCAAATAGATTCTTAATAAAATGAAAAATATTCAATGTAAAACACAGGCATTGACATATAATTGTTATATTTTCCCTTCTTTCCAAGTTAGTGGACATCCTTCTAGAAAATCCCTTTTAATGAAGCATATATATCCATAGTGATCCATTGATATTTGGTCACAAACAACTATTCCATTTTGGACTTTTATATCTCAAAACTATGCTCATTGAATTTTTGCATCTATATTTTTAAACTACTTGAAACTATTTTATTACACCATAGGAATCATTTCGATATATCTCCCATTTTAATGGGGTCTATCACATTTCGAAAAAAACACATTAGCCATAAAAGTTTCCCATTGAAACCAAAAGTGATTTGATAAAAACATAGGTTTTGAACCAAGCATATAGTTAATTGTTTCAAATAGATTCTTAATAAAATGAAAAATATTCAATGTAAAACACATGCACCTTAACATATTATTGTGATATTTTACCTTCTTTCCAACTTAGTGGACATCCTTCTAGAAAAATCCATTTTAATGAAGCAGATATATCCATAGTGATCCACTGATATTTGTTCACCAACAACTATTCCATTTTGGGCTTATATATCTCAAAACTATGCTCATTTTTTCCCAAAAACATTTTTTTGGGGCACTACCCCTGAACATCTGTGTGTGGTGAATTTTTCATATATATGACACCCTAAAGTGGGGATCCTTTCCGCCCATTTTATTCCCATAATTATGCTTAGAAAAATATATAGTGCATCGGGGTATTCACATAAATAATATAACACATACCAAACATCCAATAATTCTCCTTAATGTGACCATAAACGTTGCAATGGTTATAATTATTTCTACTATCCTTGCATGGATGTGTAGTGGCTATTTTATCCTTATCCTTCTATTTCCAGTTCTTATTCCCCTCCTTCAAAGCTTCTTGGTGCTATTTTTGTCTTCAAACCACCGAAGTACCATTTATTTTGGCTTATGGTTTCTAGATAATGTGCGTATACACATGGCTCATACATTATCCTTAGCTTGGAAAGAATCACTTGTTATTGTAGATGGTTATATAGACCCCACATATACTTAAGGAGTACATTTGGGCTCTTGGGAAAGATTCCATGTAAAGTAGTGTGAGTGATTCCACGGGTCCTCTACACACTTCATATGGTTTAATTGGGACAAGTAGTGTTAACTTCTACAAGTTCTATAGGCAGAGTCTATAAAGGGCCAGGTAGCCTCTGGATCTCATCTTTTCTCAAAGGTGATATATCCAGTAAATGCCTCTACAATCAATCTCTGTAAAAAATCTAAATAGAAGTTCTTCATTTTCATATCCATAAACCACTACCACTCTAAGGCAAACCTTGTACATGTGTCATTTCTCCCTTCTCCCATAAAATTTTAGGAAAACTTTAAGGCATGTGTCATTTCTATTTCATTTCTCCCACAAACTCATAAAGGTGTGACTTTTGACATAACTAGTTGTTTTAGGAAAACTTTAAGGCATGTGTCATTTCTATTTCATTTCTCCCACAAACTCATAAAAATGTGACTTTTGACTTAACTAGTTGTTTTAGTAAGTGCATAAAATTCATTTCTCCCACAAACTAAAGGCTTCCTCCCATTAATTTTAGATGTGAATTCTACCATAAAAATTTTAAGTCAAACTTTAAGATAAACCATGCACATGTGTCATTTCTCCCACGTAATTGCAATAAATGTCAATTTAATATATATTTTTATTTTTATTTTTATTTTTTATTTATTTTTTATTATTATTATTTTTTTCACGGATTAAAAAACCACTAAATATGGTTGAAAAATGGAAATTATGCATAGATGTTTCTTGCTATCCTAATCCAGGGAAAGTAGTGATTACATATGTGCTTTCCAATTGTTATCACCATAAAAGTTTTTTTTTCTAAACTTTGACAGTTTACCTTGTTACTAGTCATGGTCTTAGATAGGTGTTGAGTCATGTCATGTTTTGAGGGGTAAGTGATAGGGTTAGAGTCTCAAAAGTGTCATTTTAATTTCCAAATAAAGTTTGACAACCTCATTCCATGGTTTAAAGGTCCCATATTCTGTTTAGAAGTCATATTTTAACCCTTTGAAAAATTTTCTGAAATTAGCCATGAAACCACACTTTCGTAGCACAGTCAATGGAAAAAATTTGTTTTGCGCTACGAAAGCGCTGCTAATTTCGTAGCGCATTTCACCGAAAATAAACTAAGCACGCTATGAAAGCACGGATTCGTAGCGGGTCTGTCAAATCAGTAAATCATTCAAATTCTGTTAGTTTTTCATCATTAGGTGACAGTTAGAGGTCATTTCCAAGACAAACAGCCATTCAAAATGATCATTGCATTCGTAGAGGTTTCATTTATGAAATCTAAGTTCAAATTTGAAAGGGCTCGCTGGTTTTTTATTTCAGTTTGCATGCAAAACACTCCAACAGATCGTTTTCAAGAGTAAATATTGTGGTAATCTCACCCCAAAGCTTTTATTATCCATTATCAAGCGAGGTTGATTACTCTAATCAAGCGAGGCTGACCGTTTTGAATTAACGAGAGGCTGATAATTAGAGTTCACAGGAAATTTTTAGAAATTCAAAGACAAAAATGACTGAGGAGAAGAAAAATCATAGGTCAGGACATTGTTTAAGGACAGAGCCTGAAAGCATAGGAACCCTAGCTAAAGACAAATCAGTATTGGAGGCTTTCAAGAAGGCAGGGTGTTTAAAATTTTGTGAGAAGTTATAGGGAGGACACAGTCAGGTGACAAAGGAGTTTGATTTACATTTTACTGGCTCAAACACAAAAATTGGAATCTTAAACTTGTCAGTTACTCCTGATATTATTGCCTTAGTAACAAAGATTCCTAGGGGGAAAGAGAGATGGTTCAAAGGTTTCAGATTTGACATGGAGGCATGCAAAGTGTTTCTAAAGCTAGAGTTTGTAGAAATGGATTTAGACAACGCAATTCCCAGGAGCTGCATCAAAGATTCATATGCCAATTTGCTATAAAACATCGAGAGGTATTTTACCTTTGAGGGGAGGTATCATAAAGTATATGCATATCATTTTAAACTTCTGTTGCACTTTACTAGCATGATATCTTTAGATTTTCTATTTTTTCTGTATAGAAGTATAGCTAAGATGGCAGACAAGGTTCAAATGAAATCTGAAGGATGTGAAACCTCTTTATTCCACCATGGTTTAATTAAGTTGCTGGTCTTACATGAACTCCGAAAGATCAACAGAGAATGGTCATAATTTTTGTTTTTATGTGGTTTTGGAGTGGAAGCACAAACTACAGGCAGTAACCTTAAAGGAAAAGAAACTCCACCTACAGAATCCAGCAAGCCTGCAGTGACAAGGTCAAAAAGGTTTGTTAAGCTAAAACCCAGGAAACAGGTGAAAGAGCCAGTAGGAAAAGCATCAGTGGTTATTATTGAAACTCCTCAACCTGCAAAACAAAGGATAGTTGAAGTTAAAGAGATTTCACAGGAACAGTCAACTAATAAACATGTTCAACCGAGATTGACTAGGAGTCAAATTGCAAAAGAAAAGCGTAAAGCAGTGATTTCAGGAGCAAGTGATACTCCAGGCATAAAGGGAAACTTGGATGATATCTTACAAGCCATTGATATAGAATAGTCCCCTTTGGTTCGAGTTGATTTCATAAAATTTGATGAAGGAAAGCAGAAAAAGATGAAGTCATTCAAGAAACGAGTATTCAATGATGAAGTTGCAGCATTTGTATTCAAGGCAAGGAAGCATGTAACCAAACAGTCCAAAATGCAAGAGCATGTTGAGCTGGAGAAAATAGAGGAAGCTTCCACTGTTCATGAAGAAATTATAAACCTTTCATCACCTGTACTAGAAAAGGTAAAAAACAGAGTATTCCCCACTCAAATAGAAAAAATCAGTTATGCAAAGATGGAGGAAAGGTTGAAATCATCCAATCTTGAAATTTCCAGGCTAAGGAAGAGATCAAGAAAGCATGATGTTGAAAACATAAATTTCAAGAGGATGAAAGCCCTCTGGGAAGTTGAAAGGGTTGCTAAACCTGAAATCATTAGCAGTGAAACACAATATTTCACTTGGATTGTACCAGCAATAAAGGAAGCCAGATTTGTGAGAGTAATGAATACTCAGTTGAGAGTCACCAACAGAAATCTAAGGAGACAGGTTGAAGACCTAGAAATTCAGTTGACAAGATCTCAAGAGAAACTACAGCAACAGTGAAACAGGGCAGTAAATGATAAATCTTAAATCGGTTTGTCATTAAGAAGAAGACCATTTTGAGGAAAAACACCTTTAAATTTAAGTTGTTTTGCTTTTTTATGTTGATATAAATCCTGGAGAAGCTTTGAATATCCTCAAACTTTAAATTTTTGAAGATTGTGTTAAAAAAGAGAGCCTGCACAGTACCAAGTGTGCTCCCACCACACCATGTAAAACACAACTTGGTGAACTTCACATTTGCAACAAGTGGTGAACTTCACATTTTTATAAAATTAAAATGCAGGGACTTCAACAAATTTTTGTTTAAATGGAGTTTCACTTCTTTTTTAATGACAATGTGTTTTTTTTTCTATTTTATACCAAGTGTGCTCCCACCATGTAAAGCGCAATTTGGTGAACTTAACATTTTTATAAATTTATTTTCTTAAATTGAGTTTCACACATCAATTAGTGCTTTGAAATTTGTGTTTTACATAATTTGTGTACACTAAATTACATTAATTTTATAAAATTTATTTTGAATTTATTTTAAATTAGTCGTTTAAAAAAATAATTGTAAATGTCCACCGTAAATATATATATCATGGAGGATGAACGACTAAGATCAACAAAATCCCTTATCTCTACGAGAGAGGGGGATCAAGGATCGAGGGATGTTCATGGTATTCAAATATAATCTTAAATATCCATACATATGCATACATGTGTGTACATATGGAATTGATTTTTTATCAACTTTGTGAGTTAAATTAGTTGTTAATAAGTTTCATTTTTTATTTTTTAGGAGCTAAGAGGAGAAGGGTCTCTACTTCATCAATGGAGCATGCCCATGGTTCACCCAGTCATGGTATGATTCACGCAATTTAATCAATAAATATGTACATGTATTTATATGTATGAATATATTTTTCAATTGATTATAAATTCATATTTGTTTATGAAACTTCTCTTTCGTCTCGAGAGGTTGGTGGTGGTTCAAATCCCCTTAGAGGGCCATCAATAAGTGCTAGAAGACTGTGTGAAGGTGGTGATATTTATTCCCTTAGAGGCCAATCAACGAATGGTCATGTTGGTTCTCAGTAGGGTCGTTCTAGTTCTCAACAGTCTCAGGGTGGGCAAGATGCTAACCAACCACGTCGAGGTGGCCATCAATTTGAATATTTTTTTCATTCAATTTGTACAAATTTGTTTACATGTGCTTTTTCTAATATACAAAATTTTATATATTGATGCAGAGGCTGAAAATGCTCCAAATTTTGGTAAAAAAATGCATAGGGTAGAACACTTCATTCAAGAAGAAGGTTGTCCACCCACCACGACATATCCGGCCAACATTTCTGATATACCTTGGGAAAGAAACATGCAACAATGCACCTTAGAAAGGTGTCAACATCTTCATGAAAAATTGCAGAGAGATCTCGTGGCTTTGACTCTACCTGTTGAGAGTCGACAAAGGTTGGAAATAGTTACACTCTTTAGGCCAACTAGTAAATGTGTACCGAAATCTTGGGCCAATCACTGATACTTTTGTGGAAGTCATGAAAAAAAGAAAGGAAATAGTGATGGGTTTCAATAAATGGGAGGTTGTTAAAAAAAGAGCTACAACAACAATGGCAAAGTCTATGTTTAATTTCAAAGAAGGGTCGAAAAGAAAGATGCTAAAGGTGCAAAATTTCAAGAACCCTAATATAGCTCACTATTTGTATGATAGACACCTTGCAGCCTATAGAAGACTCCCATGGAACGACGAGGTTCCACTTTATTTTGAAAAATTATTTTATGCAGAATTCCTTTTGCAAATGAAACCCAATTACAATGACATTCCCTCTGAAATTTTTGGTCCTAGGAAAGGTCGACTGTGTGACCGTAGGGGCGCTAGGCGTGATGCTGAGTTGCCTCGTCCTAAGCCACCATTGGTTAGTCGACCTGTTCGTGCTGAAACTTTGCGGTTAGAGATGGAAGCCACTTCTCAAATTAGTGGAGAAGCAAGGGATGCCATCATCGAAAATTTTCACAGTCGATTGGGTGGAGTTGATGTTTGTATGAATCGACAAAGAGCACGTGAGAATGCACACACTAATTTTCTGTATTATACAAATCAAGAGATTAACACAATGAGTGTTGAATATCTCAAAACATATGTAAAGAATTGTCACAATGGTTGGCATGATCTAATTTTTCATGAGGAAGAGGGCATGTGAATGGTATGTGTTAATGGTTAGGGTTCAATTCTTTTAACACATGTACAATTTGTAATAAATACGTATATGTACATACATTTATTTGTAAACATTAATCTAACAAAAATGTATCATTATATGTTAACACCATTTGCAGTTGTCACGCTTGATGAATGACGAAAATGTTAATATCACTTTCGGAACCTCTAGTTCAAACAAGCAAGATGGGTCTCACCATCAAAATATGTTGGAAAATGTTAGTGTTTTTTAAGTGATATTTTTAAAATAAATAATTGTGCACACATGTACATGTACATATATATAATAAAAAAATTTAACAGATTCTGATTCCGTCCGATATTTTTGGGATGGCGGTACCTTCTTCTTCCTTGGGAGATGTACCTTCTACTTCCTTAGGAGATGTGCTAGATCCACAACAACAAGTATGGACAATTTTTCACTTTTAAAATTTATGTTTTTAAGTTATATATTCCACCTCAAAAAGTTCCATTAAAAAATGAGATATATCTATATCTAGAATTATTTTAAATTTTTTGAACTTTAGGTTTTTGGAGATTTTCTTTCTGAACGACTCTTAGGAGATGTGCCAAATCCGACAGCATAGGTATTCAATATTTGACTTATATATATATGTGTGTGTGTTTTTAAATTATAAGTTATAAATTGAAGTTTAAAAGTTTTATTATAAATTGAGATCTAGAGATTTTGAGTTATTTTAAATTTTTTGAATTTTAGGTTTTTGGAGATTTTCTTTTGGAGCCTCTCTTAGGAGATGTGCCAAATCCACCTAAAGAAGTATTCAATTTTTCACTTAAATATATATGTTTTTAAGTTATAGTTTATAGATTGAAGTTTAAAAGTTTTATTATAAATTGAGGTCTTGATCTTGAGTTATTTTATACTTTTAAATTTTTTGAATTTTAGGTTTCTATAGAGGATTTATTTTCTCCACGGACTCTAGCAATGGAGATAAGAACATCCACGCCATTTCAACCATTTGAATAAGTTTTCTAACATTTTTTTAATATCATTCAAAATAAGTTTGTATATATGCATTTTCATTTGAAATTTTTTAACATATATATATATATATAACTGTACATGTATATTGTACAGTTTATTGTTGGAGATGTTCCCATGGGGGAAGGTTTAGCAGACAAGCAACGAATGGAGGGGGAACCTCATGAGGTATTGCATGATTTTTTTTATATTTTGTTTTTTACATGAATTTCTATATATTCTCACTCAATTTTAAAACATCAAATTTTAATGTTTGTACACATTGTGTATAGGTTCCCCATGCTTCGCAGGACAGCTCGCGGATTGAGACTTTCCTAGGAAAGACACTACATCCATCTGTATTTGATGGATGATGCACATGCACTATTTGATGGATGATGCACATGCACACGTGAAACATTATATTTTCAATAGATTTCTAGTCTTAAATTTACTTTTTTATCTAGATGCAGTCATATATAACTTGATACTTGATACTTGCAAGATCTACAAATTTTGGACATATTTTATGTGAACTACATTTGGTACATGTGAATGTGATATATAATGTTTTTAAAACTTAAGTTTTGGATGGTTGAACTACATTTGGCATGTGAAGTAATGTTACAGTGTTATATATAATTTTGTTTTGTTTTTAAAACTCAAGTTTTTAATGGTTGAATTACATTTGGCATGTGATGTGAAGTAATGTTGTGTTAAAAATAATTTGTTTTGTTTTTAAAGTGTTATGGTTGAACTACATTTGGCATGTGAAGTAATGTTACTTGATACTTGTGATCTATAATGTTTTGTTTTTAAAACTCAAGTTTTGATACTTGTGATCTATAATGTTTTGTTTTTATAACTCAAGTTTTGGATAGTTGAACTACATTTGGCATGTGAAGTAATGTTGTGTTATAATTTGTTTTGTTTTTAAAACTTAAGTTTTGGATGGTCAAGAACTACATTTGGCATGTGATATAATGTTAAATGTTTTTATTGGATAGTTGAACTACAATTGGCATGGCATGTGAAGTAATGTTGTGATATAATCTAAAAGTTTTTAAAACTCAAGTTTTGGATGGTTGAACTACATTTGGCATGTGATTATGATATTATGTTTTGTTTTTAAAATTCAAGTTGTCGTTTTCCAAACGAAAAAAAAATCACATGAATATATGTACATGTAGAAATGATTTTACACATGTTTGAATATATATGTTAAAACGATTGAAGTACAATACACATTGATGTATCAATATATATATCTAAAAACATCATAAGATTCTAGGTCTTCTTAGATCTGTTGAAAACAATCATAAAATTTTAAAAATGCAATTTACAATGTATATATATCCAGTACATTCAACATTTTTCATAAATGCATGTATAGAAAAGCTATTTTCAGTTAATTCCATTCTAGAACATATATATCCAATACATGCAACATTTTTAATCAATGCACATAGAAAATCTATTTGAATAGTTAAGTGCTTTCTAGAACATATTTATCCAGTACTTCAACATTTTTCATCAATGCCAATAGAATTTAGCTACTTTTCATTAATGCCTATATAATTTAGATACTTTTAGTTAATTGCATTTTAGAACATATATATTCAGTATGTGAAACATTTTTCATCAATGCACATGGGAAAACTACTTGAACAATTAATTGCATTCTAGAATTCATATATATATCCAATACGTGAAACATTTTTCATCAATGCACATAGAAAAGATACTTTCAGTTAATTTCCTACAACATATCTGACCATTGAACATACAAATTTTGTACTATTTTCTATCAGGAATAGAGATGTGGGTCAAATCCCACCAAAAGTCAGAGAAGTGCTCTGAGTCTCTTGTCTGAACGGAATCTTTATACAAAACTATACTGTGGATGATTTATTTACATTGTGGATACTTTTTACCAGAAAAGCCCACGAGAAAAAATGGTCACATTAAGTCTGTGTAAATATCCAGTACATGCAACATTTTTCATCAATGCACATAGAAAAACTAATTTCAGTTAATTTCATTCTAGAACATATATATTCAGTACGTGAAACATTTTTCATCAATGGACATAGTAAAACTACTTGAACAGTTAATTGCATTCTAGAACATACATACATACATATATATATATCCAATACATGCAACATTTTTCATCAATGCATGTATATAAAAGCTACTTTCAGTTGATACTAGTGTGCATGTATCAAAACAATTTGTACATGTGCAAACACTTGCACAAAAAACATAACAAGGCAGCTCAACTTTTAGTTGATTTCTGGAAGTTTTAAAACATGAATCCAAAGAGAAGAAATTGTTGGGCAGTTCAATCAAAAAAATTCCAATGGAATGCCATCTTCAATGATCCGTTCATGATCGGATTTTGACATTTTCCATTTCTTAATTTTCGTTTTTTTCTTTGATTGAACCTCTATCAACTTTATGTGTGCTACACACACCAAGTGACTATATTGACAACTTATGACATCAGGTTCATAGTCTTCAAAGTAAAAAAAATCCCAACTTTGATTAGTTTGTCTAAAAAATAACCTTTCAGTATAATAGATCCACTTTCATATGGAAACCCATGATCATTATAGTTTTCTAATAATTTCGTTTTTCATTCAGTGCAACGCATACAATAATAATTCACATTTTCATCATTGTCAGTTGGTGCAATTACAACAAAAACATCTCCTGCACAATAAAACAAACTTAACAAACTTATGTATTTAAATTTATTTCTAGATCTCTATCATTTGAAAGCAATTCAAATGTTACCTTCTCTAACAAGATCAGAAACTTGATCACCATCAGATGATATTGTAGTCTCCTCTGATTGCATTTCTTCAAACATTGCAATGGACATTTTTCCCTTTGTATTTAGCTCTGTATGTTTCCAATCTTTTACATACATTTTGTTTTCACAAACGTCATTGGATTCTATGTTGTCTATGCAAACATGAAAAAAAAAAGAATATTTTCTTTTATCCAATGCAAACACATTTATGGACAACTTTATTTTAATTGAATGCAATTTTCGAGTCCCTTTTATTGTTTCAATGTCATTTCCAATTTATCTATCTACATCTTCGATCCCAATATGCCAAAAAAACCTTTATATGGAAAATTCAAAGAAGAATGTAAATATGATATCAAAATACCATCAAAGATAATCATTGTGATAAATGAACACTGTTTAAAATTAGATATCCAATAAAAATTAAATTGAATGTACCTTCACACTTCCCTTGATCGGTTAGTCTCATGGCTTAGAGCAATGATGCACCATTGAACAACTTCTTTGGCGTCCACAAGTCGGCTTGCAGAGGGGTTCATTTGATATCTTCGAAGTGCTCATTTTATGCATGCCCCTGCATCGTCATGTTCTCATTTTCCATGGCCAGTCTCAAAGAAATTTCAACAATGTTTAATGCAGGTTTTCTTATGAAGAAAACACAACCAAAAGAATGATCGTGCAGATTTGAATTGACCTACGCATCCATCTGACCATATCCAATGTTCATTGAATGTTATTCCATGAATTTTCAAGGAGTCATAAATCTTTCCAAAACAGTGTTGTACAAAATATGTATCATGTGTACGATCGTCACTGATATAAAAGTGATATTCTTTAATAACATGTCGATTTTCACTGGTGCTTTCTATATGATCGACATTTTGTTCAGCATGTCTATATATAATATGGACAAGAATTAAGACTTGGTTAGAATGATAGTATTCACTCTGAATTTCTTTTTGTGGAACAAATGTGTAGTTTTCTGCAAAATCAATTACTAACAAAATGGTCCATGTTGGAAAAACTTCACTGAATTTTTTGAATTGCAAGTCTTGCCATCGAGCTCTATGGGAATGCTTGGTGTATTTATAAATTTATACGTCAAACTTTCTAAAAAAGTCTATCACAAAAAATTCTTCTTCTCGTAATTCAATTCTTTTAGCACTATTCGCACCTTGAATCGATGTATGGATATATTTATATCTCTTCCATTTCAATTTCATGTTGGAAAAGATTAATCATTTATATCAGTATGATATTTGTTTTGAAATTTAGTCAAATTTCCACAATCATCGCATTTTTTATCACCAACATATTTCTTTTCGTAAAATAGTTCATCGCTTTTTCTTTCACATAGAATTTGAGATATGAAATCACAGATAGTGAAAGGAGGAGGTGAATCTTTCCAAAATGTTCTACCAAAATTAAGGAATGTGTCATAATATAACTCAAATTCCACATGATAACGACAACAACAAGTGTCGCGTACGTTGATAGGTTTTACATACCATGGTTTTTGTTGAACAAAAGCACTGATTGAGACATGAATTTCACGATTCTTTTCTTTGAACTTTTTGAAAAACTCTATCTGAGTGGTTTCCAAGAAATTTTTTTCATTTTCTTCGTATTGATTTCTTGTTATTCTTCTTCACATCACATGCTTTGGAGTTGGCGAAACACACAAATTTTTCTTCCAATATTCATATATTATTTTTTTAACATTTTCTCCAAGTCTATCTTTGTATGGTTGCCTACAAATAGCTCTCCAAAAAAAAAGTTCATCATTTACATCTATTTGCAACCGAAATTTCCAATGTTTGTGCAAATTTTTTCATGAGGTTCCTAATGCTCGTGCCATAGATTTTACCAAAAGATTCTCTTTAGTACTTGATGAAACCACTACCATATGTATTGCTCTATGTACAACTGAAACATTTTTCTATCTAGATATTCTAATTGAATTTATAGCACTATTTATATTTTGTATCACATTTTCCTTCATTTTTTTATCTTTGGTTGATTTTCGAATACCCAATAAATTCGTAGCTTCTTTTAATTTCCTTAATGATAGGAGACCTTTCAACATTTGGGCTTGACCTGTCACATTTTCCTTTATGAAGTACGTATCAAAAATTTGGTTAACACGATATCATATAGCATGGTCAGCTCTTTTATCTCCATATGTGTGAGTGTCAACATTTTCTAACATCTCATCATTGACATTGATTTCATCTGTACATATTCGAATGAATAGTACATAATAAGTTTACATATTCAATAAATAACTAAATTAATAAATATTTATAATTTCAATAATACATGCATGTGTTCAACATATATATATATATATATATATATATATATATATATATATATACCTTCTGATTCAATTTCTTCACTTGAATTTCTTTCAACATTTTCACCATCTTCAATCATTGGTTCAATATCTCTTTCACTTTCTCTTTCAAAATTTTGTATCTCATCATCAATGTTTTGAGGAATATCTCTCTCTATTTACATTGCAAAATATTTTTCAAATTAGTTCATCAAATAAAAATTAAGCTTCACATTTTACACTAGGAAAATTTTAAATATATCAAATTCATAATATTTACATTTATATACCTGTCTCAACTTCTAGTTGAGGTTGATTTTCCCCTTCAATATTTGAGAGTGTTTCTCTCTTTCTTTTGCGAGATTCACTCGTCTCTTCTCTACGTTCCTCAAGGTCTCTTTTTCGATCATATTTTCTCGTACAATTCCTTTGATTTCCCATGATAATAGAGTATGAAGTTCAAAAAATTTCCTTCAAAAATTTAGACAAAAACTCAATTAAAAAAAACATCACAAAAGATTTTATTTTAAAAAACTCATTTTAATTTTTTTGCAAAAAATACATACTTCAATCCAAAATGCTTACTTTAAAAAATCCGAGAAAAAAATGTTTTATAAAAATGAAATGAAGCTCAAAATATTTCCTTCCAAGTCCTACAAAAAAATTCTTTTAAAAAGTTAAACAAAAACTCGTTTTAAAAAATCCTTATAAAAGATTTACTTCAACCCAAAACACGTACTTTAAAAAAATGTCACTTAAAAAATACCTCCAAAAAATGTCCATTTAAAATTAATTCCAACTTCTTAAAAAATACTTCAAAAAAACCTCTAAAACAATATCACTTTAAAAAGTTCTTCCAAAAAATGTCCTTTGAATATTAAGCCTAAAAAGAGTCCTTTCGAAATTAAGCCTAAAAAGTTTCCTTTGAAAATTAAGCCCAAAACTTCTAAAAACAATGAAAATTAAGCCCAAACCCATACCTTCAAAGAAAATGAAGCCCAAAAAACATTCAAAAAATGTATCACATACCTCCAAGAAATGTCCTTTGAATGTAATGTCCTTTGAATGTACCTCCAAGAAAAGTCCCCCAAAACAATCCTTTGCAAAAATTTCCTCTGAATGTACCTCCAAGAAAATTCCTTAAACCCAAAAAAATTCTTTGCAAAATCTGACCAAGACCTTTGTAAAATCAGACCAAATGTACGAAAATATGCAAAAATAATGAATGCTTTCGCGGAAATTTATATTGCCGCATTTTTATTTTTTTTTGCAGGGGATTCATGGTATTTTCCAGCCAACGGAAAGTCGGGTAAAATTTCGGCCAAAATTTTATCAAAAATTCGGCTAAACTTTTATGTCGTTAAACTTGACGGGCCGTCGGTGCAAAAAATAATTCGGCCGAACTTTTTTTAAGAGTTCGGCTGAACTAACACGTCAGCAATTACGCAGAGCCAAGTTCTGAATACATATCTTCAACTTTTGAATGATTAAACTCCATGAAACATTCTGAATTAACTGTCGGAACCAAGACAAGCATTTTCAGAATTCAATCTACTTTCAGGAATATTTACTAATTTTAGCTTTGTCTATAAATTTCATAAATATTTACTAATTTTAATTAATTTTGTAATAAAACGGGTGCAAACAATTTCTGAAGGTCATTATGATTTAGTGAAATCATAATTATGTATCTTCCAAAATATACTGTAAAAAAAAATTGAAAAAATTATGGTGCATTACATTGGTCTGTCATCTGTAATGGGTAGTTTTTAGATTTTTAGTTTATAACTTATATTTTAAGAAATTTCTTGCGTCGCGAAACATATTCAAAATATGTAGTTTTTTCATATTGGACCAGTTCAAAAAATTCTAGTAATTATGATATGCATCAGTTGGCTTTGTAAATATGACGAAACCAAAGTAGACTCTGTCTAGATTGTTGTAACATGTTTTTCTTCTTAAAAACACAAAGTTTCAAAGAATACAACAATGTGTATTAACATGAATTCTTATGAATCCTTTGATTGTTAAAAAACACACACTCAAAGAAACACTAAGTTGACATATCAAACGTAAAAAAATTTCAAAAAATAAGTAATAGAAAGATAATAAAATTTCTGACAACTTCTATTTTTATCGCAAAATGAAATTCTAAACAAAACAATTGTTTTGGCTTGCAAAAAGTTGAAGAACATAAAAAAAGGGGGGGCAAAAAGTGTAACCCAACTTCACATTTTCACCCATAATTGTATGTCTCATTTAATAAAAAAATTGTATTTAATATGTGGATCATTCAAGCACGTCAAAGGAGAGAAGAGAGGGAACAACGGGAACATATGGCGGACCAGTATAATGTGGTTCGTCTATGGGAGGCACGAGAGAGGGACAGAGGTATGTACCCTCAACCTATTACAACAGCCACCGAGGCACTCCTAAGGGAGGTAGGCCTCCTCAATTTCTATGAGGAAGCTACATCCCTGAAGGGCCATGGTGGGTTATTGTGACAACTTATCTTCAGGTGGAATGCCCACTAACAGGCTTTCCAGGTTTGTCCTAACTAGTGGTACGCATCCACTGATGAGGAAATCTATTTTATTATTGGCCTATCGAGGAGAGGGCAGTATTTTCCCTCGTTCCTAGAGGTCCCTGTCAGATATGCAGCAGGGAGTGATTTGGTGTACTCCCAGAGATACATTAGCGTCGATATACTGTCTCCTACAGATTTTTAGGTCTTTGGTGGTTAGTTTTGTATTGTTTCATTTGGTGGAGAGGAGGTGAAGAGCCTCTCACTACTGATTTCGACCATTACACACCATACCAATGACGGGAAATGCATTAGTTTCCTATTTTTATTTTATGTTGATTCTTTATTACAGGCGCCACGACTTGTGAGGTGGTCTGTGATTTTTTTGCGACAGCGTTGTATAGCTTTAGATAGATGTTGTGCTCAAGCACAAGGGAGGGTGAACTTCCCTTTTGCTTCAGAGCTATTTTTTTAAATTTTTTTAGAGGTTTCCAGAGATGAGGCCTACTTTTGTTCGACAGCCTCATAGGTCGATGTTGCATGTACAGATGTAGATGTGGGGACAGATGATGCCCAAGAGGGGCAAGTTAGACTTTTCTGTGAGGATATCAATTGATGCACTAGATTTGCTAGCTAGTGGTTATGATCATGCCTTTGTTCTCGTCCCCTATCTATATGTTGGTTTGGATTGGCGATGGCGTTCCAACATCCTCTTCACAAATGATGAGCCACCAGATGATAGAGGTAATATTATTGTTTTCTTTAAATTTATTCTAACATGCTCTTTGACTTGTTTTTATTAAACTGTTTAATGAAATTGTCTAATTATTGTAGTGTAATTTTATATATTTTGTAGCTATTGGGTCATTTGATGGCAATGATATGCCACCTCCACCAAATGATCCAGGGGTGCATCCTAATGATGATCAGGAGATAGCATATGCAAAGGATCAGGTTGTTTCAGACACACCTGGTCCTCATGTTGCACAGGTACCGGTTGGTGTGAGGCGTAGGCCTAACACTAGATTAAGGATGGAGTTAGGTGACCAACTCTGTCTACTTCTTGTGGAGGAGGGAGTCAGGACGACCACTATCAGAGAGATACAGGCCGATGATAGGATGAAAGCGATGTGGAGAGGCATGCCACGTGATATGTTGACCCTAATGCGGCATGTCGTAGGAGCTACTAGCTTAGTGGCGTAGTTGAGGAGGGCCCTTCGACATAGGCGTGGTCGAGACTCAGTATGTCGATAGTCAAGCAGCGACACATCATTCGATGATCACGATCAGGGGAGTGATCATCATTCACCTCGCGTCGCAGATGAGCAACCTGCAACATCGACCAACAATCATGATCATGAGTAGGATGTACCATCCACGTCGAGTCATCATGAGTAGCTTGAAGCATCCAACAGTACTCGTGATCATGAGTAGGATGGACCATCCATGTCGAGTCATCATGAGCAGCTTGCAACATCCAGCAGCCATGATCATGAGTAGGCTGGACCATCCACGTCGTGTCATCATGAGAAGGCACTTGATCTTGATCAACATGAGGCACCTCTAGATCAGCAGGCATATGATGATCAACATCTATCTGAGCTTGTCGATGTTGCACCATTGACTGATCAGGCCTCGACTAGTACTACTATTGATATACCACTAGCTGATATTGGACATTTATACTACAGTTGTATATTTTTTACATTATACAGTTATATATGTGTGTGTGTGTGTGGTCCATGTATTTTATATTCATGTTGTAGTTATACTTAATTTACATGTTGGTGATCATCATGATGTGTATATTGTTAGGTCATGTTAGATATGTTCATTTAATGTACAACTTGCAGATAGATGTGTATGTGATAGCAGTTCTTTGACATGAGATGTATATTTGATGTTTGTGTTGTGATGATGTTATACAATGCTTATGTTTTGTTAGATGATCATGATCACGATGATTAGATGATGTTAACAAACTTGAATGTGTTTTTTAGTCGAATATGATGTTTGCGCGATGATTCCCATGATCGTGATGTTTATTTTTAATACTAAATCATAATATTTATTATTTATTATGTCATCATTGTAATTGAAATTTTAATTTTAATTGTATGTAAAATTGTAAAATTGTAATTGTATTTGTAATTGTAATTTTAATTGTAATTGTAATATTTAATTTATTGTGAAATGATTGTAATTGTAATTTTAATTGTATTTGTATATATGTAAAATTCTAAAATTGTAATTGTAATTGTATGTGAAATTGTAAAATTGTAATTGTATGTAAAATATTTGTAAAATTTTAAATGTATTAATGTGAAATGATTGTAATTTTAAAATTGTAATTGTATGTAAAATTCTAAAATTGTAATTGTAAATATTGTAATTGTAATTTTAACAGTAATTGTATGTGAAATTGTAAAATTTTAATTGTAATTGTAATTGTAATGGTAATTGTATGTAAAATATTTGTAAAATTTTAATTGTATTAATGTGAAATGATTGTAATTGTAATTGTATATATGTAAAATTGTAATTGTATGTAAAATTCTAAAATTGTAATTGTAATTTTAATTTTAATTGTAATTGTATGTGAAATTGTAAAATTGTAATTGTAATTGTAATTCTAATTGTATGTAAAATATTTGTAAAATTTGAATTGTATTAATGTGAAATGATTATAATTGTAAAATTGTAATTGTATGTAAAATTGTAAAATTGTAATTGTAATTGTATGTGAAATTATAAAATTGTAATTGTAATTGCATGTAAAATATTTGTAAAATTTTTATTGTATTAATGTAAAATGATTGTAATTGTATGTAAAATTCTAAAATTGTAATTGTAAATATTGTAACTGTAATTTTAATTGTAATTGTATGTGAAATTGTAAAATTGTAATTGTAATTGTAATTGTAATTGTAATTGTAATTGTAATTGTAATTATAATTGTAATTATATGTAAAATTTTTGTAAAATTTTAGTTTTATTAATGTGAAAAAATTAATTGTATTAATGTGAAATGATTTTATTAAAAATTTTAAATTTGTAAAATTGTAAATAATTGTAAAATATTAAATCTGGAATAATATGAATTTTTGTAACATAATAAAGTTTAGAAAATAATGAAAATAAATTCATGTAATTTAGAATTACCATTATTTTATTATGATCTTACATACCAAAAAAGAAGAACTTTATACAATACCCCA
The DNA here is from genome assembly GCA_034641835.2 of Pinus albicaulis. Classification (NCBI taxonomy): domain Eukaryota; kingdom Viridiplantae; phylum Streptophyta; class Pinopsida; order Pinales; family Pinaceae; genus Pinus; species Pinus albicaulis. The sequence continues at coordinate 1,240,028,355 of CM076583.1, read as the reverse complement.
TTGTTTTCGAGGTCAACATATTTACAAATTATCAAGTGAAATGATTTTAACATTAACACAATGAAAATTACCAATTAATTCAAAATACATATTATAATGTTTCGAAAAAAAACAGTCTTATTTGTGCGGTAATTAAGTCCTCTTCTTTATAAAAACCCATCTTAAAAATCCCCCTTAATCTCTTTTGTCTTCATCCCTTTCATCGTCTCAAATCACCACACCTGATCTGTTGTCGATCTGCTTGATGTACTCACTGGCATAATAGAAAGACTCATATGATATGTACCCCTCTGCCATAGACCCATTGTGTTTTTCCCTTTGTCAAACAAAACCTTTCAATTTCTGCATGTACCTCTCTAAGAATAACATCCAACGACAAGAAACCACCCCAACTAATTCAACCTCATCTACTAGGTGGATTAGAAGATGAACCTGCAAGTCCATGAAACTCGTCAGCAGTTCCTTCTCAAACATACAAAAAATCTCAACTATCTCTTGACGCCGTCATGGAATGGTAGCCACATGAATCTCCTTTAATTTAATCCAACATACAAATGCAGATAATTTAGATATGGCATGTCCTAGGTCTTGGGGGAATTCATGTTTCACACACCCACGCACGAACAAAGGATAATGACATTGCAAAGTTATAAACACATGCAATATTAATATACAAAATTATTTGTGTTTTATGATCCCTGCATGGGTTACAATTTATTAATCTAAAAAATAATAATATCATGCTTTTCACATTATACGTACTCTTAGAAGATTCAAATGGTCATGCAATTTCAACCCCGACAAATGGTCATCTACAGTGAAGAAATGCCATAGTGAAGACCCATATAAAGATGGCACCCTCACACCTATTATAACTTCCCCTACCAAAGAAAGATCATATTTTTTTTAAATCCATGGGACATCACCTTCTTTGAAATACCATGAATTAGAGGGACCAGCGCCTGCCTCTAATCCTGTACTTTCTAATCGTCTTGGCCAATGTTTCTTTTTAGTTTTTGAAGTAATAAGATCTTTCTTAATAACCAATGTGTCACTTTTTTTTGATGATACGTGCCTCCATAAAGAAGATGAAACATTTTTAAATATATGCATGGGATTTAATAAATGGGTAATCTTAAGATGCTCCCAATATGGGAGGTTATAAAAGATAGATTTCCTTTTCATCCCAATGGGGAATTTCTCAACATAGGTGTCGAAGAATTATGGATCATCAAACATAGGCTCCCTATTTGAATCGAACATTTCTATAAACTCCTTCTCCTTCTCTCACTCATATGCTCTAAGTCATTCAGTTGGTGTCGTTATTGGAGGCCTTTGGGTTCTCTCTCGTTTACCATTGAAAGTGGATGTTGCTCTTCTGTAAGGGTTTTCTTCTGGAAGGAATACTCTGGAGAAATCATACATTGGCTTTCGTAGGTCGTTGGACCCATCTATATTTCAGAGAAGGTCCACAACATTTACATCCAAAATACCCTTTTGTTACAAGACCTGCGAGATTATTGTATACAATTTATATGCATGGCACGTCAAAGAATATCATGAAGATCAGAACAATTACAACGAATCAAATAACTAATATGTGAAAGAATATTTTTACGTATATAAACAAATCAATAAACATGTAATTTAATAGAGCAGACTCCCAAGCCTGGATAATTATGTGTCGTGTAAGCACGTATACCATAAAATGTAAAACTCTTCTTTGTTGTGATGGGTCTTGACACATTGTATACATTTATCCTATCCCATAATTCCTTCAATTCATCTACTAGTTGTTGTAAGTAGACATCCATGTTCTTCACTTGTCTTCTACCAAGTACTGTGAGAGCCAACATAAGATGTTCATTCTTCACGGAAAACCATAGGGGGTTACTTTTATTGATCACTACTACAGGCCAAACATAATAGTTGGTGTTCTAGAGGGAATACGGGCCGACGCCATCCATGGCTATGCTGAGTTGTATACTTCGTACTTCATCCTTGAAATTTTCGGGCCATGTATCCTCTATATGCTTCATGGATATTGAATCTATTGGGATTCACATAACTCCCAACTCATTTCTGTGTGAGGCATGCCATCCGTACAACATAGCTAATTCTTTGCAACGAAAGAGCCTTTGAATCATTGGGATTATAGGCATGTGCCTCAAAATATTAAAAGGATGACCACGTGATTTACCCTTATTTTTTATTTATCATACCTGTCATGCCCACATTTCGGACATATCTCTTTGTCTGCATATTCTCCTCTATATAGAATACAACCATTTGGACATGCATGATATGATATGTGCTCAACACCCAAAATTTTCAACAATTAATTTGCCTCTTCGTAGCTACTGGACAAGACATTATCACTCGGAAGAACCTTATCTTTGAATAACCTGTAGTTGGTGATCATGGAAAATATTAAATGTACATTAATTCCGACATAATTATTAACGTTCATAAAATTGACCATTTGTAATCTCATTATGTGATTATATTTCTCAAAATATAAGGGAGGACTTTATGGTCATAACTTACCTCAAAATTTCTGAGAAACATGCATTCGACACGCCAATTTTTATTTTCAAGCTGTATAGTAACGTCGTTGTCCCCAACTAGGTAGACTTTGACTGGCCGCCAGGTCCAAAGAGATGGGTGGTGGAAGAAAATTTAAGGCTTTCGAAAAAGGTGTCAGTGATATGAGCATCATCCCCTAGCTAATCATCATTCTAGAATGCATCTAAAAATAATGTCTCCATAGCAGTCGTATCCCTTAAGTAAACATCCATATCAACCTATATTTGATTTCCTCCATTTCCAGCTTGTGAATAAATACTATTGTTGTAGTCATTCCTAATTGGTGAATCTAGACGTAGGGGGAATTGAATAGGTGGTTGATTCAGACTTAAGTCATCCTTCCCTCGATTTGACATTATTGTGGGGTGCAACAGAATATGGTAGGTAGGTCATTCATCATCACTAGAATCCTAATAATTTCAAAAAATATATTTGAACATGATTAGTACAAAATCTATGATATCAATTAGTAAGAACGTTGACAATGCATGATTAATTAGTTTGACATTGAAATAATTACATTAATATACCAAACAATTATTATTACCATCATTGTCCCAAGATTGTGGCTAGAAGATGCAATATTGTTACAATTGGTAGGGTGAAGCGGTTGTCCATTTTCATCTACCAAATGCGCCATGTGGTATGCTGCTCCTGATAAGAGCTTCCGACGTTTTGGAGCTATTTGAATATTTTGTGCATCTGAACTCAATTCTGAATCTGCGTGAACCTGCACATTTTTATACATTAATTATAAATTTTATTAAGTTGATTGACATGGATAAAAAACATACATTTAGTTAGATAATGAAAATATAAATAAAATCTGAAGTAAATATTACGTCTCGAGATGGATAGGGAGAACTCCGTGATGGAATTTGAGAAATATTATGGAACGAGCTGGATTTTGAAGAATTTTCCATTCGATATAATTATGATATATTCTCCCTGCATTTGAGCAAAATCAACAATAAATTTTGGTGCACACCTAAAATTAATTTTGGTGCCTTAAAAATTAACTTATTGTTATTGGTGCTAATGCACAAATAATCACACTGGTGCATTTTAGTCACTGCGCACTGGTGCAGTGTTATTAATTGACGCATCGGAGCCGAATAGCCGCAAATAAAAAAAAGTGAAACTATATCTTTTAAAGTGAAAAAAAAAAAGCGGTAAATTGAAAAATGGGTTGAAAAATATTTTTGAAAATCTAATTTCATAAAACAATTATTTAAATAGTAAACATTTTTCATTACTTCATTATTTTTGCAAAACATTTCAGGGAGAGATTTGCACGAGACATACCTGGAGGAGCAAGAGAGCACGAGAGCACTGTAGAGCAACGAAATACTTTCGAACATAACTATTCAGACAATCAGAATTCCAAACCACTCATGATTAAAACCCTATAGCATAGAATTTCAAACCAGGTGATTAAATTTTATTTTATTTTTACATTTTATGCAGTAAGTAAAAAATATAAATTTATTGTTCATTTTCAGAAAATAATAATAAATAATAATAAATGAATAAATAAAATAAAATAAAAAACAAACAAAAAACAAAACAAAACAAAACAAAAAACAAAAGAATCCATTTTACGCTAGACCCTTGATTCCTTTCGTTTCTGCCCTTGCTTCTTCCCGTTTCTCTGATTTCATAATTAGGGCTTTTCATTTTAGATTTATAGGTTTTGTATGATATATATATAGGCCTATGACATCTAACCCACGGGACGACTTGTATAGTCAGATCCCAATCCATGTCGACCCTTATGTGAATCTTTTTAAAACTGATTTTTTTTAATCAGTACACCCTATGTAAACTAGCGCACCAGTGCGTTGTTTTAAGACAGGGCACTGTGTGCATACTGTTTGATAAAAAAATTTAGAAACGGATTTTTTTGTAATCTGTGCGCCATATGTAAAATAGGGCACCGGTGCGCTATTTCATTATAGTGCATCGTGCACGTACTATTTGACAAAAACAATTTTTTATTTTATGTCTCTATTAATCAATGCACTGTTTAAAACACAACGCACCGGGTCCCCTTGTTGACAGAGAGCACCGTATGGTGGTCCCCTGTTTGCACGGTGCATTTATAAGAATATGCCACTCCACCCACTCCATGACATCAGATGCTACAAAAACTAACACTAGAGGATTTTTATTAATTTATCTGTGTTAATCAGTGCGTTGGTTAACATATAACGCACCGGTGCTCCTTGTTGACATAGAGCACCGTACAGTGTTTCTACTGTTTTGGCGGTGTGTTTATAAGAACACGTCACATAGACGTTGGTGTGTACATCATTAAAGGCGCACTAGTTTCTTGATTATTTTTTTCCTGAAAAGTTTATGGTTTATTTATAAAATATATTAATGAATGGTATGGTACATGTTTCATATTGATAAAGAAATGGCTGACAAGAGATTAAGTAACAAAAATACTGATAGCACATCAAGAAAAGCAAAAAAGACATGTTCTTTGTAAATTCTTTACAAAAAATATTATTTTTTAACTATATGTAAGTTTAACTAATATGTATTGTTTACTGTGTATCATGCAGAGCCACAAAATGATGAAGCTCGATAATATTATTTATGATATAGGACCAGAAAAGCGTAAAAGCTTGATGGAAAAAATGCAAAAGGATGAATCGGGTGAATGAAAATACACTATCGATCCAATATGAGTTTCTTTTTTTTATTTTCATTAATAATTTACTTAAAATTATTATATAACATGTTTCAAATAATCTATTTATCCACATATGTTTAATGTTCTATAGGGACCAACAAGTCAGAATAGGAATATTGTTCTAAGAAAAGAAAAAAATAGAACATGCAAATGAAAATGAATTGCAGCCTTAGCTCATATGGAGTGGTGCTGGAGGTTAATGAAAGGTGGGAAATATTTTACAAAACTTTGAGGGATCTAGTGGAACGAATGTATAAACGTTCTTTCCACTTACAATACAAAAATCAATCCAATGATTCCAAGAACCAAATTTTATCTAAACTACAGGAAGAGTTTCCAGAGAATTGGTCAATGAGACATGTCAGAATTTTAATAGCAAAAACATACAATAACAAAAAAGAAGGAATGAAAAAGTAATATTCCTTTAAATGTTTTTTCTAAAATTATGTGTATATATTACTAGAAAGTAATCATTTATAAATATCACTTTTGTTATATTTATTTTTCATATATCAATATAAAAATTAAATAGTTTATTGTCATGTTACATTTTCAGGAAGATTACGAAAATCTCAAAAGGTGAACAAGCTGATATCATAAATATGCCAGTAGGAATGTTCAAAAAGGTGTACAAGGATATGGTCAAAGAAGTGGACATAATTGCATCTCATGAGGAGCCATCTCAATAACAACGTGCTTCAAATATAATATGTAATCATTGAATTTTTCGATTATGTATAATAAATAAACAATTTAGCATTAAATATTAATTTTCAAGTATTTTCTTGCATAAAAGAAAAGAAAATGGAACCCATTCAGCACATAAAACAGGACGACAAGGAAGAAAATGGTAGATATCTAAGTTTGTGAGTAATTGTTATTTCCTTATAACAACTTAACTAGATTTCATTTTTGTATATTTTAAGTTGTTTTACAACAATCATCATTGAATGTCTTCAAATAGGTGCTAACATACAAGGAAGAACCATCAGACAAATTGATTGACATTGGGTTAAATATGGGTTGTTAGTATATGTTGGCATATCAGAAATTAATTGTGGAATTTGTAAGCATCTATCGATCTTGTTTTACTTAGCTCTATCTATAATTAATAGAACAAAAAATATTTTATATTAAATATATGATTTGTTATGGGGTATAAAACTTGCAGGAAACAAAGTATGGAATTGTGCAACCAAAATAAATCTTGAAAGATGGCATGAAATTTGGTTTTGAAAGAATGCGTATTGTTCATGAGTCAATTGTTGCTATGGTCTATCATTTATTTTCAATTTACATTGATGTATATTATTTATACTGAAATTTTCATTATTCTCACCAATGTATATACACTCATTACAATTTATTTTTATGTTTGTAGATTGAAGGTGAAAGAGAAGAAAACAATCAACATCGTGAACAAAACATTCCTCAAAATAACCCAAGTCATGGAAGTAGCTCGAGCAGTGACAACAGTTCAAGTGAAGAATGATGAACATTATGTTTGGATATCAAAGCAAGGCTTTGTATTTTTTAGAATATTTGTCTATGAAATCAAACATTTTGTTTAATGTAATGGACATAATGTCCCAATTGAAAAACAAAGAGATACCAATAACTATCCCATTTTGTATGACAAAGAGTGTCTTATTCATATATATATATATATATATATATATATATATAATAAAATACATTTTAATTTATTCTATTGCATTCTCCTTTATCGTTGTGAAAATATGTAACACCACGCATTAAATATATGGATGATTAAATATTATAATGAAGATATGTGAAATCTGATGATATGATATAACAAATTAATCCAAACATCACATTCAAATGCACTAATAAAAATTTAATTGATATGAATACTGTTATAAGATATGTGTCGCTTTTTGACGAATAATGAATTTTTAAAAAATCACAATAATTATGATATGATATAACAAATTAATCCAAACATCACATTCAAATGCACTAATAAAAATTTAATTGATATGAATATTGTTATAAGATATGTGTCGACTTTTGATGAATAATTAATTTACCCCAGATGCAGGTGACAGAAGGAGTATGAATGACAATCATCTCTCCCATGCCCATGAGGACGAAGATCCGCAACGCAGGTCCTCACCCGATGTGGATCCTCAAATCGGTAACCATCTACACAAGATGAATGAGATAAGGCTTTATGAAGATACACTTGGACATCATCACACCCATCAGGGTACCTCTCTACAACAATCATCCTAAATGATTACCTAGATTGATATGTTGATTGGCCATAACTCTTCACTCGAGCCCACTCATGAAAATGATTATGGCACGTGGCTACGTGTGAGGCTCAATCATGACCTACCCCTTTGCATGTGTCACAGAAATTTTAAAAGGAAGGCCCCTCATTACAAAGGGACACAAAGTCAAGTCCTTCGGTCTTTATTGGTTATTTTTTTCTTACCCTCCTGCACCACCAGCCCAGTGTGCAGCCCTCTTCCTAGATCTTTGCTGCGCAAAAATATCTGGGCTAAAATTTATCCAGCCTGCGCATCTTCTCCCAGCTCTATATGTCCCACTAGTCTCAATAGTTTGTGCACACCCATTACCCTGCATCCCCTAATGTGCTTTCCCACTCATCGTTCCCCCTGTCCACTTGCTTCTCCCCTGCTTCCTTCCTCTCCCCCTGCTGAGCACCCCTCCATCTTTGTCACTCCTCTACTTCAGTAGGCCATGGCTCCTGGGTTGCGCCAAAGAACCATCTGTAGAAGGAAGAGAGGGGCACTCCCTGGTCATTACCACCGTGGGACGGACAATCACCTGGAGTCTGTTGAAGGCTCCTCCTCAGGAATTTACACTAGACAGAGCCCCGAACCGGATTAGGAGGAGGAGGTCCCCATGAAAGCTTCGCAGAGATGCAGATGTGGACATTGTAAGTCTACCATTGCGCATCAGGTGCACCTCCCGCCTCGCAAGACCGAACCTCTTCCAGCTCAGGAGGATGAGGGTGTTGATACAGATGTATGGATTATGGATTCTGAAGGTACTTGGATGCGCGTCCCTGATGCAGAATATCCGATGGATCCCATCCTCTGCGCTCTGGTCCCCAAACCTATGCGTCCACTCACTGATACAGAGGAAGCGGTTGCGCAGGCGTACGCTTGCCCCATAGTGGAGGAAGAACCAGACAGTAATGACGAAACTAAAGACTAAGGACTACGAAGTTGCTCAATTCTTCCTTGGTTTTTTTCATGTCTTCTATTACCATGAAATTCCAAGTTATACTTATGCTTCTGCATATTTTATAATTTCTGGATATAGGAGCGCTGCTGCGCATTTTGTAATTTCCTGCTTCAAGTATTTTTCGGGTTGGTTTCCTCCACGAAGGTAGCCCTGAAATCGTGCAACTAACGCTGGGATTGGTTATGCACAATTTACCAACCCAGCCTGTAGCATATGTATTGTTTCTCTTTTCGAATTAATATAGATTATCCTAATTTACCAAAACAAAATAATGAATTTTAAAAAATCACAATAATTGCACTATCATAGGTCGATGTTTCTCAAAAATACAAAATGAATACTGGTGCGTCATTTATTGTGCACTGGTGCGCTTTTATTCTAATGCGCACTGGTGCGTTTCTACAACCTATGGGCACCGCAGAAATACCCATACTAATTACAACTCTCGGTGGGTTTGTGTGATACTGCGCACCTGTGTGTTTATGTGAGACTGCTCACCGGTGCATTTCTACGACCTATGGGCACCGCACAAATACCAATACTAATTAGAACAACCGGTGCATTTGTATAATACTCCGCACCGATGCGTTGATACGACCTATGGGCACCACACAAATCCCAATACCAATTAGAATGATTGGTGATTTTGTGTGATACTGCGTGTTAGTGGGTTTGTATAATACTAGGCACCAGTGCGTTGATATGACCTATGGGCACCACACAAATCCCAATACAAATTAGAACAGCCTGGTGTGTTGTATAACCTACAGTGCGCCTGGTGTGATTTTAGACCTTAATGTCCCAGTGCATACACCTTCGACCGCCCCGGGGTGACTGTCTGGAAGACATGCACCGGGACGTTGCTAAACGCCCTGGGGCTTCCTATATTTGTTTTCTGTCTCGGTGCTTGGTAGGTTTGCAATACCGATGCATTCACTCTAAAACACACTGGTGCATTGACACCTGATTAGCACACTGATGACAAAAACATTCGTAATAACTGTTGGGTATACGACCAAAGTCCCACATTGACTAGAAGTGGGGAGGATCATGGGTATATAAGGATGCAAAAATATCTCCATTGGTATGAGGCCTTTTGGGGTAAAGCCCATAAGCAAAGCCATGAGGGCTTAGGCCCAAAGTGGACAATATCATACCATTGTGGAGATATGTGGTGTCAAGAATCCTTACAAGTGGTATCGGAGCCATGCCCCGAAGTTAGCGAAGTGGATGAATCCTCGAATGTCGAACGAAGGTGGTGGGCCCCGGTAATATCACGATGGGATCCATGGATGAGCTCGGTTAGAGAGGCGGTATGCTCCGGATTCTTCATGGACGTGTCCTGGTCCCAACACGGTGAAGAGGAGTTGACCTGGGATAGAGCAAGCTCTCGAGGCAGGTGGTGCTCCATGTAAGGCGTGTGCTTCCAACGCATTGGAGTGGAGAATCCTGGTTGGTAGAGAGTGGATGGATGGATAATCGTTTGAGGGGAGGCTCGATGGTCCTTTGTTCGAGGGGAGGATTGTTGGGTATACGACCAAAGTCCCACATTGACTAGAAGTGGGGAGGATCATGGGTATATAAGGATGGACAAATATCTCCATTGGTATGAGGCCTTTTGGGGTAAAGCCCATAAGCAAAGCCATGAGGGCTTAGGCCCAAAGTGGACAATATCATACCATTGTGGAGATATGTGGTGTCCAGAATCACAACAATAACCTCCAACTGACCATTTTTTTTAGTTGTGTTGAAATTCCATTAGAAGTTCTGTGAAAACCTCCGTTACCAAAAACGGATGTTGTAGAAATTTCTTTTTTGACAATTTTGGCCAATATTATAACACTAAAAACCTCCTTTATAACCTCCGCCATAGGGTATTTTCCTTGTAGTGTTATGAATTAGTACAGCTACTATAGAATAGCTATATAATTTTGTTGCATTATTTTCTTGGGGAAATTATGGATTGGCCTCTTCCTTCAAATTATGTACTTTTTTAGGAACACACACTTCACTTTTTTCCTTAAGCAGTCGAGGGTTGAAGAACCAGCAGGGCATTGGCCATTGCAGCTAATCTATTGAAGCCAACGAAGAGTAACTGTTGGAGGAATGGCTTGCTTAAAATGAGATTCAGGAATGATTGGGAGAGGGGTTGGAGATTGTAAAGTTGGGTAAGTAAAGAACGTACAAAAGAGTTTTAATAACCTTGTCCACTGAGGAGGTCAAGTGGACTTGTTCAAGTTCGATTAATGGAAGTAAAGAAACTCAATGCAAGAGGAAGGTTGTTGAATGCATGTGAAGCTTGAGTCATGCAAAAGAGATAAGTATCTTACTCGATAAAATATTTTCGTAAAAATTATTTTGCTTATACGATAATTATTCATGGTTTTTTTTTCTTGGGAAAAGATTTCTGCATATTTTCTTGAGAAAAGATTTTGTATAATTTCCTTTGCATAAAAGGATAATTATTCATGATATTTACTTGAGAAAAGATTTTATAATAAATCTTTTGCATAGAAGATATGTTATGTTATCTTTTGAAAAGAGAATTCACATGAACCTTACAAATAAAAGATAAGGAAAAATATGTTATTTTAATTAGAAAAGAATGCAGGGAAATTATTTATGGAAAGCTAGATTAATGTTTTGGACATATTTTCATATTTTCAATGCATTAAAATTCTTGAAAAGAGATATGTATTGTAGCAAAAAAAAAAAATAGCAATTGTGGAAGAAGTATGTATTTATATGCATAAAAAAATAGCTATTATGCATTTGAAAAAATAATGGCTACTAAGTTAGTTTTATTTTGGAGAAATAAATATGTATTTAAATGTACGAAGATAATAGTTGATTGTGATAGTTTCATGGAAAAGAAACATGTATTTGCATGCATGGAAAAATATTCATTGGGTTAGAATTTTTAAAAAGAATATGTATTTACATATGCAAGAAAGAATTGCTATTATGCTTTTGAAAATAAATATGTATTTACATATACATGGAAGAATGACTAATGTGTTAGACTTCTTGAAAATAATATGTAATTATTTCTTTTAGTTTCTTGAAAAATAACATGTGCTTATATGCAAGTAGATAATAATTATTTTTCTTGAAATGCACAAAACAATAACCATCATATTAATTTTCTTAAAGAAAATATGTTTTTATATACATAAAATGATTAACTATTTTGTTAGTGTGGTTGAAAAGAACAAGTGTTTGCATGGACAAAAGGACGGCTAATGTATTAGATTTCTTAAGAAATAATTTGTGATCATATGCAAAAGAATGATAGCTATGGTGTTAGCTTCTTTTGGGAAAAGAATAATTGTGGCGTTGGATTTCTTGAAAATAAACATGTAGTTTCCATGTATGAAGAATATCAATTATGGAAGGAGTAGGTATTTATATGCTTAAAATAATAACTATTATGCATTTGAAACATGTGTTTGCATGAATTGAAATAATGGCTACTAAGTTAGTTTTCTTTTGGAAATATAAATATATATTTAAATGTATGAAAATTATAGTTGATCGTGATAGTTTCTTGAAAAAAATCATTTATTTGCATGCATGCAAAAATAGCCATTGGGTTAGAATTCTTAAAAAGAATATGTATTTACATATGCAATAAAGAACATCTATTATGCTTTTGAAAAGAGATATGTATTTACATATGCATGGAAAGAATGAGTAATTTGTTAGACTTCTTGAAATGAACATGTAATTAATTTTTTTAGTTTCTTGAAAAAGAACATATGCTTATACACACCTAGACAATAATTATTCTGCTTGAGATGCACAAAACAATAACCATCATATTAGTTTTTTTAAAGAAAATATGTGTTTATATACATAAAATATTATTTATTGTGTCAGTGTGGTTGAAAAGAACAAGTGTTTGTATGGAAAAAGGATGGATAATGTATTAGATTTCTTGAGAAAGAATATTTGATTATATGCAAAAGAATGATAACTATGGTGTTAGATTCTTTTGGGAAAAGGATAATTGTGGTGTTGGATTTCTTGAAACTAAACATGTAATAAAAATCAGGTTCTAACTCCAAGCCAGAACCCAACAAGGTGAAAAAAATCATTGATGCAGAACCTAGTGCCACTATTTCCGCCACCAAGGTCAAGAAAATTGAACTCAAATATCTAGAGGAAGGTAAGCGTCTCTTCCACTCATAGATGTGGGTGAAGGGTGCTCCATTGTGGTTCATTGTCGATAGTGGGAGTCAAAAGAACCTCATCTCAACAGAGGTTATTAAGCGGTTTGGCCTTCCAACAACACCACGCCCGCAACCATACACCATTGAGTGGCTCCACCAAGGGAGAGACCTTCGTGTCAGTCAACTGTGTCGCCTTCCCTACAACATCAAGCCTTTCACATATAAGGTATTGTGAGATGTTTCTCTCCTTGAAGTTTGTGATGGTTTATTAGGCAAACCATACTCGTGGAGGAATCATGTTATGTATGAGTCCAGACCTCATACTGTTATTATTAATTTGGACAGAAATCTATATATGATATCAGAGTTAGCTCTGTATGAGGTCATTTCTTTGATATATGTTAATAAATGCAATAGGATCATCTCCCAAAGTAGGAAATTTGTTGTCTTCCTAATTCTCTCTCAAACTAAGGGGAAGATTATGACCACATCCATGGCCTCCATAAAGTTCTCCTTCACATAATAAAATCAAGTCGATAAGGTCATGGAATAGTACATGGACATCTTCTCCTCACCAAAGGGGGTACCTTTTCACTGTCAAGTCAAGCATTTCATCGATTTGATGCCTGATACACCTCTACCTAATGGGCCAATCTACAATCACTCTCTTCTAGAAAATAAGGAAATCAAACAGTAGATCTAGGATTATATGAATATGGGAAAACTAATTTTTTCTATGCTAGCTCCCTCGTCAATTAAAAATAAATTTGTTTAAGATCGTCTCAAGTTAGCCAATTGTGAAGGGGTTTATGTGTTAATTTTTAAGTGTCTTTGATGAGAAATTTATGAGTTAATTAGTTGTTAAAAAAACATGTACGGAAAGTAAATTGCAGACAAATAACACACATAAAACACATTACAATATAGTTGATAACGGAGTTCACTCCTCCTAGGCTACATATCCATGGACCTGCTTCAACTGGCTAGGCCTTCTTTGGATTAATGGTCAACTCTCTGATTACATACACCTATAGTGCTCCAATGGCTTTGAAACCCACTCCATTGGATTTAGAATACCCAAAAACCTCGAAATAGACTCTTCAAGCTCTGAAAATGGTCTTCAACTTATCTAGGCATGACCTCCTCTCCTGGTGGCCTTGGGCTTCTTTAATCTTAAAAGTGAAAAAAAACACTTTCAAAATTCCTCCAACGCCTCTGAAACCTACACCATCATGCTCAGAGCATCAAAAAAATCTAGGAATGACTCTTCTTGAGCCAAAATTAGTCGAAATTTGCAAAAGTTATGGCCTCATTCAATTTTGGCCTAGGAAACCCCACTAAAATAGGAAGAACTCTAGTTAAGTCCGCCAAATTTGGAAGTGGCGCTGAAATTGGTGGCTCCGCAAAATATTCTGCCAAGTTAATTGCGGTTGAATTAAATTTTAAGCACATTTTAACTGGTACTTAGGCGCTAATTGCGCATTTAACAAAAACTGAATTTAAGAATCAGATTAACGCATTAAGATGGGATTTAAGGGTAATTAAGCCATGTTTAAATATTTAAAACATGTCATTAGTATTAAGCCCTGCCTTTGGTTTTGGGGCGTGGTCTCATGGACCAAGCGCTGGCCCTTTAAACCTCCACTTGAATTAATTTTAAAACTCAAATAAATATTGTGGACCATAGTAATCAAGTGACATTGTGGTGGTCCATTGGTAAATGGTTGCGCTCGCTTGGGGGAGGTCGTGGGGTCGAGCCCCAACCTCCGCCCTTCCATTGGTAATATAATTTTCGACAATAATATTAATATCCAACCTTTGGAAAAATTTGACCCACCATATAAATTCGGACTTTGGACTATAACCAAACGTCTTCCTTGGAGGGGGGGGGGGGGCACGTGGCGGCCTCCGGGCTTGCCACGTGTCCTCTTCTCATTGGATTATTAAAAACCAAATCAAAAACTTCCAATGAGCCTGGATATTTGACCAACCACAGCCTAACACATGTCAACTTCTAATTGGGCCGGAGGAAAACCCAAATTTTGACCTTTGACCCTGTTGACCATTTTTTTGAAAATTCACTTGTTTGACACTACGATCAACAGGCTCTAAATTCCTCATACAGACTCTATTTTGAGTAAAACAAAGTGTGAAGGATTCCTGGAGATGGGTCGGATCTGGTCGTTCTAGTTTGATGCGATTTTGAGCACTTTGAATTTTTGGCAAACTTTTGCCCCCAATCCAGATTTCGATCACTCCTTCCCACTAACAGGATTTTCGACCCACAAAAGTTGGTTATCTCATGAGAGTTTTATAATTTTATCTTTCCCAAGTTATATCAGCATGATTCTACTTGGAAAAATCTCCATGAAAACCACTTGGGTTCACTAACATATCTTGCCTTGCAAATGGTTTGGCACTTCAACCAATATCCTCCTTTTGCTGCTGACCCAATCTAACACTTCCTCGCTGCTTCTGACTGATAAAAAATTTTATGTACAAAATTTGTCCCTATGTGCTTGGAAAGTTGACTGATGGACTTCCCACTTAGAATCATGTTCCTCCTTTTCACAAACATGCATTCAATGCAATTTTCTCCTTGGAAACCATTTTCCCAAGTTAAGCCCATCTGAGTGAAATACAACAATGAGTTCCAACATCAGTAATAACAAGAATAGGAATGACCATTATTTTACCTCCACAGTTCCAAATTCCACATCTGAAAGAATGCATTCGCTATCTATTTCACTTCTTGGCGTCAACACATCAAATGGTCTACAATGAATCCAAAATTTTTGGCTGTAAATTCTTTGACATCTTGTCACAAGCACAAGCATAAATCTGAAAAAAAACATCATGCAAGAAACATAACTTGACGACATATCCTTTCGCTCCTTCATAGAAAAAAATTTCACATCATGTGAACATCTCCATGTACTCTTACATCTTGGTGTGCAAACTCATCGACCAAACACAAGTCGACAAAACATGCCTCTTCAAACAATTGGCTCTCAAGTCAAACAAAAACATGTACAAATTGCCATCTTTGTTGTATCTAAGTGAGTCAACATAACTCTAATTTTCAACATCTTGCTTCATGCAATATGCAGCATCTTTCAAGAGAAAATAAATTTATTCAATTGGCAAATAAATGCATCAATCATCAAAATACATGTAAGGCCTTAATTAGATAAGAAATCTAACCATTTCTTACCAAACCATTTCAATGGCGCTTCTTTCAGTTGAACTTCATCATGTGAGTAATCCTTACCCACATCAATTATGGAATCCTCTTTTCCATTCTTGTCAATATCTATCTCCACCTTCTTCAAATGTCGTGGATGACTTGTTGGATACAAAGTCCAACACTTGTCTACAAGATGACCCTGCTCATGGAAATGAGTGAAAAACAATTCCATCTTCTTTTCAACATGGTTTTCGTTATCCAATGGACCTTTGGCTTTCTATCTCCTTTGTTTAGAAATTTTCATGTGCATGGCTATCTTCTTCCAACACCTAGAAACATTATGGTTATTCAAACCACAAAAGGAACATGTAAATTTTCTCCAAATATTATGTGAGAATTTTCCATGTTTATCATAATCAAAAGCAACTTGATTAAAGGAATATTTATACCTTGTAAATTCACCTTTGTCACCTTCTTGAGGAGATGAATTTGATGATGTAGTGCCTCTTTTCATAATACCAACAATGGCTTTAATGGTTTTAGAGCTTTCAACATCCTCTTGTTTTCGATTCTCATTAGATGCATCTTATGAGAATCTTCTTGCAAAGTGGGTGTAAAACTTTTGCATTCCTCACGAACACAAACTTCACAAGCTTGAGGTAATGAAAATTTAATGAAATTCCTTCTTGGAACACCTTCATGTGCCTCCTTGGATTTGGAGCTTTCTCCATCATGTTGTCCATAACCAAGACCCAAATACCTAGGCCTTTCCTCAACAACCATTGGCTCAACTATATCTTGTGCATGTTTTCCTAATCCTTTACCTTCATAGCCCATATTCATCAATAATTTGAACCCTATTCCTCTAGTTTGTCTTTCAAAAGCACCTACACATTCATCTTGAGAAGAAATAGAAGATAAACTTGATATGCATACCTCTTTTTCATGCACATAATTGGCTAGTGTTTCCTTTGCAACATGGAGTTGAGTCTCCATCTCTTGCATCTTTTCAAGGGTTTCATTTGCAACATGGAGCTAAGTCTCCATCTCTTTCATCTTTTCAAGGGTTTAATTTGCAATATGGAGATGAGTCTCCATCTCATGCATATTTTCAAGAATCTCTTGATTCTCCTCCTTCATGGAAATCAATTTCTCTTGAAGTATAATGATCTCCCTCTTATCTTCATACATATCTTGAACCATATCATTCATGATGTAGAGCTTCTGCAACATCTCTTTATCAAAGATTTTTGCTAAGGAAGATTGACTAGAAACAGTGCTTGATGAAGCTGCCATCACACTTGCAATGCATAAAAAGCTTCTTTGTTGTGATTTGAGAACTGAGCTCTCAATATTGACCTTCTCTTCACACACATAAACTTGCACACAGTTAAATTATACTTGCACAATTCAAAACCAATAGCTAATTATCTAGCTAACCTTGGCTAAAATTAGCTAAACTGTGCTCAGATACCTACTTGATCTGAATATGGGAAAATTATTTTTGTTGTGCTAGCTCCCTCATCAGTTAAAAATAAATGTGTTTAGGATCATCTCAAGTTAGCCAATTGTGAATGGGTTTATGTGTCAAGTTTTAAGTGTCTTTTATGAGAAATTTATGAGTTAATTAGTTGTTAAAAACACATGTACATCAAGTAAATTTTAGAGAAATAACACATAGAAAACACATTACACAATAACTGATAACGGAGTTCACCCCTCCTGGGCTACATCTCCATGGACCTACTTCAACTATTTAGGCCCTCTTTGGATTAATGGTCAACTATCTGATTACATACACCTACATTGCTCCAATGGCTTTGCACCCTACTCCATTGGATTCATAAGACCCAAAAACCTCAAAATAGACTCTTCAAGCTTTGAAAATGGTCTTCAGTTGATCTAGGCATGACCTCCTCTCCTGGTGGCCCTAAGCTTCTTTAATCTTCAAAGTGGAAAAAACACTTACAAAAATGTTCCAACGCCACTGCAACCTACACCATCATGCTCAAAGCATCAAAATAATCTATGAATGACTCTTCTTGAACCAAAATTGGTCGAAATTTGCAAAAGTTATAGCCTCATTCAATTTTGGCCTAGGAAACCCCACCAAAATTGGAAAAACTCCAGTTAAGTCCACCAAATCTGGAAGTGGCACCGAAATTGGGTGCTCCGCCAAACATGCCACCAAGTTAACTGTGGTTTATTTAAATGTTAAGAACATTTTAACTGGTACTTAGGCGCTAATTGCGCAATTAACAAAATCATAATTTAAGAATCAGATTAACGCGTTAAGATAGGATTTAAGGGTAATTAAACCATGTTTAAATATTTAAAATGTGCCATTAGTATTAAGCCCCACCTTTGGCTTTGGGGCATGGTCCCATGGACCAAGGGCTGGCCCTTTAAACCTCCACCTGAATTAATTTGAAAACTCAAATAAATATTGTGGACCAGTAATCAAGTGACAATGTGGTGGTCCATTGGTAAATGGTTGCGCTCGCTTGGGGGAGGTCGTGGGGCCGATCCCTGACCTTCGTCCTTCCGTTGGTAATATAGTTTTTCACAATAATATTAATATCCAACCTTTTTAAAAATTTGTCCCACACCATATAAATTCAGATTTTGGACTATAACCAAACTTATGCCTTGGTGGGGGGGGCATGTGGCAGCCTCTGGGCTTGCCACGTGTCCTGTTCCCATTGGCTTATTAAAAACCAAATAAAAAACTTCCAACGAGCTTGGATATTCGACCAACCATAACCTGACACATGGTAACTTCTCATTGGGCTGGAGGAAAACCCAAATTTTGACTTTTGACCCTGTTTGACCATTTTTTTGAAAATTTGCCTGTTTGACACGATGACCAGTAGGCTCTAACTTCCTCATACGAACTCTATTTTGAGTGAAACAAAGTGCACCAGATTCTTGGTGACAAGCCTGATTAGGTCATTCTAGTTTGATGCAATTCTAGGCACTTTGAATTTTTGGAAAATTTTTGCCCACAATCCAGATTCTGATCATAGGAGTTTCTACAAAAAATGCACATCCAACCAAGTTCCTCACCTTGTGGGATCCAAATTGTACTTGTACATAAGTATGGAACATGTATACTTTGCATTGATTATCGGGCTCTGAACAAAATCACAGTCAGGAACATATACCTGAATCCACAGATTGATGACCTTTTTGACTAGCTCAATGGTACTAATTACTTCATCAAGATTGATTTGAATTCCAACTATCACCAAGTTCCAATAGAACCCATGGATGTATGGAGGATTTCCTTCAAGTCCAAGGAGGGTCTCTTTGAGTGGTTGTTCATGCCCTTTTTTTTACGAGTGCCCTCACAACTTTTATTAGGATAATGGATGACATATTTTATCATTTCACCAAATCATATGTGTTTGTATATCTAGATGATATACTCATCTTCAATAAGTGTTGGGTAGGGCACTCGCAACATATTCGACATGTCCTTCACATTCTGCGGTAGCACAAGCTATGTGTTAACCTAGATAAATTCTCCTTTGGCATGGACCAAGTCTAATATATGGGCTACATAATTGATGAGCAAGGTGTGCATGTGGATCCAACTAAGATTCAAGTCATTCAGGATTGGTTGGACCTGACGAATCTATCATAGCTTTGCAAATTCTTAGGCTTTTCTAATTTCTATCAAAGATTCGTGTTGGAGTTCTTTCATATCACTTGGCCCTTAAGTCAAGTTATCAAGGGCAGATAAAAAGTAATTTTTTTTTGGTCTGAGCCACAACAAAATGCATTCATTGAACTGAAACACCACCTTTTATTAGCACCAATATTTACCTTACCAAACATGCAACAACCATTTGAGATTGAGATAGATGCCTCCAACTATGCTATTGCTACAATCCTCATTTAGCAAGGTAATCCAGTGGCATATTACAATGAGAAACTCTCTAATAATCTAGTGGCATATCTAGAATCCAGTGGCATATCACAGTGCCAGTTTCTATTGGCCTACTCTGTTCAAAGATGTGCAAGCCTATGTCCGGAAATGCAAACAATGCCAAAAGTTCGCCAATATAGATATACGGACTTCTGCCCTGTTACAGTCTGTCACAATGGAAGAACCATTTCAGCAGTGGGGGCTAGACGTGATTAGGGAAATCTTGCTGCACTCTTCCAAGCAACATAGATACATCCTCACTGCCACAGACTACTTCACAAGGTGGGTTGAAGCGATACCGTTGCGTCAATTCAATGATCAAGAGGTAATAGCCTTCATCACCTAATGCATCATGATCAGGTTTGGCGTTCCAACCTCCCTTGTTTTTGATAATGCAACATATTTTTCATCTTTGAAATTATATAATTTTTCTCTAGAAAATGGTATAGTGCTTAAACATTCTGCCAATTATTACCCCCAAAGAAATGGGTTAGCCGAGTCAACTAACAAGAACCTCATCCACATTATCAAAATGAATTTGTTGTCCCAACAACTAAATTGGCATAACGCTCTCCATAATGCCCTATGGGCTGATCGAGTCACGCCCAAGCCATCCTTGGGGACCTCCCCGTTTTTTCTTGTGTACGAGAAAGAAGATATTATTCCTCCCAACTTGTCTCTCCCAGACCTTTAGTTATCCCAAGAGACTCATGGAACCCCTTTCCCTGTCTTGCAAGCCCGAATAGACACATTATTGAAGCTGAGGAGGAAAGACTGAAAATCCAGGAAAAATTCGCCATCCACTAAAGTCGAATAAAACGATGGTTTGACAAAAAATCTGCCTGAAACAAATCTTTCAAAGTAGGTGACCTGGTCCTCAAGTGGGACAAAGCTCACGAGGATAAAGGAAAACACTCCAAATTCTAGGCCCTGTGGACAAGTCCCTTCCATATTAAAGAAAAAATCGGCTCCCAGACCTATAGGCTACAGACCCTTGAGGGGAGAATTGAGGTCCTCCCAGTAAACGAGCACGACCTTAAACACTATTTCACCTGATAGCCCTGAGGGGCCATCATCATACCCTGTACCATATGTCTATTGTTATTCTGTTTCTTTTTCTTTTTTGTTATCTTTTGCCTTTGTTCTCAGTTTCTTTTTTTTTTCAATAAACCGCTTGTTCCCAGCAAGCTCCCATTGCCCCTGTCCCCTATAGCATCCCAAATTTTGACGGAAGGATGTAGAGGTTACTCAATTGGAAATGTTGTGCCGGAATATTTGATGGTGAAGCAACACCCCTGAAACTCAAAAGGGACACAAGCTTGCCTGTGATATGCATTCAGTGGGGAAAACACAACTAAGTCCCAGGAACCAAGCACAGGTAGCCTGCCTAGAATGCTAACCTGGGGAATTGCGATACAAAAGAAGGTATTGTTGTGTTCGGTCACTAGATGGGAAAGGGACAGAGCTAACCGAAGGAGACAAAACGACATCCAAAAAAACCAAAAGGTCCTCATATAGACTAGGAGCAACCTCTCTTGCAAGAAAAATAAGTCAGGATCCCTCATCCGCCCTAGACAAAAAATGCCACTATTAAATAAGTGCCTTAAGCATAGTCAAATAAGTGCCCCGAGCACATTTTAAATAAGTGAAAACTAACACATCAATAAGGGTAAACGATCGAGAAAGGCTTCCTGCGCTGAGAGGCGATGCGACGACTCCGTCGAGGTACAGACCAAGCTCGCTGGCAGCGGAGCAACATCCGTGACTCCTAGGCAGTGACTCCATCGGGAACATTAGGTTCGCTGGTAGCGAAGCAACACAATGAAGATGAAATAATTATATCGAATCCTGGAAATCTCTAGGGTGACTCCAACCTTTCCGTCCAATCTCCTAGAATGAATTGTGATATGCCCGCACCCTGGGACATGTAGATAGGTGGACCATACACACAAGGTCCAAAGACAAAAGTAGTGGGACCCATGAAAAGGAAGGATCAGCAGGCTCGGCCCCAACCCCCACCCGATGAAGCACCAGTAGAGATCCTGGGCCCTTCCAAGGAATCGCCATTTGTTGTAGCTGCCAGGGAATTGCCATTTGTTGTAACTGCTACAACACCCTCCAAAAATTTTCTCTTCTTAAATTTTTGAGCCCCTAATACTTGTGAAAAAGAGAAATCAGACCTAAATTCACCTTTTCTAAACCTCGGGTCACTATGTCACAAATATGGTTACTTTCTTAAGTTGCGACCACGTGACCTTGCGACCCTCCAGGTCGCCAAGTCACTGGGTCGCACATCAGTCCGAAATCAAACATCAACGATCTCGCGACCTTGCGACCCCACGACCCCTTAGGTCGCAAGGTCGTAGAGTTGCAAGGTCACACATCTCATTAACGCAACTCATTCGCGACCTTGCGACCATTATTAATTGCCCACATGTTCGACCCCTTTATATATAGAAGGGTTGCATAGGTCGCATTTGGCCTGCGCGTCATAGTAAAAAAAATGCCTCTGACAAGCCAGCTGGAGCACGATTTTCCCGAGTAAGTGCCTAATCCTCCTGTTGTTTCTTTTCTAGGGTAGTTGTTACTATTTTTCCCTTACGCTAGCCTATTTTAACCCTGTTACGACCTTGACCAAATCAATTGAAAATCCTTCTACAAACCTCCCCTCCTTTAGTTTCTCTTCAGATCTTGTATTAAGCTTGCCTGCCCCTTTCCCCCTTCCCTAGGATCTTGCCTAACTCACCTATGAAGACTCCTACAACTTGTACGGCGATTTTGTGGACACCATGTGTGTTTTCTAAGCCTTTTTCCGCTGCGCATCTGCAAAGCCCTAAAGCGACCCCGTGACCTTGTGACCTTGTCGCTAAGTCGTAGAAACACTAGGTCGCATATCATGAAAATGTAGAGTGTTGCGACCCAGCGACTCAGTGACCTTGCGACCTAGTCGCTAGTCGCTAAGTCACACTTCCGCAAAGTTTCCAGCCAACGTGACCCTGCGACCCTACGACCACGCGACCTAGTCGCAGGTCACCAGGTCGCTAAGTCACCCTTCTGTCGAGTTTTAAGCCATCGTGACCTAGCGACCCTGCGACCCAGTCACCAGGTCACAGGTTCAACCATTTCCATGAAAATAATTTAGCAGGGATAAGAGCAGCCCACATATTTCTAAATTATGACATCTATCTTATCATGGGATTCTTTCATGAACATGCCAGGTGACATTGAAGCCGAACTGGAGTGTGCATCCATCTCGTCAGCCTCGAGTGACATGGGGCCATCGGAAATTCGCAAGAGGAACAAGATTCCTGAGATAGAGATCTTAGAGGAGGAAAGACCTATTCCGTTTCCCCCCACCTATGGAGACACACCCTGCATTTTCGGTAAAGGGGACAACATGAGCTGGTACCAGATTTACAAAGAGTTTACGCCGACTGAATTTCTGGAGGACCTCCCAGACCAACAGGTATATATTCAGGTTAAATGATCCAATTTTTACTACGCGGGAGCCCACCTGCCTATATTCCCGTGCACAGAACTGATCAAATGGATCTTGCAAAGGGTTGACCCCAAGATCTGGGTTATTCGGGATCACAACGGAAAAAAATTTGCAAATCTAAAAGGATAAGATGCGAAAGTATATTACGCACTGCCTCCTCGAGAGCAGACCTTCAGTGAGGAGTGGGTCGTTACTCATGAATTCCCCATACCTGAAACTCTGAGAGGGTGGTGGGAAGATCTATAGAAGTTCCGGGTCAAGAAGGACCAGGAATATCAGATAGCAGGGCTTAGGAAGGCCTACAAATTAGTAGCTGCAATGTTATGCAGGATTTACGGTCGTCCAGATGCAACCTTTTTTAACGGCGCTTGGGTTTCTCTGATGTACACTATCACTATGTACAGTACCTGTTTCAACTGGGCCAACATGATAGTGGAGGCCCTCAAGTCGAGCATATCTGCAGCACTAATACCGGATGAAGGGTGTGCTTCAGAATTTTATATGGCATCCTATCTCCTGGATGTGGTGTGTGCAAGGTACCATTTTGAGGGGTGGTCACACAACTGGGACCCAAAGCATGGCAGTCTGATTCACAAAAGATCTAATGGTGTTCTGGGATTCTAGGTAAAAGTAGGACATAGAGTCGATTGCACGTAACTTCATCCCCGCCCTCTACAGGAAACTATTTGGAACAGATTCCCCATGTATGTCCTGGCATGCCATGGAGACGATAAACCAAGTAGCCCATTAGTTCCCTAATGCGGAGGGTACTTTCATCCGAGTTTTCGGGTGCTGAAGGCTCCTCATGCGCTGCCCCAGTTCGTCACTGACAAGCTCCTCCTCCAAGAATTATGCTACCAAATGTCACAAGGATTTTCAAAAGTTCTAACGAAGGGTAAGACGAAGTCATGGCCCACTCTACCTCTCACTATCGGTGTGTACACGGTGAAGTATTTCATGGAAGTAGAGGCAGAGGTAGAACAAATCAGAGGATTTTGTTTACCCCCTTTAGAACACCGAATATATGATCCTGAGATAATCATCCCAACCCACTGTAAGCAGGAAAAATTCAAATGGATTTACCAGCATATAGAGTTCCCTACTAAAGACAGAATCATGAACTGGTATAACAAGGATAGAGAGGTTTCCCCAGAAGAATCAACTGGCCAGGATGATTAGAATCTAGAAGAAAGAATACATACACTGGGAGGAGCATTATCATCAAAGGCCAAGAAGCCTAGGATTGGTACATGTCTTGACCCCTCCTCCCAGCAGAAGGGAAAAGAGCTGAAGCTCAACAAGAAGCCGAGGAAAAGGCAAAGGAATAAGAAGACAGGCGAAAGAAACAATTGAAAGAGGAGCAGAGGAAGAAGCGGGGAGAAGAAAACTGTAGGAAAAGGGAAGAGGAACAGAAGAAGAAAGAGGAGGAAGAAAAGATGGAAGTTAAGTGCCAGTTGAATTTAAATCAGGACAAGGCAGAAGCAGAATGCCGACTAAAGGAGGAACAAGAAAAGGCAGAAGCAGAACGTCGGCTAAAGGAAGAACAAGATAGGGCAGAAGTAGAACGTCGGTTGAAGGAAGAACATGAAAAAGTAGGAGTCGAAGGGAGTAGGACTCTGTTCTCAGAAATAGGGAAAGAAACAGAGTTGCCACCCATCGAGATACCTCTGAAAACTCTTGTCCCTTTCACTCTCTCAGAATTGGGCACCTCTAAAGATCTAGATGAGGAAGTGTTTGATCTCACCAGACTCACCTATGATCAATTCACACACAAGATTAGGCAGGAAAAGAGATGTATGGCACGAGACCCTGCAGTGCCCCTCGCAGTCACTACAGGAAAGGATATAGTCTTGGACACCAGGACTAATCCAGTCATGATTGCCTCAACCAGTACTGATTTTGCGGCAGCTACAGAGGAAAACGTGAGAAAGATGAGCAGAGAAATTTTTTCCTTACATAACAGACTGCAGACCTCCGAACTCAAGACGGCCAAAGCAGAACAAGAAAATAAGGTGCTACAAGAGGAAGTCAGACAATTTCAAACTAGGGATACCCCTGCTAATGAAATATCACTCACTATCCAAGGAGAGCTAGTCACTTTGGAGGCTTCCATGAAGCAGGTCTATGAAGAAATGTTTACCATAAAGAAAACGGTAGTGCCTCTACTAAAGGCACAGGTCGAAACTAAAATGAGGAACACGCAACTAAAGGAAGCCTCTACTACATTGGACAAGATATTGGAGTGGTCTAATAGGTATCCACAAGCCCCAGCCACATTTCCTAGAAGAGATTGGATTTCCACCCAGAATGACAAAGTTCAAATCTGGATAAAGGTACAATCCAAGGAAAAGCTCATCAAGGATCTGAAAAAAGTAATGTCAGCATATGAACATTTGATTAGTGGCATCGACTCCATGGCCGAGGTACACCGCATCCCTTCTCTGGGTGCACTTGGAGAAGATAAAATATGGGAAGAAGTCTCCACTGATATCCAAACATTTTTACAGCCCACAAGGCAAACAATCACCTCGCAAGACTTGTCGGCGTCGAGATAAAACATGGTTCTATTCATTGTGACATCGGTCCGAATATACACTAAACTGGCCTCCTTGTCGAATCAGATGACAGTCAAGAGGGAAACTTTGATTCCAAATGCCCTCGAATGTCTTCAAAGGTTAAGAGAAGATATGCCTCAGGTCTCCCCAGTAGCTGCAAATTATCGGGCTTGGAAGACCTACCTCAAAGAGTAACTGCAGATAGATGTCCCGAGCCTCGCAATCACCCAACTACTTCCATGATCAAGTCACAGATAACAGCAAATAGAGCAGGTCGCAAGTCGCGACAACTGAAGGGTCGTAGGTCACAAGTCATAATTTCCCTCAAGTCACAAAGTAAACCAACGGTCTAGAAGGTGAAAAGTCAGGGATACCCAAGGGTCAATTTTGTTTTATAAATACTCCCTTCCGGGAATTGTAAAGGGACATTTTTTTGAGGACTCCAAAGGTGCAGATAATTGTATAGCATTGAATGCACTCTTTATGAATGAATGCAAGCACTTGTTTTGATTCCACTATTAGATCTGATGGGAGTTAATGTGTTAACATTGTGAATATTTTGTCTTATGTATCTGATATCTTGCTGATTTAATCATCTGTGTTTTCCACTTATATCATTTATACATTCAGCTCACTAAATGTTATTAATGATGTTAAGTTGTTCATATAGAAAATGTTAAGCAACTATGTTACTAACATTTATCTCATCTTTGGAAAACCGCTCAAGGAAGTGAAGGGTGCTCTAACCACAAAGAATTATTTCTTCTGTGGTTCGAACAGATTTTTTACAAGCATGACCCTGATGATGTGCTGCTAACAGTATTTCCTTGGTTTGATGCTTTCAAACTCATCTTTCTATTCATAGTGTTTTATGTTTGTTGATACTCATCAACCATTTTCATTGTACCATTCGAATAGACGTGTGTTCACAGGTCTGCAAAGCTCGTTCGTGTCCGAGAAAAGGAGTATTCAGCGGTAGTCAGACCCACACCCCAGACGGGATCCCTATCACAAGCGGTTTAGAGTCTAATTGGGACTTTATACCGAGGAGATCCCCTATTGTTGGCCATACATATTTTCGCGTCAACAGATTTGGCGCTAGAAGGAGGGCCTAAATGGCAAGCTCCCAGCACACAAGTAACATCCCATTACAAACTCCCCAAGGGGAGATCATGTATGAAAATACCGGTCCTCCACCCTTAGAAAATTCCCAGGAGGAGGAAGCCCCTTACTATGAGGTCACTTTAGATCAACTAAGGGCCATGTGCCCTATAGCCCGCAACCTTGTCAGGGGTTTACAACAAGCCCGAGTTACTAGTTCCTTGGCCAATCCTAGAACTCCCGCAGCTAACCACACTTTCCAAGGAACCCTTGTCAACTCCCTACCTCAGCTTGTGGGTCTTATGATCGAACATTATGTAGACACAGTTGAGCGGAATTTTGAAGAACCCTTGGACAGCCCTCGGGGGGCGAAAGAGGGTGGCCCCGAAATCTCTGAACCACAACCCAAATCCAACCCTCAACCGGACCAAACTCTGAATGATAACACTCAACCAAATGACCCACCTAGATGAGGAGTCGGGAGGGGTTGGGGAAACAGAGACCAAGGGAACAGGGGCCGTGGAAAAGGCCGCAATCCAAGTCGCCACCATCACCACAGGACCCAGAATATATTTTCGTTCCTCTATAACTGGATAAATATCAGAGATGTAGGGAATCGAGGGAGGAATCAGGAAATGCAGTCCCATCAAGAAGGCGAAGCATCCGGGTTAGGCATAAGGAGCGAGTCTGAAAGTGAAATAGGGTGTGTTTACATACCGCTCCACTAGCAGGCTAGGCGTGTGCAGCCTCTGGCTTGGATGGTGCAGTCACCTTTAGCCCTCCATGGCCCCCTCCATGACATGCCCTGGAATCCGGAGAAGCACCTCCCTAAGTTTGACCCCGAAAAGGGTACGCTGGCCGAAGATCACATAAGAAACTTTTACCTGGCCTTACAAATGATGAGAGTACACTCTGACGATGTAGCATGTTGTATTTTTCCCCATACCTTAGAGAATAAAGCCGCCACTTGGTACTGATCCGTCCCTATTGCCTCCATCTCTTCCTGGGAGCAGTTTCACAGTATTTTCCTTCAAAAGTTTTCGGAAGTCAAAACTCCTTCCATGCTCCTCACAGAACTTAGTACTTTGAAGTGTCAAAAAAAAGAGAAAGTCAAAGATTTCAATCAAAGTTTCGCTACGATCTTGAACAAATTCCCGCCGAATATGGCCTTAGATGATTCCATCATCGTTGACTACTACACTCGGGCTCTCCCTCGAGATATTTCCGTATTCGTGAAGTGCGAAGCTAGAGATACCATGGAGGTAAATTACACCACTGCCCTAGTTCTCGAAAGAGATATGCTATCCATAGGAGCCATCAACCATGAAGGATGAGATGATCAAAAGCCAACCACAAAGAGAGCCCAATCATCAAATCATAAATTCGGAGACAAAGATAAGGACCCCTTTGATTTTGAAAGTATCATAAAAATCCCTCAAGTTACTGACCAATTAAGTCTCTGATCTGAAGAGGAAGAACAATGATTCTGTCCCAGCTGCTAAAACATAGAAACCTTTCTTCAGAAAGAATAACCTCGCTGTGACCTGGCCCCCGTCAAACTCAAGTGTTGGCCTCAACGTGGAAGAAATCAGCAAGGACAGGTTTTGTTCTTTCCATCAAGCCTCCCACTCAAAGAAAACTTGCCCCCAGTGGATTAATAGCATGACCGCCATGGTGAATCAACTTCTGGAAGACCAAACCCCCGGGGATCTAAAAGAGGATACCATCTCAAACAACGAGGAGGCCTCCCCTCGGATGAAGATGTAGGTTCCACTGTCCTCGCTTTTGATGTCATCCGTGGAGAGTCCCCTCTTTCCACAACTGGGATAAACCTGGCTGAAGACCCTAAATGTAAACCCCCTCGAAACTATCGCTTGAGGAGAAAAGGCCTGATTCCTGAGCAGTCCTTCGAAGAAAAAAGAAAAGATTTCTTAAGAAAAATCCTACCACCAAAAGCAGAAAACCAAAACAAGACTCCTGAAAAATTTAGTCCAACTAATCCCCGAGAAGGCCCCAAGGCTAAATATTCATCAGTTTCCCCTAAAAACACCACCGAACTTGCCTCACACACAGATTCTGGGTATAACATTATCAAGGATATGAAGAAGACCTGGGCCAATATTTCTCTCTATGAGCTCGCTCGCATTGCTAACCAACGAGATCTTATCCTCAAAGCATTTTCCAATCTCCCGGTGACCAAACCCGTGAGCATCACATCTGCCCAAACTGCTGCTAGTCCCAAATCCATCGTAAATTCCATAAACGCCAACTCCAGGGGATCCACACCACCTTTCCTCCTCTCCTTCTTGATCTTTAACTTCAATGTCCATAATTGCCTCGTCGATTCTAGTGCATCCACGAATGTTATGACCTTATCCATATTCAAGAAGTTAAACATCCGCCCCGAGAAGATTGACGCCAGGATCATCCAACTCGACAGATCTCAAGTCCCTACAGTAGGCGAATTAAACAGCGTCATCATCCGCCTATCCTCTGATTCTAGGGTGCATCAATGCATCGACATAGTAATCGTGGACATCCCCGAGGCCTATGGCCTTCTGTTGATTATAGATTGTTCCAGCAAGCTCCAGGGATACTTTGCACTGATTGGTCCCACCTTTGGCTCCCGTACAAGGGCAGGACTAACCAAATCCGGGTCGAGAGTGAGTTGTACATGAAATATACTGTGACCAACCTGGATGCAACTAACGAACCAGTCAGTTTCACACAAGAAGAGCTCGGTATGTGTTTCTTAGAATCCATTTTTGGGTGTTATCAAACTCCCCAATCTCTGGTCACTCAAGACATCAAGTCTGAGCTACTTCTGGTCACTGAAAATTCCTCCACCTCAACGAAGAATCCATTAGAAAATGCTACCCTGAGTACATCCCCAATGTGCTCGGACAGCCTTGTCAAATCAGAAGATGAAATATGGACCTTGTACTATGACGGTTCCAAAATCCAAGACAGGGCTGGCATGGGCTTTATCTTGTTGGACCCTTAGAAGAACAAGTTTCTAATTTCCTGCTGGTTAGAGTTCCAGTGCACGAATAATATAGCCGAGTATGAGGCATTGCTGCTCGGACTCAAAAAGGCCATAGATCTAAAAGTTCATTTTTTAAAGGTAATTGGCAATTCTGAGATTATCACTCGTCAAGTGCATAACACCATTCATTGCTTGTCTCCACATATGAAAGGTTACTAGCAAGAGGTATGGAATTTAATTTCTGATTTTGATGCTTTCGACATTAAATCTGTACTTAGAATGCATAATGCAGCAGCCGATAAAATTTCCAACGTTGTCGCTAGGTTCACCCCACTTAGAGATGGATTTTATATTGAATTTATTTATAGGCAATCCGTACTAGATAATGCTACTAATTTTCATGTTTTCAATGATGACCAACAAGTACTGGATTTCATGCTCAATACGGACGTATTCAAAGACGCAATTATAGAAGAAGAGGAACATGGTCGAGCTTTGCAATAGGAACTACGAGATCAGAAAAAAAATCCCATACCCAAAGGGATTGTGTCACTCGAAAAGTTGTTCGACCTACAAAACTGTTTCCAAGGGCCCCCAAACACGAAGGTGCAAAGTTCCATGTTAGCGCACCGAAAAATTAACCTCGGGACAGACAAGGATCCCAAGCTCGTCAATCTGGGTAATGAGTGCACCCCTCAGGAGAAGCCTGCATTCACCGAATTATTTAAGAAATACCGAGATGTGTTTGCCTGAACATATGATGATCTTCGAACTTATGATACAAGGATCATCCAACACGTCATACCCATGAAGGAAGGAGTGAAGACTTTCCAACAGAAACTGAGAAAAGTACATCCCGCCTTGGAACCAATGATCCAAAAGGAACTAAAGAAGCCCTTGGATGCACGGATAATTTTCAAAGTTATACATTCGACTTGGGTGTCAAACTTGGTCCCTATTCACAAGAAATCCATTTGTGCGTAGACTTCCAGAATTTAAACATAGCCTCTGACAAGGAAAACTATCGTGTCCCTCCTATGGAGCAAATCCTTCAAGCTGTATCAGGGTTGGAAATGTTCTCTCTATTGGATGGGTTTTCAGGGTATAATAAGTACTAGTGGCTGAGCCCGATTGGCTCAAAACCACCTTCATGTTATAAAATTAAATATTATAGAGCAATGAAATACATAAAATATACGGAAAACACAAGCACACAAAACGCATAAAACCAGAGAGACATAGATATACGTGGTTCACCCAGTTTGGTCTACGTCCACATCGAACAGTCAGTCCTTCCTTTCTATTATCCAACAAAATGAAGAGACACAACCTACAACAGATCCACTGTAATATCCTCTGTTCTCTCTCACAGTCTCCCTATCTGTTTCTCGCTCCAAGAATACACATAAAATACACAGCCGCAATACAATACCCTCATAAAAGCGAGGGGTTGCCTTCTAGGGCAAAAAATCCTAAACTAAACATAACTTATACTATCAGATCATCTGCCAAATGAATGGCCCATATTGACTAGAAATTACTATACTTTTACAGGGCAATTTTACATCTATTTTTAGCTTTGGGGGCGCTGCCCTCGAAACCCCCCACCAGGGGGGGCTCCATAAAGTCGCAGCCTCCCCCCCTGGACCACCCAGACAGCATTTAATTACTGGTGGCAACGCCGCCCCATTAAGGTACAGGGGTCCAACGCTCTGATACAAAATAAACAAGATAATCAGGCTCCACACCCAAAAATATCCCATTTGGAGACTGATTGTAGCAACTGCACCGCTACTTCATTTGCTAGACAATGACTCCTCTTTGGACCTGGCTATTTCTCATCTTCATCGTCATCCTTGAAGACCAATTGAAACTGATCTCCTCCTATAGTAAATACATACCCTGTAGTGCTCCTCATGTTATCTCTATCACTTGCCATATCTGCATCAACATATCCCTGTAGAGAAATGTTTGAACCACCAAAGCATAATGCTTGATTTGTGGTACCTCTAAAATATATGAGAATCCATTTTACTTCCATCCAATGTTCTTTTCCTGGATTGTTCATGTATCTGCTTACAACTCCCACAGCATGTGCAATATCAGGCCTTGTGCAGACCATTGCATACATTAAGCTTCCAACTGTTGATGCATATGGAACTTTAGACATATATTCCATTTCTTCTTGGTTCTTAGGGCACATCTTCTTACTAAGTTTGAAATTCTAGAAAAAGGTGTACTAATTGGTTTTGCATTCTACATATTAAATCTTTTCAACACCTTTTGTAAGTACTCATTCTGAGACAGTGTTAATTTGCGATTTTTCCTGTCTCTAGTTATTCTCATACCAAGGATTTGTTTTGCAGCTCCCAAATCCTTCATTGCAAATTAATTTGCCAATTTTATTTTGAGCACATTTATTTCCTACATGTTAGACCCTGCAACAAGCATGTCATCTACATACAATAACAATATAATATAGCTGCCATCATTTTTCCTTTTCAAATAAACACAATGATTAGAGTGACATCTAGTATAACCTTGTTCATACATGAACTTGTCAAATTTTAGATACCACTGCCTTGGAGCCTGTTTTAAGCCATACAAGCTCTTCTTTAACCTACACACTAATTTTTCTTTTCCTTTGACCTGATATCCTTGTGGCTTCTCCATATAGATCTCTTCCTCCAAATCTCCATGGAGAAATGTTGTCTTTACATCTAACTGTTCAAGATGTAAATCTTCCACTGCTACAAGACTTAAAATAGTTCTGATTGAGGTCACCTTAACAACAGGAGAAAATATTTCATCAAAATCAATACCTTTATTTTGTGCAAACCCCTTCACCACAAGTCTAGCTTTGTACCTCTGTTTTCCTCCATCTTCTTCCTTCAGCCTGTAAACCCATTTATTCTGCAATGTAGTTTTACCTGCAGGCAACCTAACTAAGTCCCAAGTCTGGTTATGCATTAAGGAATCCATCTCTTCTTCCATGGCTAGCTCCCACTTCTTCCTGCTTTCAACCTGCATTGCTTCTTCATAACATTCAGGTTCACCAGAATCAGTCAACAATAAATAATATAATGAAGGAGAATATCGTTCAGGGGGTCTACTTATCCTGGTAGATCTTCTAACACAATTTAAGGTGTTTGAGGTGCATGTTGCTGTTGTGGTGGTTGCTGCTGCTGTGACTATTGATTATTATTATTTTCAGGCACATTTACTTTTTCAGTTATCTCATCAAGAACCATGTATTTCTTGCTTTCTTTTTTCCTGTTTCTTTTCCTGCAACTGATTCTTATACAAGACCTTTTCATTGAATATTATGTCTCTGCTCCTAATTATTTTGTGATTTTCATAATCATATAAGCGATAACCAAAATCATTAGCACCATATCCAATAAAGGTACATTTCTTTGATTTTTCCTCAAACTTTGTTCTGTTTTCTTTATTAATATGGACAAAGGCCTCACAACCAAAAGGCTTTAAAAAAGAGTAGTTTACCTTTTTACCTGTCCATGCTTCCTCTGGAATACCACCATCCAAGGAACTTGAAGGCCCTCTGTTTATTAGATAAACAGAAGTATCTATAGCATCTGCCCAAAATTGTAAAGGTAATCCTGCATGCAGTCTCATGCACCTTGCACGCTCCATGATTGTTCTATTCATCCTTTCTGACACACCATTTTCTTGTGGTGTTCTTGGAACTGTCTTCTCTCTGTGAATTCTATGCTATGAATAGTACCTATCAAACTCTTTGCTGCAATATTCACCTCCATTGTCTGATCTGAGACACTTAAACTTCTTTCATGTCTCAATCTCAACCAAAGATTTCCATTTCTTGAAAGTTTCAAATACATCATATTTATTCTGAATATAATAAATCCAAGTTTTTCTAGTTGCATCATCAATAAAAGTAAAATAATAACAAGAGCCACCAAGAGATGATACCTGAGCAGGTCCCCATACGTCTGTATGCACAAGCTCTAATTTTTCACTCTTCTTTTCTTTCCCAACTCTGAGAAATTTGACTCTCTTCTGTTTTCCATAAATGCAATTCTCACAGAAATCCAAATCAACATTCTTCAAACCCGACAACAAATTACTTGAGTGAAGAATCTTCATCCCCTTCTCACTTATGTGTCCGAGCCTATGATTCCATAATGCTGCATCGGCTCCTTCGGAAGTTAAAGCATTAACAGAGTTAGAAATACCATTGCATAAATACAATGTACCAACCTTTTCGCCTTTTTCTATTATGACGGCTCCTTTGGTGACCTTCCATGTTTTATCTGTGAAAGTTGTCATGCAACCTTCACCGCCTAACTGCCCTGTTGAAATCGGGTTTTTATTTAGATATGGAACATGCCTTACCTCCTTTAATAGCCATTGGTTTCCATTTTGTTGTTTTACAAGAACTTTACCCATTCCAACAATTTTACAAGGTTTATCATCACCCAAATGGACTTGTCCAAAATCTTCTTGAATATAGTCATGAAAATATTTCTTATCTGGTGTGGCATGGAATGAGGCCCCTGAATCTACTACCCAAGAATCAATAACATTTTCGAAAGAAAGAATCAAGGAATCTTGTAACACATCACCTATCACATTTGCTTCATGATTGTTTTCTTGTTGTGCATCTCCTTTTTTTCCCTTCTGAGATCTACAGTCTTTCTTTAGGTGTCCTTTCTTTCCGCATTTCCAGCACACTATCCCCGATCTGGAATTGGATCTGCCTTTCCTTGATTTACTGCGATATCTCGAGCTCTTTCCTCTTTCCATTCTTCTTCCCCTAGACTCTGCACTCAAAGCATTACCCGATGTCTCACTGGAGCTTTTTCGTCGCATTTCCTCGCTAAGGACAGCATCGACAACATCATCAAACTTTAAAGTACTATATCCAGAGACAGAGTTACTAATGGACATAGCTAAACCATTCTAGCTTTCTAGCAATGAGCACAGAAATAAAAGAACCCTAACTTCATCATCAAAGTTTACCCCTACAGAACTTAACTGACTGGTAACTGTATTAAAATCATTTAAATGGTTTGCAACAGATCCACCTTCCGACATCTTCATATTAAATAAATGTTTCATCAGAAATACCTTGTTTGAGGCCAAGGGTTTTTCATATAGTTTCGCCAATTCCTTAATCAAACCCTCTGTTGTTGTTTCCTTCGAAATATTGAAGGCTATCGACGCCGCGAGGCACAACCGTATTGTTCTGAGTGCCTTTCTATCAAGAATATCCCATTATGCGTCTGTCATAGTCATCGGTTTCTTTGTTTTTCCGCTCAATGGTAGGTACAGATCTTTCTGATACAGATAATCTTCCATCTGCATCTTCCAGAGTGGAAAGTTTTGGCCATTAAATTTCTCGACCCTAAATTTACCATCTTCTGCCATTGCTCCCACTCGAACCAGTAACCCTTCTTTCCTACGAATTTATCAGCCAAATAGATATTCGACTCTGATACCAGTTGTTAGAAAATTAAATATTACAAAGCAATGCAACACATAAAATATGTGGAAAACACAAGCACACAAAACACATAAAACCAGAGAGACACAGATATACGTGGTTCACCTAGTTTGGGCTACGTCTACACCAAATAGCCAGCCCTTCCTTTCTATTATCCAGCAAAATTAAGAGACAACCTACATCAGATCCATTGTAATATCCTCTATTCTCTCTCACAGTCTCCCTATCTGTTTTTTGCTCCGAGAATAAACATACAATACACAGCAGCAATACAATACCCTCATAAAGGAGAGCGGTTGCCTTCTAGGGAAAAAAACCCTAAACTAAACATAACTTCTATCGTCAGATCATCTGCCTAATGAACATCCTAGATTGACTAGAAATTACTATACTTTTACAAGGCAATTTTACATCTGTTTTTAGCTTCGGGGCGCTGCCCCCGAAACCCCCCGCCAGGGGGGGCTCCATAAAGTCGCAGCCGCCCCCCCTTGGACCCCCCAAGCAGCATTTAATTACGTGCGGTGTTTCCTCCCCATTAAGGTACAGGGGTCCAACGTTGTGATACAAAATAAACAAGATAATCAAGCTACACACCCAACAATTCAGAACTAAATGGGGAACATTCGCATTCAGACGCATGCCCTTTGTCCTGATTAATGTCCGCGCCACCTTCCAAAGAGCTATGGACATCTCCTTTAGAGGACTAATTGGGAAAAGCGTGGTAGTATACCTTGATGACATCAATGTGTTTTCAAAATGCAGATCTGACCACCTACACCACCTCAAGCAGATTTTCGAAAGGTGTTGGAAATACGGGATCTCACAGAACCCGAAGAAAATCATTTTCGTCGTCTCCAAAGGAAACTTGTTGGGGCACATAATAACTCGAGACGGCATAGAA
Organism: Pinus albicaulis; assembly: GCA_034641835.2. Taxonomy (NCBI): domain Eukaryota; kingdom Viridiplantae; phylum Streptophyta; class Pinopsida; order Pinales; family Pinaceae; genus Pinus; species Pinus albicaulis. The sequence goes on along the minus strand of CM076583.1, from coordinate 1,239,992,011 downwards.
GTGGATCCAGAACGTGCGAAATTCATTGCTCAAATACCACCCCCAAGTGGTAAGAAAGCTATGTAGTCTTTCCTCGGAAAAATCAACTTCGTCCAAAAATTTATATCAGATTTCACCCAAATCGTGAAACCATTGCAAGGCATGATTAAGAAAAACGCTAACTTTAAATGGAAACCTCCTGAGAAAGAAGCGTTCGATAACATCAAACGAGCCATCGCGGAAGCACCCGCTCTTCATAGTCTGGATTTCAACAAAGGATTTATCTTGTATACCTTTGCCTCAGACTCATCTTTGGCTATCATCCTCTCTCAGAAAGATGACAACAACGATGAGTGGACTATATCATTTATGAGCGTTGGGTTACAAGGCGCCGAGCTGAATTATCTAGATATTGATAAACAAGCTTACGCAGTATACAAGGTGGTTAAACACTTGAGGCCGTACATTTTGAAGAGTCATGTGACAGTCTTCGCGCCTCACCCAACTGTTCGCTTACTATTCATACAACAGGAGCCGGGCGAGAGACGAGGCAACTGGATGACATGAATTCAAGAATATGACCTGGAATTCATGCCAGCACACACTATAAAGGGCCAAGGATTATTTTGGATAGCCGCAGAGGTAGCAGACTCATGGAGAAGTGAAGAAGAGAATTGGGAACACGAGATCGACATGTATCAAGATGATAGCACATCCTGGCAGGATACCTCCTCATGGTACGTATATCTCCAGAAATATCTGAAACACAGTACCATGGGCCCCACTTTAACCACTCAGCAGAAACGCGCATTGAGATTGAAATTTGTATCCTACCAGCTGGTGCAGGGTAAGTTGTTTGACAAGCACCACAACGGTGTCCTGCTACGTTGTTTGGAGTATGATGAGGCACAGAAGGTTTTGGCGAAACTCCATGATGGTCCAGCAGGTGGACACTATGCAGGGGATACCACTGCTCACAAGATCATGCGTTCTGGTTTCTATTGGCCTACTCTGTTCAAATATGCGCACGCCTATGTCCGGAAATGCCAACAATGCCAAAAGTTAGCCAATAGATATATACGGCCTTCTGCCCCATTACAGTCTGTCATAGTGGAAGAACCATTTCAGCAGTGGGGGATGGACGTGATTGGGGAAATCTTGCCGCACTCTTCCAAGCAACATAGATACATCCTCACTACCACAGAATACTTCACAAGGTGGGTTGAAGCGATACCGTTGCGTCAAGTCAATGATCAAGAGGTAATATCCTTCATCACCCAATGCATCATGATCAGGTTTTGCGTTCCAACCTCCCTTGTTTTTTATAATGCAACATATTTTTCATCTTTGAAATTATATGATTTTTCTCTAGAAAACAGTATAGTGCTGAAACATTCTGCCAATTATTACCCCCAAGGAAATGGGTTAGCCGAGTCAACTAACAAGAACCTCATCCACATCATCAAAAATACTTTGTTGTCCCAACAACGAAATTGGCATAACACTCTCCATAATTCCCTATGGGCTGATCGAGTCACGCCCAACCCATCCTTGGGGACCTCCTCCTTTTTTCTTGTCTACAGGAAAGAAGTTATTCTTCCTCCCAACTTGTCTCTCCCAGCCCTTCAGTTATCCCAAGAGACTCATGGCACCCCTTTCCCTGCCTTGCAAACCTAAATAGACACATTATTAAAGCTGGAGGAGGAAAGGCTGAAAACCTGGGAAAAATTTTCCATCCACCAAAGTCGAATAAAACGATGGTTTGACAAGAAGTCTGTCAGAAACAAGTCATTTGAAGTAGGTGACCTAGTCCTCAAGTGGGAAAAATCTCACGAGGATAAAGGAAAACACTCCAAATTCCACGCTCTGTGGACAGGTCCCTTCCAGATTAAAGAAAAATTTGGCTCCCACACCTACAGGCTACAGACCCTTGAGGGGAGAATTGAGGTCCTCCCGGTAAACGGGCACGACCTTAAACACTATTTCACCTGATAGCCCTAAGGGGCCGCCATCATACCCTATACCATATGTCTATTGTTATTTTGTTTCATTTTATTTTGTGTTATTTTTTTCCTTTGTTCTCAGTTTCTTCTTTGTTTTCAATAAACCGCTTGTTCCCAGCAGGCTCCCATTGCCCCTATCCCCTGTAGCATCCCAAATGTTGAAGGAAGGATGTAGAGGTTACTTAATTGGCAATGTTGTGCGGAAATCTGCGCTGGTGAAGAAACACCCCTGAAATTCAAAAGGGACACGAGTTTGCCTGTGATATGCATTCAGTGGGGAAAACACAGCTAAGTCGCAGGAACCAAGCACAGGGAGCCTGCCTAGAATGTTGGTCTGGGGAATTGCGATACAAAAGAAATTCTTGGTGTGTTCGGTCACTAGATGGGAAAGGGACAGAGCTAACCGAAGGAGACAAAATGAAATTTGGAAAAAACCAAAATTTCCTCATATGGACCAGGAGCAACCTCTCTTGCAAGCAAAATAAGTCAGGATCCCTCATCCGCCCTAGGCAAAAAATGCAACTATTAAATAAGTGCCTTGAGCATAGTTAGATAAGTGCCCTGAGCACATTTTAAATAAGTGAAAACTAGCACATGAATAAGGGTAAAGGATCAAGAAATTCTTCCTACGCAGAGAGGCGATGCGACGACTCCGCCGGGGTACTGACCAGGCTCACTGGCAGCAGAGCAATGTCTGTGACTCCTAGGCAGTGACTCCGTTGGGACCATTAGGTTCACTAGAAGTGGAGCAACACAATGAGGACGAAATAATTATATCGGATCCTAGAAATATCTGGGGTGACTCCAACCTTTTCCGTACAGTCTCCTAGAATGAATTATGATACGCCCGCACCCTGAGACATGCAGATAGGTGGAGCATATATGCAAGGTCCAAATACAAAAGTAGTGGGACCCATGAAATGGAAGGATCAGCATGCTCGGCCCCACCCCCCACCCGATGAAGCACCAACAGAGATCTTGGGCCCTACCAATGGATCACCATTTGTTGTAGCTACTACAACACCCTCCAAAATTTTTCTCTCCTTAAATTTTTGAGCCCCTAATACTTGTGAAAAAGAGAAATCAGACCTAAACTCACCTTTTTCTAAACCTCATGTCGCTAAGTCAAAAATATGGTTAACTTTCCTAAGTTGCGACCCCGCGACCTTGCGACCCTCCAGGTCACCAAGTCACTGGGTCACACATCAATCCGAAATCAAACATCAGCGATCTTGCGACCCAGCGACCCAGCGAACCCTTAGGTCACAAGGTCGCAGAGTCGCAAGGTCGCACATGTCATTAACGCAGCTCATTCGCGACCTTGCAACCCTCATTAATTTCCCACACATGCGACCCCTTTATATATAGAAGGGTCGCATAGGTTGCATTTGGCCTGCGCGACAGAGAAAAAAAATGCCTCTAACAAGCCAGATGGAGCATGATTTTCCCAGGTAAGTGTCTGATCCTCCTGTTGTTTCTTTTGTAGGGTAGTTGTTACTATTTTTCCCTTACCCTAGCCTATTTTAACCCTGTTACGACCTTGACCAAACCCATTGAAAATCCTTCTGAAAACCTCCCCTCCTTCAATTTCTCTTCAGATCTTGCGTTAAGCCTTCCTGCCCCTTTCCCCCTTCCCTGGGATCTTGCCTAACTCACCTATGAAGACTCCTACAACCTTGTACGGCAATTTTGTGGACACCATGTGTGTTTTCTAAGCCTTTTTCCGTTGTGCGTCCACAAACCCCTAGAGCAACCCCGCGACCTTGCCACATTGTCGCTAAGTCGCAGAAACGCTAGGTCGCATATCATGAAATTCTAAAGTGACATGACTCAGTGACCTTGCGACCCAATCGCGAGTCGCTAAGTCGCTAAGTCACACTTCTGCAAAGTTTCTAGCCAACACGACCTTGCGACCATGTGACCTATTCGCAGGTCGTCGGGTCGCTAAGTCGCCCTTCTATCGAGTTTTAAGCCATCGTGACCTAGCGACCCTGCGACCCAGTCACAAGGTCGCCAGGTCACAGGTTCACCCATTTCCTTGAAAATAATTAAGCAGAGATAAGAGAAGCCCACATATTTCTAAATTATGACATTTATCTTATCGTGGGATTGTTTCATGAATGTGCCAGGTGACATTGAAGCTGAACTGGAGTGTGCATCCATCTCGTTAGCCTCGAGTGACATGGGGCCACCGGCAATTCACAAGAGGAACAAGAGTCCTGAGATAGATATCTCAGAGGAGGAAAGACCTATCCCATTTCCCCCCGCCTGCATTTTCGGTAAAGGGGACAACATGATCTGCTACCAGATTTACAAAGAGTTTACGCCGACCAAATTTCCGGAGGACCTCCCAGACCGACAGATATATATTCAGGTTAAATGATCCAAGTTTCACTATGCGGGAGCCCACCCACCTATATTCCCGTGCGCAAAACTAATTGAATGGATCTTGCAAAGGGTTGACCCCAAGATCTGGGCTATTCGGGATCGCAACAGAAAAACATTTGCAAATCTAAAAGGACAAGATGTGGAAGTCTATTACGCATTTCCTCCTCGAGAGCAAACCTTCAATGAGGATTGCATCATTACTCATGCAGTCCCCATACCTGAAAATCTGAGAGGGTGGTTGGAAGATCCAGAGAAGTTCCGGGTCAAGAAGGACCATGAATATCAGACAATAGGGCTCAAGAAGACCTACAAATTAGTAGTTGTAATGTTATGTAGGATTTACGGCCGTCCATATGCAACCTTTTTTAACGGCACTTGGGTTTCTCTGATGTACACTATCACTGTGTAGAGTACCTGCTTCAACTGGGCAAACATGATAGTGGCGGCCCTCAAGTCGAACATATCTATGGCACTAGTACCGGATGAAGGGTGTGCTTCAGAATTTTATATGGCATCTGATCTCTTGGATGTGGTGTGTGCAAGGTGCCATTTTGAGGGGTGGTCACACAACTGGGACCCAAAGCACGGTGGTCCGATTCACAAAATATCTAATGGTGTTATGGGATTCCAGGTACAAGCAGGACATAGAGTCAATTGCACGCAACTTCATCCCTGCCCTCTACAGGAAACTATTTGGAACAGATGCCCCATGTATGTCCTAGCTTGCCAGGGAGACGATAACTCAAGTAGCCCATTGGTTCCCTAATGCGGAGGGTACTTCCATCTGAGTTTTCAAGTCGTTGAAGGCTCCTCATGTGTTGCCCTAGTTCGTCACTGACAAGCTCCTCCTCCAAGAAGTATGCTACCAAATGTCACAGGGATTTTCAAAAGTTATAACGAAGGGTAAGAAGAAGCCATGGCCCACTCTGCCTGTCACTATTGTGCATACACGGTGAAGGATTTCAGGGAAGTAGAGGCAGAGGCCAAACAAATCAGAGGATTTTTTTTACCCCCTTTATCACACTGGACATATGATCTTGAGAGAATCATCCCAGCCCACTTTAAGTGGGAAAAATTCAAATGGAGTTACTATCATACCGAGTGCTCGGTTGAAGACAGAATCATGAACTAGTATAACAAGGACAGAGGGGCCGCCCCAGAAGAATCAACTGGATAGGATGATCAGACTCTACAAGAAAGAATACATATGTTGGGAGGAGCATCATCATCAAAGGCCAAGAAGCCTAGGACCGGTACAGGTCTTGACCCCTCCTCCCAGCAAAAGGGAAAAGAGGTTGAAGCTCAACAAGAAGCCGAGGAAAAGGAAAAGGAATAAGAAGACATGCAAAAGAAACAATTGAAAGAGGAGCAGAGGAATAAGTGAGCAGAATAAAACTGTAGGAAAAGGGAAGAGGAAAAAAATAAGAAAGAGGAGGAAGAAAAGATGGAAGCTGAGCGCCAGTTGAATTTAAAGCGGGACAAGGCAAAAGCAGAACGTCGGTTAAAGGAGGAACAAGACAAGGCAGAAGCAGAACGCCAGCTAAAGGAAGAACAGGATAAGGCAGAAGTAGAACGCTGACTGAAGGAAGAACAGGACAAAGCAAGAGCCGAAGGGAGTAGGACTCCTTTCTCATAAACAGGGAAAGAAATACAGTTGCCACCCATCGAGATACCTTCGAAAACTCCTGTCCGTTTCACTCTCTCAGAATTGAGCACCTCCGAAGATCTAGATGAGGAATTTTTTTATCTCACCAGACTCACCTATGATCAATTCACACACAATATTAGGCAGGAAAAGAGGAGATGTCTGGCACGAGACCCTGTGGTGCGCCTCGCAGTCACTACAGGAAAGGATATAGTCTTGGACACCAGGACTAATCCAGTCATGATTGCCCCAGCCAATACCACTTTTGCAGCAACTACAGAGGAGAATGTGAGCAGGATGAGCAGAGAAATTATGTCCTTACAGAATAGACTGCAGACCTCCGAACTCAAGACGGCCAAAGCAACACAAGAAAATAAGGCGCTACAAGAGGAAGTTAGACAATTTCAAACTAGGGATACCCCTACTAATGAAATATCACTCAGTATACAGGGAGAGCTAGTCATTTTGGAGGCTTCCATGAAGCAGGTATATGAAGAAATATTTATAATAAAGCAAACGGTAGCGCCTCTACTAAAGGCACAGGCCGAAACTAAAAGGAGGAACACGCAGCTAAAGGAAGCCTCTACTGCATTGGACAAGATATTGGAGTGGTCTAACAGGTATCCACAAGCCCCGGCCACGTTGCCTAGAAGAGATTGGATTGCCACCCAGAATGACAAAGTTCAAATCCGAATAAATGTACAATCCAAGGAAAATCTCATCAAGGATCTGGAGAAAGTAATCTCAGCATATGAACATTTGATTAGTGGCATCGACTCCATGGCCGAGGTACACCGCATCCCTTCTCTGGGTGCACTTGGAGAAGATAAAACATGGGAAGAAGTCTCCACTGATATCCAAACATTTTTACAGCCCACAAGGCAAGTAGCCACCTCACAAGACCTATCGGCATCGAGAGAAAACATGGTTCAATTCATTGTGACACCGGTCCGGATATACAATAAACTGGCCTCCTTGTCGAATCAGATGACAGTCAAGAGGGAAACTTTGATTCCAAATGCCCTCAAATGTCTTCATAGGTTAAGATAATATACGCCTCAGGTCTCCCAGTAGTTGCATATTATCGAGCTTGGCAGACCTATCTCAAAGAGAAGCAACACATAGATGTCTCGAGCCTCGCAATCACCCAACTACTTCCATGATCAAGTCATAGATAGCAGCAAGTAGAGCAGGTCACAGGTCGCAGCAACCGAAGGTTCACAGGTCACAGCCATAGCCGAGGTCGCAAGTCGCAATTACCCTCAAGTCGCAAAGTAAACCAACGGTAGGGAAGGAGAAAAGTCAGGGATACCCAAGGGTCAATTTTGTTTTATAAATACTCCCTTCCGGGAATTGTAAAGGGACATTTTTTCGAGGACTCCAAAAGAGCAGAGAATTGTATAACATTGAATGCACTCTTTATGAATGAATACAAGCACTTTTTTTTATTCCACTCTTGGATCTTATGGAAGTTAATGTGTTAACATTGTGAATATTTTGTCTTCTGTATCTGATATCTTGCTAATTTAATCATCTGTGTTTTCCGCTTATATCATTTATACATTCAGCTCACTAAATGTTATTAATGATGTTAAGTTGTTCATACAGAAAATTTTAATCAACTCTGTTACTAACATTTATCTCATCTTTGGAAAACTGCTCAAGGAAGTGAAGGGTGATCTAACCACAAAGAACTGTTTCTTCCGTGGTTCGAACAACTTTTTTACAAGCATGACCCTGATGATGTGTTGCTAACAATATTTCCTTGGCTTCATGCTTTCAAACTCATCTTGCTATTCATAGTGTTTTATGTTTGTTGAGACTCATCAACCATTTTCATTGTACCATCCAGATAGACGTGTGTTCACAGGTTTGCAAAGCTCGTTCGTGTCCGAGAAAAGGAGTATTCAGCGGTAGCTGGAACCACACCTCGGACGGGATCCCTATCACAAACGATTTAGAGTCTAATTGAGACTTTATACTGGGGAGATCCCCTACTGTTGGCCAGACATATTTTCGCGTCAACAGGTACCAATAATGTAGCAGTATTTTGAACCAAGTTGACCAGTGGTTGTAGGGATTACTCATAGAGATACATTCGAACATCGGCCAAACTCTTTTGGAGTATTTGGTGTATATCATGATATTACAATAGTCTGAATATCTCAACCATGGATCATGCGGAAAAACATATATTTTTCCTGGAAAATGTGCAAATCTAATGGCCCCTTGAAACATTTTGGGTGACTCTATAAAATACATAATATTACTTACATTAATATGCCTACTATTAATCCATTTTTCAAGAATTAATTCATATGTAGGACTCTCCTTGACCCTATCTATGAGACACTAAAAACAAAATGACATATGAAAATATTTACATATTAAAACCCACTGAAAACCCTCTAGAGACGGGGGAGGTGATGATGAAGTTGAAGCTAATGGACAACTGAACATCTTGATTTCTTTGTAGTTGCTTCTCTTGTAAGAAAATATTTTAAGAAATTATGTTTTCCCTTTTTATATTCAATTTCAAAGTCGAATCCATCCAAAAATAGGCTCCATATTAGTATCCTATTGTTGCCTTGTTCTAAAAATCTTTTGTTTCTAAGCATCCCAGCCATACGTTTCAGGTTTGTTCTTATAATGAATCATATTGGCTTTAGGAATAACCTAAATCTTTTGATTAATTGTTTTACAGCAAGAATTTCTTTATGAGGAGATGGATACCTAAGTTCATTTTCATTGAAACATCCTTATGAATATGAGAAAATTTCTTCCTTACTTGCATGCTTTTTCATCAAAACTCCTGCCCATAATTCATTGCATGCATCTGTTTCTAAAATGTAAGGCAATTTATGTCTTGGAAGAACCAAAATTGGAAAAATTTGGACCTTTTGTTTTATAATTAGAACTACAGTCGTCATATATGGGGACCATTCTATTCCTCTAAGCCTCCTCTATAGGACCTTGACATCTTTGGCTTGATTTTCATAAAACCATTGAACTTAATTGAGGCTTCCCAAGAATCTCTGTAATTTCTTGCAATCATAAATGGCATCTGGAAATTCTGTTAAAGCTTTCAACACATGTTCTTGTAATTCAACTTTGCCTTGGAATATGATTAGTCCTAAATATTCAATTTTAGTTTTTTCAAACTCAAGCTTAGGCTTGTTGAGGACTAGCCCATGTTTAAAAAACTTGTTCTGAACTATCTCCAAGCGCTTTCTGTGTTCTTTTAAATCAAAATAATAACTTAGTAAATCATCAATATAAACAACAAAAAAATTCAAATATCCAAAAATGTCTTCCATTATTTTCTGAAATTCAAAGGGCACATTCTTCAATCCAAATGGCATTACTTACCATTGGAACTATTCTTGTGGAACAACAAAACAAGTCTTGTATCTGTCAGATGGTTTGATCCCTGATCCAAGTGGCTCCAGAGACACACACAGGACAAAGAGGGATTAAAAATCAAAGTTTTTGAAATGCATTCAAACTAGGACCATAGTGTATATCTCGTCGTCATGATCGTAGCGGTGCGAACAGCTCGAAAAACCGAGCTCATACGCGAAAGTTATGAGTAGTCAAAGTTATGGGTTGACTTGGTGACTAGGCAGCCTTAAGGAAGGCACAAATTCGACCTTTCCTGGCCACCAAATTCTGGCAAGATCAGGCCAGATTCTGGGAAAATTTTTGGCCCGTTAAAATGACTCCTACGGCCTAAAATTCAAAATTCGAAAATGTCCATCTAATTTTAAAAAACCAAAAATATTGAAATTTTTGGGGTGGCGGGCCACCAAACTCGCCACCCCCGATCAACACCCATGAAAATAATATCACATATATATGTTTAATAAAACATATGATATATATAAACAAATTCGGTGGGAATCAAACACACCACCGACAGGTCCGCCGGTGCGCCCACGCGGCGGCTCCACTCCGCATAATCACCAAATCGCATATATAACGGCTATCATTCCAAATACATGTGGGTGGGGGCTGTCAGCCCCACCGCTGAACCCAACCCCTTTCCATGTAAATAATAGAGGGCAGGAGTTATGGGTGGGCTGCCCGGTGCGGTTCCGACCCCCCAATTTACCAACCGCCCAACCACCTTACGTTAAAAATATATATGCGGGGTTTTAAAGAAAAGGTGTGGTGCAGTTATATTTGGATTTTTATGGAAGGGGGCAGGGTTTAACCACCCGACCCCCTCCCTCATATTTTGGATCCAAAATTAACTCGCCCAACAACCACTTTGGTTTATCCGCCCCAAAAATTGTACTTAAACCCATTATTTCAAAAGTACACCCAGACATGGAGGAGCGGAGCGCACATGCAGATTGAGATTCATTATTTTTATTGTAGGAACATTGTTGCATGCATATCGAGGCTGTGGAACCATAAGCCCAGAAAAGAGGCAGGTGGAACCTTGATTGAGCCCAACTTTCAGGAGGGCGAAATTTTGATAGTGTCCAAATGGGACAAAATTTATGTCGATTTTGCACTATTCGATGCCACGAATATGATGGCGCATTCATATGTTCCATCTGAGCTTTATAGTTTCTGGCCACTTTTCAAAGTGGAGTTGTAGGTGTTAGCATTCAACGAGTGAGCAGTCGATTTCACACCTTTTGATGCCACGACTGTGATGGTGATTTCAGATCCAGCAGCAAAGAAACTCATTCTTAAGTCATCTTCAGCGTGAGGTATATGATGAGTTGTTTTCAGGTACTTCTTTGTCTCTTTTTCTCTGAGATGAATTATGTTGTATAGATCCTTGTTGATGTTTGATGCGAGATCTTGTTTTTTTTTATGTGAGATGTACTTCTTGTCATGGATTTGTATTATGTTTGAGATCCCTTTGATGCCATGTTGGCGGGATACTCATTGTAATATGTATGTTGTTTGAGATTCCTTTGTTTGCCATGTGGGCGGGATACTCATAGTCATTATGTGTGAGTTTTTGTCATACTGATAGCAGTCCTTTTTATGAATGAGAATTCTGATAGTGAACATCTCGTAGAGAGGTCCACCCGCTCCTGCGTGAGGGAATTTTCCTTGTACGAAAGATAAAACACTATCCATGTACATCTTCACTCCTTACAACACTTAATGCAGTGGCCTACACCATCTTGACACCGAGGCCCGGAGATGTAGTCCCTCCAGGACGAACTCCGTTATCAAACGACGTGTTCTTATGATTCCTGGTCTTGACATGTTATGTTCCTCTTCTTTACAACATACAGATGTTCATTTATGTTCATTAACGCTTTTTATTAATGAAATTATAATTTATTAGCTGAAGTAAAAGGTCTTGGTTAAGGGTATCGAAAATTTACTCGAATCAAGTTGTATTAGAGCAGGTCTTCTTGCTAATTGGATTGCAGGTGTGAACTATTGAACGTTTGTTGAGTTGAGCCATGAAGAATTTCAAGGACATGTACGAGACCATGCTTAGGGTGTCTAAGAAAGCAGACATGTTGTACGAGGCTTATGAAAAATAGGCAGTAGATAATGCCGAATTGAAGACATTCCTACAGGAAGAGAAGGAGGACAAACATCGATTGTAGCTTTAGTTGCAAGCCACGACAGAGGTGTGGGAAGAATTGAAGCGCAACAATGAAATTCTTCAAGTAGATCATGGTGCATTGAAGGCACTCTGATAGGAAGAGAAGGAGTAGAATAAGTGGTTGTAACTTTAGCTACAAGCCATGATAGAGACCTTGGAGGAAGTGAAGTGCAAAAAAGGCTTAGGGAACCCATTTTCACCCGTTTCGCAATCGACAACTAACGTAAACAACATTGATTTCTCTTCAGTTTCTTCACATGATATCATTTCGGTTGGAAGTGTGGAGATATCCATTACAGGAACTGGCATGAGTCTCCTCACCAAGATGGGGTACAAACGATAAGGACTTGGCATTCGTGGCCAAGGAATAACCCAACCATTGGATCTTGTGTAGAGACGTCGCTATACAGGTTTGGGGTACATTAAATAATGATGTTTGGAGGACATCAACGATAAAAAACATTGATGAATGCTCCAGGGAAGAGGGATGATGGGAACACTTCACCATAATTCCATGGTAATGCATGTTGCAGTGAAAGAGAGGGATACATCTTTCGAAATATCTGACTGCAGAGATTTGAGAAACCATTCCAAAAGGAATTCACCTGGAATATGAGCTTTAATCAGCCTCTTCCTTCTCCTCAATTCCTGAATGTGATCAGAAATGTGGGTTGCGTCGTCCTGCTTAAAGTTAGCTAGGAGTTCAGTCCCAGCGTCATATCGGACAAGCAACTGAAAATGGTTCAGAAATGTAACAGCCAGTTCTCCAAATGTAGCAAAACTGCCCCCAGTTAGCTCAATATACCATTTGGCAGTGTTTCCAGTTAGGGTGCGTTGAAATAATCTCAACCTAATCGAATCATCGATCAGGGAGTTCGAAGAACACCATAAATGGAAAGTAGTAATGTGGTCAGCCGGATCTTCTCCATTCTTGCCTTCAAACTTTGGAACGTCTAAAGGAAGTTTGGTGGGAACCGGAGGCCACCCCAGACTATAACGAATCGGATCATTAGTCAACTTCGACAGATCTGGCAAGTTTAACGTTGCCAGAAAAGGTAAGCGAGGTGGAGCCTGAGGATTCCATCCTTGATGGGATGGATTCCCAACATTCTGAAAATAATACCCTAGATTTGATGAGGCACCAGGTTGCCAAAAAGGACTCGTAGAAAAAGGAGAATAACCTCCTCCTAACGCAGAGTTACCAAAGCCCATACCAGTTCCCCCCGCTGAAGTATGAAATGAAGAGGAAAGCCCCTGATAGGGGTTCCAGGCATTAGAAAGAGGAGAAAAGGTCTGATAAGCACTCGACGAAGGGAAAGAAGTATTCCCTTGGTGACCAGCGTAAAATTGATTCCCTGCCCCCACTTTAGTGAATACAGGGTTCCATCCTGTAAAAGTGGTCGAATTCTGACCTCCAGACCAAGGATTGAAACTCTGGGTCTGAGAAGTAAACGGAAAGGACCCTAAAGAAGGATTGGAAATAGGAATGTGCCCAGTTCCAAAGGGGAACCCCTGAAAAGAAGCTGATCCACTAGCCATGGAAGACATGGGTGTAGATCCAGCTGCAGCAGCGGAAAAGGAAAAAGAAGGAATCCCACTAGTGGGCATTCCGAAACAGAAGGGACCAGAATGAGAAGTGTGTGCTTGGGTGAAACCAGAGCCAAACACAGCAGCACTAGAAGCAATCGAAGATAAAGCAATAGTGCCCCCTCCTTCAACAGAAGCAGGAGTCTGAATGCCTGCAGCACTCACAGCAGAAGCCGCGTTCCCAGTCGTGGCCATCGAAAGGTATGAATAATACGGAGGATCTTCTGGTCTCTCTGACTCAGGTCCGATGTATTGAACAATGAACGGATAATCAGGAGGAAGAGGAGATGGACCTGACGCAGGAGGTTCAGGTACTTCTTCAATTTGAAAATCTTCTTCCTGAGGAAATAAAACTCGCGAGGTGAGTGGAATGCTCCTCTCGGAACCGACACCAGAATCAACTATGAAACCTTCAGATCTTTGTGGAGGATCTCTCTCCACTGTGTCAGACGTCACCAAGTGGTAACCACCTGCTAAATCACTCCTACGCCTTCTCGAAGAAGGCTCTGGACTCTCGGGAGATAACCCCCGGATTCTCCTCGATCGACGAGGCGCTTGATCAACCACTTTTATAGATTTTAAATTAGACACAAAAAAGTGAAAGGCTAGGCAAGCTAGGAGCAAAGAGCACTCACTATAAGAAAAATCCCTGAGATACAATCAAGAAAATAACCTTCAAGTATTTCTGCTCCGGGAGATGAGGACCGGACACCAAAATACAGGAAAGTGAAATATAGGACCTCCCGAAAGCAGTCTGGGATGATTAGGGCCCAGAAAAACTAGCGAAGGTATCAGAAACAGTTACGCCGACCTCCTAACGATAGCCTTTGCCGGCTCAAGCACCCAAGCTTTGCAAGGGCACCCCCCAGAAGTACTGTTGAAAGTGATGTGACGTCTGCCTCGGGTACCACGGGTATTCCCCCCCGCAGTCACCTGTGAGGAACCTAGGAGTGGCAACTATGGGCACCAATCCGTGTCAGAAGCCGGGCGAAACGGTCTTGAGCTTAGATTCAACTAATCAGAGAGGGGGTATCCCTCTTCTCAGCCTTCACTTCCCCTCGCGCTTGACTCTCTGGAGGAGAGCTTTCCCGGTCCACCTAACGGAGTTGGATTTCGCTCAATTAATCAACTTCTATGTTTTGTTTGAGCGGCCTTGGAGAGTTAAATCTCCACTCACCTAATCCAAGGCCCTACAACCTAGCTAGTTGGTGTATGACACTTAGAAAACTTGCTAGTTGATTTTAAATTATATCGCTTATTTTAATGGGCTGTTATGTTAAGTCAAAGGGATGCGGAAATGAAACTTATGATGTTTTGACGCAGAAATAAATTAATAAAAACCAAACTACATGCAAATGCATTTATTGTCTTTTGATGAAAAACAACTTCTACACGGGTTCTACGAGATTAAAAATTGTATTTTTCTTTTCAGATAGCAAACTCACACTCACAAAAACTATGAAAATGACTAAATGCTTAAGTGCACCTGATGCAAATCACTACAAGCATGCAAATCCTAAGATGCAAAATCTCCTAAAGCAGAGTGAAATTTCCCAAAAGTCCTTCAGTTTTATCTCTTTTTTGGTTGTCCAGAAAGCTAGTTCCCAAGATCAAGAACTCTTAATATGAAGACACCCAAAAATGCTTAAAAACAAGAGGAAGAAATCAATGACAACTCCTTTCCAAAATCAAGCCAAAATCCAAAGGCAAGAAACCTCAACAAAGCTTCAAAAGATACAAAGAAACGAAAACAAAAATGCAAAAACAAAAGCAAACATTTTTTTGAGCTTTTGAGTTTTATAAAAGAGTTCGAAAAGACCAAGTGAAACTATAAAATCCCAAGCTAAACACCACTGAATTTCAAGCAAAAACTTCCAAAATGCTCCAAATCTTATAAGGCTAACTAGTAGCAAGATCAATATGAGCAAAAGAAGACAAGAAAACTCAGCCACTCAGCCTAGAAGAATAGTGCAACCTTGCTGCAAACAAAAACTTCAAAGAACCAAGAAAGACTCTTCAAAAGT
This sequence comes from Pinus albicaulis, assembly GCA_034641835.2. NCBI lineage: Eukaryota > Viridiplantae > Streptophyta > Pinopsida > Pinales > Pinaceae > Pinus > Pinus albicaulis. Next base: position 1,239,976,801 of record CM076583.1, on the reverse strand, counting down.
TGCAACAAGACCTAGCCAACTGAACTCAAGAAAACCAACCAAGAAATGGGCAAAAATCGTAGCGCAAAGCAAAACACAAAGATAGGAAAGAGTAAATGAGCAGGAGCTCTCTGTTCTGATGAAGCAGAACAGCCAAGAATCCCCAGAAAGAGATCTTGGTACTCAAACCAGAAATGCCAGCACAAGAAACAACACTTTTCCAAAAAGACTAGTTTTCAATCAAACAAAAGAGAGAAAAGACCAAAGACCACTTTCTTCACAATCCAGAGGGTACAAAGACACTGCAGGAACAGGTCTCCACAGACAGAAAGGACTAAAAAGCCAAGGAATCCAAAATTTCAAAATCTGCCTAGGTATACGCTACTTCACAGTTTAGCAACAAGCGTGCATACGCGACTGTGCTAAAGGAAACACGCATATACGCGACTCCCTTTAGACAAACTTGCGTGTATACGCGACTGTGTGCAGAAAAAAGCGCGTATATAAAGGTAAATAATGAAAAACAAAAAGGATCAAGCCTGGATAAGAAACCAGGACTTCAGTCTGACTGAGAAAGAGTAAACTGGACTGGAAATAAAAGTTAAAACTGTTGGAAACCTATCAAACAGCTGAAACCACCCAACAGGGGAATCACAAGAATGCTATCCCCAGCGGAGTCGCCAGTTCTGTTTTGGGAAAAATCACCCTAGAGTTTTGTTGGGTTTAAACCTCCACAGAGCTGGGCATGCTACTTAAGAAGGACTCACACAACCATACATGTTCATGAAAAACTAAACAGAGTAGATCGAGGAAGTTACCCGTAGGTCCTACGGTTGAAGCAGATTCCGCGGGGTCCAAACCCCCAACAACCCTTCTTCCTTCTTAACCTGAAAGACAAGAAGAAACAAGCACGAAGAACTGGTTGTATAGCATATATCTACTCTAAATGTTAGTGAAATCCATATGAAACATTAGATAAACCATAATGAATGCTTAAATAACAATATTCTCATATATGTGAGCAGACACTAACACGTATATTTCGGGAACAAGATGGTACTTTTGTATTATAAATAGCATGTACAGAAATAACGAGTGGAGAGATCACCTGAATCCTTCCACGATCTTCGAGCAGACCGTCGTCCGGATCCGTCCCACCCTTGCCTCGCTAAGATTCCTTCCAAACTGGTGCATACGAGATGACATATAAAGAGATGAGCATCTCCAGGAAACAAGGGTTTCCTGTAATTAACTGGGAAGTGCAGGAGGCACGGGAATTCAGACTTGGATAGGGAATACCAACAGAGTATAATATCAGTAATTTCTCCCTCTCTTAGGCCATGCACATGAGGGGCTTTTATACTCCCTCAAAGTAGTTTCAACAGTTGGAAACAGTTGGCCACGTGCTGGGGTGGTTGAACTACCAGAGTAACCCTCAACCCAGCCCGAAAATAGGGATTTTTTATATATTTTTTAATGATTTTAATGGCATACGCAGGAAAGTACATGTAGACTCGCGTATACACGCGGAAAAGTCTGGGCATAACCGCGTATGGGGATTTTAACACTGTTTTTTAGTGAATTTTGTCCAAGTCTATAGGAATGGGTGCCCAAAGCCATAAAAGCAATCATGAATCATATGAAGGTGAGAAATGATGCTATAACAGATGCCCCTAATATATGAGGTCAGAAGGGGTACATGATGGCCGAAATGTATTATGCACATAGAAATAACTTCGCAAGGACAAGAGAGGACTTCACCAGATTTCAGCCTGCCAAAAACCAATGAAAGAACACAGAGAGTCAACTCATGCTGAGGCGGGCATACCCATGCTCAGTCAAAAATACATCATATAGAAAGTACTGAATAGATCCAACATGTATACAAGTATAACTGAACTGAAAGTACATAATGAATCATCTGAGCATGGCCCGGAAGTATAAGTCTGAATCAATGTCCAAGTATCACATTTAGAAAGCTGATCAAGGATGCTGCAACTGGATGTCTGATCAAATAAGTAACTGAATCTCCAAGTACCAAATCATAAGGGGTGGAACAAACGGTACTATCACGCAACTCGGGAGCCAACATATAGGATGCTGCTGTACTGAACTGCAACATATAAGGGTGGACGGCATCACTGGCAGAAACTGAATGGACTGTCAAAAGTGAACCAAGAAATGTTGATGCAACCCGAGGTCTTCACCGATCACTATGGCACAATTCTACACAATGGGAATAAATGAGCTGAAGTCGACCATGTGAGAAATCGTTGGATTACCGGGCAATGATGTATCCCGTTAACCAATGCGAGACAACCCACCGATAATGATAATAAGTGTCAAGGTGCCCCAGTACAATCTGACAAGTGCGAATGAATGAGTTGAAGTCGAACACTTGAAAGAATCTACCAATCAGGAGGCAATGATGAATCCCCACTGTCGATAGCGAAGAGTCTGCCACTGATGACTGCAAACCCTAAGGTACTGACAAAAAGACTCTATACCTTATTCCCAGAGCAATGAGTTGGGGTCGATGGGAAAAGATCTGCTGGAAGGAAGGCATTAAGGCATCCCACATCAGTCCAGCGCGAGTGTAACCCGCAGGCCAAGATTTGGAAGGAATCGGACGAAGTAGAGTGATGGAACCAAAACCGAAGTACGTTTTCGACATGCACAAGATGAAGCTAGCACACGGAAGAAACCCTCTGAACCAACCAATAATGAAAGCTGACACAGAGGCGAGATATCCACCAATAGGGTCAAATGGAAATCAAGGTACTGCACGAATCCCAAGTGTGATAATGTATGCTGACGTCGAACACAAGGAAAACCACTCAGTCAAAGACCCATAATGATGATCAAATGCTGAGCACAAGGTCACCTATCAATGATGGAAATAGGGCTAGGGTGCGGCTCTAGGTTTTCTCTCAGAGCAATATGTCGTAGTCGATAAGAGACAAACCCGCCAGCAAGAAGTCAATGGAGACCTTCTCAAACTAGCATGAGCAGAAGACCAAAACATCTGATGTGATAGAACAAGATACTGACAAGACCGGGAAGGTCGACTGAATAATGAGTCAAGAGACACCGCAGAATGGCCGACTCTGGTTAGACTTCCCTTGAAGAAAAGCATGACTCGTGATGACCATGGCAGTAAAAAGTGACACTGTATAAGTCTGTTATGCAGGAGGCAGAACAAACTCTCCATATGATTGGAAGAGATAACCAACCGGGGAAGGACTGACAAGTGAAACAAGGTAAAGGCTGAACCTAGGTCAAAACTAAAACCATCCCAAATGTAGGAAATATATATAAGTATATGTGCTTTGTTCAAGGGCGACAAACTGACTCTGTGCTGCCATCAAAACAACGAAGATACATCCCGTTCCCGCTCTTTTTGTTATATTTGATTTTTTTGTCTTTTTCATATAATAAGCCTGAAAAATAATAAAAGAATGCTATGGTACAATGGATAGAATGAGTATCAAAAAATCAGATGCACTAGTTCCTGGGATTGGAACAATCCTATGCTCAATGCATGGTGGCGAAAACTGGTAAGCGATACTCAGAGGAATGTTCCATCCATGGGTAAAAGGGTGTCAAGTCGCGATAGCTAAGTGCATGCAATGGTTAACTTGTACAAATATTCAAGGTCAAAAGTTGGCTTAAACACTGAGTTCAAATGAAGCCGGCTAAAGGCCAGGATAAACAAGTAGCCAATATGCAATGCAGTAATACAACTTAACGACACCAGGGAGCCTCTAGGGTAAAAGCCAGAAAAATGATAGTGAGGAAGGAGAAGAATGAAGCTTCAACACATAAGTCATGGCGGGACTAAAGAGGACTCCCGAGCCTACATAAAACACAGCATGGGCAACAAGTGATAGCGAGGAACTAACTAGGAAGCCCATGGAAAGGAAGGCTCTACCATCAACTCATGATTAAATAATCGGCGAGTGAAATGGGTGTAATAGTCATGACATGATGGGATCGACCCTATGGCAAGTGATTAGGTATGAAGGCTAGTATGCAAGATGCAATGGAAAGTGATTTCCCTAACCTATATGCCAGTGAAGATCATATACCTGCCGTGACGAGTCGGTAATCATGGATCAAAAATGGGAAAAATCTCAAATTCGTCAAAATGTACCTAAAAACATACCAAACTGGGCACTTCCAAGCATCCGGGTTATGCAGCATAAGATAGATCGAAAAAATAAGCATAACGAATTTTTGCGAAAATTTTCAACTTTTTAGGCATAAATAGACAAATTACCTCATATTTGGTTCATTATTACATTGCTGATTTGGAAGAAAGTGCTCTGGAGCAAAAAACTTCTTTCGTCAAATCAGGAACAACCGACCGTCGAATCACACCGAATTTTTCAGGTAAGCTCCTCAATCATCCTTGCAAATCATTTTGTCCGTTTATAAATTAAAATTTAGTGATTTTCACCACAAAAACCCTTTCTAAAAAACGCGGGTTTGCGCATACGCGGGTTGGTAACAGGAAAGTCGCGTATACACGCGACTGTGCATAAAGAAAGCCGCGTATGCGCAGGCCCAAATGAAAAAATGTGTGGCTAATGCAGGATTTATTGAATTTTGACAGGATGACAATCTCATGGAGAGAGCGTGAACACAGTGCAATTGATCAAGAGGTCATGCAAGATCGAGCATCGCAAAATATTCTTCGGAATTGCGGATTGTTCAAATTTTTTAAAATGCCAAATATGAAAAGCAATGTTCGGTTGCTAGAAATGCTCGTCAATTATTGGGAACCGGAAGAGGACTGCTTTATGATAGATCAGATGCCAGTACGCATTGAAGTGGAAGACATATACTTTATCACTGGACTCTCCCGAAGGGGAGAACCAGTAGACTTGCACGGGAAGCCCCTGGGAGGGCTAACCGTGGAAGATTATGTCCACGTGTATTGCGTAGAGGGTTCCAAAAAAGTTGGAACTCAGATTGCAATTAAAGATTTAAGGGATTTGCACATGAAAATCCTCCTTTTCACCATTGGCAGAGTGGCAGGATCTGCCTCCCTACATCAGGCTTCCAGGACGCAAATGAGCATAGCAGTGGAATGCTTGACTCATGTGTATGATTGGTGCACAGCCCTTTTACTGAACATGAAGCAACAATTGACCTCAATCCGCGAAGCAAAGACCAAACACTTTGGATACGGTACTATTTTGATGACATTCTTCTTTGAGAAGATACCAGCATTGAGACCCAGAGTTATCTCTACCATCAGCAGCCCGAGAGACCCAAGAATTGCCCATTGGGCGGACATAATGAAGAGATTAGGGGGAAGTGAAGTTCCCCGGACCACTTGGGATGATGAGTTCTTCCTTTGGTGGGGAGAGAAAATCATCGCTGTGGACGACTATCCCTATGCCAGGATGGACTTTCGTGGAGATCCAGATCTTGTTCTTCCACCAGGCACAGCATGGGGCACAATCGGTAAGTTTGCAAAAAAAATTTGACTTATATAAAAAAAATTTGGACTTCTTCAAATATGTATGAAAAAAATTAAAATAAACATGTTTTTGATTGGATTCATAATGACTGACAATGTAAACATGATCATGATACAGATATTGGACCAGTTTGACCTGAGGGTTTCCCGCGCCACAAGCGTCGCAGGGGCGAAGCAGATACAGTGGATTCAGACAGGACCCTCCAGGCTGTGCAGAGGAACTTGGAGGGGTTAACCCGCCAAATACCTATGGCTGTCGTGGAAGATCTGCCAGAAGCCATCCAGAGACGGGTGGTAGGAGTGCCCCGAGACTGGGTATGGTTATTCCGCCGAGTTGCCACCGCGATCACGTTCTATAGGAACGCGACTTCTGGGCAGGGACCTCAGGAGTAGATAGATGTTATGTATTAGATGACTGTATATTCTTTTTTGAGACTGAACATGACCGGGCATAAGCCCAAATTTTGTATGACCTTATGGATCCAAATTTTTGTAAAGTTTTTGAACACTCTGATGATATATATACAACGATATTTGATGTGATGTGATAAATGTATCAAAAATGTATGATGTTTTTGATGATTAAATGTTATTGTATGGAATGATTAATATGCCAATCAATTGCTTGATTAGCTAATGAGTCTGCTAACCAATTGTCAACTCGAGGAATATGAATGAAAGTTAAAAAATGAAATGATCTTTGTAACAAACGTACCCTCAAGAACAACCGTAATAAAAATGGGTCTCGAACCCGATAAGTATTGTTCAACTACGACACCACCAGCTGAGAGTCCAAGAAAACTACCAATGAATCAACACCCAAAGATATTGCCTCCGAGAGTAGATAAACAACTGCAGTGTATTCTGCTATATTATTGGAAGCAGGACCAATGCAGACCCCTCTTGATACTAACAGCTGACCGGATGGATAATGAAGCACCCAAGTCGCGGAAGCTAAGTTCCAGGTGTGTCTACTAGCACCATCGGCGAAACCAAAATGACTCATGACATCCAACACAACCTGCCAAAGCAGATCAAAAACATCACCAACTCATCAAAGATCGAAAATCAACTATATATGTACAAAACAAAACTACTATATACAAAAGCAACATGCCAGGCCAAAGCCTAGGCATAATACTTCTTCAAATAGAGCCCATTTCGGGGCTCCGGCAACTCGTTCCCTTCAAAATCAACCAAGGTATACGCTCCTTTCTTAAGGAATTTTTTAACGATGAAGAGGCCATACCACATAGACTTAAACTTTCCTGCACCCAGGGCATCTTTTTCTTGGGCATAGACCAAGACAAGGTCACCTTCCGAAAAAACCCTGGGTTTGACCGCCTTATCGTACTGAACTTTAACTCGGTTTTTATGCGCTTCATTCATCGTGGCAGCATCCCGATGCTGCTCATCGAGATGTTCCAGATGAAGGAGTTGTTCTTCAAGATTAGAAGTGTCGGGAAGAAGTTCAACAGCTAACTTAAGAGAAGGAATCTCGCATTCAATAGGAAATACGGATTCCACCCCGTGCACTAGTTGAAACGGAGTAAAGCCAGTTGCAGTTTTCACTGATGTCCTGTATGCCCAAAGTGCAGGATATAGCATAATATGCCAGTTGGATCTAGCTTTATCAATTGTCCTTTGAAGAATTGTCTTCAAGGATTTATTCACGGCTTCCACTTGCCCATTGGCTTGAGGATAATACGGAGATGAATGCTCCTGCCGGAAACCCAATTTGAGAGCCAACTCAGCCATCATACTATTCTGAAAATGACTACCATGATCAATGACAATCTCTCTAGGAATACCAAAATGAGCGATAACCTGATTGAAAAGGAAAAGAGTTGCAGTCTCACCATCATTCCCAAAAGTAGGCATAGCCTCGACCCACTTCGTAAAGTAGTCTACTGCTACAATAATGTACTTGTGACCTTTAGCTGAAGGCGGGTTACAAGTAGTATAATCAATACCCCACTTTGTAAAGGGACCAACAGTAATGACTGGAAAAAGCGGAGCTGGATGAGCGCGCATTTTTCTAGTATAAACTTGACACGGATGACACTTTTTGACCGATTCGATACAATCCTTGAAAATCGAGGGCCAAAAGTACCCAGCACGCAAGATTTTTTGGGCTATAGCAAGCCCAGATAAATGAACCCCACAAGCTCCACTGTGGGAATCATTCAGCCCAGCCTCAGCTTCTTCGAGAGTCAAGCAGCGTCTCAGGATTGAATCAACCCCTCGACGATATAAAGCATCACCAATAATCAAATAATTCTTGGCCAAGTGACGCAACTTACGACGCTCATCTTTCGAAAAAGTAGAGGGAAACTTCGCAGTCTGGAGATACACAATGATATCTCCGTACCAAGGATCATGTGAAGAGATAAGAAACAAATGTTCATCCGGAAAGGATTCATCATAGATCATCTCCTCCCCACAGGGCAACTCGGAGATCAATTCCGTGAAAACTAATGATTTCTTGGACTTGGCAGACATAAATTCAAGATCAAATTCCTGTAAAATCACAATCCATCTATTGTATTTGCCCCCAATCACTCGCCTACTGAGGACAAACTGAAATGTTTTGGATGCTGCCAAAACATAAGTTTTTCGAAGAATAATGTAATGCCGGAGTCGCTGCACAACATGAACTGCTGCTAAAGCTAACTTTTCTATCGGAGTGTACCGGAGTTCAGGTCCTACCAAGCCTCGACTAAGGTAGTATATAACATGCTCTGCAAGAGCATCATCCTCCTGAACCAGAACCATACCAATGGTAGATTCTGCTGATGCCATATACAAAAGGAAATCCCCGCTATAATCAGGTGGACTCAATAAAGGAGCAGAGGTCAATGCTTTTTTCAAAGCATCGAACGAGCGTTGAGCGAAGTCATCCCAAAGAAATGGAACTCCCTTCTTCAACAATCTCATAAATCCCTTTGTAACTTCAGCATAATTTATGATAAATCTCCGAAGAAAATTAGACTTTCCTTGTAGACTTTGAAGCTGACGAATAGAGGACGGGGGAGGCAACCGAAGTATTGCCTCAACCTTGAAGGGATCTACCCTAATCCCTTCCCTAGACACAATGAATCCCAATAACAGACCGGATGTAACCGCAAAAACGCACTTGTTCGGATTCAATCTAATCTTATAGAACCGACATCGTTCAAATATTTGCCGGAGGTGAGCAGGATGATCCATCCCATTTCGAGAATGAGCAACTAAATCATCCAAATACGCCTCGATAATCTTTTTGATGTCGTGGAAGGCATATGACATGGCCCGCTGAAAGGTAGCCCCAGCATTTTTAAGACCAAAAGGCATCTTCTTGTATGCAAATGTACCCCAAGGAAAAATAAAGGCAGTCTTATGCTGATCTTCAGGATGGATAGTAATCTGATTATATCCGGAGAAACTGTCCATGAAGGAGAAAATCTCATTACCGGCACACTCGTCAATGATCTGATCAATAAATTGTGTGGGGTAATTATCTTTAGGACATGATTTATTTAGGTCTCTAAAATCGATGCAAACTCGAATCGTTCCTTGCTTTTTATCTAAGGGAACGAGGTTTGAAACCCATTCAGTCAAAGGAACAGGGAAAATGAATCCCGCCTTAAGCAGCTTCTCAACTTCAGCTTTGATAGCTGTTGCCTTCCTAGGATTGACCGGAAGAAGTTTTTGCCTCACCGGCTTAGCGTTTTCATACGTCTTGATCTCATGCTGGACAATAGATGGGTCTATACCAGGCATTTCCTCATAAGACCAAGCGAATACATCCCTATACTCTTTAAAGAGCTCGGTGTAAATTTGAACCTCTTCACGGGAACATTCAGCTCCGATGAAGACATTCTCAATAATATTGGGATCCCTGGAAATGTTCACCGGGATAGTAGGAGAAATCACAACCATGTTCCCTTCAGCATAAACCTGTGTTGGTGCTAAAGGGTTCAAGACTGGGTGAACAGGACCAGGAAACGGAGGACTTGGAAAACTTGTTTCAACTTTGCTCAAGTCAGGTAAGAAGTAAGACCGATGATGCAAATCATCCCACGGTCTATCTATACCAGTCATGGCTTCCAGGATGGCCTCTTCATATGGAAGAGTGGTATCAAGGCAATCCTGGGCAGAAGAAGAACTAAGTGTCCAAGCCGGAGCCACATCTCCATCCAACTCTTCCGGTGACAGAGGAGCTGGGATGGATTCTGCAGAGTCAACAATAGACTGATAAGCAATCTCAGCTGCAGAAATAGGAAATTCCATTCCACCCACTTGACCTTCCACTAATGTGGCAGTAGGGGAAGGTAAGGTCCAAGGGTCCGAAAAATAATGAGTTCTGAAGAACTCTCTTCGAAGAGGAGCCTTGGAGGATGAAATTGCATTAATATGAACCGTAGGAGGAGGAATATCGAAAGTACCCATCAAGGAAGAATACATTCCAAATCCTAAATTCTCAACAGGCGCCTTAGAATTATCCAACTTAGGAACAGATGAGTCAGTAGACGCATTCGGGTCTACAGGAGGACAGTCCAGCTGATCCACTATAACAATCCTCCCTTCATGGGGGAAACATATAATGTGAAATAATGAGGATGCAATGGCATCCATCTCATAAATCCAGTTTCTCCCCAATAGAAGGTTGTAGTCCAAGCTTGCATCCACTACCTCAACCTCTATATTGACAGTTTTGCCCCCAACACAGATGGGCAAAGCTGGGACAATACCATGGGGCCTGTGAGAATGACCATCGAACGCAGTCAGAAGAGTGGTAGATGGAACAACTTTGGGAGATCCAAGTGTCTTCCAGCATGCGAGAGACATCACGCATGTGGAAGCACCCTCATCAACAACCGTCCGAAAGATGTTACACTTCCGGTACGATGATTTAATATGAAAAGCCATGTGATGAGGAAGTCTCTTCTTAAAATTAGACATATCAAAAGTAATCAGAAGAGAATTTTTTGGATCAATAGCCCCAATGGCAGTGAGAAAAGCACTGCGCTGAGCCGGACAAGACTGGAGTACCTCTAAAGCTGACATAGCACAGGGACTCTGCGCCAAATCTTCCACAATCGAGTAGTTCTGCGCAGCCCTAGCATTTGGATTAATCGTTGATCGCTTGGAAGATGCTTTGGGCATCCGAGGCATAGACTCAACAGTAGGCTTCGTAATGTGAAGCGGCTCAGTAGCATCAAGAACATCCTTAGCTTTCGAAGACTCTTCTCCGCCATAATCATGGGATCTCGTAGCGATATCCGCGTGAGCACTCATCATGAAAATGTTCGATGGAATTTCCCCTTCCTGGGTGCCCCCAGAGGAAGCCCCGGGATTTTGGTTCGCGCCAACAACTAATTGTTGCCCTTGGGGAAAAGGGTTTGTTAACACAGCCTAGGAACTAGAAGAACCCTGCTGGGCTAACAAGCGCTGCGCATCCTGAATTTTAGGGCAAAGGTGTGAAACTTCACTTTCCTTTTCTCCTTTGGACCCTCACCAACATGCTCGTTGGTTTTATTTGCATTACCCTTCCCGTTCTTGCCCTTTTTCTTATTATTTCGTCCCTTCTTCTTCCCTTCGGATTGTTGATTTCCTTTGGGATCAGAAGCTTGAACAGCATTTATGGACAAAGACTGGGAAGGTGATGACTCAGCAGGCACAGCCTGACCAGAAGGAGCAGATTGCAAAGACAACTGCTGCAGTTGAGTAAGCAGGCTGGCTGCACCACTATTGATCGATCCAATCAGTCCGTCGCCATGAGGACCGGGCTTAGTTTTAGATAAATCTAATTTGGAGCGAGGAGCATTGGGCAGATACTTATGGAGGACCCCAGACTAAGAATAGATCAACTCAAGCTGCTAAGCCCTAAAAATGGCCTGCTCCTCAAAAAATACCCCAGAGAGGGATACATCTTTCGAAATATCTGACTGCAGAGATTTGAGAAACCATTCCAAAAGGAATTCACCTAGAATATGAGCTTTAATCAGCCTCTTCCTTCTCCTCCATTCCTGAATGTGATCAGAAATGTGGGTTGCGTCGTCCTGCTTAAAGTTAGCTAGGAGTTCAGTCCCAGCGTCATATCGGACAGGCAACTGAAAATGGTTCAGAAATGTAACAGCCAGTTCTCCAAATGTAGCAAAACTGCCCCCAGTTAGCTCAATATACCATTTGGCAGCGTTTCCAATTAAGGTGCGTTGAAATAATCTCAACCTAATCGAATCATCGATCAGAGAGTTCGAAGAGCACCATAAATGGAAAGTAGTAATGTGGTCAGCCGGATCTTCTCCATTCTTGCCTTCAAACTTTGGAATGTCTGAAGGAAGTTTGGTGGGAACCGGAGGCCACCCCGGACTATAACGAATTGGATCATTAGTCAACTTCGACAGATCTGGCAAGTTTAACGTTGCCAGAAAAGGTAAGCGAGGTGGAGCCTGCGGATTCCATCCTTGATGGGATGGATTCCCAACATTCTAAAAAGAATACCCTGGATTTGATGAGGCACCAGGTTGCCAAAAAGGACTCGTAGAAAAAGGAGAAGAACCTCCTCCCAACGCAAAGTTACCAGAGCCCAGACCAGTTCCCCCCGCTGAAGTATGAAATGAAGAGGAAAGCCCCTGATAGGGGTTCCAGGCATTAGAAAGAGGAGAAAAGGTCTGATAAGCACTCGACGAAGGGAAAGAAGTATTCCCTTGGTGACCAGCGTAAAACTGATTCCCTGCCCCCACTGTAGTGAATACAGGGTTCCATCCTGTAAAAGTGGTCGAATTCTTACCTCCAGACCAAGGATTGAAACTCTGGGTCTGAGAAGTAAACGGAAAGGACCCTAAAGAAGGATTGGAACTAGGAATATGCCCAGTTCCAAAGGGGAACCCTTGGAAAGAAGCTGATCCACTAGCCATGGAAGACATGGGCGTAGATCCAGCTGCAGCAGCGGAAAAGGAAAAAGAAGGAATCCCACTAGTGGGCATTCCGAAACAGAAGGGACCAGAATGAGAAGCGTGTGCTTGGGTGAAACCAGAGCCAAACACAGCAGCACTAGAAGCAATCAAAGATAAAGCAATAGTGTCCCCTCCTTCAACAGAAGCAGGAGTCTGAATGCCTGCAGCACTCACAGCAGAAGCCGCGTTCCCAGTCGTGGCCATCGAAAGGTATGAATAATACGGAGGATCTTCTGGTCTCTCTGACTCAGGTCCGATGTATTGAACAACGAACGGATAATCAGGAGGAAGAGGAGATGGACCTGACCCAGGAGGTTCAGGTAATTCCTCAATTTGAAAATCTTCTTCCTGAGGAAATAAAACTCGCGAGGTGAGCGGAACGCTCCTCTCGAAACCAACACCAGAATCAGCTATGAAACCTTCAGACCCTTGTGGAGGATCTCTCTCCACTGCGTCAGACGTCACAGGGTGGTAACCACCTGCTAAATCACTCCTACGCCTTCTCGAAGAAGGCTCTGGACTCTCGAGAGATAACCCCCGGATTCTCCTCGATCGTCGAGGCGCTTGATCAGCCACTTTTATAGATTTTAAATTAGACTCAAAAAAGTGAAAAGCTAGGCAAGCTAGGAGCAAAGAGCACTCACTATAAGAAAAATCCCTGAGATACAATCAAGCAAACAGCCTTCAAGTATTTCCGCTCCGGGTGATGAGGACCGGACACCAAAATACAGGAAAGCGAAATATAGGACCTCCCGAAAGCAGTCTGGGATAATTACGGCCCAGGCCTACTAGAGAAGGTAACAGAAACAGTTACGCCGACCTCCTAACGACAGCCTTTGCTCGCTCAAGCACCCAAGCTTCGCAAGGGCACCCCCCAAAAGTACTGCTGAAAGTGATACGACGTCTGTCTCAGGTACCACGGGTATTCCCCCCCGCAGTCACCTGTGTGGAACCTAGGAGTGGCAACTATGGGCACCAATCCGTATCAGAAGCCAGGCGGAACGGTCTTGAGGTCAGATTCAGCTAATCAGAGAGGGGGTATCCCTCTTCTCAGCCTTCACTTCCCCTCGCGCTTGACTCTCTGGAGGAGAGCTTTCCTGGTCCACCTAACGGAGTTGGATTTCACTCAATTAATCAACTTCTATGTTTTTTTTGAGCGGCCTTGGAGAGTTAACTCTCCACTCACCTAATCCAAGGCCCTACAACCTAGCTAGTTGGTGTATGACACTTAGAAAACTTGCTAGTTGATTTTAAATTAAATCGCTTATTTTAATGGGCTGTTATGTTAAGTCAAAGGGATGCGGAAATGAAACTTATGATGTTTTGACGCAGAAAGAAATTAATAAAAACCAAACTACATGCAAATGCAGTTATTGTCTTTCGATGAAAAGAAACTTCTACACGGGTTCTACGAGATTAAAAATTGTATTTTTCTTTTCAGATAGCAAACTCACACTCACAAAAACTATGAAAATGACTAAATGCTTAAGTGCACCTGATGCAAATCACTACAAGCATGCAAATCCTAAGATGCAAAAATCTCCTAAAGCAGAGTGAAATTTCCCAAAAGTCCTTCAGTTTTATCTTTTTTTGGTTGTCCAGAAAGCTAGTTCCCAAAATCAAGAACTCTTAATATGAAGACACCAAAAACGCTTAAAAACAAGAGGAAGAAATCAATGACAACTCCTTTCCAATATCAAGCCAAAATCCAAAGGCAAGGAACTTCAACAAAGCTTCAAAAGATACAAAGAAACGAAAACAAAAATGCAAAAACAAAAGCAAACAACAAAGCAAAATGTTTTTTGAGCTTTTGAGTTTTATAAAAGAGTTCGAAAAGACCAAGTGAAACTATAAAATCCCAAGCCAAACAACACTGAATTTCAAGCAAAAACTTCCAAAATGCTCCAAATCTTATAAGGCTAACTAGTAGCAAGATAAATATGAGCAAAATAAGACAAGAAAACTCAGCCACTCAGCCTAGAAGAATAGTGCAACCTTGCCGCAAACAAAAACTTCAAAGTACCAAGAAAGACTCTTCAAAAGTTGCAACAAGACCTAGCCAACTGAACTCAAGAAAACCAACCAAGAAATAGGCAAAAATCGTAGCACAAAGCAAAACAAAAAGATAGGAAAGAGTAAATGAGCAGGAGCTCTCTGTTCTGATGAAGCAGAACAGCCAAGAATCCCCAGAAAGAGATCTTGGTACTCAAACCAGAAATGCCAGCACAAGAAACAACACTTTGCCAAAAAGACTAGTTTTCAATCAAACGAAAGAGAGAAAAGACCAAAGACCACTTTTTTCACAACCCAGAGAGTACAAAGACACTGCAGGAACATGTCTCCACAGACAGAAAGGACTAAAAAGCCAAGGAATCCAAAATTTCAAAATCTGCCTAGGTATACGCTACTTCACAGTTTAGCAACAAGCGTGCATACGCGACTGTGCTAAAGGAAACACGCGTATACGCGACTCCCTTTAGACAAACTTGCGTGTATATGCGACTGTGTGCAGAAAAAAGCGCGTATATAAAGGTAAATAATGAAAAACAAAAAGGATCAAGCCTGGATAAGAAACCAGGACTTCATACTGACTGAGAAAGAGTAAACTGGACTGGAAATAAAAGTTAAAACTGTTGGAAACCTATCAAACAGCTGAAACCACCCAACAGGGGAATCACAAGAATGCGATCCCCAGCGGAGTCGCCAGTTCTGTTTCGGGGAAAATGACCCTAGAGGTTTGTTGGGTTTAAACCTCCACAGAGCAGGGCATGCTACTCAAGAAGGACTCACACAACCATACATGTTCATGAAAAACTAAATAGAGAAGATCGAGGAAGTTACCCGTAGGTCCTACGGTTGAAGCAGATCCCGCGGGGTCCAAACCCCCAGCAACCCTTCTTCCTTCTTAACCTGAAAGACAAGAAGAAACAAGCACGAAGAACTGGTTGTACAGCATATATCTACTCTAAATTTTAGTGAAATCCATATGAAACATTAGATAAACCATAATAAATGCTTAAATAACAACATTATCATATATGCAAGCAGACACTAACACGTATATTTCGGGAACAAGATGGTTCTTCCGTATTATAAATAGCATGTACAGAAATAACGAGTGGAGAGATCACCTGAATCCTTCCACGATCTTCGAGCAGACCGTCGTCCGGATCCGTCCCACCCTTGCCTCGCTAAGATTCCTTCTGAACTGGTGCATACGAGATGACATATAAAGAGATGAACATCTCCAGGAAACAAGGGTTTCCTGTAATGAACTGGGAAGTGCAGGAGGCACGGGAATTCAGACTTGGATAGGGAATACCAATAGAGTATAATATCAATAAATTCTCTCTCTCCCTTAGGCCATGCACATGAGGGGATTTTATACTCCCTCAAAGTAGTTTCAACAGTTGGAAACAGTTGGTCACGTGCTGGGGTGGTTGAACTACCAGAGTAACCATCAACCCAGCCCGAAAATAGGGATTTTTTATATATTTTTTAATGATTTTAATGGCATACGCGGGAAAGTACATGTGGACTCGCGTATACACGCGAAAAGTCTGGGCATAACCGCGTATGGGGATTTTAACACTGTTTTTTAGTGAATTTTGTCCAAGTCTGTAGGAATGGGTGCCCAAAGCCATAAAAGCAATCATGAATCATATCAAGGTGAGAAATGATGCTATAACAGAAATCAGTTAAGCAGGTTTGAAGGAAAAAGACATTTTTCACCTATTGCAACCGAAGTGGCCATCAAAGAGCCATGTGTGTGAGGCTCCATCTAGAGAAACACCTTAAAAGCAAAGCACATGTGCATGAACCAGTCAAAAGATTTGATCAACAAGCGAATTCCCCACACGGGTATGGCCCATTACTTTGCTAAAGAGGGGTTTTTATAGATTGTTTTTCTAGATATGTTAGATTTTCATGGTCATGTTTGTAAATAATCTGCTGCATTATTAACTGTAAAAGTGATGATGTGTTTTTTCCATCACTTGTTCAAGCAAAAATGATATTTTGGCCTTGTTTTATGAGTCGTGTGATGCATTTATTTCATGTAAAAGTGATGAGGTGTTTTCCATCACTTCGAAATGTGACAATGATGTCTTGTCTTGTAATGATAGTTGGGTTGTGATTTCCACTTGATGTAAACTTGACCACCGAGTACATGTTATAAACTTGTGGAAAGTATGGGAATATTGGGGTCATAGATTGGTCAATTTGAGCATGTAATTTGCAGGGGATTGTACTACAGGTTTGTAGAAGGTGTAGGTGTCATTTCATCACTTATGGCTCCAAAGGGCGTAGGTGAAGGAGAAGGAAGGGTGACTTTTGAGGACACTTGTGGTGCAGACACAGTACACAACAGTTGTAGATTTGTGTTGATGCTTTTGGAGGACCAAAAGCTCCTCAGTGGAGAGGTTTGATACAGGTGGATCTACAGACACACATAGGAGAAAGAGGGCTCCAAAATCAAAGTGTTCAAAAATATTTTTAACTAGGACTAAATCATAGATGTCGTCATCCTAATCGCAGCGGTGCAAACGGTTTGTCAAACTCAGCTCGTACGCGAAAGTTACGAGCAGTCAAATTTTTGGGTTTACTTGGTGACTAGGAAGCCTTAAGGAAGGCACAAATTCGACCTTTCCAGACCACCAAATTTTGGAAATTTCAAGCCAGATTCCGAGAAAATTTGTGGCCCCGTTAAAATGACTCCTATGGCCAAAAATTCGAAAATTCAAAAATGTCCATCTAGTTTTAAAAAACCAAAAATATTGAAATTTTTTGGGTGGCGAGCCACCAACCACGCCACCCCCGTTCAACACCCATGAAAATCATATCACATATATATGTTTTAATATAAAACATATGATATATATAAACCGGAGCTGGTGGGAGTCTAACCCACCATTGGTGAGTCCTCCAGTCCACCCACGTGGCGGCTCCACTCCACGTAATCACCAAACCACATATATAACGGCCACCATTCCAATTACAGGTGGGCAGGGGCTATCAACCCCACCGCCCAACCCAACCCCTATCTGCGTAAAGAATAGATGACCAGAGTTATGGGCGGGCTGCCCGATGTGGGTCCGGCCCCCCAACTCACCAACAACCCAACCACCTTACGTTAAAAATATATAGGCGAGGTTTTAAAAAAAAGGCGTGGTGCAGTTACATTCAGATTTTTATGCAGGGGGCGGGGTTTGACCACCCGACCCCATCCCTCATATTGTGGATCCAAAACCAACTCAGCCAACGACCACTTTGGTTTATCTGCCCCAGAAATTATACTTAAACCCATCATTTCAGAAATGAACCCATGCATGGAGGAGCGGAGCACGCATGAAAATCGAGATTTGTTATTTTTATTGCAGGTACATTTTTTCACGCAAATCGAGGTAGTGGAACCATGAGCCCAGAAAATAGGCAGGTGAAACCTTGATTGAGCCCAACTTTTAGGAGGGAGAAATTTTGATAGTGTCCAAATGGGACAAAATTTATGTCGATTTTGCACTATTTGATGCCACGAATTTGATGGCGCGTTTAGATTTTCCATCGAAGATTTATATTTTTTGGTCACTTTTCAAAGTGGAGTTGCAGGTGTCAGCGTTCAACGAGTGAGAAGTCGATTTCACACCTTTGAATGCCACGATTGTGATGGTGATTTCAGATCCAGCAACAGAGCAGCTCATTCTTCAGACATCTTCAGTATGAGGTATATGATGAGTTGATTTGATGTACTTATTTGTCTCTGAGATGCATTGTGGTGTACAAATCCCTGTTGATGTTTTATGTGGGATATTGTTCTATTTTTTATGTGAGATGTACTTCTTGTCATGGATTTGTATTATGTTTGAGATCCCTTTGATGCCATGTTGGTGGGATACTCATTGTCATATGTATGTTTTTTGAGATCCCTTTGTTTTCCAAGTTGGTGGGATACTCATAGTCATTATGTGTGAGTTATTTTCAAACTGATATGAGTCATTTTTATGAATGAGAATTCTGATAGTGAAACGTCTCGTAGAGAGGTCCAGCCACTCCTGTGTGAGGTAATTTTCATTGTATGAAAGATAAAACACTATCCATGTACATCTTCACTCCTTACAACACTTAATTCAGCGGACTACACCATATTGACACCAAGGCCCGGAGATGTAGTCCCTCCTGGATTAACTATGTTATCAAACGACGTGTTCTTATGATTACTGATCTTGACATGTTATGTTCCTCTTCTTTACATCATACATATGTTCATTTATGTTCATTAACGCTTTTTATTAATGCAATTCTAATTTATCATCTGATGTAAAAGGTCTTGGTTAAGGGTATCGAAAATTTACCCAAATCAAGTGGTATCAGAGCAGGTCTTCTCGTTGATTAGATTGCAGGTGTGAACTATTGAATGTTCGCTGAGTTGAACCATGGAGAATTTCAAGGACATGTACGAGACCATGCTCAAGGTGTCCTAGAGAGCGGACATGTCGTAAGAGGATTATGAAAATTAGGCAGTAGAGAATGTCGAATTGAAGACACTCCTACAGGAAGAGAAGGAGGTCAAACATCGATTTCAGCTTCAGTTGCAAGCCATGACAGAGCTGTGGAAATAATTGAAGTGCAATAAAAAAATTCTTCAAGTAGATCATGATACATTGAAGGCACTCCTACAGGAAGAGAAGGAGAAGAACTAGCGGTTGCAGCTTCAGCTCCAAGCCACGACAGAGGCCTTGGAGGAATTGAAGCACAACGAAGGCTTAGGGAAGCCTTATTCACCTGTTTCGCAATCGACAGCTAAGGAAAACAATGTTGAGTTCACTTCAGTTTCTTCACATGATATCATTTCGGTTGGAAGTTTGGAGATACCCAATACAGGAACTGGCATGATACCCCTCACCAAGATGGGGTACAAAGAAGGAGGAATTGGCGTTCATGACCAAGGCATAACCCAACCGTTGGAGGTTGTGCAGAGACATCGCTATGCAAGTTTGGGGTACACTGAAGAAGGATGTTCGAAGGACATCAATGATAAACCAACATTGATGAACGCTCCAGGGAAGAGGGATGATCGGAAAACTTCACCATCATTCCATGGTAATTCATGTTGCAGTGAAAGAGATGAGGTGAGCTCCCATCACCATGATTGCACGAGAGACCACCATAGAAAGTATAATGATTCTCGTTATTCCAGAGTGCATTTTGATTATAATAATGTTGATAACCATGGTTGTAAATCATAGAATCAAAACACGTGTCATTGTTGTGGTTTACATAACCATGTCTTTTTTAAGTGTTGGAAAAGGATGGCAACACAAAGGAGGATGAGGCATGGAAAGCCTTATCCACAGCAGGGAAATAAATCAGTTAAGCAAGTTTGGAGGAAAAAGACCTTTTGCACCCATTGCGACCAAAGTGGCCATCAAAGAGCCACGTGTTGGAGGCTCCACCCAGAACAATGCCTTAAAAACAAAGTGTCCGTGCATGAACCAGTCGAAAGAGTTGATCGACAAGAAAATTACCCATAGGGGAATGGCCCATTCACTTTCCTAAAGAGGGGTTTTTATAGATTGTTTTCCTAGATATGTTAGCTTGTCATGGTCATGTTTGTAAATAATCTGTTTCATTGTTAATTGTAAAAGTGATGATGTGTTTTTTCCATCACTTGTTCAAGAAACAATGATATTTTGGCCTTGTTTTATGATTCATGTGATGCATTTCTTTCATGTAAAAGTGATGAGGTTTTTTCCATCACTTTGAAATGCAACAATGATGTCTTGTCTTGTAATGATAACAGGGGTGTGATTTCCACTTGATGTAAACTTGACCATCGAGTACATGTTATAAACTCGTGGCAAGTATGGAAATATTGGGGTCATGGATTGGTTAATTTGAGCATGTAATTTGGAGGGGATTGTACTACAGGTTTGCAGAAGGTGCAGGTGTCAATTCATCACTTATGGCTCCGAAGGACGCAAATGAAGGAGAAGGAAGGGTGACTTTTCAGGGCACTTGTGGTGCAGACACAATACACAGCAGTTGTAGATTCTTGTTGATGATTTTGGAGGACTGAAAACTCTTCAGTGGGGAGGATTTATCTAGGTGGCTCTAGAGACACACACAGGACAAAGAGGGCTAAAAAATAAAAATGTTCTAAATGCTTTCGAACTAGGACCAGAGCGTATATCTCGTCATCCTGATCGCAGCAGTGTGAACAGTTCATCAAACCGAGCTCGTACGAAAAGGTTAGGAGAAGTCAAAGTTCTGGGTTGACTTGGTGACTGGGCAACCTTAAGGAAGGTGCAAATTTGACCTTTCCTGACCACCGAATTCCGGAAAGCTCAAGCTAGATTCCGGGCAAATTTTTGGCCCCGTTAAAATGACTCCTACGGCCTAAAATTAGAAAAATTCAAAAATGTCCATCTAGTTTTAAAAAACCAAAAATATTGAAATTTTTGGGGTGGCGGGCCACCAACCCCACCACCCCCAGTAAACGCCCACGAAAATTTTATCACATATATATGTTTTAATATAAAACATATGAGATATATAAACCGGAGTAGGTGGGATTCAAACCCACCATCGGCGGGTCCGCGGGTCTGCCCACGCAACGGCTCCACTCCACGTAATCACCACACTGCATATATAATGACCACCATTCCAAATACGGGTGGGCGGGGGCTGTCAACCCCACCACCCAACCCAACCCGATGTGGGTCTGGTCCCCCAACTTGCCAACCACCCAACTACCTTATGTTAAAAATATATATGTGGGGTTTTAAAAAAAAGACGTGGAGCAGTTATATTCGGATTTTTATGGAGGGGGGGAGGTTTGACAACCTGACCCCCTCCCTCATATTGTGGATCTAAAACCAACTTTCCCAATGGCCACTTTGGTTTATCCGCCCCATAAATTGTACTTAAACCCATCACTTCAAAAGTGAACCCAGGCATGGAGGAGTAGAGTGCGCACGTAGATCGAGATTTATTATTTTTATTGAAGGTACATTAATGCACGCAGATCGAGGAAGTGGAGCCATGAGCCCAGAAAAGAGATAGGCATAACCTTGATTGAGCCCAACTTTCAGGAGGGCGAATTTTTTACAGTGTCCAAATGGGACAAAATTTATGTTGATTTTGCACTATTCGATGCTGCGAATCTAATGGAGCATTCATATTTTCCATCTAAGCTTTATATTTTTCGGCCTCTTTTCAAAGTGGAGTTGCAAGTGTCAGCATTCAGCGAGTGAGCAATCAATTTCACACCTTTCAACGCCACGATTGTGAGATTGATTTCAGATCCAGTAGCAGAGCAGATCATTCTTCATTTATCTTCAACGTGATGTATAGATGAGTTGATTTCATGTACTTCTTTGTCTCTTTGTCTCTGAGATGCATTGTGTTGTAGAGATCCTTGTTGATGTTTGATGTGGGATCTTGTTTTTTTTTTTAATGTGAGATGTACTTCTTGTCATGGATTTGTATTATGTTTGAGATCTGTTTGATGCCATGTTGGCGGGATACTCATTGTCATATGTATGTTGTTTGAAATCCCTCTGTTTTCCATGTTGACGGATTACTCATAGTCATTATGTGTGAGTTATTGTCATACTGATAGGAGTCCTTTTTATGAATGATAATTTCAATAATGGAACATCTCGTAGAGAGGTCCAGCCACTCTTGCATGAGGGAATTTTCCTTGTACGACAGATAAAACACTATCCATGTACATCTTCACTCCTTACAAGTCTTAATGCAGCGGCCTACACCATCTTGACGCCGATGCCCGGAGATGTAGTCCCTCCTGGACGAACTCCATTAGAAAACGATGTGTTCTTATGATTGTTGATCTTGAAATGTTATGTTCCTCTTCTTTACAACATACAAATGTTCATTTATGTTCATTAACGCTTTTGATTAATGAATTCTAATTTGTCAGCTGAAGTAAAAGGTCTTGGTTAAGGGTATCGAAAATTTACTTGGATCAATCCCTATCTGCCAAAATCCGTTCTTAAGGTTGAATTTGTTGAACACATTATTATTGTTTATTTTTTGAAATAAAGCTTCTTTAGATAGAAGATGATACCTGATAGGCAACAAGGAATCATTTAATGCTCTATAATTTATCACCATTTTAGGTTTACCTCTCTTTTGTTCTGAATTTTTGTTGACATAAAATGTTGGGCAAGCCCAAAGGATTCTGCTTGGTTCGATCAACTTTCATTCTACTGGTTCAACAATATATTTTTTACAAATTTCAAGCTCTGGTGGGGACATCTGGTTTGTTGACGACTTTTGAGGTGTTTCAGAGTAATTTTCTTTGTAGGGAAGATCCACAAAGTATTGTTCCATTTTCCAAAATGCATTGGGTGCATCTATTGTACATTTCACTTTAATTTTTTCTTTTATTTCTCTGATGTATTATGGCCCTTGGATTTCAACATTTCTGATTATTTCGTTGATCTTTGCTAGTATGTCAAGAGAACATTCAACTATATCCAGGATAGGGTCTACAATTCTATTTACATATTTGGACTTACTTGGAATTTTTATAGTTATTCCTTGGATGTTAAGGCAAATGCGGTTTTCTTCTACAACAAGAGGAAGATGTCTTCTTACAAAATCTTGACCCAAAAAAATTTCACTTCATGTATCAAAACTGTACAAATTTACAGAAGTAGGAGTTACATTAAGAATAATTGGGAAATCGGGAGCCATAATTCTGATAGTCATTAACATCTTATTTACGACTCTAGACTACAAGCTTGTGGGTTGTCAATAATATTAAGGAATGGAACTATGTTTTGCACATGAATTTGTAGCTCCTATGTCTAGTTGTGAATCCAGAGAATATTAGTTATAACTACTAACCTTGACATATATTATAATAAAAATCCTATCTTCAAATCCATTCATCTGGAGAATAGATGTACATGGTTCTGGCTCATGATCTTCTGGTATCCATTGTAATGCTTGCTGCTCCCGGTCATGATCTTCTTCGTCTTTGAGCACATCTTCAAATTCTTCTATCATCATTGAATATTTTAGTTCTGCAAGTTGTTTTTGTTTTTTAGCCAATTACTTCTAGTCAGCTCTCATACTGTGCAGAATTTCTTTAACCATGCCTCTTTTTTCTTCAATGGTGGTTTCTAAGTGCAATATTTCTTCTTGTATTTTTCTAGCCTTGTATGTTTCTTTTTCTCCATCTGAGAGATTTTTAATGATGAGAGTAGCTTTCTTAAACCAATAGGTTTTTCTATGATGAAGAAAGCGTACTTCTTCTCTGCTTATGGTAGATCTGCGAGGAAATTACTTCCTAGGTGGAATGATAGATGACGGCGTATTGGAAATATGTGAAGATGTAGTAGGAGTGTCACTTGGATAATAGGTGCCAAGATTCACCATGCTTGACAACATGATTTTGGCAAGTTGACGCTAGAGGGTTGAGAGGCGTTCTGCGAGACGATGTCAGATGGAAAAATACTGGTGTGAGGGAAGAAATATGAGATTGTGAAGATGAAATTTAATAACGCGGGTCTGTCGGATTTTCTAAATGAAACATCTTAACATCTGAAATGAAGTCAAGATATGAGGTGGATTTAGAGTAGGATGAGTCTTCAGGATGTGGATATGGTGGGTTTAACTCATCTGAATCTGTGACTGAAAAATATTCTTCATTTGTGCGGGTTGATCTACTTGCTCCCATTCAGTCGGATCATAAATATTAGAAAAAATATCAAACAATTTATTTTGGAAATGAAATAGGTTCCTGATTGTGCTCTTTGGGCGCCTTCTCGCCTTCTCTTGAAGTATCCTTTTATTGGTCTTTGAAACCTTACTCTTCTAGGGTAAAACCTTCTAGGTTGTCTTTTCTTCATGCATTTTTTACATTGGTAATCACTTCCATATTGTCCTTTGCTAGCATTCTTATTTTTTCTTTTGCAACCAAAATGATAAGTTTCGGCATAGATATCACAAACACTTGAATTGAAACCAAGTTGTTTCTTTATTGATTTGGTTGTCTTTTTTCGGAGGCATTCTTTTTGCAGAGTAAATATAATTTGTTCATTGAGTCCTGCAAGAGAAATATTTTCAATATATGTATTTTCAACTTCAAATCTAGCCCTGAAAAGATCTGGGATTCTGCCAAGAATTGCAGACAAATATTTTCTCCAATAAGAAGTATTTTGTGGGTCTCTTTCCTTATAAATAAGATCCTACATTGTGCAGAAAATCTTAGGAAGTTCTTTTATATCACAAAGTCTTTGGCTCATGAACATATATGCATAATGATGGCCATCAACCTTAGTTTCTCCATAAAACTCATGAATAACTACCCTGACAAGTTCAACGACTGGCTTATCACTATTCATAATATTGATTTTGTCATATTCATTCATTCTAGACCACCATAATTATAAGTTACCTTGGAAACCCCAAGTTATCCTTAAAGCTCATTCTGACCATGAGACTCTATTTCTGTGAATGAAATTTTGAGTGCTTTCCCATGCACTCCAAGCATGGATCGCCATGAGGATTTAATTTTTAGATTTGCAGTTCAGATTTGTCATTGGAGCTTGATCAATGTTAGCTTAGCTAAGAGTAGGGAACTCATCAATGTTTGAAGGATCATATGGAGTTTTTCCAGGAGAACCATACTTGGAATTACACCATTTTTCCCATGCATATTCAAAAGGTCAGTTTGGTGTATCGCAATTTGCGCTCCTAGGTATTTTTTGGATCCTTCTCCTTCTTCTTTTACCATTTTTATTTCTGCTATGTTCTATGGTGGCAGATCAAAGACCGAGATCTGTGATTGAACTAGAGCCAATTTTTCTCTAGAAACTGAAATAACATTTTCAAAGTGAAAATTTCTGGGATTATGTATAGATAATTGTTTGAGTAGTAGTGGAGTATTTTTCTCCTCTTGGTTCCTTTCTTCTAGCTGGAATGTCTGGCTATAAACTTCTATTACAGTAAGTGCTTCTTCTAAATCAATATTTTAGGCTTTTTCCATACTCAACTTTAGATCTACTACTACTTCCATAAATTTCTCTAGCTTCATATTTACATCTTTTAACCTATCAAAATGCTCAGTATCTTTTTTACTTAAATTATCTAAACTAGAATGGAGTCCTAACACATGGGATTGTACTTTAAGAACTTCTTGTGATAGGTCATATATATTCTATGCTACACATGTCAGCGAATAATTTTTATAGTTATGAAGCCTTATAATGTCTTGGGGCTTCTCATCCAACTATTTCCTATATTGTAGGAAATCCACATCAGCTTCAACATTCCCATCTTTAAATTTTTGCACAAAATTTCCAGGAGAAAGTCTTCTTTCTGGGTGTATATTCTTCTTTAGATCAGCCCTTGCCTTTTCTCTAGGTAGTGTGTATCTCATGAACTTAATGTCTCTTGAAGAGGAAATACGTAGAAATTCCTAACATTCTGCATGATGGCCTAAATGTTCTCTTTCAAGATAGACTGAGGTATGTGAAAGACTTTAAATTTTTTATCATAACTTCGACTTCTAGAGGAAATACAGAATTTGCGTTGAGAGGAGGATCCGTAATTATGTTTTTCCAAATTCCTATTGAGATCAAAAGTATCATGGCTTCTGAGAGAGTGACTTCTAATATGGATTTTGGGTACTGCAGTGTCATTCCTTAGTCTAATTACTGGTCCTATACTTGAGTTATAAATAAAAAATCTGCTAGGTTATGGAGTCGGAAAATACCTTTGAGCCAATGGATGTTTTCGCAGTCCACTCATCACGAATTGTGAATTGGGAAAACCCTATTGTGTTAGGAGTGACATTACCAAATATAACCACCACTCCTTCTGTTGTTTCTCTTTGAGTAAGCTGAGGATTCAGAGTTGGGAGAGTTGTGGACACAAAACTTAAACAAACAATGGAATGTAACTAGGCAATATTAAATTGCCCAGACATATCAAATCTAGAAGAATGGATGTAGGCTTGAATTAGTTCATTAATATGGGGTTCATTTAATGAAACTTGGCATCGTGGGATGATAGATGACCAAAATATACCATTGTGAAAAGAGGCCTCAAAACCACCTAGTAGAGCATCAATGAATTGATTATGGTGTGAGTCAATTACACAAGCTAATCAAGACACATTCAAACCAAGTCTGACAAGAGGATTAACACCAAATTGTATTAGTCCAAAATGCACATACTTATAACATTGTTATAGTGCCCATTGGACATCTTTTGGTTTTATGAGAGGTATCGGATATATAGGCTGGGTAATATTGATAGGTACATTTACAAATGCATATCTAATAAGATTGGTTTCACGAAACTTAAACATTGGAAGGTCATAGATCTTACTGGGAGATATATAAGGATGTTGCCAATTAGGATTGGGGTTAAGTTCCTGGACTATGACCCTGGTATCATACAAGGGTTTAGACTATGACTTGTTTAATATCCTTCCGATCCAATTAGTTTTCTTTGGGGTTTTCATATCAGTAGAGAAATCAAAACTACTTGAGGCCATTTCTTACTGCAATTTACTACTAAGTATTGCGCAAGAGGGTAAGGAAAAGAAATATGTGAAGGTAAAATAATATGAACCTAATGAATGGGACTCCCTCGGAGTTACAACACCATCCAAGCTATAGGAATTCTAATTGGAAACTTCCTCAAATATCTCCCAGTAATATCTATGACCTTCCAATGTTTAAGTTTCGTGCAACAAATATTATTAGATCTATCAGTATTACCCATCCTATGTATCAGATACCTTTCATAAAACCATAAGATTTCCAATGGGCACAAGAACAAGGTTATAAGTATGTGCATCTTGAACTAATAAAATTTGGTATTAATCCTCTTGTAAGACTTGGTTTGAGTGTGTCTTGCTTAGCTTGTGTAATTGACTCATGCCATTATCAATTCACTGATGCTCTACTAGGTGGTTTTGAGGCCCTTGTGCACAATGGTCCATTTTGGTCATCTATCATCCCACGATACCAAGTTTCATTAACTGAACCCCATATTAATGAACTGCTTCAATCCTACATCCATTTTTCTGGCTTTGATATGTCTGGGCAGTGTAATATTTCCCAGTTACATTCCACTTTTTGTTTAAGATTTGTCTCCAAAACTCTCCTAACTCTCAATCCTCAGCTTACTCAGAGAGAAACAACAACATGAGTTGTGTTTGGAGTTGGTAATGTCACTCCTATCACAATAGGATTTTCCCAATTAACAATTCCTAATGAGTGGACTAAAAAATACCATCCATTGTCTCAAAGGTATTTTCCAACTCCAAAACCTAAAAGATTGTCTATTTCTGATTCAAGTAGAGGACCAATCATTATACTAAGGAATGTAATTGCAGTACCCAAAATCCTTGTTAGAAGTCACTCTCTTAGAATCCATGATACCTCAAACCTCTGTAGGCATATGGAAAAACACAAGTATGGATCCTCCTCCCAATGCAAATTCTGTATTTCCTCTAGAAGTCCAAGTTTTGATAAAAAAAATCAAGTCTTTCTGTTGAGATTGCAACAAGATGATGAGCTTAGTGGAAAGGAGTCGCCTTCACTAAGTGGGCCCACAGGCTATTTTTGGCGTAAAGTCTATTTTTATACTATGTCTATTTTTAGACATATGGATCATGTTCTATGAGTTGCAGGATGCTATTTGTGGATGGTTGGTCAAGTTGGAAAAAATAGATGGACTTCTATTTTTAGACATATTAGGCGGAATCTATTTTTAGATTGCCAGTCTAAAAATAGATATGTCGAATATTATTAGCTCTTAATAATATTTGGACTATAAACATTATCTTATTCTCTTGGAGCACTTCAGTTAAGTGCACAGATGTGGCACAGAAGCTGACAGAAGGAATTACACTATTCCTGAGGGTTAAGTGGAGCCATTGCATGGATACTTCAGTTAGAACTCATGTGACAGAGTTTGGTGGAGTTGATTGAGGAAGTTAGTGGAGTTGTATTCAGTTTAACTAATCTAAACATAGTTGAGCTATTTGTATTCAATTTAACTAATTGATACAATTAGTGAGAGTGGTGTGAATTAATTATTAATTAATTCAATAATTATAAACTCATTAATCAACTAAAGAATGCATCAGTTAACTTCAGTGCATGGACAGTTTCAGTGGAGACCAGTGCAGAAATAGGTGAAAGAGCAGGTTAACTATCAGTTGTGACTATACAATTGCTATTTGCAACACACAGATAGGTGGAGAAGCCCATGAGGATTGTGCAGTACAAGCCAGGTGGTTTATCTATTTAATGAAGCCATCCCATAGCATTGAAAACGCAATAGAGGCTGGCTATCAAGTGGCAAAAGATTGGAGCATTTGTTTTGCTAGATCTAGCTTGATAGTGTGTAGCAATTGGAGGTAGTGCATGAGAGCTTGTGAGGATATTTTGTACTATGATTGTTACATGATCTCCATGACATATAATATACAAATAGTTTGGGTTTTCAGCTTTAAGATTTCCCATTAAATATTGTGTTCATATGTGTGATTGTTTGTGGTTTTAATGTATGCATGCAATTGATTTCATTTCTGCATGTGATGATCAATGGTAGAAGAGATTCTGTATTGTGCATGAAGCTAAAATAGTGTGTGATCAGGATAATCTCGGTGAATAATATCTCAGTTATTCAAATTTCTACATGGTATCAGAGCGATATTGATCATTGGAGCAATTTCAAAACATTGAAGCAATTGAGTTTTGTGCTGGTGGAATTCGAATTTGCAGCAGTGTTTTCTTGGTGTCGAAGTTGAGATGTCTTTCAACGGATTGCGATTGGAGTATGCCCTTGAGGGCAGCTCGAATTATATTGCATGGAAGGACAGGATGGAGGCGGTGTTGGATGACAATGGGTTGAAGGAGTTCATAGATGCAGAAATTCCAAAACCTACTTCTAGTGATGCTGTCATACTTGACGCATGGCAAAAGAAGACAGCAAAGTGTCAAAGGATTCTGTTGGAGGGAGTGAAG
The DNA here is from genome assembly GCA_034641835.2 of Pinus albicaulis. NCBI lineage: Eukaryota > Viridiplantae > Streptophyta > Pinopsida > Pinales > Pinaceae > Pinus > Pinus albicaulis. Next base: position 1,239,947,378 of record CM076583.1, on the reverse strand, counting down.
GATCACATAGTATCCAGCCTTCATGGGAAGGCTTCTCCATTCTTGATTTGGAAAGCTTTGATAGATTTATTTCAAAGCAAGAGCGACAAGAGGAAGTTGGCGCTAAAGGATAGAATCAGAAACATAAAAATGGAGAAAGGCGACAGTATGCCCAAGTACCTCACGAAGTTCATCCAATGCAGGGATGAGCTGGGAAGTGTGGGGGTGACTGTTCATGATGAGGACTTGGTGAGCTTATCTCTCCTTGGGCTTCCGAAGAGTTGGCATTCCTATCAGGACGCTGTCAATGGTCGGGAGAAATTTCCAGGATGGGAGCGACTTTGGTCGGATCTTGTGCAAGAGGAGATAAGGCGGAGTACCAGGGACAGATCTTCATCAAAGAACTCTGATGAAGAGAATTGCGCTTTGGATGCCAAAGCAAAGAAGGAAGAGCAAGAAAGCTCAACTGGTGCGAAAGGCAAGAAGCAGGACATGTCCAAGGTGAAGTGCTTTCACCGTCACCAACACGGACATTACGCCACTAATCATTCCGTTACGAAGAAGCAGGGGAAAATAAGCGAGGCCGCCGGGGATCGGCACTCGGAGAGGCCTTAGCCCCGCGCTTGAGTCAGATTTTTCACCGATTTTATGCTTGGTTTATTTTATGCTTGGTCTCAAGTGTGATGGGTTCAGTGTGGTTTCTTGATAGTGGTGCGTCTTTTCACATGACATGAGATCGAGATTTTTTTACTGATCTGGATGAGAAAGATCTTGGAGTGCACATCGAGATGGGCGATGATGGTAGATATAGTGCGATCGGTATCGGTACCATTTCCTTTGAGACGGAGTCTGGTAAACCCTTCAGATTGAAGGAAGTGATGCATGTTCCAGGATTAAAGAAGAATCTTATCTCTATGGCGATGTTAGAATACAAGGGATATGATGTTGTCTTTAGCAAGGGAAAGGCTTTCCTACGCAGTAAGGCAAATGGTGAGACTCGAAGGATAGGGGTTCGAGTTAAGAACCTTTATCAATTGCAGGTAGATGGATGCGCAACAATGGCAGGCAAGGCAGAAGGAGTGGTGAGTCGGGATGATGGCGAGTTGTGGCACCAGAAATTGGGCCACCTTCACCATGGAGCTTTGAAGATACTGCAGCAGATTTCTACTGGGCTTCCCAAAGGCACTCTTGCGCAGTCAGATCAGTGCAAGGGATGTACCTTGGGAAAATTTGTGAAAGCCACCTTTCACGAGAAGGATAGTCGCACCACGACGATCCTTGAGAGAATTCACACAGACGTGTGTGGACCTTTCTCAGTAGCTTCGACGACAAAGCACAGGTATTATGTGATATTTGTTGATGATTTTTTTCGTAAGTGCTGGATCTTATTCATGCAGAAGAAGAGCGAGACATACTCAAAGTTCTTTGAGTTCAAGGCACTGGTTGAGAAAGAATCGGGAAAGCAAGTGAAGGCTCTTAGGAGCGACAATGGTGGTGAATTCATCTCTGGCGAATTCAAGGACTTTTGCAGCGCAGAAGGAATTCGAAGAGAGCTCATAGCACCTCATAACCCACAGCAGAACGAGGTTGTTGAGCGGAAGAACAGAATGATTGTGGGTGTTGCACGGGCGATGTTGCATGATCAGGGCCTACCCATTCACTTGTGGGCGGAGGCATGCAATACTACAGTATATGTGTAGAACCGTTGTCCTCACAGGATACTTGGCATGAGTACACCCGAGGAGGTGTTTTCTGGTAAGAGGCCTGATATTTCCCATTTGAGGATTTTTTGTTCACCTGTTTAAATTCATGTGATGAAGGATGCTAGGAAGAAGCTGGAGCCGACTGCGGAGGTTGGGATATTTGTGGGGTACACTGATACACCCCACAACTATCGTGTGTATTTTCCAGACAGTCGCAAGAATGTTGTGCGACGGGATATCAAATTTCATGAGGAGAAAGCCATGAAGTATTCGCTTGAGAGGGAGCCACACTTGCATGCAGATGAGGAGCTATTATTTCCTAAGGATGAGCCTCATGATGTGGATCAGCCACAAGATGAGGTTCATGGAGTGGAAGATACCACTCAGGCAGCGCCAACCATCAGAGGGCGGAAGCGCACTACAGAAGCTGAGCGACTGGCTCAAGATGCAGAGAAGGTTGTAGGAGCACCTACATCACAGCGCAGATAGAGACAATCACCTGACTAGTATACTGGATACATGGCTCTTATGAGCAAGAGTATCGTGACAGAGCCATCCTCTTTTGAGGAAGTTGTGGAGGACCCCGCATGGGTAGATGCCATGGTGGAAGAGTATAATTCGATTGTCAGAAACAGTGCATCGAAGATTGTCCCGAGGCTAGAGGGGAAATCAGTGGTGGGTTCGAGATGGATCTACAAAGTGAAGCAGGTAGCTGACGGGAGTGTGGAGAAGTACAAGGCAAGATTTGTTTCCCGAGGCTTTTCACAAATTGAGGGGACCGATTATGAGGAGACCTTTGCACCTGTCGCAAGGTATTCTTCCATATGGACGATTCTTGCTCTCTCAGCACAGATGGGGTGGCACATTCATCAGATGGATGTGAAGACTGCGTTCCTCAACGGAGTCATTGAGGAGGAGGTGTACACAGAAAGGTACCGAAGGTTTCGAGATCTTCGAAATAGCGAGTCGCATGTGTGCGGTGCTCAAGAGCGTCAGGCTGGGTTGAAACAAGCACCGTGCTTCGTGACACACGAACGTACGCTTATTTCACCCATCTGGATTCTCCAAGAGTGAGGCGCATCCCAACCTATACCGCATTGTGGGGGAGGTAAGTTTCGATCAATAGTTTCAGGTAGATGATTTGATTTGACAAAGATGAACTCGTTGATACACTCATGCAAGGCTGATACAAAAGGAGTTTGAGAGCATGACTTGGGCCTCCTTCATTATTTCCTGGGAATGGAAATTTGGCAGCACAGTGATGGACTGTTTGTTTCTCAGGGTAAGTATGCCCGGGAGATACTGGAGAAGTTCAACATGCATGGCTGCAAGCCTGTTGATACTCCTCTTCCTGGTGGTTGGAGGAAGGAGGATGCTACTTCAGCGGAGGTAGTGGATGCCACTGTTTATCGACAGTTGGTGGGGTCACTTATGTATTTGGTCAATACACGACCCGACATATGCTATGCTGTTAACCAGCTTTCACAAGCTATGGTTAAGCCAACCAAGCTCTTTTGGAAGGCGGGGAAGCATGTATTGAGATATCTCAGAGGCACATCGGGATATGGATCTCAGAGGAACATGTTGATGTGGTTGCAGCTGGTAATATAGTTTCCCTCTCTCAAGGACAGTTATATGTTGATGATGATGAGCAGGTATGTGAAACACAGTATATTCGTCAAGAAATTGATAGCAACATGGAGGTCGTTCTACCAACTCAAGAATATGGAACTCTTGCCACTGATAGTGTTAATGACACTGTTGAACATGCAATTGACAATGTAGATGTAGTTGAAAATGAAATTGTTGATATTGTTAATGCAGATGTAGTTGAAAATGAAATTGTTGATATTGTTAATGCAGATGCAGTTTAAAATGAAATTGCTGATATTGTTAATGACATTGAAAATGACCAATTGACATTGCCAAGCCAACTAAACCCACCATCATCGCTGGCAGAAGCCATGATTAATTTGAACAAACACAATGTCTTAAGAACCAATGAACAAAGCATGAACATGCCCTCACAACTGGCTAAATTGGACAGTGAAATTGTTCATTTTTTTTGTGGGAAATAGATCAATGGAAGAAGATGGAGCACATAATGAGGCACCAGGTGAAGAAAACAATATAGTTCAATCAAGTGCCACGGATACTGAAGTTCCAAGCAATGACATGCAGGTGGGAGGGGGGAGAAGTTACTTGGGCGGTTCCTAAAGCTACCAATAGAAAGAGTGTCAATGAAAAAGAAGCAAGGAACACCTGGTAGTCTTTGTTTGGGGCGAAGTTCACAGTTACTCACCTCAGAAGACTGTATAAAACTCCTAGTTGAGTCAAAAAATAAAAAATTGGAAATTCAGGAATTAAAACAGCAAAAAAAGAAAAAAAGGGATCAAGCCAAGGAGAAGAAGGCAGCAAGGGCTATTGCAGCACAATGTCGATCAGATGAAAGGCTTGAAAGAGAGAGAGAGAAAAGCAAGAGAAGGAGCAACAAACACAAATGTCAAGACAGGAAAAGGAAGCAAGGAAGGCTAAACAAATGCTTGAAAGGGAACAAGGGATGATTGATATGGTTGACATAAATGCAAGCATAGTTGATGAGAATGAAACCAGGGACATGTCCAACACATTGGACAATATTGCAAATAATACAACATTATTCCAAGACCTGATAAACATTCAAGTGCCTCACTATCAAAATGGGGGTTTACCCACTTGCCTTATTCCTACCACAGGAGGTGTGAATTCAATGTATGCTCATCACACACCTCCAATTAGCGGAAGTGTGAGGTATGGGTACTTAATTCCTCCATGGTTGGATGGGACAAATTGGTCTCAATTATATGGCAGCGATCAACCACAACCTAACCAACCCTTCTTAGGGAGGCCAACCTACTTGGCTCAATCAGGAAACTCAGGGTTTGGCACTAAAAATTCTCAAGGCCATAAAGAATAGGGGTGTTATATGTTTTTGGTTGTAACCACTTTATGATGTGGATTTTGGATGGGTTGTATATTTTTCTTGTCACATGAAGGTTGATTTTTTCCATACTATATGCGACATTGTAAGGAAGGAACATCTATAGTATATTAAATTGTTACATTCTGACAGAATGACATGACAATGTAGTTTGATGTGTTATTTTTTTTATAGTATAAATTATGTATATTGTATACTGTACACTGCAAAATTAAGAGGTGGTATACACTACCCACTAAGGCTAAAGTGAAATGTCCACTAACAGCACTCCAATTACCAACCATATTTGAGATTGTACACAACCAGAAAATCAATATAATTTAAAGCAGCTTTTGGCCTCAACTCTTTCTAGAAAACAAATCACCAAATAAATCAGCTCTAAATAAAAACATGCAAATCCATAAAATGTAAGATAACATTAAATTAAGTTACAAATAAAATGCACATTACACTCTACAATCAAAATAAAAACTATTTGTTATACATAGTATAACATCACAATGACACAAAGTAAGCTCTTAAAATTTTATGCAAATATGATTTATTCAAGTGCAAAATTGAGAGGCGGTATACACTACCCACTAAGGTTAAAGTGGACATTTGAGACTGTACACAACCAGAAAATCAATATAATTTAAAACAACTTCTGGCCTCAACTCTTTCTAGAAAACAAATCACCCAAATAAATCAGCTCTACATAAAAACATGCAAATCCATAAAATGTATGATAACATTAAATTAAGTTACAAATAAAATGCACATTACACTCTACAATCAAAATAAAAACTATTTTTTATACATAGTATAACATCACAATGACACAAAGTAAGCTATTAAAATTTTATAAACAAAATTTTATGCAAATATGATTTATTCAATTGCAAAATTGAGAGGTGGTATACACTACCCACTACGGTTAAAGTGAAATGTCCACTAACAACACTCCAATTACCAACCATATATAAGACTGTACACAACCAGAAAATCAATATAATTTAAAACAGCTTCTAGCCTCAACTCTTTCTAGAAAACAAATCACCCAAATAAATCAGCTCTACATAAAAACATGCAAATCCATAAAATGTATGATGACATTAAATTAAGTTAGAAATAAAATGCACATTACACTCTACAATCAAAATAAAAACTATGTGTTATACATAGTATAACATCACAAGGACACAAAGTAAGCTCTTAAAATTTTATAAATAAAATTTTATGCAAATATGATTTATTCAATTGAAAAATTGAGAAGTGGTATACACTACTCACTAAGTTGAAAGTGAAATGTCCACTAACAGCACTCCAACTACCAACCATATTTTACACAACCCCATCTGTCTAGGGAATTTTCATTTTGTTAACTTTCCACAGACATTTAAAGATATCACTGATGGACCAAGCTCATTGCAAGGGAGGGTTTGCAGAGCAAAAGAACTGCAACTCTTACAGGCTGTCAATGAAAAACCAAAAGAATAGAGCATGCACAAACTCATTGTAAATCCAGGACATTAAACCTTCAATATGACCTCTTATTTTCAAAGGCCTACATTTTTAAAAGAAGTATGTTTTTGGTTTTTTTTTAAATGAAAAAAATATATATCTATGGAGTTATAAATTTGATCCGTTTATAAATTATACTTGTAAAATTTAACAGTTTTCCTATGTACTTGAATTAACACTGAGAGTCATAAGGAACGATGACTGTGTGCTATACTCTATTCTGGTCATATAACTTTGATAGGTTGGCCTCAATGCCTATTAACATTGTTTTGTTACAGTTTTTAAGTGTCTTATTTTGAAAAGGGTTGAGTGTAAACAATTTTTTCCATTTCATAATGTTTAAGCCTATTTTCACATAATAATGACAGAATTGTTTACCTCTGAGATATCTGGGGTTACTGTTACAGTTGGGGTTTTTACTTTGACTTGACAAACTCGACATTACCCTATCACAATTGCATGACAAAAGACAATGTTTTGAAGATTCGCCGATACTTCTAGGTTGTGAATTTAGGGCATTGAACCTTGCTTTGATGAATACCAAGCCCACATATATGGACTTGAACAACTTGGCATTACCCTATCACAATTGCAAAACAACAAACAATGTTTTGCAAAATCGCTAGAACTTACATGTTATTAACACAGGGAGCTGTGAGAAGTGATAGGTTGCTAAACTGTCTGCTTACTTCTAAACCATCTCAACGAATTTATGCCAATTAACTTGGTCTCAAACATGTATCTTACAATCAAAATGGAGACTTTGAATGGTTGACCTTACCTTGATAAATAACAAACCTGCAGATATTGACTTGAAATTGCACAACACCAAAAAATCTTTTGAAAAACAAAAAACAATGTATACATGGATACATGGCATTCATTCTCAATACACGAGTACTAAATTTCACAAAACAAGTCCCTCCATATGTCGTAGCAGAAATTTCAAACTTATTATTTATCAATAAAATTATCTTATAATGTGCTTCCATGAAAAATTGAAACGATGATGCACAAATAAAATACAATGGACTAAAAACAATAATTCAACAACTAGTTGTGATGACAAATAATTTCTCAAAACAATCAATGGAAATTTCTCAAAACAAACAATCAAATAGTCTAGATTTCTAGAACACACTCCTATCAAAAAATAGGCAAATAGGCAAATGGTTATTTAGGTCAGCTCTTCAATTCCTTCTTTCACATAGACACGGCCTTTGTACACTAGCAATACAACCCAGATTTTATCCTGGAATTGGCACACAGTCCTAGAAAATGAAGTTACAGCAGCAATGTGAGCTCGCATAGGGGAGAGTCTACCATCTGGTGTCTCTTCAGTGCTCACGGTCATCACAGAAAGCTCACAGAAGTAAAGAATTGCAGGAGAGGGCACGATTTTCTGTTGTTGTCCCTTCAAACACACCAGTAGCATGAAGAATGGGCTCACGGCCTCCACTAGAGAAAGACAAATGTTTACCTTTTGTACCCAATGTGTCCTTCAGCTGAGAAAACCGTCGAGCAATCCATAATGACCACAAATAATCACGGAGACGCAAAGGATAGGAGGAATTTCAGAAACCAAACCCTAAACCCTAAACTACATAGGAAAGACTGTCCCAACTCAGGGTTTCCACCGGCAAGGAATGCGGCCCTAAAACATTTTCTTACAGCCATGTTAAAGCCAGGCTGAACATACAACCCTAAAACAAACAAGACATAGGTATAGCCCTAAAACCAGTGCCAAATCAAACAAGAAAAACAATGCCAAAACTAGTGCCATTCAAAGAAGAACAAACAATCCGAAGAAGAGCTAAATTGAACCGAAAAATATTAGAAGTGTTAATAAACACATGTTTTCAAGTGTTAAAAAACACAACAGTGGGCTGGTAGGAATTATTTGCCTACCGGGAGGTGAAGACGCCACGCCAAATGCAGAGGAAAACGTCGATGCAGTAGCCAATTGATAGCCATACCCCACCACAATTCGTCAATACCTGTAACACAATAGAAAATGGCATAAATTAGGAAAAATCTCTCGAAAATCTCTCAAAAATGCAAGAAAAACAACTTCTTAACCTGTAAAACGAAAAATTACCTTCAAAACCATGGTAATTCTGCAAACGAGCACAGGGGACGAAGCCGTCGACAACTCTGCGCAGCATTGAGCAGTCGAGGAGGGCAGTTTGACAGTGGAGGACCAAGCTATGGTGGTCAGGGGAGCCGAACAGGTCCACAACAGGGCGCAGGAGCAACATCAACGAAACCAAGACAAACCAGCAAACCATCCCAACAGCAACGGCGGACATCTGGTTAACAGCGAAGGCAGACATGCACCAACACTGGTGACACAGCGCGCAGCCACCGGGAAAGCTCTCCGAGCAACATCCCGCCCTGAACAGAAATGCACAGGGTAAATGATGCATGCTACATAACCTGCAGTTTGAAATCGTAGGCGTACGGAAAACGGGGTAATTTAAGTCCCTCACCAACCACAACAGGTGGTGGAAGCTACATTGTTAAGTCCCTATATTAATAGTGTAGCCCCTTAGTATGTTAGTGTAGCCCCCCTTATTGTTATTATTGTACCCTTGTAACCCCCATTTTGTTATTATTGTGCCCTTAAATTATTATTGTTAGGTCGGCTAGGATTACATTGTGGCCCACTCAGATTACATTATGGCCCCATGGACTCCTATATATAGAAAGGAGGTTTTGTAAATTGTATCATCCAAGAATTGTTCATTTATGTAATGTATTGGAGGTTGCCCCTCGAAGTGGCTTATTTCTAAGGCGTTGATATCTCTTTTCTTCTATTTTTGGAGCTGGTTACACAACATTTGGTATCAGAGCTTTGGATTCTAGGGTTTCGCTGCTCCAAACAGGTCATCGTGGAATTTTCGCTATAAATTTTTTTCTACGAAGTTTCAGAAGCTGAAATTTTTAGGGTGCGAAGCTGAAATCCCGAGGAAGATTTTCTAAAAATTTCAGATCTTGGTTCGCAATATTTTCAGAGATATCATCTGTGGAATTTAGGTCTTGTTTCAAGCTCCTAAACAGGTCATCGTGGAATTTGCGCTATAAAACAATTTATACGAAGGTTCAGAATCTGAAATTCATATGGTGCGAAGCTGAAATCCTGAGGAAATTTGTCAAAAATTTCAGAGCTTGGTTCACAATATTTTTGGAGATATGATCTGTGGAAGGTAGTGCTTTTTCAGGCTCCTGAATTTCATCTCAAAGAGGTGATCGTGGGAAACTTTCAATAACTCTCTCTCTGGAGATTGGATTGGAGTGCCGTCAAAAGTGGTCGCAAGTACACGGCCTGCAGTTTATTGGCTATCAATTTCAGAGACAAAGGACAAAACAGTGACACGTGGCAAGTCGTACAAGTTTGCTCTACTGAACCCGTCCAGAATTAGGTCATTGTGGGAGATTGGACAGAAATTTGTCTTGGAGAATCCAAATCAGCCGTAGACTTTGGTGGCATTCCGTAAGATAATTGAGAGGGATACTCTCAGTATCGAATTTGTGATATTGAAGATCTTCGTAAATCACAAATATAATCCAATTTCAATATCGAGCTCCTCAAAAGCAAGAAAAAGGTGCGTATTGTTTTTTTTCCGAATTGCATAAGTCTTGTTTGAAGAATCAAGTTGAACCGATTCCAAGGCATATTGAGAATTTTTTTAATAGAATTTAAATATATAATGCCTCCCAAAAATAATTCCATACCCATTAAGCCCTCAAAAATCTATACTATGACGCGTGAAGAGGAATAATTGCAGTATGAGATATCAAAATTACAATACCAAGTGCAACAAATTTCGATCTTACGAAGAGCAACCGAAGATGAAATAGATGGTTTAAAAGCATAAATGGAGGCTAAGTTGGAGGGTTTGAAGGATCAAATAATAGCTAATATGGATGATAAATTAGTGAAAGATCACAACGAGCATCAACAACAAGTTCTCGAACTCTCAAAGGATAACCCAACTTTGGCGGAGAATCTAATGAAACAACAGGAAGATCAACATCATATCGAAAGAAGTTATGAAGCAGTCATAGAAACAATAACTCAACAAGTACGATCAATTTCAGAGTATCTCAGTAAGTGGAAGAACTTTCCTGCAGAATATTTCACATGGGAGGATGAGAATTTTATACAGAAGCATCAAGAAATAATCAAGCGTTGAGGACAACACTTCTTTGAAGGAGAGGGGCATCTTAAGTCCCTATATTAATAGTGTAGCCCCTTATTAGGTTAGTGTAGCCCCCCTTATTGTTATTATTGTACCTTGTAACCCCCATTTTGTTATTATTGTGCCCTTAAATTATTATTGTTAGGTCGGGTTAGGATTACATCAGGTCTACTGTGATTATATTATGGCCCCATGGACTCCTATATATAGAAGGAGGTTTTGTTCATTTGTATCATCCAAGAATTGTTCATTTATGTAATGTATTGGAGGTTGCCCCCTCGAAGTGGCTGATTTCTAAGGCGTGGATATCTCTCTTCTTCTATTTTTGGAGCTGGTTACACAACATACATGACATGTGTCGTACAACCATCCATATGCTGGCCACGTGGTTTGCCGACATGGAACGGAGGGCACCCAAGTAATGGCGTCCCTCCCCTAACATGACACCAAAAAAAAGGAAATTTAAAAAACTATAATTTTGAGTCATAGTAATATACCTATTGCTCCCTCATTACTAACATTTAGAAAAAATATATAAAACTATTAACTTAAAAGAGGTAAAAAAAATAACTATTTCTCAACTTATAAAAACTAAACTAATAAATTAACTTAAACACCAAGATACTATTGATCACTGCAATAAACATTATCATCAACATAATATTAATCAATAATAAGATATTAAAAAATTAAAAAATTAAAAAATAATAACTTAAAATGTAAATTTTTTTATTCATAATCATAATGAAAATAACTTAAAATTAAATACTCAATAAATAATTAAATATGTATATATATAAAACAATGATAATCATTTAAAGAAATAAAAACCCTTTCAAAATCCAATCACTATCCGTATCATTCGTCTTTCTAATACAGCACAAAGGCCTAACTCTAGGCATAAGGACCCGCGACCCCATGTGCAATTTGTTCAAAATACATATCAAACGAATATGTACCATCTTCATCATAATTGTAATAAGTCAACTCTGAAGTGATGTAATGTGGTTTATTCCACCAATATTGTGACGTTCATATTTAATAGGTTGTTTCAAATCTACTTACTAAATATATTTTTTAAATATTAAATTTAGTGAAAATCGAAGTTGGTGTACATTTTTTTTAATATCAAGTTGTAAAGTTGGTTTATGAGAGGGTAAGGAATTTTATAAGTAAAGAGAAGGTGAAAATACATTTATTTATATAATAATAAGTTTTGATGTTTAGTTTAAATATAGTTAAATTATAGTAAAAATAGTGAATTTAAATTAGTGTTAAGGTTTAGAATTTTATTTATTTGAGTTTTACTTAGTGGTAAAGTCTTAATTTACATTTAAATTTCATTGTTTATCTAAATAAAAGTTGTATATCTTATATTTTTTTTTTCTTAAAATTTGAACTAAAATATTTAATCAAATTAAAATACAAAATTTTGATTTCAATGTGTATGCAAACATATTTTTAAAAACTTATAATATGTTATACTTGCATTTACATTTAAATTTCATTGTTCATCCAAATAAAAGTTGTATATCGTATATATTTTATTTTTTAAAATTTGAACTAAAATATTTTAATATAATTATTAGTTTATGTATTTAATTTATAAAAATGGGTATATTTTATTTTATTAAAATGTGTATGCAAACATATTTTTAAAAACTTATAATATGTTATACTTGCATTTACATTTAAATTTCATTGTTCATCCAAATAAAAGTTGTATATCGTATATATTTTATTTTTTAAAATTTGAACTAAAATATTTTAATATAATTATTAGTTTATGTATTTAATTTATAAAAATGGGTATATTTTATTTTATTAAAATTTGAAAAGAAATATATATATAAAAGTGAAAAAGGTGAAAATTGAAAGGTACTACCAAATTTACACACACACACACACACACACACATATATATTAGTTTATAAAAAAATATTGATATATTAAAAATCGTGTAGTTTAAAAAAGCAGTGAAATGGCCCAAAATCAGGCAAAGATTTTGAAAAAATCCGGCAAAGATTTTATCATAATCATCCAGCAAAGATTTTATCTGAATCTTGTTTACAGTTGTTAAACTTTAGTATTTTGAGTGCCCTAAGGGTTTTTGATAGTGTTGAATCTATTTCCACTATCAAAAATGGATTCCAAACACTCCAACTACCTGATTTTTTGAATTTTATTTTACTGGATTCCAGCAAAAATCTGTCGTCCGAACTATTCCACATACTGGGTAGACAACTTCGATAAAAATGAGTATATTGCATTAATGAAAGGTAATAATTATAAAATCACAATTTACATGTATTGTACAATAAGATGTTCAAATTTTTAGGCAATAAAGATAAAATATCAATCTGCAAACTATATTATTAATCAAAGGTATTACATACATTTATACATGAATTAGTCTCAAGATAGGAAATCTATCTTGGACGCACAATAATGTGGTTGAGAGAATCTCTCAACCACACACTAAACTAGGAATAAATATAGTTCTAGCTACTTCCTATAATGTAGGAACAGACTCCTTATATAGAGAGTCACAACCAATGACAAGTAGGAATTACATATTCCAACATCCTCCCTTAATAACTACTTATCGTGATATTGATTCACAAAATCTAGTCGTGGTCAATCATAAGAAAAAAAAAGGATATGTTGATGTCTATATAAAGGAGCAACCATCCACCAGAATGCATGGGTACCAACTGTTGCAACTGCTGGTCTCGTAGGATGTCCTTCACTTACATGGTTCTGTCAACCATTATCACTGCATACATGTACCTGTATCAAAAAAATGTGTCTGCGATTCAAATCTACCACCACCGGGAAAATCCCATGTGTAGAACTGCCAAAAAATGTGTCTGCGACTCAGATCTACCACCACCGGGCAAATCCCATGTGCAGAACTGACAATAATGTCTGCGACTCAGATCCACCACAAACGAGCAAATCCCATGTGCAGAACTGCCAAAAAGAGAGAGATCAGCGCCTTTCTAAGCCAAATATTCACGCCCAAATAATAGTGCCTAACAGTTGCGCTGATTGCGCCTTTTGACGCGACTATCAGATATAAAAACGTGTCGACCCTCTTGTGCTCAGAAACAACAATATATGAGACCTGTGAGTGACGTGTTTACTACAGTCCACCTACTCTGGTGTGCACTTGGGGCACCTGTAGCCACTAAGGCTCTGTATGTGGTTTCTGGTTCACCACAAAACATCACTTTAAAGTGACAAAAGATGGTTTCCGGCTGACCATAAACCATTACAAGGTGGTTTTGAGATTAGCACAAACTTTACACATGCCTTTACAAGGCTTACATTCCATACTCCAACTTTTGGAGGTTCCAGGTACATAACATGACCACTGCAAAAAACACCTAGACTTGCTTACCATTAAACGGTGTGACTCATCATCAAGAGTCTATTCCAAAAAAAAACTCACAAAAAACACACACAAACTTGATTGTCTATCCTCCTTTTCCGCTCACCATACCATTCACCTCCATGAACACCGCACCATTCATATACTGGAACACACCATTACTTTGGCTTTATACTTTTGAGTCTTTGGTATCTTCATTTTACTTTGGCAAGCTGGTCTTGGTCTCCATGTTTTACCTGTCATCAATTAGAGTTGCGAATTCTAACAAAATGACATCATATTGAGGTCGCAAATCTCAATATTTATACAAATTTCCAAGACTTATCCACATTTACCCATACCAAATAAAAAAAATACCAAATGATAATATAATCACAAGTGATAACCATGACAGTAATACAATATCCATGAAGAAAAAACTGGCATGCAAACGTTCAACACATGGCCACGCCATTTATTGCTGCGGACACACCGCCCCAAATTTCAGTTCACCAGAACACTGCCCACACTGTACATTGTCTTCAATATGATCCTTATCAAATCACTCACAACTGATCGCTTCACATTGCTTCACGAACAGGCACAAGCAACACCCTTTCACCTGCTTACTAATTTACATTTCAACGAGCAGTAATTCACCTCCACCGCTCAGGCACTCAGCCTTGAGGAGATACAATGTATCCACCAAGGCTCAACTCAGCCACCAAGGCTTATCACAGCCACAAAGGCTCAACACAGCCACAAAGAACCATTAGTCGTTAACACTCACCAACTCTTCTCCACAACATGCAACGACACACACATCAGATCTGTAGTAACATTGCGGATCATACCTTCCATCACACAAATCGATCCCTCCAACAAAGCTCACAAAAGAACCCGACAAATGTATTCTTCCCATCACAACAACCACAGGACCCATGACAACACCTGCCATTACCGCTTGCCTCATCGTTCCCACTGCAACACTCCTTACATTCGTGGGGAACAACTCCAAGCAGAATATATTCATTTCAAATTGCCATTGAATTCACCACACGCTCCATGTCCACCAACTGCATAGACAAGGTCGTCAACCACTTTCACTGGATATGGGGTTTATCATATATATAGACTCTCGAACTGCAATAGAGACTACGTATCCACCAACCACACTCTGACAAGTGTATATTCAACAGAGACCAGTCTCTGGAGGAGATGACAAACAACTACTAACCTAATCGAACTGTAACATTTCTTCAATGTTCGCTCCATATTATCAAATGAAGAGATTCTCTAGTGTTTCTACATACCCAATACTTGACCCATCAAGACAATCATGACCATCAGTGAGGATATGCACCCGGATCCTTTTTGCACCATGTTGTGGAGCACCTTTCAAAAGAAACTGCAACTGATCTAAACGTGAGTGAACACCGCCATCACTCAAAAGGCCAATGAGATGAAGTGTGCCATTTTCAAAGCATTCCTTAATGCATTTAAACCCTTCTCCCTAATATATTTTTCCAGAGGCAAGAGCATAATCCACTAATTTTTCTTCATCTCCATTCTTATCTCATGAAATTGAATACGAAGACAACTACAAGTTAATTCAATCATAAAACTGCACCACACTACCTGTAGAAATTCACAATGCCTTCGCTAACTTCAGGGAATTGTTATCTTTGCTTCCATCGCTCTGCCGTCGATGGTGTGATTTTCCTGAAACTGGAGTCGGCGTCCAATTCACAAGCGCACTATCATATAAGTACCAGCTATCATCTCGTCAATGCACCATCCTCTTAGTAGACCATCCATGCATGTTCAAAGCATCACGACATCTGGAATGCAAATATTAGCTGCTTTACCCTTTAAGTCTATGGATTTGCTCTCGAAACCGGGATTACAGATACAATGTTAGGCTCAAGACTAATCGCTAAATTCTCAAAGCTTTGTGCTAATTGTAGTTCATCAAGACTGAGATGGAAGGTGCCATTCCCAATTTTTGCCATTTTCTCCAAGATAAAAGCTACAGGATGATCTATTCCATACATCGGTGGCAGAACAAGTCCACCACCGGCTCCACCGTCCACCTCCGCAGGTATCCAATTTTCCTCCCACGTGAGCCTAAAAGAGCCCTGTTGGGATGATGCTAATCAAAACCATGCACGCGACCCGCAGGCCTCCGGCTCTGAAGCTCCCGAGAAACTTCCACCCTTCAGCATTAGGCATGTAGCTTGCAGGCAGATCCACTCCACAACACTGAACCATGCAGGTGCTTACGTTTTAGTGCATAGGCTCGAGGGGGAATGGAAATTTCTCATTGCTATTCCACTGTATGATGCCGTGTTGGTGCCCTTCTTACGAGGCATAACAGGAAAGGAAACTGGCATTTCTCAGTTTTAGAGAATTGGAGACAATGAAGCCAAGCCATGGCTATGCAATATTCACCGCAGATAAAACTTCACGCATCCACCAACTCATGCATCCTCCACTCCAAAAGGCCACTGCCACTATGCAGATTGATAGGCACGCGTGAGCTCCAAAAATAATCCACGATTTCTTCAAAGTGGATTATGCCTCCTTATGGACTGCCCATGGATCTTACATTCGCATCGCTCAAATTTCTTCTCAAAGTAGCCACACACTTACTTGGCCTCCTGCGTGAATGCCTTACTCCGCGTATCATCCACAGATCGAACGATGCACACAGAGATCGATCTCAATCTCTCTCAATCTCAATCTCTTTGTGGAAGTCTTCGGCAAAGTTCACGGCCTTCCTGACAAAGAGCTTGCGCCACTATGACACCCTCACTATTTAACAATTACACCACACGCCTCAGCAAATAGGGCGATCTCGGCTTCCACACGGCACACAAACACAAACACAAAAATAAAAAAATAAACTAAAACAAAACTCTCTTATTTCCTATTTCCCTCAGCCTAGGAGGGGCCGAGGTCCAGGCTCTTATCAGCTCTGATACCAAGATAAAATATCAATCTGCAAACTATATTATTAATCAAAGATATTACATACATTTATACATGAATTAGTCTCAAGATAGGAAATCTATCTTGGATGCATAATAATGTGGTTGAGAGAATTGTTTGTGCTCAACCTAGTCTCCTAAATTGAGTTCATTTAATTGTCAACCAGGGTTGGTAAACTGCTGAAGTGAAGTGCACTGTATGTGCCTAGGTGTTTGTTTCTTAATGCGTCGTGTTTAGTGTTTTATGATGTTTTTGGTCTTTTGATGGTTTTATGTTCACAAGGAAAAGAACTAAATGCTAGTGGAAAGAAGCTGCTGGTTAAAAACAGAGTGAAGCCTAATTTATTGATGACAAATGACAAATGAAAATGAAAATACTGAAACAGAATCAAACCTAAACTATGACTAAGCAGAATACAAAGCTTGATAATGACTTCAAGAAAATGAATCAAAACATAAACTTAACTTGCCCAAGTCTTTCATTAAAGGTATTTTGGAAGAGCTTGAGAAATGAGCAGCTAAGTATACAAATTCTCCTAACTAAACAATTAAATAATCAGCTTATAATGATACAACATCTTATCCATGATTAAAGGTTTGTTGAAGAACATTGGTAACATCATAAGATCTCTACTCTAAGACTGGCTCCTAATTCTATTTTGCAACTTAGTTTAACATCACTAAACCTTACTCAAAAGTTATAGATTTCTTTTTAAAGTAGTCTTTTGAGGAAAGGCTTTGTTTATGAAATGGTAAAGAGGTTGCAAAAGTACTTCAGACCTTGGGATGATATTGTCTTCTGTCCAGATGGTTATGAGTCAATTATAGATTTGGAACAAAAGAGGTTTTGTAAATAATGAAGGCCGTGGTGTTTAAGTTTAACAACTAATGTAATTTAATATGCAATGGATGACAACTAAATGTGGAATGTAAATACAATGAGCTAAGCTAGAACTGAACTAAGATGTCACTAGTCTACAATAAACAGTGCTGAACTAACAAGCCATTATCAAACTTAAAACGAAATAACATAGCATGAATTGAATGCAATTTGACTCCGGAGTACCCTAACTAAGTTATCATGCAATTAATCTATGGGATTCTACAGCCTATTTTGTCCATCATGAATGGTATTTTGGAAGAGCTTGTTAGAACAATCATGGCTGTACAATTCAATGCAAATGCAAACATAAAGACTGAAAGCAATTACAATTAAAAACTAAACATCACAGCTATTTCCTACCCATTGCTATGATATTTTGGAAGAGCGTTTTAAGAGTAAGATCAGCTATGCTGCTTAGTGTAAACAAACAACTGAAACTTTCAGTATCACAGTCATGCCTTAGACATCATAAGGATTTTTTGGAAGAGTTTGCTTAGAATAAGTTCAACTGTGATAATGAACAAAAGAAATTGCAATTAAATCTATAACACTACAGCCATTTCTCATTCATTATCATGATCTTTTGGAAGAGTTTCTTAGAACAAGTATAGCTATAGTGACTAATGACATTAACTATGAACTCAAACTTCAAAAACGTGAAAACAAACTAAGATACTTATCTAAATTACGAAAGTTAAGCCGTGCAGGAGGCAGGGGCCCTCTACCACCAGACGGAATCTAACTCAAAATCAACTCAACGCGTTCAAAGCAATGTTGTCTTCTTCATTAAAGGAAAATAACTTGAAACAGAGTATTCTCGGTCTTCAGAAATATAGCAGTCAATCCCTGAAATCTAAGCAAAATCTAGCGCTAGCCTCTCGGTTTCCCAAGTGCATTTATATCAAATCTTCATAACAGAACTTGCAACAATATGGGGATCATTGTCTTTGCATATCAAAATCGTACTAGAACTCTAAAGATGGCAGCGTAGAGGGACAAAGGACATCTGGACTGTCCTAGTCCTATTAGGAGTCTGCCTCCTTGAATGAGTTCCCACGTACCAAAACCACGTCCAGAATTCGGTTCATTCTTCATGGTGAGCAACGAACGATGAGGACATGATGTGGAATATGCCCATGTGTGGCTTTTCCTGAGAGGACACCTGGAACATGCTTGAACGTGAAGACAACTGCAGAATTGGCGGTTAGCTATGGAATGTCTGCATTCTGTAGCTAGTTTCAGTTCAAAATGCATTACAATGACAAAATCACAAAACTTAGCAAGTTAGCCATGTTATTCATTCTAAAAGTAATTTTAACTAATTTCGTTGATCATTTAGGCCTGGGATAACAATGGATAAAGGAAAATGGAGTGAAGTAAGATGAAAGAAAGAACAATCTTGGGGCTCAACAAGAATCTCTCAACCACACACTAAACTAGGAATAAATATAGTTCTAGCTACTTCCTATAATGTAGGAACAAACTCCTTATATAGAGAGTCACAACCAACGACAAGTAGGAAATACATATTCCAACATAATAGTAGAGATAAATATTAATAAAAAAATTGTAATATATATATATATATATAGAGAGAGAGAGAGAGAGTTTAACTTTATTAAATCAAAAGAAATTTTATAAATTTGACTTAACTAATTGAAGAGCTAGCCCAATAAAAGTTTTTTAAAAAGTTTTTTTATTGGGATATGTTGTTTTTGGAAAATTATGTGAATTTAAAAGTTAGTTATGCTGATTATTTCTAGGGTTAGAAGTGTTAGATAATCTATCTAATCGATATTAGTTTAGAGAATTAGTAGTTTAGAGAATTAGACTTTGGTATACGTAATTTATTTTAAAGTTATTATATAAATGTATATTATATTTTTTATTTTAAATGTATTATAATGGAGATTTGCATAAATTTATTAAGAATTGAGCCTTGGTTCATGTTGTTAAATTTTTATTAATATATTATTGATAATAAATTTTACTGATTATAAAAATGGAAATTGTTTAAAAGAATATAGCAGGTAGAGTGGGGTGTTTGGATTCATAATATATATACAAAAAATCATAACTTTATCATAAATTCAACCCCTCAACTAGTTGATTACAACCATGGAATCTCCAAATACATAACTTTTTAAGCACCTTAAAAATAATTAAAGCAAGTAATTCAACATAGTTGTTTGTTATGTTTCCTAGTTTTACCTTGAACACGGAAGAATAAGAATCATTGATATAAACTACCCCCTATCCCTCACTCAAGTGGGTTATTGTGACCAGTCCCATTGAAATAAGCCGAAGGCACACAAAATTTATCAATTTGTTCTTCACTTATTGATCTTTGTGGCTTACGAACTTGCTTTCAACTACACATTATATAGGCACGTGAACTTATCTTCATATGTATTTTCATATCGAGCTAACTAGATTCCCCATGTCGCAATTATAGGAAGAGGCTCCCTAAAACCTTTTAATAATGGTTGGGAATACTAATTTTTTAGATAAGCATCTTGACTGTCTCTCCTTGAAAAACCTTTTTGATTCTAATGGTGACTATCAATTCCCTCGAGAGTCATCCTGGGTAATCACAAAACATAAGCAAAAGGCATATTATTTCTTCTTGAGTCTTACATAGGGAGTGTATGCTTGGTCCTTGCTTATTCCTCCTCTAAAGAGCTCCCAAGTAATGACTTTCTCCGTAACGGCTAGCAACATGAAGAGTCTTACACTTAGAAGGGATCTAATTTTTTAGAGTGGCTTCCACCTCCATTGCACCTCATCACCTTTCCTAGCTTCACACAAGACCTAATTTATTAGTTTACGAATATATATTTGTAGAGAAAATTATTTATCCCAAACCTACTAGTTTATTGTCTTTTCTATTTTCATATGATTGGTCTCAATAATAGCTATATACATCCCATAATTCACTCTTTATTCCAAAAAAAACATAATAATGTTGTTCACTTTCATTCTTTATCTTAGACTGTCATAAATATCCAATTTAATTTTGTGTTAATTAAATATTTATTATAAATATAGATGATTAATAAATACATTAAAGTTGTGTATAGCAATAGTGCATGCCTTGAAATCCAATATTTAATATATTGGCCATTTGTATGCATTATATGCATTTTCAAACTTGATATATATATATATATAGTTAAAGCAACAAGTTTTATTTTACACATAAATGTGAAGTGTTTAGGGGTTTTCTCACATCACTTGAGTTGTAATTTAATTTTCTTAATAAACTTGCACTTGAATAACAATATTTTAGGAGGCACATTACTTTGAAAGAGTGTATGTTTTTAGGTCTTGAATAACAATATTTTTGGGGTACATTATTTTGAGAGAGTGTATGTTTTATCTCTAATATATGAACATAATTTTCTCCACATTATGAGTTATGTTTGATTTATATTAGTGGGCGAGTGACACTCTTAAATATTTTCTTGCACTTGAATAACAATATTTTAGGAGTCACATTACTTTAAAAGAGTGTATGTTTTAGGTCTTGAATAACAATATTTTAGGGGTACATTACTTTGAGAGAGTGTATGTTCTATCTCTAATATATGAACATAATTTTCTCCACATTATGAGTTGTGTTTGATCTATATTAGTGGGCTAGTGACACTCTTAAATATTTTAACCAAAAAAAAAAAAAATACAAATGAAATGAAATGAAATTTTAACTTCGACCAGATTAAAAATAGTTTATGGGACTATGAGTTTCTTATTTTTTGTCAGTCATTTTCTTATTCAAATTGATGATGAGCTGGCCCAACCTTCTAACAATATCATTACTGAAAAGACAATGCCAATAAACACATGCTAACTAAGATATTCCAATAACTTTTTTGATATCTTTAAACCCATCACATTCCAAAATAAATATTTTACACAAACCATACTTTAAAAAAAAAAAATCAACCTCTCTAAAATAAGAATGTGTACATACAATAAGGAGGTTTTAATCTCCTTTGCGTTCGCTGCCACTTTTAAATTAAAACAATCTTAATTAGTGGTCACTCATCCTTTCAATAACACTATCGCTTCTTATTTTAAAAGAACACCTTAATCCAACGCAAAGTATTATATTCCGATAAATTTAGAACTACCGATGGAATGAGATCAGGGAAACGTGGATTGCTGGTCAAATGTTTTCCCGCCAGATGTAGCGGCGATTCACGATCATGTGAAGTGCGCAGTTCGCACATGCAAACTCCCGCTAAATTCCAATTATCGTCCCCACAGAATTTTCTGTAACGCTAAGCAGAATTTTTAATGTAAATAGATTCTTTCAATAGTCCCACCATACTTCTGCATCTGCTTTTATTTAAATTTAAAGATGCTATCAATGAAATCGAAGGTCAATTGGGGATTCGATCTTGGTAGATTTCATGAATATCTGTCAAAATTTTGAAATGATTTTTGGGTTTCCAGATTAATTCATGGAGGCAACAAAATATTTTTGTGAAGTACTGATATACTTCATTCTGACATAAAATCTTTGAGATCAGCAATAGGAACACATATTCAGCCAGTTGTTTTGTTTCAAGTGTGATTAGATATTCAGCTAGTTGTTGTTGTTTTAAGTGTGATTAGATTTTAGTTAGTTGTTTTTAAGTGTGATTTTTTGAAAAGTTTTTTGGTTTATTTTCTGATCTAATTTGTTTATTCAGTTAATTGTTGTTTTAAGTGTGATTAGATTTTAGTTAGTTGTTTTTAAGTGTGATGTTTTTTGAAAAGTTTTTTGGTTTATTTTCTGATCTAATTTGTTTAGAATCTGGCAAAGATTTATTGAAATAACAAGTTTGATTGGTGAATACTGCACAATCAAAATATCCAAATAATTTTATAAAATTCTCAATTCATATATTTAGTCAAAAATCAATTTAAATAACACTGACAAATTTTTCTGCCTTATTCAATATCTCTCACACTACAATATTCTTAAACCATATCAATTATATTTGTTTGTTTTATTAAGTGACTAAACCATGTTCCCATTCATGTTTGTTTCTTTTAAAAGAGGAAAAATGAACTAAATCATGTTCTCAATTTTTAATTTGTCTTAATGTGATACGTATAATTCATCTAAATGGATGAATTTAATTAATGTGTTTATAATAAATATTAAATTATGGGTAAAATATTATTATAAATAATTAATTGTATAGTTTAATTAATATATTAAATGAATTTATTTTTTTTGGTAAAATTGATAAGAGGTTTTTAAGAATCATAATTTTAAGTTGTTTAATTTCGGAAATTCTAATGGGTCATGGGTTTTATAAGGTCTAAATCCATTTATGTATTTAAAAGTGCATTTTAAACAATAAGAAATCACAATCTTGCTCAATCTTGGTCAAAAAAATCATTTTGTACATTAATTAGACTACACCCTAATTAATTATCTAATTAACCAATTATAAATAGTTATAATAGTTAAAAGGTATATACAAAATTTAAATATAATTAATTTTGATGAATTTTTTATGGGTAAAAAATTAAATTTATTTAGTATTTTTTAATAATATATATTTCTTTTCATTTCCATTTTTAAAATTAATATAGTAGATTTGATGGATAAGAATATGTCATGTGTTCAAATCCAAAATAGTAGCTTATGTACAACTTTGTAAACTTTAGCGCCTTCAAAAATTTAATATATCAACATTATTAATTTTCATCTTCCACATACTAAAGCAAAAAGTGAGAATAAGTGTATTGGTATCTTATTGATCCATAAAGGGAAAGCGTGTCATAAATGGAATTTGAACTTAGGTAAAGAAGATCACAACTTTCCCTTTGATCAATGAAACTAATTCCAATTTACAATTAATTTTACATATATAAACCCCACTGTAGGTGAAAATTAAGGACAATATATAGAGAACATGATTTCTCAAACAAGCAATTTATGGGGGGTTGGAAATACTCTCCATCTAGAAGGGGAATGAGGTATATGCGCCACTAAAGCTAGGACAATTAAAAGGATCATAATTTTGAATGGACTTGTGAGGTAATAATCCCTTGTTTTGAAGAATGGTTTCAAGTACAAGGTAGTTCAACTTGCAAAACAATTTTGAGGGAGACAAGGTATATCTGTGGAAATTTGGATTGCAGGGTCATGGGAACCTGCAATTATTTTCCTTCTCAGAGAATTATGTTTTCAGATACCTACACTTCAATGAGATTTTTTGGACAAGTCTACAATTAAACTTCAATTATTTTTCATGTAGTTTGTTGCTTCCTATTCATATCTAAAAAGTCTTCGTTGTGGTTTCCTTTCAGTTTAGAAACCCCTTATCTTTGCTTTGAAACTTGTCTCCTCTCAATTTTCTTTTGGTCTCCTTGCCCCCTTCCTATGCATCTCTCGTTTCAATCTCAACCCTAATCATATTTTTGGAATGTAATTCTTCTACTTTGATTGGTCAAGTGGTTTTTTCCATCATCTCTTCCCTCTGTATTTTGTTAGTTTCATCATCTTCACTTGTAAACATGAGATGGTTTGGGCCAAACTTCATGTAGGTCATACGGTCTTGGGTTTCTTTCCTTCTTACTCCTTGTCTTTAAATTTAATATGTAAGCTAAAATTTTGAACCAAAGCCACTAGTGAAGCGTTCCGCAAGTCTTGTTTGAAAATTTGTAGGGAAAGGCATTCCCTCCTTACTGTTCTCTCTTTTCAATAAATGTTATTATCTTAGTTGGAACTATTGGTTATCCTACTTAAGTGACAATAGATTCAAGAAAATCAACATGGCCATTAATTTGATTCTCAGTTTCGTATTCTATTTTCCATCATTCACATGTCTTGTTCTTGCTCGGAAGAATGGGTTCGTTAATTGATGTAGAGTTCAAAGCCACAATATTTTCCTTACAAAATCGATCTTTAAGCCTCCCTTGGGCTAGGTTGTTGGCACTCTTCCCTTATCTCTTTCTTAGTACTATCTCCATTGCAGGGGGGAAGCATGCCTCTTGGTAGGGAAGCTCTTAGTAGAAGAGGCAGCCACAAAAATGTGAGACCATCCACCTCCTTGGTCCAGGTAGCTACAGAGAACTCAACTCATGTTTATTTTAGCAATACCCCTCTAGTAATTCAAAGGGAAATTGAGAATTCTAAGAGGGATGCTATGATCATAGAACATTGATTTATTCCAAATGAAGAAGTGGATTCAATCGAAAATTGGGTTCCATATATAGGAAATATGAGAACAACAAACACCAAATACATGCAGACAATGGTCACTTATTGGCCACTCAAGACCATAATGGGAAAGGTGTTAGTGGAAAGATCAGAGGAACAATAAGAAAGTATTCTATGTTTGGACAAGGTAGAGAAAAAGATCAAGATGACGAATATGGAAAGGAAACTTGCAAATCTAGAGTTCACAAACTTAGAAGAAGACACAATCCCACCTATCACAATTCAGGTGGATTCCCCTAGTGAATAGACTTCATTATGCCAAATTTTGTTATGGTACTTCGTAATTTTTTTAGGATAAAGGATGATGGAAAGGACCCATTTTGCATAGTATGTTAAGTAGGCAGGAAGTATCTTATAGATTTTTTTATCAGTTTCAAACTCTTTATGTGGTCAAAAATAATTTAAGGTTATATTACTAGTATGGTTTCCCATTTGGTAAACCAATACACATCACAGAATCTAATGTTATTTTTTTATATGATATAAAGTAACTTGCCTAATTTACACAAAAAAAAACATAAATAAGAAATAAGTTAAAATGAAATAACATAAATATAAATCCATTTTAACTCAAAATTTATAACGCAAAATAAAGGGTCTATGCATGAAGCTAGGTTACACTTTTTAGCAAGTGAGGGCACTTTGTGGGTGAAGAAAAGCAACTTGATTGAGCCTTTTTAAGCGGTCGATCAAGCAATCTTTCATCCGTCGATCAAGTTATTTTAGGGCTTAAATATTGCTCAATCAAGCATTAAAAAAAACTCTCGGTCGAGCTCCTGTGTAACCTGAGGTTATCTAGGAGCTCAAGCAAGTAATTTTTTTGAAATTTCCCACCAATTTTTGTAGGTTTCTGAAGAGGATAAGGGCAGTTAATGGAAGCCATTACAGCTCCATGTTTGGATGGGCCAATCTGAGGCCATATGTTTCTTTTGAAGATTGTTAAGAAAGAAAGGGGTATAAAGAGGGTAAAATTAGGAATTTATCATACTCTCAGCTTGGAGTGGCTCTCCACAACAGAAGGATATGAGAGGCGGGTCTTCTAGAGCGTCTATTCCATACTCTTAGCAGAGATGTGTTCAGAAAATTTACCACCATTGAGATCTTTGAGTTTTTTTTATGAGTAAAATCTACAAAGATTTTGAATGGTCACGACCAGTGGAAGGTATGCTCTTGTGTAGTTGTTTGTCCAAAAAAGCTATAGTTTTTAATTTTGGAGATGCGGTCTTTTGGGTAAACTAGAAGGATATAGTTTTCACAATTCAGGTGGAGGGGCTTCCAAGACGCGCCACTATTTTGTTCATTCCATGGTTCTGGACTGGTTAGGGATTTTTGTGGTCTCAGCAACATGTCTTCTCTTGTCTCAAAATTGGAGAACGCAGGAGAAATAACTCTCATTGTCTTGCTTGTTCTCGTTTCTTTCCTTATCATCTACCATATTTTTCTCACCCACACCTAGCTAAACTGACGCCCACGTGGTCATTTTACCTTTCACTAAGTTTTTCCAAGGCTCAGACAAAGAATCAGACTCGGTAGAAGCCATCAAACAATCGAAATGGACCATTCTCTGGCAAAAATGGATGGACTCGTTCATAATCTTCTGCCCATGTAAGGATTTCAAAATTAACTTATGTAATCGCTAGTGGAATTTCTTGGGTTGTTCCTGTTGTTGCTGTTGTCACCTGTGATTCTCATAACCCTTCGGCCCCTGACGCCCTATTTATCCGACATGTTTTTCCGTCGCCACCTTTCTGACCGGCATCCTTTTCTGAGCGCGAAAAATTTGAATCCACCTACTTCTGACATCGTAGTTGTCATCCCTTACACTTTTCCTTGACATTCATTTTCGTTGTATTTTATCTAACGTCCTGATCCTCCATCGTTACATTCTCAAGGCTTTCCATTATTGATTTACACTCCATCCAACACTCACATTTTCCTATAACCATCATATTCGAACGTTTCCGGTACATATAACCCATAATCCATTTATGGACATATCGCTTTTGTCATGATCCATATCCAGAGTGGTTGGGATTAAATATTCATTGACACATGCTACCCTTTCTCATTAATTCTGTGTGACCTGGAATCCAACCAATTTTGCCTCCGGATCTGACTGCTTGAGTTCCTATTTTGGTTGGCCACCTATTCTTTATGCTGGGATGGATCGATCGGGGGACCCTTTTGGATCTGACACGTCGGCCCATGAAACCTTCATCAGGGCCACAGTGGCGGTGGAAAAACTTCATGGTTCCGGCATAACTCGGGTTAATGAGGGGGATCCTTTTAGCTTACCAAACTCACAATCCACAATCTCTCGCGCTCGAGACAAAGGCAACTACAGAATTCGGGGGGCAGGCTGCTCTATCAGCTAATAAGCTCATCCTCCTTGCTACAGACATTAAATAACTGAAATTTGAGCCGAGTGATTTATGGGGACGGATTACTTCCCTCAGAAGCGCGCGCTGATTGGCAGGTGGGTTTTTCCAGAGATGACGGAAGCGACGATGGTTGAGTGGGTAAAATCTGTATGGGGTAAGCTGGTAGGCTACCCCCCCAAATTCAATATTTTAATGAATTCCTAGTTTTTTATCATTTACTATATGAGGAGGATGTGGCTAAGGTGTTGAAAACTTATTGGGTCAGAGGCCGAGGATTTATTCAGCTGCATTCATGGTACAGATGATATAACGCTATCATGGATTCCCCGCCCAAAAACCTAGTCTGGGTCAAACTCCTAGGCCTGCCTCTCGAATTTTGGACAAAGTTGGCCCTTTCTGCCATTGGAGTTTCTATTGGTAAGCTAAAATACTTGGATCCAGGATTTTTGAGGGCGAGAGACAAGCGGGTGGCTTGGCTCTTGGTCGAAGTTAATTTTTCAAGGGTTTTTCCAGAATGTGTGGACCTGGATTGGGATGGTGCCAGGCATAGACATCACATCAATTATTGGGGCATCCCTTTCAGATGCCTCCAATGCTACTCAACCTATCATTTAATGAAGTGTTGCCCTCGCCGCAGGGGTAATGGGAAATATCTTGACTCGTCTACTGTTGGTCGAGGTTCTGACACTTCTACTACTAGGGACACGATGGAGGATCCAATTTTTTTCCTCCTCAGTCGCAGAAGCCTTGTTCGGGTCACAATTTCTTGCCTCTTGATTCAATGACCACTCTAGGCTCAGGTAAGTTTTTTCCTTCCTCCCCAGGCATTCCTTCATCTTCGTTTGGCTACCAGCTTCCCCTTCAGTCCATTTCCGCACCTCTCTCACTCACTCGTCGACCACGATCCACGTCCTCCTCATCCTCTGACCCTTTCGACGACCCCCATTCATGCTTGAAGCCTTAACTCTCTAGAGGGGCGAGTCCTCGACCAATGCTCAAAAGGTCATCGTCAACCTCTCTCCTTCCGCCATTCTCACATCTCCCACCACTTTGTACCCAGATCTCCCCTCTAGTGCATTCACCAAAACGTGTGTCCTCTTTCATTTCCCCATCACAGGAAATTGAACCTGATATGCCTCCTTTGGAAGATGCCTCCTTGCCATCTATCATCCCTCTTGCGGCCCCTCTGATCCCTGAGGCTCTCCCCTCGGAGACTATTTCTTCTCCACACAATTCGATCGGGAGAGACTTTGAATTCCTTCTATTGAACCCTGAGCTCGTAATTACTCCACTTAACATTCATGATGGTTGCAATCATCCCTTGGCTCCTCACATCTCCCCCTCTTCAGCCTGCAACATAACCGTGTGCAAAAAAGGGAAAAATGACAGCCGCCATTTTCGGGGAAGGCAAAAAACACATTCCCTTTTTTTGGTAAACTCATAGGGCCTTTATGATATCCCCATCTCCTCAACTTATGATACCCGGGCGCTTAGAGTTGTCATGCCCCTCTCTGGTGAACCATGACCCACATACTTTCCCTGAATCTTAGGGGACTTGGGGGTCATGACAAGTCCCTTCGCCTGAGGCGAATTCTATCCGTTGTTTCTCCTTCTATTATATTCATCCAGGAAACTATGTGTCTCTTTAATAAGGTTGTCCCTTATTTCCTTGATATACGTCCTGGGTGGCATATCACGAGCACTGACGCTATTGGGAACTCTGGCGGCCTCGCCGTTTTATGAAACCCTTATTTTGCAACCTTCAAATCCTACAGTTTTTTTGTCGGCATTATTCTCAATGGGAACATTCGGGGCTTCTCCCCCTGCTTCAACCTCATAAATATGTATGCCCTCTACCGGATCCGGGCTGGTTTCTAGGATCGATTACACTCATCTAATATTTTTGGCATTCCTAACCTTATTCTTATCAGAGACCTCAACACCACTCTAGCTACCTCTGAAAGTTGGGGGAAGCACATTCATATGGACCCTCTAGCTGAGAAGCTCTGATCCATTTTTGCGGACTTCCACCTCGTTGACATTTGCCCCTTGCCTTTAATGCCAACCTGGACGAATTGAAGAAGTGTTGTTGATTTTATTGGCAAAAGGTTGGATCGTTGTTTTCTACATGAGGATGTTATGGAATTGTTGGGCAACCTGAGTTCTTCAATAATCTCAGATAGCATATCAGATCACCATCCTGTGGGACTTCATTGGCGGTCGGTCCCTCCTTACAGGGGAAATCAATTTAAGTTTAATAGACTGTGGCTCGAAGACCCGGAGTTCATTGCTAAAGTCAAAGATTACTGGAATACCTCTATTGATAGCATGGCTCCCCCACCTCTCACCATGCGGCTTCGAGCTCTCAAACGATGGACTAAGGCTTGGGAGAAGGACAAAAAGGTTCGGATGATCTTGGATCTCCGAAAATTGGAGATGGAAATCAACAAAATTTATGCGTCTATGGTCTCATACCCCCCAAATGAATCTGTTCTTTTGGCGCTCAAGGCCCCTGAAGACAAGAAAATCTCCATTTTAAAAGTCCAGGAACTCATCTGGAAACTCAAAATTCAGGTTGTTTGGGTCGAGGATGGTGACCAAAATTCAAAATTTTATCACCATTATGCAAATGGGCAAAAGAACCGCAATTCTATCTGGAAAATAGAAACCTCGGAAGGCTCCCTCCTCCACAGCTCAGCGGATATTAGAATGGAGGCTCAAATATTTTTTTCGGAGCACTTCAAACGCAGCGAGGGCATTCGGTTCGGGGATCAAGTTTGGGCATTGGAGCGATTCCCTCGCATGTTTGATGATATGGATAATCAATAATTATATGCCCCGGTCTCCAAAAATGAAATATGGTACGTCATTAAATCATTTGCGCCTAATAAAAGTCCAGGACCCAACGGATGGCTAGTGGAATTTTATGTAGATTTTTTTTTAGTTACTGGTGGATGATCTTATGCGAATGGTGGAATCTTCCAGAACCTCAAGCAAGATCCCGGGCGACATTAACTCCATTTTCACAGTGCTAATCGCCAAGATTTTGGCTCCCAAAACTTTTCTTGACTTTAGGCCAATTTCCTTGTGTAATGTTCTCTATAAGATCATATCTAAAGTAATCACTAACTGTATCATTGGTCCCCTTGCGAAGCACATTACCAAGGAGCAGTATGGATTCCTTCTTGGCCATAGCATCCGTTAGCCACCTATAAAATTTGTTATATCAAAAGGTGGCTAAAACATTTTTGGAGCCTTCAAGGAACAAGTTTTATTGCTAAAAATGTTATCTCTTGAAGACTCATGAAGACATCATGCCCTCTGTTTTACCTTCACTGTTGTTCCCCTTTTAAAACTCAGAAATTCTGTTGTTTTCCATGAAGAAAAGACTGTTGCAAAACTCCATTTTCCCTTTTTTCTCCACTCAAAACTAACCTTCATTTTTCCCCCATCATTTTCCTCTATTTTTCATTCATTCCCCTTTCCCATTCATGAAGATCCTTTTACAAGTTTAAAACTCACTTTTAAACTTTTCCGAAACCCCCAAATCCATAAAAAAACTTTGAAAAATTTCATAAAAAATACATTTTTGTATTACAGACTTAAGCCCCTTTTGGGCTAAGTCCTAAACCACTTCCCCACCATATTCCCTGGCGCTAGAACCAAGCGCTAAGCCCTTTTGGTGCTTATCGCATCGGAGAAATCGGCCCGCGCAAGTCTATTTCTTTCGTTAAAACCTCCGATGCGATTAGCCCTTTGTTTATAAGCCCCCGATCTTATTGCAGTTACATATAACCCTTGGGCCCGCAATCGGGCACTAAAAAATGGTATAAACCCATCTCTGATGCATGTTTCCCTTTGCTTATTCAAATAAACTCACTTTTCCTAAGTTTCGGTCTAAACCCGCCAGAACAATGTTTTTTAATGAAAATGGGTAGATTGAAAAGCCCTGCACCAATTTTCCGATGCGATTGAGCCCGTTGTATAAACCCCCGCCCTTCGCTTTTCTCAATATAAACCTACGTCTGGGACCAAGAGTTAAATTCCTGAAGCGCCAATCGCATCGGAGAAAATTAAAATGGGTAGATTGAAAAGCTCGAAGGCCCTATCCCGATTGGCCCTTTCTATGTATAGCCCCAGGCCTTTTGTTTTCCATATAAACCACAGGCCCCGCAACCGGGCACCAATCCTTATATATAACCCACCCCAAGCCACCAAAACCTTTGCATTTATTAAATTTTTGGTTTTCATATATTATAAAGGGGTTCGCTCGTTCATTGGTTGGAGTTTTTCTCCGTCGTTGATCAATGGGCCAATCCGATGGCCTGCGCAAAATCGCATCGGCATTTCTTCATTGGGCGCATTAATATTATGCCACCCCCGATTGGTCAAACCCTGATTAGTTCTCCGCCGTCAATCTGATCTGCAGATCAACGGCCCACAGTTAATCGCATTGGCGTTGTTCAAAGTTCTTCCCCCACCGATCACATGCCTCCGATTGCATCTGGACCGTCCACGTGTCCAGATCAGACGGTCCAGATTGTGTTTCCTGACTTTGGTTAAAAACATGCACCCTGCTTCATAATGTTTTTGGCCAATCCACAGTCGTTGATCTGTTCCATCTAATGGCCCATATTAACCCCGACGGGCCCTACCCATGTGGGTCCTGCCTCTCTCCATATCTGATCTTCGTTGTCGATCTCTAGATCGGACGGTCCATAATAAAACCGCCCTTCCCGCTTCTGCCCGCGCATCTATCCAATTTCGCGCTCGCTCTCCGCCGTCGGATCTGCGACCCTAGATCTAACGGCCCACGTAGAGTTTCGAGAAATTTTAAGCACGGAGGTTAATTCTCAGAATTTACGTGACATAGTTGTTTTTAAAAGACACGTGTCATCCTCTGGCACATATCGCGTTCCAAAAATAAAAACTACCTATCTGCTTTTTCCCCGCGCAATACTACCAGTTTCTCCACCCGAAACAACTTTCCCTCTTTTCCATTGTGTTTCATCGCGCGCCTCCTTAGCCGTTGATCCTTATGAGCCAATCTCATCCGACGGCTCATATTCCTCCCGAAAACCATTTGATGTTTAATTCTTTTTTTTCTTTTTTTTTCCACCGCCAAAGGGTTTTAACCTTATTTTTTAACATTTTCTTCTATTTTCACAATAATGTGACCCCTTCGCATTATTAATTTACTGCTAATCTCGACCATTGATCTTCTTGGTCAATCATAGATCAACGGTTCTGACTTAAAAACTCCCACCACTTTCCTTTTTTACTTCTATGCACGATCTCCACCATTGATGCTGCCATCCAATGGCCACGATCCTCCCCACAACCACTGAAGCAGTTTTACCAAATAACGCAGGATTTCATAACCTTTGTGTGTATTTTGTAGGTTTTAATGGTTTTTTAATTATATTGAAGAAAAATCCAAAGGTCGGGATGACGATCCCCACGCCTTTAGTCATAAAAGAGAAACCATCTACAGGGTTCAAACTTCACATTTCGTCAATGCTTCATGGGCATTGATGCCATATGAGCCCTTTGAGGCCCTGCACATCAACGAGACACAAACAATTAAATCAAAGCTAAAAGAGTATCAGTGTTGAAGATTAAACAAGCCAGAAATGAAGGATTGAAGACTGTTTTCACAGTTTTGGAGGATTACGGCTAAGATCGAAAATCAAAAACCTAATCCTCCGAATTAAAACACAATTAAAGAAAAATCAAAGATTTATCAGTCAGAAAGAGCCTCCACCGCCACATCAGAGGCAAATTGATTCCTCTCAGCTACCCAAAGCCACCTGTAGCGTCAAAGCATTCAACAGAGGCCGAGTTATGATCAGAAAATAAGATATTTGCCTCAAGCACAGCCGAATAGTTAATTCTGCCAAAGGAACTTAATGCAAAAATATCTGCAGAGTTACTACAACATGAAACAGAGCCTTAAAGTCAAAAAAATCTCTCACCGAGCTTAATTCTTAAATGTAAAACAATTAATACAAGCAAAACATCTGTAAACTTCTCCATCGGGCCCATCAAAGGCCGAGAAGTATTAAAGTCTATATTAATTTACCCAGGATATCTTTTATCAGATCCCACCTCCTCATTTCTTCTATAAATACTCCTGTAGAAGATGAGAAAATGTTGGTTGCCAAACTTTGAAATATACTTGAGTTTGAAACATCTACTTTTAAATAGTGTTCACGGGCTCTTGAAGCTCTGCTTGTGATTAAATAAGTTAGGTTGAGAAGTGAAGATGATTTTTGAACTGAAACATGGGACTTAAAGCTGTAACTGGTTTGAAGTATCAATACAAGCTGATTTATGGGATCCTGGTCTATGTCAACGGTGATGTTATTTCTTATTGTAAATCGTTATTTTATCTCTGTTTTCACTTTTTCCATCTTCTCTGATAAAGAAAAGCAAGCATAGAGTTAGGATTTACTGTATATCAGTACCCTTCTCTGACTGATAAGCTTTATCTAAATGTTTTCTTCCAATTTGTGTTGTTTAGGAATGATTTAATTCAGTTTCAAGTAGTTAGGAATGTTGGTGTTCCCTCGTCCTACTGTCTAGGCTAAATGTTATTCTTGAATGTTATTTTCAGTTATGTTAAGTAGATATGAACTGAGGAAATTATGGTGAGTCCTGTCCTTTATTTTTATCCCCAAAGAATGTCTGAAAGTTTCCCTTAGAATGTGTTGAAAGCAGGCTAGGTTCATAGTCCTTACCTGATCTTAGACTATTCTTCGTTATCATATGTGTTTTCCCTTGTGTTTTAAATGTTTTTCTATTGAAAGTGCATCAAAAGCTAGCTAGTTTCAAAGTACTTACCAGATCTTAGGTTACTTTTATGTATTTCTTAAGTGTATGCCAAAAGCAGGATAATTTCAAAGTACTTGCCTGATCTTAGGCTGCTCTTTGTTCTTCATTTGTTTAAAATCCCCTTCTCGTTGTATCATTTCATTCCATAAAATCAACTTTAAAGAGATCCTTAGACATAGATGACTTGCCCCATGGACCACTCTTGAACCTTGTTGTTTCAATTAAACCCTATTATGACTCCATAGCCCAATGGACTAAAGACTAGCGTTATATCTATCTTTTTAGCCAAAGCTTGTTCTGATTACTTGCAACTTCACACCTTTGAAACTCTTTCCATTTAGGACTTTCCACTCAGATAATAATCATGCTCAACCATCCAAAAAAAAACAAAAACCTCGGCCTTCATAACTAGCCTAATATCATTACCCAAAAGCCTCAAAGATAAATCAATCTTTGCACTTTATTGGAGAGATCCCTCTCCGGATTCAGGAGGGCTAGATCCTAGAATCCCAAAGTGGTTGAAATAAGTGTTCTCCCTGCAGTTGGACTTTGCCAATCTTGCTAATTACAGGGAGCTAACATCTTCTGGCGACTCCGCTGGGGTGATCTGAGTGATTTTCATTTCGAATAATCAGAAGATATCAGAAATCCCTTTGTTTCAATTGACATCTATTCTGTTAGCTGGTTGAGCCATCAGGCATAACATATCTGGCCAAACAAACATTGTTTAGTGAGTAAAAGCAGCCCTCTTCAAGCACTACCAAACAATGGTAATCGTGATAAAACTTGTTTGAACCAGTGAAAAACTAGGCGAACCCTAGGATTCTCATAAGAGTTTATCAAACCTTGAAAGATCAGTTGGCTTAGCCATAAGAGCATACTACCTTTGTCTCATAACCGTAGCTAAGTTTTGAAACAGATTTAGGACACTCTTAAACAACCAATAGGACTGAAAAATAACTCAGAAAACCCAAAAATATTTTAGATTGGTATTTAATAAACATGGTGGTGGACCATAAAATATTTTACCTCCTTAGGAGCTAAAAAATTCCACTTGGCGACTCCACAATCCTAAATATACCTTAAGACTCCTCTGGGAAGACCCATAATCATTACAACATCATTTAAACTCAGTTAGAGGATTTTAGGATTAAAATTTGTTTAAAACAGATCAGTTAACCTCTCAAAGATTGTCATATCTGGTTAAACTGTTCTTGTTTATTTGGGTCTGAAAAACACAGCATAGTGGCTCCTAGAAAGATTCATGCTAGAGCCTATCGTGACCCAAACCCACCTGAGATAGTTGATAACCCGGAAAGTATCCTTAGGAAGTCTCCTAAGATAAAATTTTCAACTATTTTCAGATCACCCTTGAGAGCTAATTCAGTTCCTGAAAATCTTTCAGCTCTACAACAATCACAAGTTGACTTAGTAAATCCATTTAGAACTAGGTCACTTGATGATATAATTCAGCTAGATTCTGAGTCTTCACTTTCATCCCTGGAAACAAGTGAACATCCTGGTAATAGAGAAACAACACCACCTGATTTACATTTCCTTTACAATTTAGGTCTCTCTCATCCAAGATCCGCTCAGCAATATATTCTTGGTCCTTCCACATCTGTTCACCAAACATCCACTGTCCAAACCACTCCACTCCAGCCCACTTTCCCTCTTGTTAATCCAGCTCTTGTAAATCCACCCCCACCACATATCATGGCAGCATGGTATGCTCCCTTAGTCCTTCATGTTCCCTTAGTCAATCTTCCACAGGACTATCAGTCCAAAATTGCATTGTATGATGCAAGTAATGCTACAACTGCATCACAACATGTGGATAAAATGAATGACTACTTTGACAGAAATGAAATTGATGATGATTCTGTCAAACTTAGACTATTTTCTCAGAGTCTGGGGGGGAGAAGTAAGAAAATGGTTTAAAGGCTTAACCCCCCACAGTATAAATGATCTCCAAGCCTTTCATCAAACATTCTTAAACAAATGGGAAGTGATAAAAAACCCTCTTCAAATACTTTCTGATTACAAAAACCTCCACCGAAACGCTGGGGAAAGTGTACAAGCTTATTGCACTAGATTTAATAGTGTGTATAATGCCCTTCCCCCAGATCTAAAACCTCCACAAGGCTCAGCGTTAAACAATTTTCCTAAAGGGTTCCACCCTGAAATGGCCTATCAGCTGAGAGAAAGATATCCTCTAACCCTTGAAGATATGCAAAAGGGTGCTCTTGTTGTGGAAGTTAACTTGATGGAGAAAAGAGCAAGAATGAAAAATGAGAAGAGAGTTTCCTTCAGAGAGGAAAATACACCTTCTACTTCCAGCTCAAAGATGGAAAGAATGATGGAAGAGATGATGAAGAAAATGAGCATCCTTGAGAGAGCACAAGCAAGTCAAAACCAAACTGCTCCTCAAAATAGAAACCAGAACCAAAATCAGAATTTCAGAAGGAACCAACCTCCAAATAGACCAAGGGAAGATGATCAACAGATCACTCCTCCCTTCCATCAAAACTATCTGAGTGAGGTTGAAGACACAGATGAGAAAATAGAGAAAGATGATATCAACATGCTGGGAGTAGATAATGATGACTTTGAGGTTCATTATGATAGAAAACAAGGTCTATACACACCTTATGATGATAAAAGAGATAATGATGAAAGTTATTATCAAGACATGGAGAATGTCATCATAGAGTCTCAAAGAGAGTATGACCTTAGAAGTAAAACCAATCAACAAACTCCCAAAACCAAAACCTCTGACAAATCTTCACAAAATAGCACTGAAAACAAACTCAAAATTGTAAAACAAAGGGACAAATCGGTGGCTGGAAATTCTGATAAAGGTAAAGAGAAAGGCACTCAAAACAATACAAAACAGAGTGCAAGCCTTAGTAGTACTAGCAACTCAGTTGGTACTCCTGTGAAAATAATTTTGTCAAATGTAAATAGAACAAATTAGCAAACTAAATTTGCTAATAAGGTGGCAGTTAACAAGGCTGAAACAAGCACTTCAAAGAATCAAATTCCTTTCAGCCTGGAGCAGGAAATTTCCAAAATTAAAATCTCTGTTCCTCTCTTTGAGTTCGCTGCCCAGAATGTATATAGGACCCAAATTTTGAAGGCTTTAAATATAGAGGATAATAATGACACAGTCAATCTTAATGATGACCAGACAGAGCTTATTTTTGGTCCCAAGATTGAAGGTAGATATCAAGAGGGACCTGTTCCTCCCTTTTATGTAAGTTTAAACGTCCATGACAAGATTTTTCACAACGCTATGCATAATTCCGAGGCCTCTCGCAATTTAATGCCCAAAGCAGTAATGGAGAGCCTGGGTCTAGAAATCACCAGACCTTATAAAGACCTTTACTCCTTCGACTCAAGCAGAGTAAAATGTTTAGGATTGATTAAAGACCTTTGCGTTGACTTAGCCCAGATTCCAGCCAAATGTTTGGTCATGGATATAGTTGTGGCTGATGTGCCCCCAAAGTATGGAATGTTGTTATCTAGGTCTTGGGGGGCTAAGTTACAAGGAACCATGTAGATGGACATGACCTATGCGACCATCCCTGTGTTTAATCAGACAATAAAGCTTTACAAGGAGTCTCATATGCAGTACATGGTGACTAGTCAAGACAGACCTGAAAAATCTCCTCTATATTCTGTAAATACAAGCCTTAATTCTTTTATCTTGTTTAACGGTGAATCATTTAGCGAACAAGTAACTTTAACAGAGTTAATGGCTGACATGGAGGAAGAGGTAAACAACACAGAAATGTCTAAACAGTTTGTTGAACCCGTAAGCTACAACAAACCAAACACGGGTCTTGAGCTACAAATCATTAGTCCATTGCTTTTTAACCTTGAGAGTCAAGAAATCATTCCTCAAATCAATGATAAATCTAAGGATTTAAACAAAATTCAACTAAGTGCTGATACTCAAGAAAAAATCGAGAGCACGTTAGTTGAAGAGGACAGTTGTCAAACGAAAGAACCCAAAACTAGTCCTTTGTGGAGTATGTATTTTGATGGGTCCTGCACTAGGAGCAATGCTGGTGCAGGGGTCTGGATACGGAACACTGAGAACAACCACACAGAAAGCATTTCTTGTAGATTAAACTTCCAGTGTTTGAATAATATAGCAGAATATGAATCCCTTCTCTTAGGCTTACATTTGTTGAAAAAATTAGGAGCCGAGAGAATTAAAGTTTATGGGGATTCAAAACTAATCATTAGGCAGGTCAACGGAGAATACAACGCTAATCACCCTAGACTTAGAGCCTATCAAAACGATGTCATGGATCTGTTAAAAACTTTTGAGGAATCCCAATTGATTTTTGTCCCAAGAAAAATAAATATCACGGCCCACAACTTGGCTTTTGCAGCTATAACATGTTTAACGCCATATGAAACCAAAGAATGCACAACTCAGATTAAATTCAGACCAGTCATTCCTAATAACGAAAAATATTGGCA
The DNA here is from genome assembly GCA_034641835.2 of Pinus albicaulis. NCBI lineage: Eukaryota > Viridiplantae > Streptophyta > Pinopsida > Pinales > Pinaceae > Pinus > Pinus albicaulis. The sequence continues at coordinate 1,239,908,831 of CM076583.1, read as the reverse complement.
AGTGTTTGACAGAGGCAAACAAATAGAAGACTTCATGCAATTCAGAAATGAATTTGAACTGCACAGTTCGGATTCAGATTATGAAACAGACTGCAATAGTGAAGAAAATTTTCTTGGTGAAGAAGAACAATCTCCTGAGGTTGCCAATATAAATCTACTTTCTAGCAAACTTGAAAATAAAATAGAATTGACTGCAGAGTTAGAAACAGAGGAGTTAGAAACCCTGCAGTCTAACGATCAGAGTTTTCCAAAGGGTCTAGCCCCTTTAGAAGAGTTGTTTGATTTCAACGATGTGGCCAAGAAGCCAAAACTGGAGCCTGTAGAGACTGAAGTTGAAGAGTGTAATATAGGCAGTAAACTAAAACCGAAAATGATTAAACTGTCTAAGACTTTACCAGCTCACATTAAACTCAAATACATAGAGTTACGAAGATCTGAAATCCTATGACACTGAAATAATTCAACACAAAATCCCCCTCAAGGAAAACCAAAAACCATTTAAACAGAAACTGTGCAGAATAAACCCTGTTCAGTTACCTTTGGTTGAGAAGGAGATCAAGAAAATGTACGAAGCTGGTATTATTGTCCCTATTAGATATTCTGAGTGGGTGTCTAATCTGGTGTCAGTTAGGAAGAAAACAGGAGAGATTAGGCTTTGTATAGACTTTAGAGACTTAAACAAAGCTTCACTCAAAGACAACTACCCTTTGCCCAAGATGGACCATATATTACAGAGGGTGGTTGGTTCGAAAATAATTTCTTTTCTTGATGGCTATTCAGGGTACAATCAGATTTTAGCCCACCCTGATGATCAACTAAAGACGGAATTTACTACACCTTGGGGCACTTTCATGTATGTGAAAATTCCCTTCGGTCTAATGAATGTTGGAGAAACTTTTCAGAGAGCCATGGGCATAGCATTCTCGGAAGAATTAGGCTACTTCATCATTATTTACCTTGATGATGTTACTGTGTTTTCAAAAACAGATGAAGAGCACTTAGAACGTTTGAGAAAAGTTTTCGAGAAATGCAAAAAGTTTGGGATATCTTTAAACCCTAAGAAAACACTATTTGGGCTCCAAGAAGATAAATTTATTGGGCACATTATTTCAAAAGAGGGTATAAAGATAGATCCAAAGAGGATTGAGGCCATATTGCAAATCTCTCATCCTCGAAACATTAAAGAATTACAATCTTTCATTGGAAATATTAATTTCTTGAGAAGGTTCATACCCAACTTAGTTGAGCTCCTTAGGAATATAACAAACATGTTGAAGAAGGAGCAAGGGGTAAAATGGACCTTGGAAGCAAAGAAATCCTTTGAGCTGGTGAAACAAGCGTTAACCAAAACACCGGTTCTAATCAGTCCTGATTTTTCAAAAGATTTTAATATTTTCTCATTTGCATCAGAACATACAATAGCTGCTTTCCTTTTACAGAAAAATCCACAAGGACAAGAGCAGCCTATTGCATTCTTTAGCAAGACATTGAGGGATGCTCCTTTGAATTATAACATTATGGAAAAGCAAGATTTTGCTTTGGTTAAAGCTTTAAAAGACTTCAGAGTATACATCCTTCACTCACACATCATTGCCTTTGTCCCAACTTTAGTTTTGAAAGACATTCTAACACAGGACCCAGATGGTAAGAGAGGTAAGTGGATAGTTGTTATTCTTGAATATGATTTAAAGATCAAGCCCACTAAACTCATCAAAGGCCAAGGTCTGGCTAGATTGATGGTTGAATCAAATTTCGAAGTTCTTGATATTAATATGATTGATGCTTTAGATGTGCAAGAGGAACTCTCAACTCCCATTGTTGAAGACCATTTTATGAATTCCTCTTGGTATCCTGATATTATTTATGTTTTGCTTAATTTGAACACACCTCCCAGTCTATCAAAAACAAAAGCAAGGTTTTTGAAGTTAAAAGTTGTAAACTATTGCATTATAGATAAATGTCTTTATTGGAAAAATGCAAGTGGGATATTGCTTAAATGTTTGCCTGAGTATGATGCAAAGAAGGTTAAGCACGAATCTCATGAAGGAGAATGTGGAGGCCACTTATACTGGAAGACAACAACCAACAAAATCTTGAGGGTTGGTTACTATTGACCCACTCTCTTTCTAGATGTACACAAGATGATAATTTCCTGTCATAAATGCCAACTTTTTGAAGGCAAAAGGAAGCTGCTACCCTTACCTCTGCATCCAATCACTGTTGAAGCTCCTTTTCAGCAGTGGGGACTTGACTTCATAGGAGAAATCCATCCACCATCCTCTGCCCAGCATAGATGGATTCTCACTGCCACATACTACTTCACCAAATGGATAGAATACATCCCTTGTAGGCAAGCCAATGATTCTGTCATTATAAAATTCATAGAGACTAATATTATCTCTAGATTTGGTTGTCCTACCAAGATCATCACTGATAATGCAGCTGCATTTAGATCCAAGAAGATGGTTGAATTATGTCACAAGTATCAAATCACATTGGGGCATTCCACGGCCTATTACCCTTAAGGTAATGGACTTGTAGAATCCTCAAACAAGAGTTTGGTGAACATAATCAAGAAGCTGTTGGAGGAAAACAAGAAGTCTTGGCACACAAAGCTAGTTCATGCACTTTGGCTTGACAGATTGACTTTGAAGAAATCTATTGGAATGTCACCTTTCCATCTTGTGTATGGTACTGATGCAATTTTTCCAACTAGCCTTGGTGTACCAGTTATGAAGTTGATTCAAGAGTTCCAAACTGAAGATAATGACATGATCAGAAGGATTAATCAAACAATTCATCTTCAGCAAACCAGAGAGGAGGTTTATAACAAAGCATTACAAAAGCATGACAACATCAAAAATCTTTTTGACAGAAGAACAAAGGCCAGCAATTTCAATGTTGGGGACAAAGTCTTAAAGTGGGACTCAAGGAGAGAAGACAAGGGAAAGCATGGAAAATTTGACAACTTATGGCTTGGCCCTTATCTCATTCATTCAGCTACTGGTAACAATGCCTATTTCTTACAGGAGTTGAATGGAGCTGAATTGTTTGGAGGTCCCGTCAATGGCAGGATGCTTAAACATTACTTCTATTGATCCGTGTTATGTTTTGAAGCCTTTTTATCTTTTTTCTCATTATAAATATTTCATCCATCATTGCATTCAAAGTTAGAAAAATCAAAAATACAAAAAAAATAGAAGAAAGAAAAGAGGGCAGATTGAAGAAACAATAAAGGTATAGCCCCATACCAAAAAAGAGAAATAAGTTTTGCAAGTGTGCAAGCTTAAATGCCACTCCTAAAAAACACACATCTAATTAGTCAAACAGCCTAATCCTGACTAATTAGTTTTAAATTTACTACTGATAGGATAGTGAATTCGATTTTCCAAACAGTTTAATCTTGGCTCATCAGTAGGTAGATTAGGCTAGAAATTAAAGGTTCAAACAAGCTCAAAATCTGAACCTAAGTTTCCAAACAAGAATGACTCAAATCTCTTTAAAGTTTCTGAGTCAAAACAGAGGTAAAACTGGTTCTAATCAGCTCAAAATATGAACCAGATTTTAAGGAAAGAACAGCTCAAACAAAATTCAAAACAGAGCTGAAAAATATGAAGGAAGTGCTTTGAAATTTCAGATCTTAAGCATTCCATTGTTTATTTTCTGCAAAATAATATCTATGTGCAGCTTGTTTTCTATGCCATAGATCAACATCAAGTTAGACTGTTCAATCCTGACTTGTATGATTTTAAATTTCTGTTTTAGAAATTAGTGAATAAAAATTTGTTAGACTGTTTTATCCTAACAGATTAGTGGATTAGGTAGAGAAGCATATGAACTCAACTATTTAATCTGAGTTCATGGAGGAATAAGCAGTAGAATTAGATTAGTTTTATGCTTTCAAAAGAATAAAATGTAGTAAAAAGAGTTTGACAATCCAAGTGCACTCTAAAGAAGAAAAAATGTTAGATCAGTAGGATTGGGTAGGTAGAGAGCTTGTATTAATGAAAATCCATTGTTTTTCATGGCCGCTAATATTTTAAGAGAAAAACAAGATCATCCAAGTAAAGAAAGGCAGCCCAATGGATGAGGCACTAATCAACCTCCCAGAGAATGCAAGTCTGAAGTTCTTGATGCCTTCAAGAAGACACCATCCCCAAGTGGAGTCCCTGTTAGCCACCTATAAAATTTGTTATATCAAAAGGTGGCTAAATTATTTTTAGAGCCTTCAAGGAATAAGTTTTATTGCTAAAAATGTTATCTCTTGAAGACTCATGAAGACATCATGCCCTCTGTTTTATCTTCACTGTTGTTCCCCTTTTAAAACTCAGAAATTCTGTTGTTTTCCATGAAGAAAAGACTGCTGCAAAACTCCATTTTCCCTTTTTTCTCCACTCAAAACTAACCTTCATTTTTCCCCAATCATTTTCCTCTATTTTTCATTCATTCCCCTTCCCCATTCATGAAGATCATTTTACAAGTTTAAAACTCACTTTTAAACTTTGCCGAAACCCCCAAATCCATTCATAAAAAATACATTTTTGTATTATAGGCTTAAGCCCCTTTTGGGCTAAGTCCTAAACCACTTCTACACCATATGCCCTGGCGCTAGAACCAAGCGCTAAGCCCTTTCGGAGCTTATCGCATCGGAGAAATCAGCCCGCGCAAGTCTATTTCTTTCATTAAAACCTCCGATGCGATTAGCCCTTTGTTTATAAGCCCCCGATCTTATTGCAGTTACATATAACCCCTGGGCCCACAATCGGGCGCTAAAACATTGTATAAACCCATCTCCGATGCATGTTTCCCTTTGCTTATTCAAATAAAGTCATTTTTCGCAAGTTTCGATCTAAACCCGCCGGAACAATGTTTTTTTAATGAAAATGGGTAGATTGAAAAGCCACGCACCAATTTTTCGATGCGATTGATCCCATTTTATAAACCCCCGCCCTTTGCTTTTCTCCATATAGACCTATGCCCAGGACCAAGAGTTAAAGTCTCGAAGCGCCAATCGTATCGAAGAAATTTAAAATGGGTAGATTGAAAAGCCCGAAGGCTCGATCCCGATTGGCCCTTTCTATGTATAGCCCCGGGCCTTTTGTTTTCCATATAAACCACAGGCCCCACAACCGGGCGCCAATCCTTATATATAACCCGCCTCGAGCCACCAAAACCTTTGCATTTGTTAAATTTTTTGTTTTCATATATTATAAAGGGGTTCGATCATTCATTGGTTGGAGTTTTTCTCCGTCGTTGATCAATGGGCCAATCCGATGGCCTGCGCAAAATCGCATCAGCATTTCTTCATTGGGCACGTTAATATTATGCCACCCCCGATTGGTCAAAACCCGATGAGTTCTCCGCCGTCGATCTGATCTGCAGATCGACAACCCATAGTTAATCACATCGACGCCATTCAAAGTTCTTCCCCCGCCGATCGCATGCCTCCGATTGCATCTGGACCGTCCACGTGTCCAGATCGGACGGTCCAGATTGCGTTTCCTGACTTTGGTTAAAAACATGCACCCGGCTTCATAATGTTTTTGGCCAATCCACAGCCGTTGATCTGTTCCATCTAACGGCCCATATTAACCCCGATGGGCCCTACCCATGCGGGTCTTGCCTCTCTCCAGATCTTATCTCCGCTGTCGATCTCTAGATCGGACAGTCCATAATAAAACTGCCCTTCCCGCTCTTGCTCGCGCATTTATCCAATTTCGCGCTCGCTCTCCGCCATCGAATCTGAGACCCTAGATCTGATGGCCCATGCAGAGCTTGCGAAATTTTAAGCACGGAGGTTAATTCTCTGAATTTACGCGACATAAGTTGTTTTTAAAAGACACGTGTCATCCTCTGGCACATATCGCGTTCCAAAAGTAAAAAATGCCTATCTGCTTTTTCCCCGCGCGATACTGCCGGTTTCTCCACCTGAAACCACTTTCCCTCTCTTCCATTGTGTTTCATCGTGCACCTCCTCAGCCGTTGATCCTTATGAGCCAATCTCATCCAACAGCTCATATTCCTCCCGAAAACCATTTGATGTTTAATTCATTTTTTTTTTCTCCGCCAAAGGGTTTTAACCTTATTTTTTCACATTTTCTTCTATTTTCACAATAATGTGACCCCTTTGCATTATTAATTTACTGCTAATTTGGACCGTTGATCTTCTTGGTCAATCATAGATCAACGGTTCTAACTTAAAATCTCCCACCACTTTCCTTTTTGACTTCTACGCACGATCTCCACTGTTGATGCTGCCATCCAACGGCCACGTTCCTCCCCACAACCACTGAAGCAGTTTTACCAAATAACGTAGGATTTCATAACCTTTGTGTGTATTTTGAAGGTTTAAATGGTTTTTTAATTATATTGAAGAAAAAGCCAAAGGCCAGGATGACGATCCCCATGCCTTTAGTCATAAAAGAGAAACCATCTACAGGGTTCAAACTTCATGTTTCGTCAATGCTTCATGGGCATTGATGCCATATGAGCCCTTTGTGGCCCTGCACATCAACAAGACATAGAAAATTAAATCAAAGCTAAAAGAGTATCAGTGTTGAAGATTAAACAAGCCATAAATGAAGGATTGAAGACTGTTTTCACAGTTTTGGAGGATTACGGCTAAGATTGAAAATCAAAAGCCTAATCCTCTGAATTAAAACACAATTAAAGACAAATCAAAGATTTATCAGTCAGAAAGAGCCTCCACTACCACATCAAAGAAAAATTGATTCCTTTCAGCTACCCAAAGCCACCTGTAGCCTCAAAGCATTCAACAGAGTCCGAGTTATGATAAAAAAAGAAGATATTTGCCTCAAGCGCAATCGAATAGTTAATTCTGCCAAAGGAACTGTTGAAGCCTAGATCTCTGCTTCAAATATTGGGGAAAACCACCCGGTCGGGACCTTAGGACAACTCTTTTTCCGTTTGGTATGGTGGCTCCGACTGGATTTAAAGGACCAGTTTCCTTATAACTAAATGGGTTGGTGATGGGTTGATTTGGATGAGTGGAAATGGGACTAAATTGACTGAAATAAAACTATCTAATTAAACTAAATGCTAATAAAGAAATTCTAACACTAACCCGGGTAATTATATGTGAATACAACTTAGGATTGTTCCAATTTAACAATAACCATGAAAATGTATTATTATTTAAATTGAAATGTGCAGAAACGAATAAAGATAACTCTATTTAAGAAATTAAACAGAGTTATATTAGCATATTGCATTCATCATTGTATACCATCTATATATGCTTATGAAAGATAACATTTCAATTATACTCAGAAATGATATATAAAAAGAAACGTTATGAAAACCAAATATATATAAATGATAGAAAATTTTAAAGCGAATATCATATGACAAAGGAAATCAACAGTGAACAGATAGAAATACCTCATTCATCTTGAAGACTTTCAAATGAAATCTGATACTCTAATCCAGTAACTCTGATGTAAAATCAAATCCAAAGGTACAGAAATGCAACACTTCAAAGATAATTTCAGCACAAAATCACCGGATGTGATCCTTTATAAAATATAAGAGGGAATGGAGTACAGAAATGTAAGCTCCAAGTCCAAAAATATTACAACTCCGGATCCCTCTCTAAATGCATGAGAGGGATTTAAATAAGAAATTACATAAACAGGATCCTACTACTACTACTACAATCTATCAAATTAAAAACAGAAATGCTATCTTAAATGAAACTGATTCATTGCTTTTCTTTCTCGCTTGATGTAGCCAAGTTGCAAATTTTCAGCATATCTTGGAGCCTTGGTGGATGACTCATCTCGGAATGCAGCTGTCCAGCGTAGGTGGCATCGGAAAATTCTGGAATTAAACAATCGACAGCATTTGAAAGGAATTTAATAGTCATTTGTTGATTGTTTGGCTTAATTAAATAAGTCCACATATTTTCCCAAGATATTGCTTGAAGTTTGTTGATTTGTTGACTTTTATTCATCATTTCTTCTTTCCATTTGTTTTCGGTTTCTTTCACTTTAGGCAAACTGCCAGGAACACAGTCTGAAATGAGATTGATTGAATACAAGCTATCATTGATAAATTGCGTGATATTACTCATCATGCTCCTAGCTCTTGATATTGCTCTCTCGGCTTTCATTATCTGATGTTCCCATTCTGTAAACAAGATTTATTTATGTCTTTCTTCTATCCTAGGAATATTAGCTTCTCTTCCTTTTTCTGTATCTTGCCAAGTAAGAAATTCAGAAATCTTTTCATCAGCATCATCAATTTCTTGCCTGAGAGTAATAATGTTCTGGATCAAGGATGATGTAATATCACAAAATGGTTCTGCCTGTGATAATTTTGTACAAAATTCATTTAATTGCTGAGATAGAAGTTTATTAACTTCAAGAGCTTCCAATTTGAATTCACTTAATTTAGGGAAATCTTTGAACCTCTCTAAAGCTGCTTGAAATTCTTTTTCCTGTATGATCTTTTCATTCTTCTCACTTTGCAATAAATCTTGTAACTTGGAAATTTCTTGATTCAATTGTTGTTGTTTGCCTAAAACTTGTTCATCAAATTTCTTCTTATCTGTAGTAAGCTGTTCTTCTAACTCTTTAGATTTGAGTTCTTGATCCTGTAATCGTTGTTCCAATTGAGCAATATTTTGCTGACTTTCATTGGCTTGTTCTTCAAGAAAAACTATATGGAGATCTTTTTGTGTCATCAACTGAGAGACTTCTGCAGCTTTATCTATTGTTGCAGCACTATATGCTCCTGCATATTGAGACAACTTAGTGAGATCCTCAGATGGATTCACTTCAGTATTCTTGTAGACAATATTCATGAACTCCTCTTGTGGAGTGGAAAACATGTCCTGATCCATCTTCCTTCTTTTTCTCTGTTTTCTAACAACAACCTTATGTTTAGGGCTATAAAATACATCCAAAGGAGGGATCTCCTCAATCTTCAATACAATCTGTCTTGTAGGATGTTCAGGAATGATTTCGACGTCCTGATCTTCATGCTCTTTATCTTTACCCTGCAGTCCTAATTGCTGAGCGAATTGATCATATTGTTTCAACAATTGAGAGGAAACATTAAGATCAGCAGAGTCTATAACTTTCTCAGTATTTTCTAATTTCCTTCCAATTGTGCATCTGTTTTCTCAGTATTTGTTCCCTGTTCAATGGTTTTGCTATCTGATCCTCCTTTTTGAGCATCAAGTTTTCCATCAGTATTCCCTTTCTGAGCATCAGGTTTGCCATCAGTGCTCACCTTTTCAGTATGTACAGTTGGCTGGTTAATAGTCGATTGTGTAATGACTTTACCGGCATATGTTTCTCCTGGTGTTTTTCCAGATGTACCCTCTGTCTCTGACCCTTGTATAGGAATTCTCAGTTGGTCTAGAGGAAATTTCAACAATCTTTGACTTCTGAATAACAAAAATTTATTCATTTCTTCCTTCTGGAATTTAGACTTGGCTAAATCATAAACTTGAGGAAAATCATTCAACGAAACAAACAAATCATCAAACTCATCTGGTTCATGCTGAAATTGAGCAATCGAAACTGAAGCAGTAACATTAAAAGCTATCTGTCGTGGATCATACTATCTCCCCGGAATGGTCGCAAATTTACAACCCTTTATTTTGGCGACTTCCTTTTCTGCATGTTTGAAGTCATTCAAAGTAAACTGACCACAATTGAATGGGAATGGAGGCCACATTCTTTTCTTACTATTGTTTAGAGCTCTGGATATTCCTTCAACTGTTAATTGATAGGAGATTTCCTGGGCGAGAAGTTTGTCTGGAACAATAAGAGGGAGAACATGGGGTTCCACAATACTCCCAAAAATCCTGATGTATGTGAATTTCTCTTCTCCAAACCAATCTCCTATTGAGGATAAGTCAGCTTTAGCTTTGTCGGAGAGTCTAGGAGGGAAGCGATTGAAAATGGTTTGGAAGACAGGGATAAGGAAACCATGGCATATTCTATACACATTATCTTGGAAATGAACTTTCCAAAGAATTTTATGATATATATGAATTGGGGTAGGATCTTTGGGAGTCCATTTCCATCCTAACAAGGGAAATTCGGAATTAAAACAAAGAGCGTCTAGAATATAAGCACAAAAGAAAAAAGGAGTGGAATTTCCAGCGGTTTTATCTTATCTGTACTCGAGTATTCTATTAGCCATTCTATCAGAGAGAATAACAGCCCAGTCCATAATGTCGGAATTGACAGCAGCTAAGATTAATGGGACCATTTGTATAGAAAACCTAGTGGAATTATCATTACCAAATAATCTACACATCATGGCAGCGACATAGCAATATGGAGGTAAGAGGGAATCTACATAATACATACCGGATGCTTCATTTCTGTGCTTCTCAGGATTTTTCCTCCAATCTTTGATAGGATCAGATTGAACTTTATTATTATCAGCAAACTCTTTGATAAATTCTTTGTTATACACCTTCTGCGGATCAGGAAGATGATACATTGCCTTAATGTCTTCTGCTTTAAACGACCCAAAAGACACTCCAGAAGCTGAAACAAACATTCTCTCCTTTATCTTCACACCATTGATGACCCATCGAATTACATCATAATAAGGCATAATGCTTGCTCTGGCTGCAATTCGATGCAAAAATGAATTTTCAAGTGATTTTTCAGTAATCTCAGAGTCGGAATCTGAGCTATCTTCATCTGGAACTGATGCCTTTTCCACTATGACTTTGGGGTTTTGTTTTTCCAATAGATTGTAAACTCCTTCCCACGTCATTCTTCCGAGCCCTTGGCATGATGTATCTGTAACTAATCTCAGTTTTGTTGGCTTCTCTTTTGAGACTGTAGGAGTCTCAACAAACTTAACAGGAACAGCAGTCTTGGCTCTCCTCTCTCTCTTCGACATTTCTGTGTTTGATACTATTTCCCTTTTTTTGTGAACGAAAGGGTTCAGTTTTCCTTGGCTCTGCAAAAAAATAAACTTTCAGTCGTGACAAACAAGCAACTTGAACGGAACGATTATGAACTCATGATTCGTTATTTATTGGTCTCGGATAACACTTAAATGTTCTTTTTTGGTCACACTCATGTATTTAAAACCGAATCATCAACCAATATTCATTTTATTTGCTATTGAATACCAACGTACAATTGGAGATTTGACGCTTTGTGAAATATTATAATATTTACCTATCTTGAATTTTTTGAATATAATAAATATCATGTATCAATCGCATCGAAATTTTTCAAATGGTGCATAAATATCATAATACAGATTTCTTCGATTGGCCGATTGCGATTGCAAACTTTTCTGATTTCCGATTAGATGGTTTTAGATCGCAATCGGAGAGTTTCAATCGTAAAGAATTGTTAATGGCTTTCTCCGATTTCTGATGGTGGGGTCTACCATATAAAAGTTTTTCTCATTTAAACGAACAAATTTTTGTTTTTCTTTTGAAAAGTGTTTTTTATAATAACGCGCGTCGCATCGGAGAATTCGAGATTGACCGCAAAGAAATTATTTAAAAGTATCTCGATCATGCGATTGCGACTGGTCGCATCGCATCGGAAGTATGTGAATGAATAACTTAAACTCTTTGCGATTGAAGTTTTGCGATCGAACTAATCGCATCGGAAGATTTGGTTTTCTATGTCAAATTTTCCTCTAAGGGTTTTCTCCGATCTCCGATTGCGATTAGTATTCATTGAACTTTTACACTTGATTTGTTTTTTATGATAAGGTCTTTTATATTTGATCGGGTCGGAAGTTTTGAATTTTGTATTTGGTTTGTATATAAACAAAGATGAGCTTTTTCAAAACAATGAATCTTTATTTCTAATTCTTTTATTTCTATAAAAAGAAAAAGGGACCCTATTTCTAAATGAATTTTATTCTAAAATTAAGAAAAAGGGAGGGTTGTTGTATAGTACAACAATTGGCGATTCACTGAAAGAACCAGTTATCTCTGAAAAAATAAAATGAATACTATATTTTTAGTAGTAAATATTTTTAAAGATAATGAAAACTATCCTAGGATAATCAAAAATAAAATCTAACTTATGAAAAAGAATAAAAATTATTTACAATTTCTTTCTAGTTTCTTGAGAATAAAAACATTTTTGGGTTATCTCAAGCTTTGATTGGTATTAATAATGAAGTAAGTGGATTTCTCCAAGTTTGGTTTTATAATATACTCTATTGTCATAGGTATTGCCTCTGCTGCCCGCAAACGTTCATAGTTTCGACAAGGTTACCTTTTAACCATTAACTATTCATTGTCCCATCCAACTAAGATTATGACTTTTTAAAAGATAAATTCATAAGACATATTATCTCATGTTTTTTGTCTTTTATTTTTATTTTTTAAGAGTCATTGTTCTGGTTTGGTAGCCAGTTAATAAAAATGCCATTCACTAGTTGTAATTAAACTGAACAAGCTGGCTCGTGATGAGACCCCTTGTCTTATATTTATAAGCCATTACCCTGTTTTGATGTGCAGTATTGGTAATGTTAGTTTCATTACTTCTTATGAATGTGGTAAGTCGGCTCATGATGAGACCTCTTATCTCTTAAAATTTTTTTTTACATAATTTCTTAGAATTACATTCTAAAAAATCACAACCTAAATGGATGGGGTGAAATAGTTTTATCCTTAAGAATCAATGGATGACAATTTTCAGAGTTTTTTGAGTACCAAGACTTGAATAATCTTTACTTTTATAGATAACATTTCTCTGCTTAATAAACTTATAATGATTTACATTTCCCTCAAGTTTTCAAAAGATCATGCAAATAATTGGAATAATCTTTCAAAGTTTAACATCTTATTTAAAACTATCAAAATATTATGATCATTTCGTTAAAAATTCTTATTTACATCAAATAAATATTTATAATATTCTTCCTAAGAATTTTTCTAACAAGTAAACAGTCAATTAGAGACTCATTAACAACCTTTATTTGCAAAAACAATTAAAAACTTTGCAGAAAGGAATATGTACAGTTTAAGAAGGGGTTACCTCCTTATGAAAAGAATTTCTTCAAGATAAGCCCATTTACAGGAAGAGATTCTCTCTTACCTGTTAGATTTTGGAGTATGAATGTATTTGAGCCTATCTTTTCAACGATCTGAAATGGTCCAAGCCACATTTTCTGAAACTTGGTATGCTTACCTTTTTCTTCATGTGATTTATCCCATTTCAAAACAAGATCACCAATTGACAAAATTTTTGCGCCAGCAGAACTTGCATCAAAAGAAGATTTTACAAGCTGTTGATGTTTTTCATGAATAATTTTAGCTTTATCTCTATCTTCTTCTAGTTTAAGGATTTGATCATATCTCAATTGAATGGATGAAGAAGGATTTTCTTCAATAAATTGCACTAGGGCTAATGATGGAAGAGTTAAATTTGATGGTATCACGGCTTCTTTTCCATAAACTAAATTGAAAGGTGAAGTTCCTATTGAAGCTTTTTCAGTGATACGATCAGCCCATAATGCAAAGATTAAAGACTTGTGCCAATTCTTTTGATTTTGATCAATAGTCCTTTTAATGATTTTGATAAGATTTTTGTTAGTGGATTCAGCCAAACCATTACCTTGTGGATAATAATTTGCTGAATATTTCAGTTTAAAACCTCTTTTGACTGCAAATTCTATTAAACTATTTCCGGAAAAATAAGATGCATTATCAAAGACAAGAGCTTGAGGTACACCAAACCTAGTTATGATGAATTGATCTATGAAATCAATAATTGCATCAGAATTGGCTACCTTCAAAGGGATTGCTTCTACCCATTTCGTAAAGTAATCAGTTGCAGTAAGGATGTACTTGTGTTGTTTGGAAGAATGAGGTACTATCTCACCAATAATGTCAAGCCCCCATTGTTCAAATGGTTGCTCAATACTCACTGGTTGCAAAGGAAAAGCTGGTTTCCTTTGTCTTCCACTTGCAGTTTGGCAAATTCTGCACTTCCTTACATAGTCATGTGTATCTTTAAAAAGGGTAGGCCAGTAATAATCAGCACGAATTATTTTGTGAGCTGTGGTATCACCTCCAAAATGACCTCCTGCTGGTCCATCATGCAATTCCTACAAAACCTTTTCGGCTTCAGTCTTTTCAATACATCTTAATAAGATTGAATCATAATTTTTTCTGAATAACACATTATCAATGATCTCATATTTAATAGCCTTTAACCTTAAAGCACGTTTTCTCTTATAGCTAAGATTAGAAGGAGCATACCCATTTTTCAAGTAATAGATGAGATCAGCATACTGAGATTCAGAATCTGTAACACTTATCTGACTTACTTGAATATCTTGATTTGAATCTTGATTTTCTGGTATGTTATGAGCTCCTGCTAATAATCTGCAAAAACATTGTCCTCTAACAATCTTAGCTGGTTTAATATCAACCTCATATTCTTGTAAAGTTGTTACCCAGTTAGCTCGTTTTTCTCCTACTTCTCTCTGGATTAATAATTGCCTTACTGCAGAGAATGGGACAATGATTTTTGTATGAGTTTTCAAGAGAAAAGGTCTGAAATGCTTGATTGATTTGAACACGGCAAAGGCTTGTTTTTCAACATCAGAATAATTCAGCTCATCTCCTTGCAGATTTCAGCTAAAGAAAGAAATTGGTGCTTCAATTTTCTGATCATTGAGCTGTGTTAAAACAGTTGCATAGGATGTCTCGGTGGCTAACGTATACAAAATAAAATCTTTAGAAAAATCTGAGGTACTTAATGCTGGTGCATTAATGATCGCTTGTTTGATCGCCTTAAAGGCTTCTTTCTCTTTATGCCCCCATTTGAATACTGAATTCTTCTTGATCATATTTTGCATAGGTAAAACAATTAAAGAAAAATCAGGAATGAATCTTTTTACAAAATTGATCTATCCAAGAAATGATTGCATGGATTTTTTGTTATGCGGTAAAGAAATATCAAAAATTTCTTTTACTCTATCTGGATCAATGTATATACCCTCTTTTGACACAACAAATCCTAAGAGTTTTCCTTCATCCAAAGCAAAGAAATATTTCTTTGGATTTAAGGAAATACCAAACCTTCTACATCTTTCAAATATTTGTTTTAGATCATGTAGATGATTGGTTCTCTTTTTTGAAAATACTGTTATATCATCAAGATAAACAACAACTGACTTATTGATCAGACCTTTAAACGCTATGTCCATGGCTCTTTGGAAAGTTGCTCCTGCATTTATTAAACCAAAAGACATTTTTTGATAAGCATAAGTTCCCCATTTTGTTCTGAAAGTTGTTTTCAATCTGTCATCTGGATGAACTAAGACTTGATTATAGCCTGAAAATCCATCAAGAAAGGACATAAGTTCAGAACCAGCTACCTTTTGAAGTATCTGTTCCATGGTTGGCAACGGGAAATTGTCTTTTAAACATGCCTTGTTTAAATTTCTGAAATCAATACAGATTCTTATATCACCATTCTTCTTCCTTACAGGTACCATATTGGAAACCCAATTGGAGTGTCTGACAGAAAAAATGATTTTGGCTTTTAAAAGTTTATTAAGTTCTGATTTGATTTGTCCTTCGAGATTTGGATGAACCTTCCTTAGCTTTTGTTGAACAGGTTTAACATCAGGAAGCATTGGAATTGTGTGTTGAATAACCGAAGTATCATACGTTTTTAAATCATCATAATTCCAAGCAAAAACGTTTTTATATTTGTTCAAGAGTTTAATGAAAGCATTCCTTTCCTCTGGTGTTAAATTGAGTCCTAAATTAAAGTTTTGAGGTTTGGAATCAGAACCAAGATTTACTAATTCAAACTTCAAAGTGGAACTTTGAAGTTTGGCATTAGTGACTTTCTTGAATCTGTCTTTAATATCATACAAGTCCTCCAATTTAACAACAGATTTCGGAATGGGATTTTCATTACTTTTTGAAGCAATTTGTAAATCATGATCATTTTCATCAACAATTTGCTCATCATATGATTTCTCTGAAGTCATGAAATTTAAAATATCTTGATCATGATAGAAAACTCTCCAATTTGTGACATTATCGGGGACAGATGGGCGAAAAATCAATTCTACAGAAAACCTATCAGGACTGCAATCTTCAACAGGAAGGAGTTTAGATGCAACATTAACTAACAAGTCAGCTGATGTATTTTGATTCCTAGGAATGGGAGAAATATTGAATGCTAAAAAATGAGTGGTGAGATCTTGTACTAGGGTTTGATAGTGTTTAATATGTCCTGAAAGGCAATGAATAGTATTCCTAACTTGTTTTATGACAATTTCGGAATCACCAAAGAATTTCAAGTATTTAACATCTAACCCTATAGCTTTATAAAGTCCTTGAACCAAGGCTTCATATTCTGCGGTATTGTTAGTACACTCAAATTCTAACCTACATGACAGCATGGTTTTCTCTCCATATGGATCAATTAAGATGCATCCTGCTCCAGCTCCATCGCTAGACTTTGATCCATCAAAATATAATGACCAAAATAAAGACTTATCTAATGACTTATCTACAATTACATCAGAAATATTTACAATTCTGGAAGAATCAGATTGTGAAAAATTTTATATTTGAGAAACAAAAGTATTTACAGAAAAAGGTGATTGGGGTGCTTCGAAGTTTCCAAGAAATGATTCAGCAGAATAACCTCCAAGAATATTGTTGTTGAATGCCACAGGTTCATTAGGTTGTTCAAATTCAGTGACAGTGTGGGTCATATGCTTTTCTCGTTCAATTTTGATTTGATTTGGTTTCCCTTTGTAGGGAAGCCACATATGTGAATAATCAGTCGAGATATAACCATTAAGTTTCGCAGACCAGTCCCTACTTAGGATTAATCCATAGAATTCAGGAATATCAGCAATCAAAATATCAATTCTTTGGACAATTCTAGGATCAGAAGCTAATCTGATAGTAATTGAATTGATTTCTCCTACAACTTGAACTTTAGAGCGATCCAATTGAACAATATGAACTGCCGATTTCTGTGGTTCGATATTCAATTTGGCACAAACAGAAGTAGGCATTATATTAGAGGAAGCTCCAGAATCAATCAAACAATTATGCAGATTCTTATTGTACATTTCATAAGTCAGAAGAAAAGGAAGAGTTTGAGAATTTGACTTTTCTCCAATGAGCACGGTATCAGTAGCATCTACCTTATCTGGTGGCTTACCAGCTCCCCTAGCTGCTTTTGCAACTACACCACTTGGTAAAGGAGCAATTGGTGTAGCGTTTAATTCTTTCAATAGAAACTTCTGCTGGTGTTTTAGTTTGCTGAGTTCATGTAAGGAAATGTTGGCTTTGATCTTTTTCATGTCTTCGACAATGTTGTACTCCATAGGATCTGAAACCACTAAAGTCTTTGTTGTTGATGAAGGAGGATTAGAAGATGATGGTTGATTTTGGGTAGGTAATGGAGAAGCTTTCTTTGCAGGGGATTTGTCTTTGGTACTTGGAGTTGTGATTTTCTTTTTAGGCGCTGTTTGTATAGGCTCTGCTGTAGATTTACTCCTAGTGCTTACAGGCATAGCTTCTTGTTCTACCTCACTATCAGAATTAGGGAGAATAAAATCTCACATTCCATGCAATTCAGCTATTTCTTCATTCTCATCTTCCTCATCTGATACTAAAGATGTATCTTCTTCTTCTTCTTCTTCCTCTGATTCTGCATTAGAGATTGCATTAGGAGGTCTAGATTCAACTTGGTTTCTTTTAAAATTTCGGAATGGTTTTTTAGTAGAAGTTTCAGCTACTTGTTTTTTAATTTCAACCATTTCATTTGACATGGTTTTAAGAACTTTATGTAAACCCTCCATGTCATATGGATCTTTGGCCTTTTTCTTTGAATCATCTTTGAAGCTGACTTTCTTCGATTTCCTTTCCTCAATAGCATTTTTCTTTTCTAGAGAAATAATTCGTTTTTCTACTGCAATAGCTTCTTTCATATTCTCGGCTAATGTAGGTTTTGCAGCTCTATCTACAAAAATTGCTATGTTTGAGGGTAAGGCAGTTATATACCATTCACTTTTGACTTGTTCACTAGGTCTTGAATATGTGTGAATTTTGTTCAAAAGTTTGTTGAATCTAGCGTTGAATTCTTTAATGGGTTCCTTGGGTTCTGCTTTCAAATTTGAGAGATCGTTGATTAAAGTAGCTATTGATCTGTCATCTCCAAATTTGATTAAAAAATGATCTGCAAAAATGGCCCAACTTGTTATGGATCCCGAAGGTAATGAAAAGTACCAGGATCCTACTGCTCCTTGAAGAGTATAAGGGAATAGTCTGACTACAACATCTTCATGTGTGACTCCATTCAAATTTATAGCCAGCATAAAGTTATTGATATGTTCTTCAGCTTGAATGTTAAGATCTGGACTAAATTTTGGAAGCCATTTTCCAGGATTGTTTGGTAAATCATGTAAAGGTGCAGCCATGTTGACTGCCCCTGGAGTAGCCCATGGTCTAGCCATTATTGGAACAACTATTGGAGGAGTAGTAGAAACTGGTGGTGTTTGAATAGAAGTTGTTGGAATAGATGATGTTGAGATTGATGATGATTGGGCAGATAATGACTGAGGAGATGATGTGGAAACAACTGTACTTTGTTGAGTTGAGATTTCGGAAACAGGTAATTGAATATTAGATGTTGAACTTATATCACTTTCTGATTCCGATTGAATTCTTTTTGTCTTGCCCTTACTAGGTAAAGGAAATTCTTTCGGAGGAATACCAAGTTTTTCACTTTGCAGCCTAGTAAGAGGTTTCGAAGGAATAAATTTTGAGCTTACACTACCTTCAGATATTTCAGACTCTTCAAGAGATAATGAGAATCCTTTCAATTTATGGATTAAATCTTGTACTTCAGGAGACTCAGGAGATTGCTTGTCTGAATGTTTTGAGATTTTGGTAGTGGGTGTATGAATATTCTTCGCAATTTCTTCTCTAGGATTTTGAATTTCAGAAGAAATTGAAGAAGTTGATGAGGGTGTTTTGCTCTCAGAATGGCTTGTGGATAAAGATTTACTTGCCATTCATAGCTCATGCCCTCCTTCTAGTGCCAAAAATGTTGAAGCCTAGAAAATCTCTGCTTCAAACATTGGGGAAAACCACCCGGTCGGAACCTTAGGAAAGCTCCTTTTCCATTTGGTATGGTGGCTCCCACTGGATTTAAAGGACCAGTTTCCTTATAACTAAATGCGTTGGTGATGGGTTGATTTGGATGAGTGGAAATGGGACTAAATTGACTGAAATAAAATTATCTAATAAAACTAAATGTTGATAAAGAAATTCTAACACTAACCCGGGTAATTATATGTGAATACAACTTAAGATTGTTCCAATTTAACAATAACCATGAAAATGTATTATTATTTAAATTGAAATGTGCAGAAACGAATAAATATAACTCTGTTTAAGAAATTAAACAGAGTTATATTAACATATTGCATTCATCATTGTATACCATTTATATATGCTTATGAAAGATAACATTTCAATTATACTCAGAAATGATATATAAAAAGAAACGTTATGAAAACTAAATATATATAAATGATAGCAAATTTTAAAGCGAATATCATATGACAAAGGAAATCAACAGTGAACAGATAGAAATACCTCATTCATCTTGAAGACTTTCAAATGAAATCTGATACTCTAATCCAGTAACTCTGATGTAAAATCAAATCCAAAGTTACATAAATGCAACACTTCAAAGATAATTTCAGCACAAAATCACCAGATGTGATCCTTTATAAAATATAAGAGGCAATGGAGTACAGAAATGTAAGCTCCAAGTCAAAAATATTACAACTCCGGATCCCATCTCTAAATGCATGAGAGGGATTTAAATAAGAAATTACATAAAAACAGAATCCTACTACTACTGCTACAATCTATCAAATTAAAAACAGAAATACTATCTTAAAAATGAAACTGATTCATTGCTTTTCTTTCTCGCTTGATGTAGTCAAGTTGCAAATTTTCAGCATATCTTGGAGCCTCGGTGGATGACTCATCTCGGAATGTAACTGTCCAGCATATGTGGCATCGTAAAATTCTGGAATTAAACAATCAACAGCATTTGAAAGGAATTTAATAGCCATTTGTTGATTGTTTGGCTTAATTAAATAAGTCCACATATTGTCCCAAGATATTGCTTGAAGTTTGTTGATCTGTTGACTTTTATTCATCATTTCTTCTTTCCATCTGTTTTCGGTTTCTTTCACTTTAGGCAAACTGCCAGGAACATAATCTGAAATGAGATTAATTGAATACAAGCTGTCATTGATAAATTGCGTTATATTACTCATCATGCTCCTAGCTCTTGATATTGCTCTCTCGGCTTTCATTATCTGATGTTCCCATTCTGTAAACAATATTTCTTTATGTCTTTCTTCTATCCTAGGAATATTAGCTTCTCTTCCTTTTTCTGTATCTTGCCAAGTAAGAAATTCAGAAATCTTTTCATCAGCATCATCAATTTCTTGCCTGAGAGTAATAATGTTCTGGATCAAGGATGATGTAATATCACAAAATGGTTCTGCCTGTGATAATTTTGTACAAAATTCATTTAATTGCTGAGACAGAAGTCTATTAACTTCAAGAGCTTCCGATTTGAATTCACTTAATTTAGGGAAATCTTTAAACCTCTCTAAAGCTGCTTGAAATTCTTTTTCCTGTACGATCTTTGCATTCTTCTCATTTTGCAATAAATCTTGTAACTTGGAAATTTCTTGATTCAATTGTTGTTGTTTGCCTAAAACTTGCTCATCAACTTTCTTCTTTTCTGTGGCAAGCTGTTCTTCTAACTCTTTAGATCTGAGTTCTTGATCCTGTAATCGTTGTTCCAATTGAGCAATCTTTTGTTGACTTTCATTAGCTTGTTCTTCAAGAAAAGCTATATGGAGATCTTTTTGAGTCAATAACTGAGAAACTTCTGCAGCTTTATCTATTGTTGCAGCACTATATGCTCCTGCATATTGAGACAACTTAGTGAGATCCTCAGATGGATTCACTTCAGTATTCTTGTATACAATATTCATGAACTCCTCCTGTGGAGTGGAAAACATGTCCTGATCCATGTTCCTTCTTTTTCTCTGTTTTCTAACAACAGCCTTATGTTTAGGGCTATAAAATACATCCAAAGGAGGGATCTCCTCAATCTTCAATACAATCTGCCCTGTAGGATGTTCAGGAATGATTTCGACATCCTGATCTTCTTGCCCTTTATCTTTATCCTGCAGTCCTAATTGCTGAGCAAATTGATCATATTGTTTCAACAATTGAGAAGAAACATTAAGATCAGCAGAGTCTATAATCTTCTCAGTAGTTTCTTTTCCTTCCAATTGTGTATCTGTTTTCTCTGTATTTGTTCCCTGCTCAATGGTTTTGCTATCTGATCCTCCTTTTTTATTATGCACATTAGTATCAGTACTTGTGCATTTTTCCTTTGTTTGAGCTGTGGACTGCTGATCAGTATTTACATCGGATTTGCCATCAGTATTCCCTTTCTGAACATCAGGTTTTCCATCAGTGCTCACCTTTTCAGTATGTACAGTAGGCTGGTTAGTAGCCGATTGTGTAGTGACTTTACCGGCAGATGTTTCTCCTGGTGTTTTGCCAGATGTACCCTCTGTTTCTGACCCTTGTATTGGAATTCTCAGTTGGTCTAGAGGAACTTTCAACAATCTTTGACTTCTAAATAACAAAAATTTATTCATTTCTTCCTTCTGGAATTTAGACTTGGCTAAATCATAAAACTGAGGAAAATCATTCAACGAAACAAACAAATCATCAAACTCATCTGGTTCATGCTCAAATCGAGCAATCGAAACTGAAGCAATAACATTGAAAGTTATCTGTCGTGGATCATACTGTCTCCTCGGAATGGTCGCAAATTTAAAACCCTTTATTTTGGCAACTTCATTTTCTGCATGTTTGAAGTCATTCAAAGTAAAATGACCACAATTGAATGGGAATGGAGGCCACAATATTTTCTTAATATTGTTTAGAGCTCTGGATATTCCTTCAACTGTTAATTGATAGGAGATTTCCTGGGTGAGAAGTTTGTCTGGAACAATAAGAGGGAGAACATGGGGTTCCACAATACTCCCAAAAATCCTGATGTATGTGAATTTTTCTTCTCCAAACCAATCTCCTATTGAGGATAAGTCAGCTTTAGCTTTGTTGGAGAATCTAGGAGGAAAGCGATTGAAAATGGTTTGAAAGACAGGGATAAGGAAACCATGGCATATTCTATACACATTATCTTGGAAATGAACTTTCCAAAGAAGTTTATGATATATATGAATTGGAGTAGGATCTTTGGGAGTCCATTTCCATCCTAACAAGGGAAACTCGGAATTAAAACAAAGAGCGTCTAGAATATAAGCACAAAAGAAAAAATGAGTGGAATTTCCAGCGGTTTTATCTTGTCTGTACTCGAGTATTCTATTGGCCATTCTATTAGAGAGAATAACAGCCCAGTCCATAATGTCGGAATTGACAACAGCTAAGATTAATGGGACCATTTGTATAGAAAACCTAGCAGAATTGTCATTACCAAATAATCTACACATCATGGCAGCGGCATAGCAATACGGAGGTAAGAGGGAATCTATTGAATACATACCGGATGCTTCATTTCTGTGCTTCTCAGGATTTTTCCTCCAATCTTTGATAGGATCAGATTGAACTTTATTATTATCAACAAACTCTTTGATAAATTCTTTGTTATAAACCTTCTGCGGATCAGGAAGATGATACATTGCCTTAATGTCTTTTGCTTTAAACGACCCAAAAGACACTCCAGAAGCTGAAACAAACATTCTGTCCTTTATTTTCACACTGTCGATGACCCATCGAATCACATCATAATAAGGCATGATGCTTGCTCTGGTTGCAATTCGATGTAGAAATGAATTTGCAAGTGATTTTTCAGTAATCTCAGAGTCGGAATCTGAGCTATCTTCATCTGGAACTAATGCCTTTTCCACTGTGACTTTGGGGTTTTCTTTCTCCAATAGATTATAAACTCCTTCCCACGTCATTCTTCCGAGCCCTTGGCATGATGTATCTGTAACTAATATCAGTTTTGTTGGCTTTTCTTTTGAGACTGTAGGAGTCTCAACAAACTTAACGGGAACAACAATCTTGGTTCTCCTCGCTCTCTTCGACATTTCTGTGTTTGATACTATTTCCCTTTGTCTGTGAACGAAAGGGTTCAGTGTTCCTTGATTCTGCAAGACAATAAACTTTCAGTCATGACAAACAAGCAACTTGAACGAAACGATTATGAACTCATGATTCATTATTTATTAGTCTCGTATAACACTTAAATGTTCTTTTTGGGTCACACTCATGTATTTAAAACCAAATCATCAATCAATATTCATTTTATTTGCTATTGAATACCAACGTACAATTGGAGATTTGACGCTTTGTGAAATATTATAATATTTACCTATCTTGAATTCTTCGAATGTAATAAATATCATGTATCAATCGCATCTAAAGTTTTCAAATGGTACATAAATATCATAATACAGATTTCTCGATTTGCCGATTGCGATTGCAAACTTTTCCGATTTTCGATTAGATGGTTTTAGATCGCAATCGGGGAGTTTCAATCGAAAAGAATTGTTAATGGCTTTCTCCGATTTCCGATGGTGGGGTCTACCATATAAAAAAATTTCTCATTTAAACGAACAAATGTTTGTTTTCCTTTTGAAAAGTGTTTTTTATAATAACGCGCGTCGCATCGGAGAATTTGAAATTGACCGCAAAGAACTTATTAAAAAGTGTTCCAATCATGCGATTGCGATTGGTCGCATCGCATCGGAGGTATGTAAATAGATAACTTAAACCCTTTGCGATTGAAGTTTTGCGATCGAACTAATCGCATCGGAGGATTTGGGTTTCTATGTTAAATTTTCCTCTAAGGGTTTTCTTTGATCTCCGATTGCGATTATTATTCATTGGACTTTTACACTTGACTTGTTTTTTATGATAAGGTCTTTTATATTTGATCGGGTTGGAAGTTTTGAATGTTGTATTTGGTTTGTATACAAACAAAGATGAGCTTTTTCAAAACAATGAATCTTTATTTCTAATTTTTTTTATTTCTATAAAAAGAAAAAGGGACCCTATTTCTAAATGAATTTTATTCTAAAATTAAGAAAAAGGGAGGGTTGTTGTATAGTACAACAGGAACTTAATGCAAAAGTGTCAGCAGAGTTACTACAACATGAAACAAAGCCTTAAAGTCAACAAAAGCTCTCACCGAGCTTAATTCTTAAATGTAAAACAATTAATACAGGCAGAACATCTGTAAACTTCTCCATCGAGCCCATCAAAGGCCGAGAAGTATTAAAGTCTGTATTAATTAACCCAGGAGATCTTTTATCATATCCCACCTCCTCATTTCTTCTATAAATACTCCTGTAGAAGATGAGAAAATGTTGGTTGCCAAACTTTGAAATATACTTGAGCTTGAAACTTCTACTTGTAAATAGTGTTCACGGGCTCTTGAAGCTCTGCTTGTGATTAAATAGGTTAGGCTGAGAAGTGAAGATGATTTCTAAACTAAAACATGGGACTTAAAGTTGTAACTGGTTTGAAGCATCAATACAAGTTGATTTATGGGATCCTGGTCTATGTCAACGGTGATGTTATTTCTTATTGTAAATCGTTATTTTATTTTATTTTTCACTTTTTCCATCTTCTCTGATAAAGAACAGCAAACATAGAGTTAGGATTTACTGTATATCAGTACCCTTCTCTGACTGATAAGCTTTATCTAAATTTTTTCTTCCAATTTGTGTTGTTTAGGAATGATTTAATTCAGTTTCAAGAAATTAGGAATGCTGACGTTCCCTCGTCCTACTGTCTAGGCTAAATGTTATTCTTGAATGTTATTTTCAGTTTATGTTAAGTAGAGATGAACTGAGGAAATTATGGTCAGCCCTGTCCTTTAGTTTTATCCCCAAAGACTGTCTGAAAGTTTCCCTTAGAATGTGTTGAAAGCAGGCTAGGTTCAAAGTCCTTACCTAATCTTAGACTATTTTTCGTTATCATATGTGTTTTCCCTTTTGTTTTAAATGTTTTTCTATTGAAAGTGCATCAAAATCTGGTTAGTTTCAAAGTACTTACCAGATCTTAGATTACTTTTATGTCTTTCTTAAGTGTATGCCAAAAGCAGGATAGTTTCAAAGTACTTACCTGATCTTAGGCTGCTCTTTGTTCTTCATTTGTTTAAAATCCCCTTCTTGTTGTATCATTTCATTCCATAAAAGCAACTTTAAAGAGATCCTTAGACATAGATGACTTGCCCCATGGACCACACTTGAACCTTGTTGTTTCAATTAAACCCTATTATGACTCCATAGCCCAATGGACTAAAGACCAACGTTATATCTATCTTTTTAGCCAAAGCTTGTTCTGATTACTTGCAACTTCACACCTTTGAAACTCTTTCCATTTAGGACTTTCCACTCAAATAATAATCATGCTCAACCATCCAAAAACAAACAAAAACCTCGGCCTTCATAACTAGCCTAATATCATTACCCAAAAGCCTCAAAGATAAATCAATCTTTGCACTTTATTGGAGAGATCCCTCTCTGGATTCAGGAGGGCTAGATCCTAGAATCCCAAAGTGATTGAAATAAGTGTTCTCCCTACAGTTGGACTTTGCCAATCTTGCTAATTATAGGGAGCTAACATCATCCATGATGTAATAGCGTTGGCGCAGAAGGGGATGCACTCATTGCGCACTAAAAAAATGAAGGGTGTCATTATGAAAATCGACCTGTTCAAAGCATACGACTGTAGTGATTGGTCTTTTGTGCGCCTTGTATTGTTCAAGATCAGGTTACAAGATCACAACGTCGCTTGGATACTAGCATGTATTGCCCCTACATGGTATGTTGTAATTATCAATGGCGCCCCCTTAAACTTATTCAAAGCTGGGAGGGGGTTGCAGTAGGGCTGCTCTCTCTCTCTGCTCTTGTTTATTCTCATAATGGATGGGCTGAGCCAGAACATTCTTCATCTGAAGCACAGAGACCTGTTCTCGGGGATCAACATTGCTAGAAATGTCTCTATTTCCCACTCTTTTTTTGTGGATGATATTCTAATATTTGGCATTATTTCCTGTGCACATTGGTTTGCTCTCCATTGCATCTTTCTGCATTTTGGGACAGCCTCTGGTCTTATTATAAATGGTGCTAAATCTCTCTTAGTGGCCAGTTGGGGGGATAGAATGGCATTCTTATCAGTGTTGGCCTCTTCCATATGCCGCTGGTTCCTCTTGATATGGGTTTCAAGTATTTGGGTTTTCGTCTGAAACCCTTAGGATATTTAAGCAGGGACTGGCACTAGCTGTTAGAAAAATTCCATAATAGACTCTGGCAGTGGTCGAACTGCTGGCTTTTTCTTGGTGGCAGGTTCGTTCTTGTGCAAGCGGTCCTCCAGCAGTTTTTGGTGTTTTGGGCTCACCTGTTTCTCATCGCGGCTTCCATCATTGCAGGAATTCATAGAATCATTGCTTCCTTCATTTTGTTAGGGGCCAAAGGTGGCGAAAAATATCACCTCTGCAGACTTGATTTTATTACCATCCCAAAAATGCTCAGGGGCTGGGTTTTACTTGACATTTGTTTCTTCAACCTGGCCCTCCTGGAAAAATATTTTTGACATGCTCTTTCTGGCAATGACATCTGGCCGTCCCCTTTCCGTATCAAATAACATTTCCATGATGGGATTCTTCCTTTTTTCAGCAGAGGTTTTCCTTTCTGCCAGCACGCCTCCCTTATTGCTCAAAGTTTCAGGTACATAACCCACATGGTTCCGGATAGACTCTTCTTTTTTTTTCAGGAATGGTCTTGATATTTTGATTGGGATTGACGGAATTGCAGTTTTATCTCCAGAATTTTCCATCCCTCAACAACTTCGTCATCAGATTGTCCAGAAAGGCCTCTTCCGTCTATCACAGTTCATCCTAACTTGGCAGCAGGGCTACCCCATTTGGAAATATTCCCTTCGGTTGGGCCTCACCGGTCTCGCAGCGGACCAATGGACTTTGGCAGTGCGCTCTCTTCAGGCAGCAGGTTTCTGTCACAACTCTTCGGGTGACCGCATCCTCTGGGATGGCCCGACTTCAAAAGGCTCCATTGTTGTGGCCGCTTTATACCATAATCTAGTGGCTGCTCTTCGGGTTGCCTCCTTTCAGCGTTTTCACTCCTTTTTCTGGAAAAGGAAAATCCCTCTCAAGATCATTCTTTTTGTATGGCTGGCTTGGAAAGACAAGATTCTTAAGTGGGACAATCTGCTCAATACGGGTTATCAGGGTCTCGACATCTGTTCTTTATGTCATAATGATGTTGAGTCTGCCTCGCACATCCTTTTATCTCGCTCTTTCACTTTGGAGGTATGGTCTAACTTTTTTCCCTTGCTGCAAGATCCCTCTTGGAGACCTCTCATTGTGATCCAGTGCATTTCCAGGTGGGGTAGTATTGATCAACGATATCACTCCTTACCTTTTTTCCTTTTCTGGGAAGTCTGGTTGGCGAGAAATAGACTCATCTTTTCGGGGATCCATCCTCTAAAGCGTCAGATCCTCCTCTCTATCATGAATTGGCTCAACTCTCAAGTTATCTCTATGGCTCCAGTCCCAGACTTTTCTCGCAGGCTTCGCCCTCACCCTATCCAAATTCCAGCCGGGTTTTTCGATGGTGTTGTTTGGGGTCTGTGGTTGTGGCTCTTGGATCAAGATTTCGTAGTAGGAACGTTTCCACATCAGTTGGAATGGGGGGCAGGGTACCAATTCTAGAGAGAAACTCCTCGCCCTCTCGAGTCTTTTTTGGTTTGCTCAAAATGCTCAGATTTCAAACCTCTTTATCTATGGGGACTCCAAAGCAGTCATTGATGGGCTGAATGGCTTAGTTTCTTTTCGTCCCTTGGGTCTCAATGGCTGGATCAGCAAAACGGTACATCTTTGGCACATCATGAGCAACCCTTCTATTCGGCACAACTTCAAAGATTCCAACTCGAGGGCGGACATGCTCTCCAAACTCGGTCTGGAATTACCTTTCCAGTCTGTTCACATTGAGCATTGGCTGGGATCTTCGTTGGCTAGGTCTTATACGCTGCCCCTCCCTTAGTCACGTTTCGGCGGTATTCTTTTTTGCTGTGGACTTGTGCATGCTTGGTAAATGTTGATCTTATTTACTGGATTACATGTTGTATGTTTATGGCCTCCCAAGGCAGAGAAGTAAGGCTTCAATGCCACTTATAGTCTAAAATTTGTTTACTATTATGATTTCTAGTCTTGAACCTTTGTTTACATTGTTTTCCAAATACACAATGTTTACAAAAGTCCAACTTCAAGGATTTCAAATCAGGAAGCAATTTGCCGTTCATCAGTACCTGAAGACCTTTCTCGCTCATGTGACCCAACCACTTATGTCATAGACGAGAACCTTCTTCTACTTTTTCTGATACGATCGCTGCTTCACTAACTTGAGTGTTTCCTTTGAGTTTGTACATATTTCCAACCTTTTCAGTCTTCATAACAACCAAGGCTCGTTTTGAGACTTTCAACACTTCATTCTGACCTGTAAATTTATACCCATTTGAATCCAAAACTCCCAAGGAAGTCAAGTTTTTCTTTAGTTCAGGTACATGCCTAACATCAGATATGTTTTAATTGTCATCATACATTTTAATTTTTACATTAACAATCCCAACAGTCTGACAAGATGCATTATTTCCCATGAATACAAAACTACCATTTATAGTTTCATATGAAGTAAACCAACTTCGATGCGGACTCATATGATGAGAAGCACCAGAGTCTAATAGCCAATTTTCAACATCTTGAGAGATATTACAAACAGGGAGAGCTTCATCTATTAAAACCTCATCAACCATACCTGAATCAACCTTATTTGCTTCCTTGTTATGGTTTTCCGACTCCTTTCGTTTCCAACAATCTTTCTTGAGGTGTCCAAGTTTATTGCAGTACCAGCACTTGGCTTTACACTTCTTGCCACCCTTTGACTTCGATCTGGAAGAACCCCTTGCTTTCTCTCCTCTTTCTTTTGACCGACCTCTGGCTACCATGGCTTCTGGTGTAGATGTCTCAATACTAGATTTCCTTCGTACTTCTTCAGATAAGAGAGCACCCACAACAGATTCAAATTTTAATGAATCGGCAGTGCTCAAACTGATTGAAGTTACGAAGTGGTCCCATGACTCGGGCAGAGAGCACAACAAGGTTATTGCCTTGTCTTCTTCCTGTATTTTTACTTCCATATCTGACAACTGCCAAATAAGCGTATTAAAAACATTTAAATGTTCTGCAATTTTTGTACGCTCCTTCATCCAAAGACTATACAATTTTCTTTTTAAATAAATTCTATTTGTCAATGATTTTGTCATATACAAGGTTTCCAATTTTTCCCACAACCCTTCAACAATACTCTCTCCAACAATATTAAAAAGAACTTCATCTTCCAAACATAACCAAATGGTATTGAGGGCTCGGGCATCCAAGTCCTCCCAGTCCGAATCTGTCATGTTTTCCGGTTTTTTCTTTACCCCGTCTAATGCTTTGTGCAACCCTTGTTGCACCAGCAAATCCCTAACCTTTAGTTTCCACAATGCAAAATTGTTATTTCCAGTGAATCTATCCACCTCGAACTTTGCATTTGTCATTTTGGCCATTTCTAGTTTTCCCTTCTTACTTAAACTTCCAACTAGGGTTAAAAAAATATATATCCCCTCTTCAGCTAGGGTTTCTGATTTCCCTTTTTTCAGTTATAAAAAAAAAATCTTTTAAAAAAAATTATTGTATTTTTTTTTTCTCCCTTTTCAACTAGAAATCTGAGCCCTTTATCTAACAATCTCTTCCACAGTTCTTTTTTTTTCCACAAATAAATCTGAGTCTTAATTTTTTTTCTAAACGCAACAAAATCCTTTAATGTTTTGAAAAAACTCAAATGCAGACAAAAAAATACCTCTGTCTGCTCTGTCGATTTTATTAATGGGTCTTCAAATCGGAACAGGGCAATAGACCCATTTTCTACAACGTGCAGGATGTCACAGCGGTTTTCCCCTTCCTCGCGGCAGCTGCGTTTTTCAGGAATAGACCTTGTCCTCCTTTCCTCAAAAGAGACAGTGGACAACAGCCTTTTTTCTTTTTGACAGCGGACAACAAACTGTAAAAATGAGCAGCGGGCTTTTAAATGGACAGTGGAAATCGACAGCTTTCATCAACAGAGACATCGGACAGTAGACTGTAAAAATGAGTAGCGGGCTTTTAAATTGACAGTGGCAATCGACAACTTTCCTTTCTCCAGCGTGCAAAAGGTTTCGGTCCTTCAACTGCTACCTTCTTTATCTTTGCTTCAACGCATTGACCTCTCCTCTCTCACGGTGGTTACAACCACGTTCTCCAGCGCTTTTCAATTAAGCAAGGGTTTTTTTAATCCAGTGGAAATTTTAACTTTTATATAAGGCTCTGATACCACTTATAGAACTAGATATATTCACGAAGCGACAACAAATTTTCCTAATCCCTTGCCCATGCCCATTCATCATCTCTTCTGCAAGCCAAGAGAAGCGAGACACTATCTCAACTTCTCTACTGTAACTGGCTTCGTGAATATATCTACATGATTCTCCTGTGTACGGACCTTCTTGAGAACTACTTTGCCGCCCTCGATTACATGTCTCACAAAGTGATACCTCACATCGATGTGCTTGGTCTTGTTGTGATAGACTGGATTTGTAGCCAAATGAATACATTCACTTTCACCTACGTCCTTCCAATCTCATCAAGTAGACCTTTTAACCAGATTGCCTCTTTACAGGCATCTAAAGCAGCTATATACTCTACTTCAGTCGTGGACAAAGCAACTGTCTCTTGAAGCTTTGACATCCAGCTAATTGCTCCACCTGCAAGAGTAAAAACATAGCCTGTAGTAGACCTCCTTTTATCCAAATCACCTACATAACCAGCATCCACATATCTGCAGATTGAACCTTCACGACTATCAAAGTTGATGCAATTGTCACTTGTGCCTCTCAAATATCGAAGCACCCATTTCACTGCTCACCAATGTTCTTCCCTTGGATTTGCCATGAACCTGCTGACAACTCCAACTGCGTGTGAAATGTCAGGTCTTGTAGATACCATCGCATACATTAAGTTGTCTACCGCATTTGCATATGGTACACGAGACATATACTTCTTTTCTTCATTAGTTCTAGGACTTAAATCCGAAGAAAGCTTAAAATGGGAAGCTAATGGAACATTAACAGGTTTCACATTGTTCATACCGAACTTTTCAAGTACTTTCTCCACATACTTCTGTTGTGATAACCAAAGCTTACCATTCTTCCTGTCTTCGTGTATCTCCATGCCCAAGATATGTTTTGACGCTCCAAGATCCTTCATATCAAACGTCCTAGAAAGCTAAGCCTTTACCTATTGATTTCTACCATGCTTTTGCTTGCAATAAGCATATCGTCAACATACAACACCAAGATAATGAATATGCCATTGAAACTTTTGAAGTATACACAATGATCATACTCACTTCTAATAAAATTATGGCTCACCATGAAGAAATCAAACTTCTTATATCATTGCCTGGGCGACTGCCTCAGGCCATACAATGATTTCCTAAGCTTGCAAATTAATCTTCTGTTGCGACCTTGTACAAAACCTTCTCGCTGATCCATATACATCTCTTCATCCAAATCACCATGAAGAAATGTTGTTTTAACATCTAACTGTTCTAACTCAAGGTTAAGTAACGCAGTTAGTGCTAACACAGTACGAATAGAAACAAGTTTAACCACAGGTGAAAAAATCTCATGAAATCAATAGCTTCAACCTGAGAATATCATTCAAAAAAGGAAAAATGAAAACTGAATGAGAAAACTGAATTAAACACACAAAAGGTAAACACATTCATTTACGTGGTAAAACCTTGACAAGGTGTCAAGGAAACCTCTACAGGGCAAGGGATTGGAAACTCTATTAATGCAATGATTCTAGATAAGGTGTCAAGGAAACCTCCACGGAGCAAGGGATTGGAAACTCTATTACTGCAATGATTCTCCACCCATTACAAGCCTCTCAAACCATCCAATTTAACCTGAGTTATTTTCGTTATTCTAACTTCATTTCATTATACAACCAACTAATAGATAATAAATAAATTTGCCCAAAATTACTTATTTACATTTGTTGTCATATTTTAACAAGCAGCTTTATGTTTTTCCTCCTGCAGTTAATTTTGTGACTTTTTGGTTGGCATTTGATTGACCATCCAACATATTTCTGTAACAGTCTGCTATTCTGCTATTGCATGTGCTGTTGCCTTTATTAATACAAGAAAACAGCATTTTTTCTCCTCTGAAAAAAAGTTGTTCCAATAAATGACTGTTCTGGCTTGGAAAATTGGCACTCAATTTGTATTAATTTGTTTGATGTATATCATATACACAACCATGTGATCAAATGGCATCCTCTTCTTCAACTGTCATGGACCGGTGAATGCTAAATTGTTCCATTAACCGACTGTTGTTGCCTGGTAAATCGCCATTAATTCTGCATTATTTGTTTGATATATATTATATAGGCAACCATGTGATCAAATGGCGTGACGAGCTGTTTAATATTTGTATGTCTATCAAATTTTAAGGCTCTACGTTTAGTAGTAAAAATGATGGCGCATTGATGGGTTTCTATTTCACTCGTAAAGAAATGAAAATACTTGTGTGATCCACTTCGTAGGCGTTGTTTCCCGTGCAAACAGGGTAACATGTTGCGATAACCTTTTCAGAGCCGTACTCATGCTTCTGTTAAAGTGTGGCGAGCTCGTAGCCTCGTAGAAACTTCCTCTTAACATGAAATTATTTTATATTCCCAAGCATTGAATGTCTTGGCTGCTCCACTAGATTAAAATACAATACCATTTATTATTTTTTGTCAGTGGATGGATTTATAGATTTCGTGAATTCTACGTTGTTCTTCAACATTATTTCATTGATGTATTATAGAAATATATAGAATGTGCAGGGTTAACAGATACCGTCTCAGTAGAAGCAGGGTTAACAGATACCGTCTCAGTAGAACCTAATTATGAAGTGTCCCAGTAACATCAGAACTCTGAGAGGTAACAACGCTAGTACTAGCACAGTGCATTCTTCTTAAATTTCTCTTATTAGTACTGATTCAATTCATGTTTTGACCCAAGGGCTTGTTAGGGTATTTTAAATTGTATTTTTCAGAAGTAAATCATTGTGTTTTGCTGATAGTCGATTTTTTAAGTACTTCATCATTCAAATATTTATGTTCAGCCCATATTGAGAGTCTGGGAAGAGTTTCTTCTTAAGTTCTTGGAATGGATTCAGTGTTCTTATGCCTCTAGCGTTCTGAGTTCCTTAGACTTCTCATTGTTTATGCTCTGACTCGCTTAAACTTCTACTGTTCATCCCTGCAACTTCCTGAGATATCTTAGGCACTTCTGCATTGACGGTATTGCTTAATGTGCTTTTGAGTGTAGTCATTTGTGGATGGTGTCTTTCTTTCTGAGCTCCTTCAATTTCTTTCCATGTCTTGAACTCTGTGGAGGATTTCAATTTTCCTCTTCAATTCTTGCAGGAAATCAGGACTTCTGATGATATAATTTCCCTCTTTTTAAGTTCTCTAAAGCGATTTGAACTCTGTCAAGGATTTCAGTTTTCGTTTTCAACTCTTCGGCATATTAGACTTTTTCCAATATTTGATTTTTAAAACCTTTTCTGATAATTGAGCTCTGTGGAAGAATTTAAACACTCAACCAAAGGTTTGCTTGCCCATCTAATTTTGGAAATCCCTGATCCATGTCCTTATATGCCTCTCCTCATTTATGGAGGTTTTCTAGTTTGCAAGAATCAGTCCCAAGGTGACTGCTTGGTCTGGTTTCAAGGTTTACAGTGGCTCTTAATTTCAGAGAGACTGCGATGTTTTGTAAGTTTGCATTTGTTCTAACCTCTTACATCTGAGGTGATCGGATGAGTCCTCTGTCAATGTCTCTTGTGGTTCCAGTACTGTTTCTTGTAATCACTGTGTGAAATTGTTTCCCATTCGTCAAATGATTATTGTTCCTGTTCATTTCCCTTCTTTCCAGAAGAATATATGTTCACATTCTCATAAAAGATACACAATTTGTTAACATTTTGTTATACAAGAACAATTTTTTTTTTTTTCGTTGGTTATATTTATTTATTATTTATTTTTTAATCTAAATTTATCATGGATCCCTGCACCTTTGTGAAGATTTCTATTAGTGCATTGGCTTTGAGGCTGCCTGTAGCATCGAAACCAGCAAGTTCGCGAATTCACTCTGCATGTGCCCCTTGCTTCTGTGAAATTAAGCTTCCCAATAATCCAACAAAGACTATTCCACTTCCTTTGCTTCTGCAAGATTCCTCTGCTCCGGATTCTCACAGAATTGCTGCCACCTTTTACCTTGATGAAACTGCTTTTCAAAGGAATCTTACAGTTTCATGGTTGGGGAGAACAAAGACTGCAAACCCTTGCCTGGAGGTCACAATTTATTCCGGAAAAGGGAGAAATTGTGGTATTGGGAGTGATAAACAGCTTGGGAAATTTCGAATTGGACTTGATGTTAAGTGGATGAGTTCAAGTTCTGTAGAGGTTCATGATGGGTGGGTTTGCATTGGCAAACCTAAGGCAGGGGAGTTGCATTTGGATGTTAGAGCAGAACCTGATCCACGGTTTGTTTTCCAGTTTGTTGGACAGCCTGAAGACAGTCCTCAGATTTTGCAAGTGCAAGGAAAAGTTCATCAGCCTATTTTTAGCTGCAAGTTTAGCCGTGACAGAGGTGATCGCTCCAGGCAAGTTTTCAAACCTCTTCACCTCATAGCTTTTGATATTCAGACGAACTCTTCTTTTGATTTCCGAAAAACTGTCACATTCAAAGTGTAAACCTATTAGAAGCTGAGCGTAAAATGAAATTTCTCACATTGCCCATTTAAGGAAAACTTAAGAAGTTTAGCTTGAAAACTTAGAGTATCGTATTTACTGAAATTTACGACGAAGGCAGCTTTTAAAGTAGAAGTAGATTCTGGAGTAAATTTGGTCCCAATATATCATCATGTTGCCAAGATTCTGCAAGGGAATGTATCACCCTAAAAAAGCTTAATAAGTGTAGCTTGAAAATTCAGAGGATCAGATTAACTGAAATTTAAGGAGGCAGTTTTTAAGGTAGAAATAGTCTTTGGGGTAAATTAGGCTTCAAGATATCATGATGTTGCCACGATTCTGCAGGGGATTGTGTCACCCTAGTAATAGATATTGCAAGTACACAACACACCATTGTAGGAATAGATATTCAAGCTGCTAGTGTACACACACCCTAATAGCTTGGGTACATCTAAAAGTGGAATACAAAATTGGGCATTGGATTTGAATATTTTCCACTGGGTGGCTGGATATTCTGAATTCATATCAATATCTTATCTCTAGTCAGCACAAGCACAGCGCCATATGTTTGACCAGGTGTTTATCGACTTTTGTCATTGCCAACAATTTTTGCTTCATTCTGATTCTTTCATCTATATTGCATAAAGTATCAATCTGTGATTCGGTACCTTTTGTAATGTGAAGATTTCTTTAAGCACACAAGCAACAAGTTCAATTTCCCAAAAAGCAGTAAATAATGTCAAACGATGAAACCTAAAGAGCAGCATATGCAAAGAGAGTGACAAATGGAATATTTTAGTTTGTTTAACTGGTCAGAAAACCTTACCCGGGTAATCTTCAATTAAGATTATCCAAAAGTTAAAACCAATGCCATGAAATATTTCTTTGTTTACTAGAAAAGGTTGGCATATCACTTGATTTGGCAATTCTACATTTTCTCTTTTGCTTTAATTAGTATCAAAATTCTTTGTTCCATCAGTGTGAATCGTGATGTTATTTACTGGCTATTTCTTTGGGTTTAGATCAAATCAACAAGAACACGGCATACATGCATGGACGAGCGAAAAAGAGAAAAAAGATAGAAAAGGGTGGCTAATATTAATCCATGATCTGTCTGGTACCCCAGTAGCAGCTGCATCAATGGTGACTCCATTTGTTCCATCTCACGGCACAGATCATGTCAGTCGGTCAAATCCTGGAGCTTGGTTAATTCTAAGGCCAGGTCCCCGTGGAGGGAACTCATGGTTTCCATTAGGCCGTTTGGAAGCATGGCGAGAACGTGGCAGAAAAGGAGAAATCAGTTGCAAGTTTAAGGTTATGGAAGAAGGAGGTGGATTTAATGGGATTGGGAATACAATCTCCTTGTCCAGAACGGTGATAAACTGCCCCAAAGGCAATGGAGATAAGGTCAACATAAACATGGAACTTCCCATTCCAGGAGGTTTTGTAATGAGTGTAACAACTGTGAATGGTGAACACGATGGTAAAGTTAAATGCAGTAAGCTAGAAGTTCAATTGGCAATGAGACATGTTACATGCTTAGAGGATGCTGCAGTCTTCATGGCACTTGCAGCTGCTGTGGATTTGAGTGTAGATGCATGTCAGCCTTTCTCTAGAAGGTTGACGAAAGACCTTGGCCTTTCTTGTTCATTATTGTGATTTAAGGTTCCGATTCAGTTATATCTCTATGGTTGCAGACTTGCAGTAAATATATTGGTGAGTTTTATTTTAGTTGAAGAGCCGGTGGTTGACTTGAATGGATCAACTCCAAGGCCTTCAATAACTGTTTGAAAACACATGTTACTTATGGAAGGGTTGTTAAACTTTTATTTCAAATGGAAATCAAGATCAAAAGCTGGGATCTTGTACAGTATGTAACTTATTTTTGGCTCTATATTAGTTCAGGCTTTTGAAATAAAGCTTCTATAGAAAAGCCCTTATCAATAAAGATATTCATGCTTGAGATATGCTTGCATTGATAGCCTTGTTTTGTTCATGAGTTTCCAAAGAGATCTCCACTTTTGATTTCATTAATATGCATATTTTCAAGGGAGAAACTCAATGTAGAAAACATAATGTCTGCTTTATCTGATATCTCTTTGCAGTAGGCCATTTTTATTTTCTGTGGACAATTGTAGGCTACTTCTTTTAGTACGTCATTTCTTTCTTTCGAAAATTGAAGTGAATAGAGTGGAAATTTTGATTAAAAGCTCTCAAAATATTGATGCACATACTTCTTTACTTTACAGTTTATCACCGCATATTTTCATTATCCTGTTATTATGTCAAATGATAGTTCCCGAAATCCGAATAATTTAGATATAACAGCAAAGTAATTTTTAACTTGAGAAGCGCAGATCCCAATCCAGTAAGTCTCTGTACATATATCGAAGAGAGAGCGAACAAGCAGCTACTCAAATCCAAATTTTAGCAAATGGTGTCCATTTACAATGGTCAGCATGGGGTATTTTCCTTCCAAATTAGTTAGATGAGCAATATTTACAATGGTCAGCAAAGGGCTATTTTCCTTCGAAATTAGTTAGATGAGTAATAAATTCTAGTGAGATTGCTTCTTTTGTTTCTGTAGATTGTGTATGCCTTGGAAGTTGGAGCAACCTTGGAGATGTGATTGTCTGCTTCTCTGTATTTGGAAAGGATACATACATCTTTTTTCACACGCTTTTAGAAGAACAATTGACAAATATTGTAATAATTGAGAATAATTCAACGTGGCTTGCAAAAAGAGATAATTCTCTTTCCTTTCGAAATATTAGAAGCTGGTTAATATATTGGACCTTTGTACCAGTCCCAAGGGTTAGCTGAAGTGGTATGTGAAATAGAAGCTGGTTAATATATTGGACCTTTGTACCAGTCCCAAGGGTTAGCTGAAGTGGTATGTGAAGTTTTCAGATATTGTTGTTGTTAGCTGTTGCTGATCACGGGTTTGATTCTGATTCTCTGTAACCATCCCAAAATGTGAGGAAGTACCCGGGATTTCCCATGCTTTCCAAGTAAAAAAATAAATAAAAATATTCAACCTTTGTACCATAAAATGCCATTCTTCCATGAAGGCTTCGGCATTCCAATGATGACTTTCCATTTCATTAATAATATTTTAGATTTTAAGATGTTTTACATATTATGCTTCAGCATTGTGATCTTATTTGTATTAAATAATTTTGACCATATAATTAAATCAGTAGTTGGTACATTATTGGAATAGGACAGTATAAGTAACATGATACTTTCGTTGAGAGTTCTCAGAGTATTTTAAAGGGTTTTTATCAATCATTATGAGAGTGATTTAAGTTGTTAAATAACTGAGTGGTTAAATAACTAATTTTCGGGTTAGTTTGTGTTGGGGTAATTAGTTATTAGAGTTCAAGAAAACTTGGGCACTAATTCAACAGTTTTTTGTTGTATTTATATGTACATCATTAGTAGAGACATTCATTAATATATTTGTGAGTTTGTTTCTAGTTTATGTGTCATACAGTGGTATCATAGCGGGTAGTTCATCTGCTTCTTGATTAAGTTGAGCCACTTGTTTTGTGGCCTCCCTAGTCGCCCCTCTTTTCACATGTTTTGAACTCTTTTCAGCAGTCGGTTTATGGCATTTTGAAAAAGTTAGATGACTGAGAACGTGTGGAGAGATTGGTGCATCTTTGAATTAAAAGGGTAAATAGACATTTGGAATCTATGTTGAAGGATGGCATTGTGAAAAAGATAGATGACTGAGAACGTGTGGAGAGATTGGTGCATCTTTGAATTAAAAGAGTAAATAGACATTTGGAATCTATGTTGAAGGAAGAAGAACCAACTACATGGAGAAGTCTATAATGGAAAAATAACTTTGTAGAATAAAGAATTCTTATTTTAATCGAATGAAATTTTTATTAACCTTCAACTAAAAAGGAAGTGTAGCATAGAGGCATGGTGATAAAAAAAAAAGCCTTTTCAAGAATTTTTTTTTTTAATAGAATGTTCTTTAAAAGGATATTTTAAAGTAATATTTTAAAGATATTTGGCATGCTGGAATTGGTGATGAAATTGTGGCAAGGATTTATCAAAGGGTAAAAGCTTGTAAAAGAAAATTCATGGAATTTTAAAATTTTATACGAAGTATTTTCAAGAGCTTGTAAAAGAAAATTCACAGAATTTTAAAATTTTATACTAAGCATTTTCAAGAATTTTAGATCAAGGAATATATTTTTTTGATTTTTAGTATTACTTCAAGGTTCATAAAAGTGCAAATATTATATATATATAATAATAATAATAAATAAAAAATAAAAAGAAGAAGAAGAAGAAGATTTACATATTTTTTTGACAATAATTTGTAAAAACTAAGTGAATATGGAGACTTTTTCGATAATATGAGTTCACAAGTAAGGTGAATACCTTTCCTATATATATTTTATATTATGTGGAAGTAGACTGAGCCAGAAAGGTGAAAGTGAACACAAAAAGAGGCAAGTCAACAGAGAAAGAAGCAGAGTTAGAAAAGTGAAAGTGAACAAAGAAAGAAACGTGAAAGTTAATAGGAGAAAAAGTTGGTGAGTATCAAGTGAATGGAAACTGTATCAAAATTGTGATTAAAGAAAATATTTCTCATTTCTTTTATTATATTAAAAAAATAAATGGTTAAA
Organism: Pinus albicaulis; assembly: GCA_034641835.2. Classification (NCBI taxonomy): domain Eukaryota; kingdom Viridiplantae; phylum Streptophyta; class Pinopsida; order Pinales; family Pinaceae; genus Pinus; species Pinus albicaulis. The sequence goes on along the minus strand of CM076583.1, from coordinate 1,239,869,179 downwards.
GAAAGGTGAAATGAGAAAGTAAGTAAAAGTAAAAGCGGTTAATTCTGGAAGGTGAAAGTGAACACAAAAAGAGGCAAGTCAACATAGAAAGAAGCAGAGTGAGAAAGGTGAGAGTGAACAGAGAAAGAAGCGTGAAAGTTAATAGGAGAAAAAGTTGGTGAGTATCATTAAAAAAAATATTTCTCATTTCTTTTATTATATTAAGAAAAAAAATGGTTAAAGAAAGGTGAATTGAGAAAGTAAGTAAAAGTAAAAGTGGTTAATTATGAAATTAATTAACTTCATTGGTGAGTATCGTGAACTGTATCAAAATTGTGATTAAAGAAATTATTTCTCATTTTTTTTATTATATTTAAAAAAAAAAAAAAAAAGATTTACATATTTTTTTGACAAGAATTTGTAAAAACTAAGTGAATATGGAGACTTTTTCGATAATATGAGTTCACAAGTAAGGTGAATACCTTTCCTATATATATTTTATATTACTTCCAGTATCAACATCTTGATGTGGAAGTAGACCGAGCCAAAAAGGTGAAAGTAAACACAGAAAGAGGCAAGTCAACAGAGAAAGAAGCAGAGTCAGAAAAGTGAAAGTGAACAAAGAAAGAAACGTGAAAGTTAATAGGAGAAAAAGTTGGTGAGTATCAAGTGAATGGAAACTGTATCAAAATTGTTATTAAAGAAAATATTTCTCATTTCTTTTATTATATTAAAAAAATAAATGGTTAAAGAAAGGTGAAATGAGAAAGTAAGTAAAGTAAAAGCGGTTAATTCTGGAAGGTGAAAGTGAACACAGAAAGAGGCAAGTCAACAGAGAAAGAAGCGGAGTGAGAAAGGTGAAACTGAATAGAGAAAGAAGCGTGAAAGTTAATAGGAGACAAAGTTGGTGAGTATCATTAAAAAAAATATTTCTCATTTCTTTTATTATATTTAAAAAAAAAATGGTTAAAGAAAGGTGAATTGAGAAAGTAAGTAAAAGTAAAAGTGGTTAATTCTGAAATTAATTAACTTCGAAAGTTGGTGAGTATCGTAGACTGTATCAAAATTGTGATTAAAGAAATTATTTCTCATTTTTTATTATTATATTTATTATTTAAAAAAAAAAAAAAGATTTACATATTTTTTGACAAGAATTTGTAAAAACTAAGTGAATATGGAGACTTTTTCGATAATATGAGTTCACAAGTAAGGTGAATACATTTCTTATATATATATTTTATATTATTTCCAGAATCAACATCTTTATGTGGAAGTAGACTGAGCCAGAAAGGTGAAAGTGAACACAGAAAGAGGCAAGTCAACAGAGAAAGAAGCAGAGTCAGAAAAGTGAAAGTGAACAAAGAAAGAAACGTGAAAGTTAATAGAAGAAAAAGTTGGTGAGTATCAAGTGAATGGAAACTGTATCAAAATTGTGATTAAATAAAATATTTCTCATTTCTTTTATTATATTAAAAAAATAAATGGTTAAAGAAAGGTGAAATGAGAAAGTAAGTAAAAGTAAAAGCGGTTAATTTTGGAAGGTGAAAGTGAATACAGAAAGAGGCAAGTCAACAGAGAAAGAAGCAGAGTGAGAAAGGTGAAAGTGAACAAAGAAAGAAGCATGAAAGTTAATAGGAGAAAAAGTTGGTGAGTATCATTAAAAAAAATATTTCTCATTTCTTTTATTATATTTTTTTAAAAAAATGGTTAAAGAAAGGTGAATTGAGAAAGTAAGTAAAAGTAAAAGTGGTTAATTCTGAAATTAATTAACTTCAAAATTTGGTGAGTATCGTGAACTGTATCAAAATTGTGATTAAATAAATTATTTCTCATTTTTTATTATTATATTTATTATTAAAAAAATAAAAAATAAAAAATAAAAAAAATGGTTAAAGAAAGGTGAAATGGGCAAGTAAAAGTAAAAGTGGATAATTCTGATTAATTAACTTGGAGTTAAAAGTGGTGGAAATATTTCAAGACAAGTTTGTTTTGATTTGAAATAAGTTTTAAAATTTGAAGAGAAAAAGAAAAATGGAAACAATGAGATTTGAACCTAATTCTCTGCTAGATTATTTTTGGAGCCCGCCATCAAATCACTATGCCAAATCTTATTTAAAACAAAAGAGAAAGATATTTATATTTTATTTTATTTAAAACAAAAGGAGAAAGATATTTATATTTATATTAGAGGAGTACTTCACATATTTGAAAATTTGAAAAGAGAAAGAATTGACTATGCGATGTATGTTAAGTGAAGTTTAAATTATAATTTTTTTTAGAATAAAATCAAAGAAAGAAAATGCATTGTGATTAGAAGAGTTCATTTGATATCTTAAAAATCACAAGGTCACAAATTCAAATCTTTGTGAAGGTAATTTTGGGAGATATTTTTTGGAAGTTGTCACAAGAAGAAGAGAACATGATTTCGTTTTCCATGTGTCGATTTTGTAGCCATTCCACTTTTACCTAAACATATCACTATTTGATACTCATAATTCATGGATATTGGATATAACTCACAACAAACGTGAATTTTCATATTCCTTTGGTGTTTATTGTATGGAGCAAAGATAAAAGTCCCTAATTGTGCAAGTTGCAACTATATAAAATTATTCATCTTTTTATTCTTGAATTTTCATTGTAAATAGGTGCATTCTCAGTGGTAGTCGATAGCCCCTTTTCAAAGTTGATTGTTGGAGAAGATGGCCAAACAAGATAATTTTTTACAATTATTAAGTAGTCTAATGTCATGTACTATTAATAACAATGTCCAAAGCACCAAGGACATGCTCTCTGACATCTAATCATGTTTGCAAAATGCTAAAAGAAAAAGTGCATTCTTGGAGATAGAGTTGAAATTATAGCGAGACGAACTTCAGAAGAAAATTTGTGATTCAAAACTAGTGTTTGTTCAGAACAACACTTGTTTGAGTCTAATTCTAATCTAGAGTGAGGGATAGATCAGACTATTTCAAGAGAAAATTTGGATGCAGCTAAAAGTTCCGATGTGAAACCTATTATAAGACTGTGGGTAGAGATTTTGCATAAAAAACACAAAACTGGTTCAAGTTATAACAAGGATATCCTGAATGTATCTTTTCACATTCCAGATTTTTCTAAACCAATACAAGTTCGAAGTTCAGGATTTTTGGATGGTGTTGTTCCAAAAAAAATTGATAGATGCCAACAATGTAATAGAGTTGGACATGTGAAAGATCGATGTTTTGATCTTCACCTTTGTGAGCATTGTGGAAATCGCAATCACCATTCGGAGAGATCTCCCAGAAAGAAGAATTATGCAAGAGAAAAACTAAGTTTCGAATGGATTGCTTCTTAGGAAAGGACAAAAGTAGCCAAGAATATTTATAGATCATACCAAAGGATTTGCTCAAGCGTGTTAACGAGCCTTGTAGTGATGAAAAATACTTCTCACCATGTATCCGACAAGGGGGGAATTGTTGGTGGTCTACTACAGGTTCGAGATGTCAAGCGAGCTTGAGTCATAGTTCCAAATCCTGAGCCACAACCTGTACCATTTAGAGCCATAGTTGTGAGACTTCAGTTGATTGAGTTGTTTGTGAACAAGCACTTCCAAGTTCAGAATTGTTCGACGAACTATTATGATAGTTCTAGAGTGTGTGGTCATCTTAAAACTACAATTTTTGTTGTTCTGAGAAGCGAGTTTGAGTCATAGATCCACACCCTGAGCCACAACCTGTACCAGAGTTAGTGTTGGTCGAGACCTTGAGTTCTCCCATCTTGGTTTGTGGTCATCCTAAGAAACCATTTCTGAGAGACATTCAGCTCTAGGATGAGATGCATTTCTGCATTTTGATCTTTCATTCTTGGACATTGGTATATCCCTTCGGATCAAGGGAGGAATGTTAGACAACTAATCCTCGTGTTAGTTTGTGTTAGGGTAATTAGTTATTAGAGTCCAAGAAAACCTGGAAACTGATTAAACAGTTTCTTATTGTATTTATATGTACATCATTGTACATCATTATTAGAGACATTCATTAATATATTGTTGAGTTTGTTTCCCGTTTGTGTGTCTTACCCAAGTAACTTTATTTCTTTTCTTTTTTTTCCCTAATGAAGATGGTAGTGAAAGTAAAATGGATTTTGTAGAATCTTGAAGTTCGCAACACATTTAATATTTATGAGAAAAAGATAAGATCTACGTAGGAGGGATAATGTTCCATGACTCCCACCATACCTAATTGACTAGTGATTCAAGTTAAATCTCTAATAATATTATTTCTTTAATTATTCAGCTATCTAATCTTGCCCAACTAAACTTCTCCATCGTAGCAGTGAACAAGTCATTTTTTCGTAATCACTTTTTCGATTTTGAGAGAAGATGCTTTTTTTTTAACAATATCATATATTTTGTATTAATCTTCGAAAAGGAGGCAAGCTCCAACATACAAATTTGATGAGAGAGGGAAAATGGAGAAGGGGACCAAGCAGCTGGAATCATAGTCTAGTGCTTTTACATTAGGGCAAGGAATGCCTCCAACAACATTGGATTTGTAAATCTGAAAAAAAAAAAAAAACTGCTTCAAAACACAATTAAACTTGCTTTTCATAGCTGGCACTAATTACTAATAAAATTGATACTTAACCTACAAGTTTTTATCTTCTATATTGTTGTTGATATATGATATGATACTAGTCTTCCAATGAAAATAGGATTGTTTATCATTGTAATTGATTGAAACAGAAACACAAAACCATCTTGGCGAGGAGGGCGCTGATCCATTCCGAGAACTTCCTTTTATTTTTTATTAACCGTTCCTTCTTACGTTGGACCAGCCACACTATTACGGTCCTAAGAACTTGTACTGCCTTAAATACTTTTTTTTATAACATCCCTCATGAAATCCACAGAGTTTTGCATGTGAACACACCTATTATTGAGATTTTTGTAATCTTTCTTGAATTCTGATAATCGATGCATTATTACCGCATGCTCAGCTCTATTCTGCTCCTTCAACTGATTAAGAAGCTCCTTCACGTGTTCTATCATGAATTTATTTCCTTTGCACTATGGGCATGGTGCTGAAGGAGGTGGATCCATTACAGCATTGACAGGGGAAGAAAATAAAAGAACACAGAGGCTGGAAGCACGTGGTTGAATGCTTGAGAAGAGGGATGAGCAACTGAGGAGGGAGGAAGAGAATAAGGAGGGAGAAGGGGTGATCTGAGCATATCGTAAGCACACAATGACAACTCTCATCAAAAGGAAGCAAAGGAGATAAGGGACGCAATGGAAAGGATGACGCGGTAGAGGATCTAAGAAAATCAGGCAGGGGAGGGATGACAGGAAGAGAATGAGCAGATGGGAGGCTCGATGGGGAAATGAGATGAAAAGGGAAGAAGAACGAGGTAGAAGAAGATTTGATATGGGAATGAGGATAAGTGTGGGAAATAGAGTGGGAAGAAAACAAGGAAATGTGGAAAACAATGATTGTATATAATTCAGAAATAGATTCTAAGTGACGCATTTCCAAAATTTCAAAGATATGATGCTGATACGTAGATTACAACTATGGGATGACTTGAAATGTGACATGATTACCTATTATCACTTCACCTTGATCCCTTAGGACTACTCTATTTTCTAATGGATCAACATTTTTGTTGTTGTCTCTCAATATATGATAAAAAGAGACTTTTCCCAAATTAACTAGATTGCTCTAATACGAAGAATGATTTGTGTCAACTCAGAATTCTTTGGAATGGTGTTATTCACCATTTTCTGGATGGTAATGGAGAAGACTCCAAAAATGACAGGGTTCATGATATTTCCCCCCCTCAAATGTGAGAACCTAGTAAAACTCCATAAGCTTCTACTTTGTTATTTGTTTTAGTGCCAAGGCCCCATTCGAATTCCAAACTTGAATTTCTCACTTTTCATAATATAGCCTCCTGCACCCGTTCTACCCGGGTTAGATTTAGATGCCCCGTCAAAAAAAATACAGGAGCGCTTGAGAGTATTGATCCACTTAAGGAATTATTTTTCCTTTAGCCTTACTTTCCATTACTTGTTGTTGAGGATGGATTTTCTGATTCGTGCTTGGGGATATATCGGCCTTTCAATAGCTAAATATCCAAATTCTTTCCTCATGTTGGAGAAGAGATTTATCGATCTTCTTAACTCCTTTTGAAAAAATAAATTCAACTACTATTTCCCAAGCCATGGCAGTGACTTTCCTTGGATTTGATTTTATGTCTTGAAATATCTGCTTATTTCTAGCTAGACATAGTTTCCAGATGAGAAAAGAAGGTAAGCTTAGCCAAAATTTCTTAATAGTATTCTTATTTTTCAAAGAGTATGGGAATAAGTTCCTCCAATTTGAGTAGAAATCCTCGGTGCTTTGGTTGAAGTTTAAGCCAATATCCAAATCACATATGAGGAGATTTCAGCAAGCCTTTGCAAATTTACAAATGAAAAACATGTGATTTATGGTTTCTTCCTCACTATTGCACATGGGGCATCTCAAAGGTCCAATTATGCCTCTCTTTTTTAAATTATTAGTTGTTAATATCTTACCTCTTAGGACAGTCCATATGAAGTTCCTTATTTTTGGGAGAAACTTTGTTTTCCACAATACTTTCCAGAGGGGCCAAGACTGATTGCTACCTTGATCTTGAAGCTTAGTGTAGCATGATTTAACATTGAAAACTCCTGTTTTTGGATTCCACCTAAAAGTATTATGTTGACTGTGTTTGAGTGGGGCAACACCTTTTAGAAAGCAAGTTAAAATTTACCATTGGAGAAAATGGGGCGAAGGAATAGGAGTATATTTCCAACCAATCAAAGATATGGTTTCTTGACACCAATTAGAGATCTTCTCCAGCTGTGATATTCCACTTTTATTCAACCATTCCATCAAGGGTTGAATTTATTTGTGCTGTGAAATTGGTGTTTGTCCCATTATAATGTCCTTCCATATGTATATATCTTTAAATCCTTTTGGAATTCTTGAGGCGTTCTCAGAGATTATTGGAATTACTTTTTTAACAAGTTTCCACAACTACGAGCAAGGTCTTAAAGGGACCTTTTTATCTAGAAGAAAGAAGCAGGAGAAGTGTAGATACTCAGCTTCCAATATTTGCTTCCACCAACTCGAATTACCAGTGATCATTCTCCAAATTATTTTGCTCCGAGAACAACATTCATCAAGCCAGGGAGCATTATAGAAATTTCTCCCTGCTCCTAAGGTGTTGTAACTTGCTTCCAATTAACCAAATTGGATATTTTACTTTATGTTTTGCCTCCTTTCTAAAGGAAACCTCTGATGACCAGCTCGATCTGTTTATGGATGCTTGTTGGAGCATGTACTATAGCAAACTAATAGGATGGAAGCACTGATAAAACAACCTTTATTAATATAACTCTCCTGGCTAGGTTGAGAAATAAGATTCCCCACCCGAGAAGTTATTTCTTCGTTTTTCTATAATGTTGTTCCATATTTTAATTTTCATATTATTCTTCATAATTGGCAATCCTAGATGTTTGAAATGTGTCCAGTTTCTTTGAAAGGGAATGTTGAAAATTTGGGAGATCCGTTGGAGTGTTCTAATTAGCACATTCCAACCATAAATGCTACACTTTGAGTGGTTTATTAGAAATCCTAACACCCCCAGAAAGTCACCCAATATGTTTTTAAATCTTCTTGCAACTATGCATGAGGCAACCCCGAGCAGCATGGTTTCATCAACAAAAAGAGAGTAGTTGATGCTTTTTATTCCGACTTTAATAGTTATACCAGTGATGGATCCAGTTCTTCTATAATGATCTAGATTGGTTCTAAGTGATTATTCCATCAAGATGTAAATAAAAAGGGAAAGAGGGCATCCTTGCCTCAGACCTCTGTTGCTTTGAAAAAATTTACTTAGTCTTCCATTTATTAGAGGAGAAATCCATGGGCCTTTAATGCATGCCTGAATCATTTCAATGAGGTCTTTAGAGAAGCCAAAAAAATTAAAACCAATGATAAAAATTCTAGGTTCACTCGATTAAAGGAATTTTCCATGTCCAACTTTAGAATTAATCCTTGCTCTCCCTTTAAGAGGCTTGAGTGAAAAGCCTCTTGTACCACTAATATGTTGTCAATAATTTGTCTCCCTAGTATGAATCCCCCTTGATTTTCTGCTATCAACCCCTGCCGAAGAGGCTTGATCCTATTGGCCAAAATTTCTGAGATAATTTTGTAAGAAGAGTTGCATAGAGAGATATGCTTGAATTGTTAGAATGAGATTGGTTTCATATCCTTCAGAATTAAGGCCAAAAAGTGGAATTAGTGAACCCTCCAATCTTCTTTTTTTTGAAGGTCCGCCGAATCATTTTTAATGACGTTCGAAAAGGATCTATAGAAAGAGAAGGATAAGTCATCTGGCTCTGGTGCCTTATCTGGTTGGAAGGACCAAATCACAATTCTAAGCTCCGCTTCTTCTATTTATTTCATTATTTCCTCATTTTCTTCTGTAGTGATCTTACTTGGGACGTGCCTTGTAAAATTTTCACTGTTTGATTGTTCAAGATCAATGGACAACAAGCTTTTGAAGTGTTGATAAGCTTCCATTTTTAATTCCGCTTGTCCTCTGACTTACTTTCCATCTGATCCTGCTATCTCTACTATGTGATTTTTCATATTTTTTATCTTTGCTGAGTTATGAAAGAATGATGTATTTTGATCTCCTGCATGAACCCATAAACTTCTTGATTTCAGTCTCCATAATTTCTCTTCTGCTCTATTGTTTGTATATATGTCCCAATGGTGAGATTTCTCTTACAATGGATATTCTTTTGTCTCTTCCTCCTCTTCCATTATTTTTGGAGGGTCTCTAATTGTTCTTGTAGCTCGACTTTCTTTTTTTGTGGTTCTCTGTATTTAAATTTTGCCCATTCGACTAGTTTGGCCAACGGGAAAACCAAGTCAAGTTTAAGGGGCGGATGTTACATTAAACTTGACTCTATGAAAGAGTCAAAGAGTTAGTTCAAGAGTGGTTGTTTTTAGGGCCTATGGTTTTGGTATCACGTGGTATTGTGCTCGAGGATTTCATGTAATGAATCCTTTAAAGCGGCTTGGGATACTCCATTGTAACAATTCTTAAGGTGAGTTGAGAATGATCACTTGGTTGACTTAGCCAAGTTTGGTCCTGGTTTGGATTTTTCAGAGTAAATCATGGCCTTCACTTCCTTTTTGTTGTCATTTGTCAAGTTCGGAAAATTTCTAGACAAAGTCGTAGCATCCTTAGCAATATCTCAAAGATCATTATCTTTTAGCGACAGTGTAACCATCACCTTCCTGTTGGGTATGTGTTATATTCTTTCCATGACTAGCCCCACACGCTGTATGTTGCGTCGAGCACAGCAGGGGGGTCACAGGGGGGGCGGAAGCCCCCCCTATCGGGGTCCGGGGCAGCGCCCCGGTGAAAATTTTTTTGCTATGCGGTCCCACTCATATGTGGACCCACCCATGTTTTGTGCATGAGTTTGCACATGGTTTTGGGGTACGATGGTTTTCAACCCCTGGTATTTTGTAGATTCGGTCAAGGGAACTACGGTTATGTTCTAATCCAGGGTTAATGGATTGGGGTTTATGTATGCTTCAGCATGTATATATATGTGTTGTAACACTAAAAGGAACATAATGAAAAATCAAGCTGGTCATCCCAATTTGGGATCCAGGGGAAAATCTCTGTGTTTATCTGTTTTATGTTTTATGCTCTCGCTATTGTTTATTTTCTGTTATAAGATTCATGTATAGATAATTTTTGTTCAAGGTTAAAACCTACATTTGGTATCAGAGTTGTTTCGGCTTCAAGGGGACGCCTTTGCTACTGAGGGTTTTTTTCTTGGGCCTGAGGTAGACCCTGTTCAGTGGGAGATCTACGGGATCGACTCTTGCGGTGAAAGAAGATGGCGAGCGACGGAAAGATAGAGATCGAGAAATTTAATGGTCAGAGTTTTGAGTTGTGGAAGCTCAAGATGGAGGATCTGCTGGTGGATAAAGATCAGTAGATCGCGGTAGATCCAGGTACTAAACCAATGGCAATGTCAGATGAAGATTGGAAGAAACTGGATCAGAAGGCTAAAAGCACAATACGGTTGTGTGTATCAGATTCAGTATTGTTGAATGTATCTAGGGAAGCTACGGTGAAGAATTTGTGGGACAAACTTGGGACTTTGTACCAGTCTAAGTCTCTGGTGAATAAATTGTTCCTGCAGAAAAAGTTGTATAACCTGAGAATGAAGGATGGAGACTCGGTGACAGAGCATCTGAATGCCTTCAATACTGTGGTAAGTCATCTGTCATCTGTTGATATTAAAATCTCGGATGAAGATAAGTGCATCAGTTTGTTGTGTTCTAAACCAAACTCATGGGACAGTCTGGTTATTGCAATAGGTAGCAATACAACTACCTTGAATTTTGATGACATTGTCTCAGCCTTGCTGTCAGAGGAAATGAGACAGAGAAATATGGAGGGTCAAAATGGAGATGCCTTATCTATATGAGGAAGGTCCCAAAACAGAAACAAGAATAAGGTTTCGAGTGGGAGATCTAAATCTCTTGGCAATTTTGTAAAGGTGTGTTGGAAATGTGGAAAGGAAGGACACTACAAAAATGAATGCAGATCTAAATCTCCTGAGAAAGGAAAGGGATCTGATGATGCTGCTTCTGCAGAGGCAAAAACCACCTCGGAGGAAGGTGGGGATGTGTATTTGGCTTCTTCTTCAAATGCACATGTAGATCATGAGTCATGTTTGATTGACTCGTGTGCATCCTTTCACTTCACTCCCCATAGGGAGTGGTTTTGTGAGTATGATAAATATGATGGTGGCGATGTATTCCAAGGGGATGATAGGAAGGCTAGAATCGTTGGACGTGGAAAAGTCAAGCTGAAGCTGCAAGGTGGAAGGATTAGAACACTTCCTGGTGTACATATCCACACGTGGCCGAAATCTGATTTTGTAAGCAAGATGGTGTACGGGTGTAAAAAACGATGTTCGAGAAAGATGCCTACAAGATGGTTCGGGGAGCACTAGTATTAATGTGGGGAGTTCGGACTGGAACTCTGTACAATCTACAAGGTAGCACTCTTATTGATGGGTGTAACAGTTATGTGGTTCCTGAAAATGGAGCGGAAAGCTTAGCTGTCTCTAGAGAAAAGACCATGCTATGGCATCAAAGGCTTGGACATATTGGAGAGAAGGGCCTTCGGATACTACATAGAAATGGTATGGTAGAAGGTATGTCTAATTTCTGGATTTCGATTTAGTGAACATTGTGTATATGGGAAGCGGGAATCGGGTGAGTTTCCTTACAGGAAAGTACGTAGTACTATGTTTCATTCATAGATGACTTCTCAAGGAATACATGGATATATTTCTTGAGGAAGAAATGCGAGTCTTTGACAAATTTAAAGAATTTAAGGCTGCGGTGGAAAACCAGAATAGAAGAAGATAAAGCGGCGGGATGAGATAATGGTGGGGAGTTACGCAGAAGGAATTTGAAGAGTTACGTAAGTGTGGTATAGCATGTGAGAGACTACTGGTACACACCTCGGCAAATGGAGTTGCTGAAAAAGAGAATGAACGAACGGCGTGGAAGAGCGAAGCATGCTGATAGTACCGGGTTAGGACGAGGTGGCCGAGCGTGTACATGTTACTTAGTTAACAGATCACCTTCATCAGCGTTGGAGGATAAGACTCCACATGAGGTATGGACTGGTAAGAAACCCTCTCTTTCACATCTAAGGATATTTGGATGTGATTCATATGTACATGTTCCAAAGGAGAAAAGGACCAAGTTGGATAATAAATCTGAAAGGTGCATCTTTATTGGGTATAAGGATGGTTTAAAGGGTTACAAGCTTTGGAACCCAGAAACAAGAAAGGTTGTGTACAGTCGAGATGTGGTGTTTAGAGAGGTGAAAGATGTTGTTAAACATGAAATCATACCAAAGGAACCTGAGAAGATAGAGTTTGAGCTAAAGGAGGATGAATCAGACTCTACAGCAGAAGAAGATTCAAAAGAGGAAGAGCCACAAACTCCAGCTTTGAGAAGATCAGTTCGGGAAAGAAGGCAACCAGAAAGGTATAGTCCATCTGCTTTCTGTTCAGGTTTTGCCTTAACTATAACTGATGATGATCCCAGAACTGTCAGGGAGGCAGTAGATTCCGAGGATGGAAAACTCTGGAAGGAGGCCATGGTTTATGAAATGGCATCCTTGCACAAAAATGAGGCATGGGATCTGGTGGAGTTGCCGACTGGAAGGAAGCCCATTGGGAGCAAATGGGTGTTTAAGAAGAAGATGAATGTAGAAGGCAAGGTGGAGAAATAAAAAGCTCGGTTGGTAGTGAAAGGTTATTCCCAGGTGCCGGGAATTGATTTTGGTGATATTTTTTCTCCTGTTGCCAAAGTTACTTCTATTAGATTACTTTTATCTGTTGCTGCTGCATTTGATTTTGAGATAGAACAGATGGATGTGAAGATAGCATTTCTTCACGGGGATCTAGAAGAGGATATCTACATGAAGCAACCTGAAGGCTTCATGGTGAAGGGTAAGAAAGAACTGGTATGCAGGTTGAAGAAGTCTCTGTATGGGTTAAAACAGTCACCAAGGATGTGGTATCAGAAATTTGATACCTATATACGGGGACTTGGCTTCACCAGAAGCAAGGAGGATCACTGTGTTTATTTTAAATTAATTGGTGACCGTGTTATGTATTTGGTCTTGTATGTGGATGATATGTTGTTAATTAGAAATGACAAAGAAATTATCCAAGATTTGAAGACCCAACTGTTCTCCAAATTCGACATGAAGGATCTTGGTGCTGCAAACTATATTTTGGGCATGGAAATTAAGAGAGATCGGACAAAGAGGAAGCTTTGGTTAAACCAGAGGAAGTATGTCGAGACTATATTGCAGAGGTTCAATATGCAGGATAGTAAACCGGTGAATGTTCCTATTCCTGTAGGTGTAAATCTGTCTGCTGAACAGTGTCCCAAGACACAAGAAGAAGAGGAGTATATGTTCCGTGTTCCATATGCAAGTGCAGTGGGTAGCCTGATGTATGCAATGGTCTATACTAGACCAGACATTGCACATGCAGTGGGAGTATTGAGCAGGTTTATGTCAAACCCAGGGAAGGAGCATTGGACAGTAGTGAAGCGGGTTTTCAGATATTTACGTGGCACTAGTGATTATGGCTTGTGCTACCAGGGAAGACCGGGATTGGAAAGAATGTTGGACATTCGTGGTTTTGTTGATGCAGACTGGGCTGGAGATCTGGACCAAAGAAGATCTACAAGTGGGTATATGTTTAGCCTATTTGGAGGCGCAGTCAGTTGGATGAGTAAAAGACAGTCTGTAGTGGCTCTTTCAACTACAGAGGCAGAATACATAGCAGCCACTCATGCAAGCAAGGAAGCAGTTTGGTTGCGGAGATTGTGTTCAAGTATGGGGTTGGTACAGCAAGCTATAAGGATAGACTGTGATAGCCAAAGTGCAATTTTCTTGGCTAAGAACCCTGCTTATCATTCGAAGACAAAGCACATTGATGTTCAATATCACTTTGTTAGAGATATGGTTGAGGCTAAAAGGGTGTTGCTGGTAAAGGTGGACACTTTGAAGAATGTTGCGGATGCATTGACGAAGTCTGTGAGCACTCAGAAGTTCTCTTGGTGTAGAGAAACAATGGGTGTTGAAGAATTGGCCCAATGACTAAGCTCTCCTGTGGCCCCCCATGGGAAGAAAACAACAAGTGGGAGAATGTTGGGTATGTGTTATATTATTTCCACGACTAACCCCACTGCGCGTTATGCACGCAGATTCTTGTGCAGTGCGACGGGGGTCACGAGGGCGACGGCCCCCCCCGTACCGGGGGTCGAGGCAGCACCACAGCGGGAATTTGTTTTGTTATGCGGTCCACTCATATGTAGACCCACCCATGTTTTGTGCATGAGTTTACTTGTACATGGTTTGGTACGATGGTGATGACTACGGTATTTTGTAGATCGATCAAGGGAACTATGGTTATGTTCTAATCCGAGGGTAATGGATTGGGGGTTTATGTATTTGGCATGTATATATATGTGTTGTAACACTAAAAGGAATATAATGAAAAATCAAGCTGGTCGTCCCAATTTGGGATCCAGGGGAAAATCTTTGTGTTTATCTGTTTTATGTTTTATGCTCTCGCTATTGTTTATTTTCTGTTATAAGATTCGTGTGTAGATTATTTTTGTTCAGGGTTAAAACCTACACTTCCATGCTAAGATATTTGAGGCACCATCCAATTTGTACTAAACTAAAGGCCCATTGCTACGATCTCTAATATTAATTGCACAAGCTCACAATCAGAAAATATAAATTTGGAATTTTCTTATTTTTGGTCCTTTCCTAAAATTCATTTATTATTGAAAATCTCGAACATAGAAAAAGATTTGATACCATGTAAAAATTCCAAACCCTGCGTGACTAGTGTCATTATGTTGTCAACTAAGCAAGTAGCATCTTAAATTTAATTAATGTTGAAATTAAATTTAAGACAGTGGCATCAATCACATTGTTATCACTCCGAAATTTACAAAGGTTCTTCTTGTGTTTAAAAGAAATATTAGAGGTAACGACAAACCACTTTTGGAGCTTACGATCTAGCCTTCCTAAACTCAGAGAGGGCTCTCTCTATAGGATTTAACTTTGTTTAATCAATGGATCTTAGGCTAGTTATGTATGCTTGGTTGGGTTGGTCTTTTATTGGTTTTGGGTTGTTGGTGGAATTAATGATTTAGATGAATAGGTTCTTTTCCACTTTCCATTGGGCTATGGAGTCAATGTGCTTTGAAACAAAACTGAATCAAATTATAAGGAAATTGTTACAGGGAATGATAGGTGAGCAGTATCAAATCTCAAGGCTGAATGGTGAAGTGATCTTTCAATTGGGATCAAGGAGCAATTAATAATTCCTTAAACAAGATAATGAATAAGGATGAATAAGTCAATCGAGATCAGAGGGAAATTAAGAATTCTCTAAACCGGATGTCAGAAGAAAACACATAAATGTATAACAGTTAAAAGCAGAGTGTAAATTTTAAGCAAATTCTACAGTAAAACTCTTGTTATAACATTCAAATTTAGAACACATATAAGTATATGGAATACTTAGAAAGAGAACATGAAAATTTGAAATTTTATACTTCACTGAGATAGCTCAACACATGAATCCTATAAAGAAGTTTCTTTATAACTTGTTCAGTCTGTCAACAGGAAATTGGTACGATAACCCTTTGGCAAAAGATCAGTTAGCTAATAAAATATTCCTAAACCCACACTTGACCGACCATTGATACTTCAAATGATGAAATATTTATACGACATATTACAAAAATATCGTGTCAACTAACTAGGATTTATTCTAGGAAAATAAAATATCTTTATGCAAAAAGATAGTGACACCTTTCAACTAATTGAAATCTAGCCCTGATTCTTTGTTTGTTGTTATCTGTTTGTTTCTTTTATCTATCTTTCTTTCATTTGTATTTCTTTCACCCTTTATAGTAAATCACACTAATTTTCTTGTGTTCTTCATCTGGGATTTTGATTTTCATCATATTGCAGTAAATCTCATCTGCCTTTGAATATTTGGCAAACGTAGGCTTATTTACAAAAGGTGATTTCCCTCATGCTCGAGGTAAAATAAGTTTTCTAAAGTTTGAAGTTGTTTTGCTTGGGCTAAAAGCTTTGGACATATATTTCAATGCTTTTGTCTAATCTGCTGGCCTCATCAGTGGGATGGGGTGTTGGTATTGTTGATGCTGGTGTAGATACTGTTGGGATAAAAGCCTTCTTCTCTAGACCTTTGTGAATTTCTTTCCTATGGGTCTGGAGTAAGCAAGATGGGACTAGTATCAAGCTGCTTCTCCATATCATGGTCGCGTTGATCACCTGTGACAATAAAACAACCTATTAATGAAAACAAAGGGTTTGCAGGGAGGCGAGCAGGCTTATCTACAGAGGCAATGGTGGTTTCAGTCTTTTTCACAAGTCTGTAGAGGTATGGAAATTAATGGGAGAGCGGGGTTTTTATATTTTGAAATTAGTGGCTTATCGCATGGCGAAGGGTGGTTTAGTAGTTTGGGAATGGGGGGTGCGATAAAACATGGAGGCGACGCGTGGCAGGGGTGGGTGGTATTGGATACCACCCATTTTAGACCCCCCATCATGATAAAGTTTGAATGCTGTGGGGGAGCCGAAACTAGATCAGGGCCATCAGATGTGGGGAAGAGGAGCGGTGATGGAGGAAACGTGGAGGGTGATTAGGGGTGGAATGACGTGGCAAGGTGTGGGACTGTCCGCAGCCCGCAGATCGCAATGTTTTGTTAAGAGTAACTGGAGGTAAGTTCTAAATTATGTGAAGTGCGAAGTGCAGGGAGAAGGAGGGTGACATGGAGGGTTGGCGGGACCAAACCGCATCGCATATCGCAATCTTTAACTTTTAGTTGTAAGCGCAGATGGTATAAACTTTAAAAAGTGCGAAGGGCGATGCGCAGAGGAGGAGATGAGTGACATGGCAGGGAGGAAGTGGGACCGCGACCGTGGTGCACATCGCAATGTATAGCGTTTAGTTATAAGCTGTGAGGGTTAACTTTTAAACTTTTCGAAATGCGGGGAAGAGGGACCTGTTGGTAATGCGGCGGAGTAAACAACTTATTTCGCACCACCCCTTAGCTTTAAACATTTGAATGTCGGGGAGTGCGAAATGGATCGTAGGAAGGTTTTAAAGTAGTAAGCATTATGGAATTGATATGATATTCATATGTATTTCAATGGCTTATGGAGCAGGAGCGGAGGTGGGGCCGACTTATCGCATCACAAAACTAAATGGATAGACTTGCGGGCGCGCACAATGGTAATTCAAATGTGATGCGATATCACAATCGCAAATCGGCGATCACAACATTTAGAGTTTAGCTTCCATGCCAAATATGTAAAGTTTGTGAAATGCGATGAGGGCCCACTTTTGTTCGCGATCGGGAATTGGGAAGCGGAACAAGGGAAAAGAAATGAAAAGGTAAAGTTCAATGCTTTTTCAAAGGAAAAATGAAATAGAAAGGAAAGGACAGTGGGGATTGGATAAAATATTTAGGCGGAGGTATAAAATGAAAGGGGGTTGAAAAATATATTAATCGGAGGGATAACATCAAAAAAGGGGGGTCGTGAAATATTTTTGTGCTTTTAGACTTTGAAAAAGTGGGTTTTTGTATTTTTATGAAAATGTTGAGTTTTATTAAGGGGGTAAAGGGGTTTTAGCAAGGGAAAAGGGATTTTTAAAGGGGAAAAGGGTTTTTAGGAGGGGAAATGAAGAGGGAAAGGGTTTTTAGCAAGGGGAAGAGTTAAAAAGATATATATTTTTTATAATGGATAAGCATAATGATGCTTATATAATTTTTGAAAATTATTCTATCAAACCTTTTATTCATGCTAACATTTTTCCTTTCCTTTATTGGGTGCATTTGAGTTTGCTAACCCTTTTATTTTCTTTTGATAAGCAAACTAACTTATTTCTAACCTTATATTTTCCAATGACTCAGATTAAACTTATGAGCTCATTTTTATTCTCTACCTAACTATTGATCTCCCAATATTAAATGGTTTGGTCAGATCTTTATTCACTAACTATCATAACATAAAATTTAAAGGCATGAATGATCAAAATTGGATTGCATGATCATCATGAATTGTGTCAATTGAATGTGCAACACTTTCAGAATTTATTTTTGCTTCATTTTATGCGGTTCATATTTTATATCTTTTTTTAACTTTCTTTCTTTTGGTCCTTCGATTATTCTTTTAGGACATACCCTCTTTTCATTTTTTAATATGGAAAAAATTTGCAGAAACGCAAAGGTATGTAAAAGATTACAAGACTCAACATAACCAATTAAAAATTATGATCCCTATTATTATAGGACTCTAATAGTGGCTCCACTTGGGGATTGAATCTCTTTGTGAGATGTCAAGAACTTTCTGATCAGTGGACTCGGAACTTTGGCTTTGATGTGCTTGGAACTACTTTCTATGATCTCCTTTATTCAAACACATGATGTTATATCTTTAAAAGCTTAGGGCCTTCTTCTGGCTTCAACTTTGCAAGATAATCATCCACTCCACTCTAAACTTTGCTATGGTATTTACAATGAGTAAAATACAATCAAATGAACTACTGGTTATTCTGGTGAAAAATAGTGCTTCAGCATTCGACCATTGACTGGTCCACCTGGTAGATCTGTTCCATTTAATTCTTTCAAGAAAAAGTCATTGTTGCCTCTGTAACCATAAATAATGTATGGGCCTTTCCAGAGATAGTCGAATTTCTCAGGTTTTCCTTTGTCTTCCCTTCTGGAGTCCCATTTTAGTACTTGATCACCTATGAAGAAATCATCTTCTTTAGTTTTCTTATCAAATATTTTCTTGATTTTGTTTTGAATTACTTGGGCTTTTATATAAACTTCTTCCATAGTTTGCTGCAAATGAATTGTTTGGTTTATCCTCCTTTGGATGTCATTTGGTTCTACTTGCAGCTCTTGAATCATTTTCATCACTAGTACTCCTAATGAAGATGGAAAAAAAACATCCATCCCATATACTAATTGATAGGGAGATGTACCAATAGATTTCTTAGTATTTACTCTACTTGCCCATAAGGCATTCACCAACTTTTTATTCCAGGTTTTCTTGTTATCCTCTAAGAACTTCTTGATGATGTTGACTAGGGTTTTGTTTGAAGATTCTGCTAGTCCATTACCTTGAGGGTAATAGGCAGTAGAATGGCCTAGGGTGATATGGTAGTGGTTACAAAAATCTATCATTTTCTTGGATTTGAAGGCAATAGCATTATCAGTAATGAGCTTTTGTGGGCATCCAAATCTAGAAAGGATGTTGTTCTTAAGAAATGAAATAATTACAGAGTCTGTGGCTTGTCTAGAAGGGATGGCTTCTATCCACATGGCAAAGTAGTCAGTGGCTGTCAATATCCATTTATGTTGGGCAGAGGAGAGTGGGTGAATTTCACCAATGAATTCTAAACCCCATTGTTGAAATGGCATTTCTACTGAGATAGGTTTGAGGGGTAATGGTAAGACTTTCTTCTTCCCTTCAAATATTTGACATTTGTGACAGGAGGTCACATACTTTCGGACATCTGAAAAAAGGGTGGGCCAGTAAAAACCTGCCCTCAAAATTTTGTTACCAGTTGTTTTCCAGTATAGGTGTCCTCCTTAATCTCCTGCATGAAATTCCTGCATGACTTTGTCAGCTTCATCTTTTAATAAAAAATTTAATAGGATACCACCATGATCTTTCCAAAATAAAACACTATCTAAGATACAATATTTCATTGCTTTCATTTTTAAGAATCTACTTTTAGTTCTAGATAAACCAGGAGGAGCTTGTAAGTTGAGTAAAACAAATGTAAGGTCTGCATACCAGGGTGAATCTATGAAAGCTTCATTGTTTTTTGGAGTCGCCATCTCTTCATGATCATTTATGGCAGCAATGAAATCTATATCTATGGACTAACAGTTAGATTCAGCCATGAGTTTGGCCAAACCTTGGCCTTTAATCAATTTTTTTGGCTTAATCTCAATGTCATATTCTAGTATTGTGGAAATCCATTTACCTATTTTTCTGTTTGGCCCATTCTGAGTTAGAATGTCCTTTACAACTGAGTTTGGAACATATGCTATTATGTGAGAGTATAGAATGTGTTATTTCCCAAATCCACCTCAGGCTGAAGGAAGGTAGAGTTCAGGGTAACATCATACCATGCTCAGTCTGGTAGCTAGCCCTTCCAGAACAGGAGAGGGCTCTCTCCAAGTCAATCTCAGCGAAAAATGTATCGATAGGCCTTGAGATGACTGAAATGTGTGCTAATTTTAGGCTAGGTAAATTAATCAAGGAGTTTGAAATGATTTTTAGGGGTTTTTTTTTGGAAAAAGGGAAAAACAATTTTGGGCTTGGGGATGAGGACAAATTCTTGCAGAGTTCAAGTTGGGGCAGGGAAGGTAATGAATTTGATGTCTTAGATTCAATGAATGGATGGAAAAGACTTCTGAGGAGCTGAAGAGGGCAAGAGGGTGCAAGGATCCTCTTCAAACTGACAAAAACATATAAAACTAAACAAAATTTTAAGGCAGAGCACCAGCAAACTAATGAATTCTACCTTAGTTGCTCATTTGTTTAATTCAGAAGCAAAGAGAATGGAAATGGCAAACATATAAAATTTAATGAAACTTACAGATACATGGAGAAAAACATCATCAAAACTCAGAGCCACAAGGATCCCAACAAGTGCTGCAAAACTCTGGTCTTTCCTTTGCCAAAAATCTGAAATGAATATACAATGAGATGCCAAACTTTTCCCAAGAGTCCAACCCTGAAAAGGACTCAGAAAATACAATATATAGACCATCCTAATCCCTTCCCATGCCTCTAGGGGTCGATCTCATCCTTCTAGGGGTTGTTTCAACCAATTCTAAACATGGAACTAAAATCTAGGCAGCCAAACAACTTGCCTCTATATGCTAGGGAACTGATCCATTCACTTAATTTTCACTTTTTAGTGAATGAATCCTCTAGAACAAGTAAGAACATGCCAAATTTACATCATAGCTACAAAATTACATCAAGATAGATCAATAATTACATCCAAAAGTGAAACTAGTCAAACTGGCCGAATTTCTGAGCTGAAAAGTGAAAATTGGGCAAAATTCCTCTATGCGCTGCGCCACTTTGAGCCTGTTTTTGGGGCACTTCCTGAATTCCAAATTGAGCTCATGATAGCTCGTTGGAAATCCTTGTCTGTCTTCTATCCAACCCAAGTGTAATTTTTCAATTTGGAGTTCATTTTCCCCTCCAAAACTACAATCTCCCAAGACTGGTTCCTGCTGGTGCAAAAGGTGGTAGAAAGGCCATTTTTGGTGTGTTTTTGACCCTTCAGACCATCCAGAACTTGAGGAAATCTCTCAGCCATTCCTGAGCATGCATAATTTATCATAAAAAACTCAAAAATATCAATTTTTCCTCCAAAATATGTCCCAATCATAAGCGCACGTCGGGTGGCGCGACGCGTCGGGCGGAAAAACCTGTTTTGCAACCAAAATTTTCAAAAATGACAAAATTTTCTCCAAATTTGCTGAAATTTGGAGTGAAGGTCTCCCATCATGTCTCATGCTCAGCCAAGGAAGCTTTCGACCAAGATTCAGAGTGGATCAGGCCTTTTCCGACGTTTCAGTGCTCTCCTCAATCTCGCCTTCAGGATCTTCATCCTGGCTCTGCAAACGTGTGTGCAGGACCAATAGTGGTTCTTCATATGCCCAATAATGTCTTTGTCCCTATTGGCCTTCGCCAACAACTTCTAAAGATGTCTGTTGACTCTCTCAAGCCAAATCTGCCGCTCAAAAGGTGTCATGTCACCTGGTCTCTTTCGGGCCAATTCCCGATCTTCATGGATCCTCTGCAACTCCATGAGTGTCTGCTGATCCTCCAGTTGTTTATTCCGCTGCTCCAAATAATTTATAATCCACTGAGCTCTCTGCAGCTTCACAGTCAATGTGTCAATCTCAGCCTTTTGTTCCTAGATGATCTCTCTCATCTTTGAGCTAGGAGAGCTTAAATCAACATCGATGAGTATAAAATCAGTGTCTTGGCCTCCTGAAGGGCCCTCATCGTGCATAGGCTTCTTGCCTCTTTCATGTACCTCTGCTGATGTAGAAGGCGAGACCCCTTCCACGCCATGTGGAGATAGTATTCGCGCTGTTGTCGAAGATAAAGAGACCCTTTCCACCTTGGGTGGAGATAGTACTTGTCGTGCTGCTGCAAATAAGGCTCTGGTTCCTCTCTGATAGGTAACACACACTGGGGCACTGATAGGCTCAGTCTCAGGAACCTCAAACTGATGTGAAGGCTCTCCCTCATCATGCAAAATCTCGGGAGGAGGCTGGGGGGCTGCAAAGAAGTCACGGGAAATGAACTCATCCCATGCGATGCCCTGCAATCCAAGCTGATGTACTACAATGATTTTAATGAGCGCATAATGATAAATGTTGTTATGTTGCTGCTCTGGAGTCTTCTTCTGCACAACGGTAGTCATCCGCTCTATGTTTCGGCACATGAAGTATGGAATATTCATTAGTCTCACTCTCGTAAAATGCATCAAAATTTTGATATGGTATGCATAAAGGCATGAGAATCTACCCTCACAGCTGAAGTATCTAATGATGAGTTTCATTAATGGCGCATAGGACTCCTTCAGAAACTGGAACGGGAATACCCTGTTGAGCTGCCTCAAATATCCAGGCCTGATGTAAGGTTCATAATATGCTCTATCCAACTGCTATCTCGTATTCCACTCCTCACCTATGTTTGGTATCCTGGTTGCCTCAGAAATGGTCTCTGGTGTCAAAGTGAAGTTCACTCCAGCAAGGTTTACATGACTATCATGCAAATGTAGGACAAATAAGCGAACCAACTCTAGATGGTGCTGAATATGAGATATCATCTCACAATACTGAAAAAATGGCTGTTGCTGAAAGCATGTCATTGCAAGCGGGCAGGCCTGCAATTGAGCCAAAGAATTGGGCTCCTCCCTGACGTGCCTGCCACTTTTATGAGACCTCCTCGGTACATTTAGCCCTGCGGTTGAATCACTGTCTTGCTCATATCCCTGCTCATATGATGAATTTGTCTCTGACATAATGCTGAAAACAAGGTGTTCTGACAAGTATATGTTGATATATGTATGGTGAAAACAAGAGTTTGTTTTTCAATACCAAGTGTGCCACATATGTAATGAGAGGCTACAAGGAAATATCACAATGAATACAATAGACTGTCAAGTGAATTTGGAGTGGAAGGACTGTCACTTACTCCTTGGGGAACTTCGGGATTTGGAGATTTTATAAGTGATATGGGAGTGGGAGATAGTGATGGGAAATGTAGTTTTTAGGGATATGAGTGCAATGAAAAGGTATGCTTGGGTTAAGTGAAATCAAGGATGTAGAGACAGTCCTTGAATGTTTTGGAAATGAGGATTTTATTAATGATATGAAGGGAGGGAAATGATGGCAAGTGATAGGGTTTGAGGATTTAAAACATGGGAACAAAGGGTATAAGGGATATGGGACAGCGGGAATAGGAGAATGGATTATGATAACAATATGATAACAGTATGATAATAGTGACGAGAGCACAAATGAAAATGGGGTGGGAGTTTTAAGCATCAATAATCAAATTTCAACACCTCTTTTCAAACCTTAGGGAGCAGATTTTAATATGAATATAGGGTTGATTCTTTCACCAACCAAACTCCAATGTCTTCGCCTCTAAACCACACCACACATGACTTAAAATCACTGAACATGCTTTGTCAACTTACATGGAGAAAAATGAGTTGAATCGAATTGAGTTTTTTATGGAGCGGAAATGAATTTGGCCTTGGAGGCTCTGTGCGCCGCGCACAAGCCCAGTGTGCCGCACCCTGTGGATGCGCTGCGCCAAAGGAAAATTGCACAGTGGCAAACCGCCCAATGCGTCGCGTAGCCTGTGTGCGTCGCGCTCCTACCTAATGCGCCGCGCAGACTTGCAAACACAGTCTTGGTTTTCGAAATGACAATTCGCCCTCTCACCACTCAAATCAACTTCAATCGATCTTCTTAGATGCAAATGAATGTTTCAAAACAAATGAAAATGTCTCATAGTGGTGGATTAAATTTTTGTTTCTCACAAACCCATTTTGTAATGTTTTTTACTTTGGCACTTTTGCATTTAATATAACTCTGTCTTTTTGTTTCCTCACTGATTTTCTGAGCTTGAATGATGAAGTTGTTCTTGATTTTTGCAGGGATGATGGCATTGAACTTTGGAAAAGGAAGACCAGAGTCTACATTTGAAGTACTTCATGGCGAAAAAAACTTTAAAATACAGATTTATTACAAAAACAAATTTGACAATTTCTTCTTCAAAACAGAGTTTTGAAGAAGAAACATCCTTGAGCATTATTGACGATGAAGATCTTGAAATGAAAACTTATTGAAGACATCCTCATGGCTTGCGGGCATTATTTAACATTTTTGAAGACCAAACCCTAGACCTAGAAAGTGAAATGACTCTTTTTTGACCAAAATACCATCTATGACTGTAAATGAAATGAACTGAACTTTGATGATTTTTGAGAAATTTTGATCAACCCAGTAGGTACAAACATGAGTGAAAATAAGAGAAAAAAACCCTTCCGTTGGATAATGGCATGCACCTAACGGAATGCAGATGAATGAGCGGAATGAGACACCTAAAAATGAAATGCAATAAGAGAAATGATCTCTGACAGAGGGATGTCAAGACCGAATCTAACATTGGCTCCAATGGGGATGGTAGCTCCTTGGAGGTGCCAAGAAGTACAGATCTTTGGAAAGTAGACAGTGCCTTCATCCATTGGGCAATGGAGTCAAAAACTCAAGCTGAAATGCATGACTGAAAACTGATGACTTGACGACACAAATTGACTCTCACTCAAATAAGAACTGACTCGATACTTAAACACAACTGACAAACTGGAAAAGATGCTCAAAGTAGAGCTTATTCATCAAACCTACTCTAATTATTCTTTTTACCACCCAATCAAGTGAAATGGAACAGCCAATGCAACCATGTAAGCATCATGGCTACTATTTGATTTCTTCCCAAATGCTTTCTGATGCGCAGGAAAAGGGAAGAATCGAAAGGCAACTCCCATGGAAATTTGGAATCAAGTTGACTGTTGATAAACTTGCAAAGCATGAATTGACTGGATGACTTCAAGAATACTGCGAAAGGTTCTACATAAACATAGCTATTGATTTCCATTAACACATTACTATTATGGTTCAAGTGATCTTCATAGCTGGAAATTAAGATTTTCCTCACATCGGTACTGTCTTTCTTTGGTGATTGCAACAAGCTGTCAAAAGGATCCTGAAATTCGTGAATAACCAAACTCTGGAGCTGATCCCAACCAGAACAAAAGTCTCCTTTATCAATCTCCTCATATGACTACAAACCTTGAAATGAGCTTTGTAATGAGCTTTGTGACGAGACTCCTGCTAAAAATGACAAAGAGACTGGCTTCTGGATCAAGTCTATATCAGCACACATTTCAACCTTACATAAATTCAATGGAGAAAGACTTTGACTGCAAACATCATCCAACACATCAGCAATAGGATCATCAAAAACTTGAGAAGACTGTTGTGATGTATCCATTGAAACTGTCTGACATCCTACTGGTTGTTTATATTTTTCTTGAGATATATTACAAAGATTTTGCGTTATAAACTGAAATGCTTCGAAACAAAAGGGTATAGAATCCTCTTGCATCATTAAATCATGTATTTTAGCTTCCACACCTTCATCTGTAATCTGACCTTCAATTTCGTTTGGTGGCTGCAAATCTGGAGCTAGGGAGGGTTTTGTATCCAAAATGATTTCATCAGTCATTTCAGGGGAAGATTTCTCATTAACAACTTGCTCAAGAATTTCACTATCTGTCTCATCCTCCACATTAAAACTGAGAGATTGTTGATTTTCTACAGACTGTTTATTTGAAGATTTACTATGCAATTTACCCTTCAACAACTGGAATGATTCAAAACAAAATGGTACGGAATCATCTTGCATCATTAAATCGTATGTGCCAGCTTCCATGTCTTCATCTGCAACTTGACAATCAATAGCATTCGGGGGTTGCAAATCTGAATATGAGAAGTCTTGAACAAGGTTTTCATTGCCCTCAAGATGGTCCAAATTAAGGCTTGTTGACATTTGATTTCTGATTGCATATAAGTTGTCTCTGATGAACTGAAACGAATCAAAACAAAAAGGCAAAGATCCTTCACTTACTTCAAAATTTTCTGCACTTTCCTCATCATTGTCATAGCTGATATGCATCGGTTGATCACTGTACTCGAGCTGTTGAAAGTGAACTTCTTCCTTCCACAAACTATCTGCTGATTTGTCTGCAAGATTAGCTTCTATTTGGAGAACATAATCATCATCATACTAATCAAACTGAGGCAAATCATCAATATACAACACATCATCAAGCATACATATCATATCAACAGCTCTCTCTTCTTCAAAATGATCTATAAAACAATTACTATGACAACTGGGATAAGAAACAAAATGTTTTGGATCAGCCACTGGTTCTTCTTCAATCAGCAAATCATGGGCTTGAACATTATACTCATTCCTTCTGGTGTTCTTTTGCATCATCTCTTCTACTGCACCTACCAACATGTCAAGCTTTACCTCTAGAGATGTCGATTTCTCCGGATCTATGTTTTTTGTCTCTTCTTCCTTCAACCTTGCCCTCAAGATCAGCAAATGAGCCTCTACATTTACTGCACTGTTCTGCATCTCGTGGAGTGTTGCAATATTCCTTTCTCTCAACTGAAACTCCATTTCTGGATCAAAGGTACTCGGGTAGTGCAAGAGATCATATCTAGGAGAAGGTATTATATCAGCTGGCATCGAAAAATATACTTGGTTAAATCTGGCAGAAAACTGTTGTACTGTCTCCCCTGGCAGTCTTTTCAGCTGGTTATACTCTTCTATAATAAGGAAAGGATTCTGTCCGATCACCCACCTGTCAAGGAAAACTTCGACGAACTGTTGGAAATCTGAGATGCTCGCATCAAGCAGGGCTTTAAACCAACTCTTGACTTTGGCTTGCAAAGAAAGAGCAAAAATCCTAATACTAACATCTTCTTCATCAACTTCGAAAAGGTCTAGAAAAGTCTCAACATTCTGCACATGTTGCTCAGCGTTGACATTGTTACATTCACCATCAAATCTTGGTAGGTATAGGTCATAATTTTTAGGGAAAGCATGAAGAACAAAAGATAAAACAAGAGGTTTATACCTATCTGGGACTATATAAGGTGTAGGAGTATATACAAGAGCTACAGGATCAATTTTTTTTTTCTTTAGGCTCATCACTCTGAAGAGAGTCATCATAAGATGTGGGAAAAGTAAGGAGGCCAGGATCAAAAGGAAACTCAGTATTCACATTCTTTGAATAGGTCGAGTGAAGATTTTGATCACCTTTCTCATACAACAAATTCTGAAAAACTTTCAGGACAGCTTCAAGAACAGCAAAGAAATAGTTTACAAGAAAGCAGACTAGATCCTGAATACCATTCCATTTTGGATACCTGAACTTTGTGTAAGATCCTTCCATTTTCGCAGATTAGTCCTCCAGTGGAGTCTCTACATTGAATTCGAGTCACCAGGCAAATGATTTCAGCCTTCTTATGTCTGATCGTTGTCCACCATCAACCATCAAATCTGAACCTGATACGTGTACTGGGGCAAGACAATCCACAAGTCAAGTGTCACGTTCACAAGCTAGACCGGATATTGACTGAAGCAACGTTTATCTACTTTCGCTAATGCAAAGCAAGAGCGTTTCGAAGGCTTCCTGACATAAATTCAGGCTCCGTCTGTAGCTTATAAAACGAATAACACCAACAAGCAAACCATTTTCTTCCCCAGTATGGTCGCCACTATGTTATTGCTCAAATCCACCTCAGGCTGAAGGAAGACAGAGTTCAGGGTAACATCATACCACGCTCAGTCTGGTAGCTAGCCCTACTAGAATAGGAGAGGGCTCTCTCCGGGTCAATCTCAGCAAAAAAATGTATCGATAGGCCTTGAGATGACTGAAATGTGTGCTAATTTTAGGCTAGGTATATTAATCAAGGAGTTTGAAATGGTTTTTAGGGGTTTTTTGTTGGAAAAAGGGAAAAGCAATTTTGGGCTTGGGGATGAGGCCAAATTCTTGCAGAGTTCAAGTTGGGGCAGGGAAGGTAATGACTTTGATGTTTTAGATTCAATGAATGGATGGAAAATACTACTAAGGAGCTGAAGAGGGAAAGAGGGTGCAAGGATCCTCTTCAAACTAACGAAAACATATAAAACTAAACAAAATTTTAAGGCAGAGCACCAGCAAACTAATGAATTCTACCTTAGTTGCTCATTTGTTTAATTCAGAAGCAAAGAGAAGGGAAATGGCATACATATAACATTTAATGAAACTTACAGATACATGGAGAAAAACATCATCAAAACTCAAGCCACAAGGATCCCAACAAGTGCTGCAAAACTCTGGTCTTTCCTTTGCCAAAAATCTGAAATGAATATACAATGAGGTGCCAAACTTTTCCCAAGAGTCCAACCCTGAAAAGGACTCAGAAAATACAATATATAGACCATCCTAACCCCTTCCTATGCCTCTAGGGGTCGAGCTCATCCTTCTAGGGGCTATTTCAACCAATTCTAAACATGGAACTGAAATCTAGGCAGCCAAACAACTTGCCTCTATATGCTAGGGAACTAATCCATTCACTTAATTTTCACTTTTTAGTGAATGAATCCTCTAAAACAAGTAAGAACATGCCAAATTTACATCATAGCTACAAAATTACATCAATATAGATCAATAATTACATCCAAAAGTAAAACTAGTCAAACTGGCCGAATTTCTGAGCTGAAAAGTGAAAACTGGGCAAAATTCCTCTATGCGCAGCGCCAGAAAACTCAATGTGCCGCGCCACTTTGAGCCTGTTTTTGGGGCACTTCCTAAAGTCCAAATTGAGCTCATAATAGCTCGTTGGAAAGCCTTGTCTGTGTTCTATCCAACCCAAGTGGAATTTTTTAATTTGGAGTTCATTTTCCCCTCCAAAACTGCAATCTCCCAAGACTGGTTCCTGCTGGTGCAAAAGGTGGCAGAAAGGCCATTTTTGGTGTGTTTTTTACCCTTAAGACCATCCAAAACTTGATGAAATATCTCAGCCATTCCTGAGCATGCATAATTTATCATAAAAAACCCAAAAATATCAAGTTTTCCTCCAGAAGATGTCCCAATCATAAGCGCGCGTCGGGTGGCGTGACGCGTCGGGCGGGAAAACCTGTTTTGCAACCAAAATTTTCAAAAATGACAAAATTTTCTCCAAATTTGCTGAAATTTGGAGTGAAGGTCTCCCATCATGTCTCATGCTCAGCAAAGGAAGCTTTTGACCAATATTTGTAGTGGATCAGGCCTTTTCCGACGTTTCAGTGCTCTTCTCAATCTCGCCTTCAGGATCTTCACCCTGGCTCTGCAAACGTGTGTGCGGGACCAATAATGGTTCTTCATATGTCTGAGCATGTCTTTGTCCCTATTGGCCTTTGCCAACAGCTTCTCAAGATGCCTGTTGACTCTCTCAAGCCAAATCTGCCGCTCAAAAGGTGTCATGTCACCTGGTCTCTTTCGGGCCAATTCCCGATCTTCACGGATCCTCTGCAACTCCGTGAGTGTCTGCTGATCCTCCAGTTGTTTATTCCTTTGCTCCAAATAATTTATAATCCACTGATATCTCTGCAACTTCACAGTCAATGTGTCAATCTCAGCCTTTTGTTCCTGGATGATCTCTCTCATATTTGAGCTAGGAGAGCTCAAATCAACATCGATGAGTATAAAATCAATGTCTTGGCCTCCTGAAGGGCCCTCATCGTGCATAGGCTTCTTACCTCTGTCCTGTACCTGTGCTGATGTAGAAGGCGAGACCCCTTCCACGCCATGTGGAGATAGTACTCGCGCTGATGTCGAAGATAACGAGACCCTTTCCACCCTGGGCGGAGATAATACTTGTCATGCTGCTGCAAATAAGGCTCTGGTACCTCTCTGATAGGTAACACACACTGGGGCACTGATAGGCTCAGTCTCAGGAACCTCAAACTGATGTGAAGGCTCTCCCTCATCATGAACAATCTCGGGAGGAGGCTGGGGGGCTGCAAAGAAGTCACGGGAAATGAACTCATCCCATGCGATGCCCCGCAATCCAAGCTGATGTACTACAAATATTTTAATGAGCGCATAATGATAAATTTTGTTATGTTGCTGCTCTGGAGTCTTCTTCTGCACAAGGGTAGTCATCCTCTCTATGTTTCGGCACATGAAGTATGGAATATTCATCAATCTCACTCTCGTAAAATGCATCAAAATTCTGATATGGTATGCATAAAGGCATGAGAATCTACCCTCACAGCTGAAGTATCTAATGATGAGTTTCATTAATGGCGCATAGGACTCCTTCAGAAACCGGAACGGGAATACCCTGCTGAGCTGCCTCAAATATCCAGGCCTGATGTAAGGTTCATAATATGCTCTATCCAACTGCTGTCTCTTATTCCACTCCCCACCTATGTTTGGTATCCTGGTTGCCTCAGAAATGGTCTATGGTGTCAAAGTGAAGTTCACTCCAGCAAGGTTTACATGACCATCATGCAAATGTAGGAAAAATAAGAGAACCAACTCCAGATGGTGCTGAATCTGAGATATCATCTCACAATACTAAAAACATGACTATTGCTGAAAGCATGTCATTGCAAGCGGGCAGGCCTGCAATTGAGCCAAAGAAGTGGGCTCCTCCCTGACGTGCCTGCCACTTTTATGAGACCTCCTCGGTACATTTAGCCCTGCGGTTGAATCACTGTCTTGCTCATATCCCTGCTCATATGATGAATTTGTCTCTGACATAGTGCTGAAAACAAGGTGTTCTGACAAGTATATGCTGATATATGTATGGTGAAAACAAGAGTTTCTTTTTCAATACCAAGTGTGCCACATATGTAATGAGAGGCTGCAAGGAAATATCACAATGAATACAATAGACTGTCAAGTGAATTTGGATTGGAAGGACTGTCACTTACTCCTTGAAGAACTTCGGGATTTGGAGATTTTATAAGTGATATGGGAGTGGGAGATAGTGATGGGAAATGTAGTTTTTAGGGATAGGGGTGCAATGAAAAGGTATGCTTGGGTTAAGTGAAATCAAGGATGTAGAGACAGTCCTTGAATGTTTTGGAAATGAGGATTTTATCAATGATATGAAGGGAGGGAAATGATGGCAAGTGATAGGGTTTGAGGATTTAAAACATGGGAACAAAGGGTATAAGGGATATGGGACAGCGGGAATAGGATAAGGGATTATGATAACAATATGATAACAGTATGATAACAGTGACGAGAGCACAAATGAAAATGGGGTGGGAGTTTTAAGCATCAATAATCAAATTTCAACACCTCTTTTCAAACCCTAGGGAGCAGATTTTAATATGAATATAGGGTTTATTCTTTCACCAACCAAACTCCAATGTCTTCGCCTCTAAACCACACCACACATGACTTAAAATCATTGAACATGCTTTTTCAACTTACATGGAGAAAAATGAGCTGAATCGAATTGAGTTTTTTATGGAGCGGAAATGAATTTGGCCTTGGAGGCTCTGTGCGCCGCGCACAAGCCCAGTGTGTCGCACCCTGTGGATGCGTTGCGTCAAAGGAAAATTGCACAGTGGCAAACCGCCCAATGCGTCGCGCAGCCTGTGTGCGTCGCACTCCTACCTAATGCGCCGCGCAGACTTGCAAACACAGTCTTGGTTTTCGAAATGACAATTCGCCCTCTCACCACTCAAATCGACTTCAATCGATCTTCTTGGATGCAAATGAATGTTTCAAAACAAATGAAAATGTCTTATAGTGGTGGATTCAATTTTTGTTTCTCACAAACCCATTTTGTAATGTTTTTTACTTTGGTACTTTTGCATTTAATATAACTCTGTCTTTTTGTTTCCTCACTGATTTTCTGAGCTTGAATGATGAAATTGTTCTTGATTTTTACAGGGATGATGGCATTGAACTTCGGCAAAGGAAGACCAGAGTCTGCATTTGAAGTACTTCATGGCGAAAAAAACTTTAAAATACAGATTTATTACAAAAACAAATTTGACGATTTCTTCTTCAAAACAGAGTTTTGAAGAAGAAACATCTTTGAGCATTATTGATGATGAAGATCTTGAAATGAAAACTTATTGAAGACATCCTCATGGCCTGCGGCCATTATTTAACATTTTTGAAGACCAAACCCTAGACCTAGAAAGTGAAATGACTCTTTTTTTACCAAAATACCATCTATGACTGTAAATGACATGAACTGAACTTTGATGAATTTTGAGAAATTTTGATCAACCCAACAGGTACAAACATGAGGGAAAATAAGAGAAAAAAGCCCTTCCGTCGGATAATGGCATGCACCTAACGGAATGCAGATGAATGAGCGGAATGAGACACCTAAAAATGAAATGCAATAAGAGAAATGATCTCTGACGGAGGGATGGCAAGACCGACTCTAACAGAATGTATACTCTGAAATATTTTATGGATTTCACTAAAGCAAGAGCTTTTTTTTCCATGATATTATACTTTAGTGTTGCATCTTTCAAGGTTTTACTAAAGAAAGGAATGGGTTGTTCATGGCCCTCATCGTTCTTTTGCAACAAGACTGTTGCAATGGTGTTCTTTGAAGCGAATGAAAACATTATGAAATCTTTGTTAAAATTAGGACTTATGAGGACAAGTGTTTTAGTAAGGGCTTCTTTGACTACTTCAAAAGACTTCTTAGCCTTTACTATCTATTTAAGTATTGAAACCTTTTTTAACATGTTATTTAAATCTCTAATTAATTTTGCTAAGTTAGGGATGAATCTTCTAAGAAAATTTATTTTGCCTATAAATGCTTGTAATTCCCTAATGTTCCTAGGATGACTGATATTTAAGATTTCTTCTATTTTAGTTGGATCAATTCTAATGCCCTCTTTTGAAATGATGTGTCCCAGAATTTTTCCTTCTTCTAATCCTAAAAGTGACTTTTTAGGATTTAAGGATATACCAAACTTTCTGCATTTTATGAATACTCTTCTTAGATGATCTAGTTGTTTATTATCTGATTTGGAAAACACTGTGATATCATCTAGGTAAATGACTAAAAATTCATGGATTTCCTTTGCAAAGGCTATGTCCATGGCTCTTTGGAATGTTGCTTCAGCATTCATTATTCCAAAGGGCATTTTCAAGTACATGAAAGTTCCCCAGGGAGTAGTGAATGCAATCTTAACCTGTTTTTCAAGTTGGACTAGGATTTGGTTGTATCGAGAAAATCCATCAAGTAATGAAATTCTAGATGACCCTACTACCCTCTGGAGAATGTGGTCCATTTTAGGGAGGGGATAGTTATCCTTCAATGATACTTTGTTTTAGTTTCTGAAATCAAAATAGAGTCTGATTTTTGTTGTTTTCTTTCTCGTGGGGACTAAATTAGAGACCCAATCAGAATATCTAATGGGTGCTATGATTTGAGCATCGTACATCCTTTTAACTTCTTTTTATATTAATGGAATAAGAAGAAGGTTAATTATTCTAAGCTTTTTTTAAAGGGCTTCTGATTTTCTTTAATTGTTATCTTATGTTGGATCATGCTAGTATCATAAGACTTGAGGTCTTCATAATTCCAGGGAAAAATATCTCGGAACTCTTTAAACAAGCTAATGTACTTCAGATTTTCAGCTGGAGGTAATGCCTTAGATATCTCGATAAGCTTGGCATTTTCGTTTGTTCCTATGTTATATTCCTCTATATCTGACCTTAGAGGCTCCATTTTAGGTTTTCTAGATACATCATTGGAGTCAAAGAGGTCTTCTAGTGGGGCTAATCCTTGAGGCAAAATGTTGTCTTTGAGGTTTAAAACTTCTTATTCATCATTAATTAATTCCTCAATTTCTACTGTTTCTAATTGTTCTATTTCTAATTTAGTGAATTTAGTTGGTTCTATCTTATTTACATCATTTACATCTATTTCATTATTTATGGTATAATCTAATGTACAGTCAGTGTCTATATTACAGTTCTGAAATTCTCCTTCAGAATTCATAAAATAAAAAGTTTGTAAGTCTTGTGAAAAGAATACTTCAAATTGTCAGGGCTGGTTGGCCTATGTCTTACCTCAGCCGTGTACTGATGATTTGGCTGAAATGGTAACCTGCATGTGCTGGCAAAAGTGGCCAAGCTATGTGCTTGCATATTCTTCTTTCTTGGAATGACAGCAAAGTCATTCTCAAGGAAATAGTTTATTAAGTCTAGGATGGTTTCTCTGTAAGGGCTAAGTCTAGGGTTATTAACAAGGTACTCTCCCTTGACTTGTTTTATAATGAGTTCTGAGTCTCCCATGATGGAAACTCTTTTAGCTCCAAGTTTTCTTACGATTTGAAGGCCTAACACTAATGCTTCATACTTTGCTATGTTATTAGTGCATTTGAAATTTAATCTAAATGCATGTCCTTCTGAATGATCATTTTCTAAATTGTAGATCCATACTCTAGCTCCTGCTCCTAATCTATTCACAGAGCCATCAAAATCTAAATTCCACAAAGATTCATGTGCTATATTTTCATCTATTGCAGGTTCAGATTTAGTAATCGAATTCTCAGTATTTACTTCTTGGTGTTCTTCTTCTACAACTGTGGTTTTATCTTTGTCATTGTCTTAATTACATAAGATAAATGAGTACAAATCAGAATGCATGGAATAGATAGGGAAATTTTGTGGTCTTTTCAAACTACTTACCTTGTATTTCATCAAATTTTCTCTATATAGCTTCCTTTGCTAACCAAACACAGAATTGGTAGCATATGACATGTCTAATTGTAGTGATCCCTGTAATTTTGCTCCCCATGAGCGAGATAATAACATATTGTATTTGGGAGGGATATCAGCAACTACTATGTCCATAACGATACTCTTTGTTGGGCACTGGACTAGAGTTACACAGATCTTTGATTAGGCCAAGGCATTTGACTTGACTATAATCAAAGGAGAAAAGGTTCGTGTAGGGTTTGGTGATGTCTAAGTTTAATTTTTTCATGACTACTTTAGGCATTAAGTTATGAAATACTCCTAAATCCAACATAGCATTATGTAAGATTTTATCCTGACTGTTTAAGCTAATATAGAATGGAGGGACACCCCCTTGTTGATGTTTTCCATCTACTTTAAGACCAAATAATAACTTAGGTTGATCATCATTGAGGTTGACAACATCTTCACCTTCAGCTATGCTTAATGTTTCAGTAATTTGTGCCTTGTATGAGTCATTTTTCACCAGCTCTGTTAAAGGAACTAGTATTTTCAATTTTGCTATCTCAATTTAGATATTGAATGGCATTTGAGTTTTGTCTAATTTAATCATTTCAATTTTACCAATTGTGATTTGTGTGGTTTTTTCTTCTTTATTAATACTTGGTAATTCAATTTGTGTGTCAACTACTTTGTTTTTAACTTCCTTGTCTGGAATGTTTTGAGTAGCAGTTGATGTGATGTCTGCAATCTTTGGGGTAGAAGCTTTATGAGTTTCTCTAAGGAGAATTTGTAGAATTTTGGTCACAGGAGCTTCTATTGTTTTCTTAGTTTGGGTGTGGAATGATTTCTTAATAGGAACCTCTGTGTTCTTTTTGCTTCTAAGGCTATATTGTTTATGAACTTCATAGATAGCAGATTCATAGCCTTGTTTGTAGTAAAAGAACTCTCCAGACTTTAATTGTAATTGTTGTAACTTGTAGAACTCTTGTTCTTCCTGGGTAAGAAAAATGGCATCTTCATTGTTTATTCCCATCAAGTTTATCTAGGTATCCTGATCTTATTCATGTTGTTGTGAACTTTCAGCATAATTTTCTTGGAAAGGTGGTCTAATCTATTGATCGGGTACTACTTCTCTTGATTTACCAGTATTAGGATTTTTCCTAAAGTTGGGGTTTCTAATTTGGGGACCTTGTTGATTTTCCCACTGAGGTTTTCTTTCCATGTTCTCTAGTCTATCCATTAGTCTTTCTACACTTTTAGCTAAACTATCTATTTAACTTCTGAAGTGGAAGGTTCTTCCTTAATGGCCACTCTCCTTTCATTCCTTATCCTGGCGCTTTTAGCTAGTAAGTTAGCTTCTACACTAACTGCATTACTCTGCATCTGTTCTAAAGTTTCAGGGTTTCTTTCCCTTAACTGATAGGACATATCAGTGTCAAAACAATCTGGAAATTTAATTAGGGATAAGTCTGGTGGAGGTTTGATATTCACTGAAATTGAATTGTAAATGTTATTAAACCTAATACAGTAATCATGAATAGATTCATTAGGAGCTCTTCTAATATTCTCATATTCATATAATATCTGGAGAGGGTTTTTATTTCTTTCCCATCTACTTATAAACAATTGGTGGAAACTAGCTAAATCATCGATATCGCCAGCAGGTAAAGATTTAAACCAATTTTTTAATATCTCCTACTAGTGTTTGTGCAAATAATCTCATTTCTACATCTTATTCATCAATTTCGTGTAACTCAAAAAAGTCTATCATTCTATCTACATGTTTTTGAGAAGTACACTTATCAATACCATCGAACTAAAAAATTTTACTCTAGTAATCTTGTGGCATGGCATGTAAAGGGGCCTGTAAGACTAAAGGGGGAAATTTGTCTGCCATGGCTAAGATTTTAGCTCAACTGGGAGGTACAACAATGGTGCTTGGTGATAGACTCCAAACTTTAAGTTGGAGAGGAAGTTTAGGTATGAATGGTTTTGGGGAATGAATTGTGGTGGATATTATAGGTGAGGTGGTAATGAATGGAGCTGTATTTACAGTTTTTGAAAATACGACAGAGATCTTAGGGGTAACAGCAATTAGGGCAGCGAATTCAACTGACTGTTGAAAATAGGCTTCGTCTATGTTTTTTTATCAAAGTTGAAGTTAAAGCATCAAGTTTGTCAAAAGTATCTAGAACCAATTGATCTAAATCAAGTTGTATGGTACCCTTCTTTGATTCAATAAATTGAATAAAATTGGGGTCTATTATAGTATTGTGGACTGATTTTTCAGATTTTGTACAAAGTAAAAAATGCTCAAATGATAAATCAAATGAATATCCTCTATGCTTGATAACTCCTTAGGAAGTGAATTTGTTTTGATTAACTCGCTACTACTTCCTTGAATCTCTACTTTTTTAGGTTTTCTTAAAATTCTTTCAAGATCATCAACAATAGTAGTAGGTTGTGGATCAGGATGAGTCCTTGTATAATATGTTCTTTTAGAAGCCAGAATTTTAACTTACTATGATAATTTCGAACAACCTTTTAAAACTTTAATGCAAAAAATGAGAAAAATTGTTTCTTTTAAGATTTGTTTAAACTAGGGACTGAATTTTTCCCCAGTATGGTCGCCACTATGTTATCACTTCGAAATTTCCAAAGGTTGCTCTTGCGTTTAAAAGAAATATCAGAGGTAACTGCAAACCACTTTTGGAGCTTAGGATCTAGCCTTCCTAAACTCAGAGAGGGCTCTCTCTATATGATTTAACTTTGTTTAATCAATGGACCTTAGGCTAGTTATGTATGCTTGGTTGGGTTGGTTTTTTATTGGCTGGTGGAATTAATGATTTAGATGAATAGTTGTTTTTCCACTTTCCATTAGGCTATGGAGTCAATGTGCTTTGAAACAGAATTGAATCAAATTATAAGGAAAGTGTTACAGGGCAAGATAAGTGAGCAATATCAGATCTCAAAGCTGAATGGTGAAGTGATCTTTCAATCGGGATCAAGGAGCAGTTAAGAATTCCTTAAACTAGATAATAAATAAGGATGAAGAAGTCAATCGGGATCAGAGGGCAATTAAGAATTCTCTAAACTGGATATCAGAAGAAAACACAGAAATGTATAACAGTTAAAAGTAGTGTAAAGTTTAAGAAAATTCTACAGTAAAACTCATGTTATAACATTCAAATTTAGAACACACATAAGTTTATGGAATACTTAGAAAGAGAACATGAACAATTGAAATTGTATACCTCACTGAGATAGCTCAACACATGAATCTTGTAAAGAAGTTTCTTTGTTACTTGTTCAATCTGTCAACTGGAAATTGGTACAATAACCCTTTGGCAAACGATCAGTCAACTACTAAAATATTCAAAAACCCACACTTGACCGACCATTGATACTTCAAACAATGAAGTATTTATACAACATATTACAAAAATATTATGTCAACTGACTAGGATTTGTTCTAGGAAAATATAATATCTTTATGCAAAAAGATAATGACACTTTTCCACTTATTGAAATCTAGCCCTGATTCTTTGTTTGTTGTTATTTGTCTGTTTATTTCATCTGTCTTTCTTTCACCCTTTATAGTAAATCACACTAATTCTGTTGTGTTTCTTCATTCGGGATTTTGATTTTCTTCATCCTGCAGTAGATCTCATCTGCCTCTGAATATTTGGCAAACGTAGGCTTATTTACAAACCGTGATTTACCTCATGCTCGAGGTAAAAGAAGTTTTCTAAAGTTTGAAGTTGTTTTGCTTGGGCTAAAAGCTTTGGACATATCTTTCATTGCTTTTGATTAATCTGCTAGCCTCATCAGTGGGATGGGTTGTTGGTATTGTTGATGTTGATGTAGATATTATCGGGATAAAAGCCTTCTTCTCTAAACCTTTTTGAATTTCTTTCCTGTGGGTCTGGAGTAAGCAAGATGGGACTAGTATCAAGATGCTTCTCCATATCCTGGTTTCGTTGATCACCTGCAACAATAAAACAACCTGTTAATGAAAACAAAGGGTTTGCAGGGAACCGAGTGGGCTTATCTGCAGAGGCAATAGCAGTTTCAGTCTTTTTCGCAAGTCCGCAGAGGTAGGGAAATTAATGGGAAAGCAGGATTTTTATATTTTGAAATTAGTGGCTTATCGCATGGAAATGGGTGGTTTAGTGGTTTGGGAATGGGGGGTGTGATAAAACATGGAGGCAACGCGTGGCAGGGGTGGTAGTATTGGATACCACCCATTTCAGACCCCCCGCATGATAAAGTTCAAATGTTGCGTGGGAGCCGAAACTAGAAGGGTTGTCGGATGTGGGGAATAGGAGCAGAGAAGGAGGAAAGGTGGAGGGTGATTAGGGGTGGAATGACGTGGCAAGGAGATGGGACCGCCCGCAGCCCACAGATCGCAATGTTTTGTTAAGAGCAGTGGGAGCTAAGTTCTAAATGATGTGAAGTGTGAAGTGCAGGGAGAAGGAGGGTGACATGGAAGGTAGGTGACATGGAGGGTTAGCAGGACCAAACCGCATCGCATATCGCAATCTTTAACTGTTATATGTAAGCGCAGATGGTATAAACTTTAAAAAGTGCAAAGGGCGATGCGCGGGGGAGGAGATGAGTGGCATGGCAGAGAGGAAGTGGGACCGTGACCGCAGCGCACATCGCAATGTATAGCGTTTAGTTATAAGCTGCGGGGGTTAAC
Organism: Pinus albicaulis; assembly: GCA_034641835.2. NCBI lineage: Eukaryota > Viridiplantae > Streptophyta > Pinopsida > Pinales > Pinaceae > Pinus > Pinus albicaulis. Next base: position 1,239,829,931 of record CM076583.1, on the reverse strand, counting down.
TTTTAAACTTTGCAAAATGCGGGGAAGAGGGACCCACTGGCAATGCGGCGGAGTAAACAGCTTATTTGGCAACCCCCCCCCCCCCCTCCTCCTTTAAACATTTGAATGTCGAGGAGTGCGAAATGGATCGTAGGAAGGTTTTAAAGCGGTAAGTATTATGAAATTTATATGATATTCATATGTATTGCAACGACTTATGAAATGGGAGCAGAGGTGGGGTCGTCTTATCGCATCGTAAAACTAAATGGATAGACTTGCGAGCGCGCACAATGGTAAGTCAAATGCGATGCAATATCACAATCGCAAATCGGTGATCGCAACATTTAGAGTTTAGTTTCCATGCCAAATATGTAAAGTTTGCGAAATGCGATGAGGGCCCACTTTTGATCGCAATCGAAAATTGGGAAGCGAAACAAGGGAAAAGCAATGAAAAGGTAAAGTTCATTACTTTTTCAAAGGAAAAATGAAACAGAAAGGAAAGGGCGGCGGGGATTGCGTAAAATATTAGGCGGAGGTATAAAATGAAAGGGGTTTGAAAAATATATTAATCGGAGGGGTAACATCAAAAAAGGGGGGTCGTGAAATATTTTTGCGCTTTTAGATTTTGAAAAAATGGGTTTTTGTATTTTTATGAAAATGTGGAGTTTTATTAAGGGGGTAAAGTGGTTTTAGCAAGGGAAAAGGGATTTTTAAAGGGGAAAAGGGTTTTTAGGAGGGGAAATGAAGAGGGAAAGGGTTTTTAGCAAGGGGAAGGGTTAAAAAAATATTTTTTTTTATAATGGATAAGCATAATGATGCTTATATAACTTTTGAAAAGTATTCTACCTACCCTTTTATTCATGCTAACATTTTTTCCTTTCCTTTATTGGGTGCATTTGAGTTTGCTGGCCCTTTTATTTTCTTTTGATAAGCAAACTAACGTATTTCTAACCTTATATCTTCCAATGGCTCAGATTAAACTTATGAGCTCATTTTTATCATCTACCTAACTACTGATCTGCCAAGATTAAATGGTTTGGTCAGATCTTTATTCACTAACTATCATAACATAAAATTTAAAGGCATGAATGATCAAAATTGGATTGCATGATCATCATGAATTGTGGCATTTTGAACAAGCTGCATGCAATTTATTTGCAAAAGTAAAGTAAGCTAAGAGTAGTGGCATTTATTTTTGCTTCTTTTTATGGGTTCGTATTTTACATCTTTTTTTTATCTTTCTTTCTTTCTTTTGGTCCTTTGATTATTCTTTTAGGACATGCCCTCTTTTCATTTTTTAATATGGAAAACATTTGCAGAAATGCAAAGTTATGTACAATATTACAAGACTTAACATACCCAATTCAAAATTATGATCCCTATTATTATAGGACCCTATAACACACAATATTTAGAAATTAAACAAAAAAAACAAAAAACAAAAAAAATTCCAATTCACACACAAGTAATTACTCCTCCAAACAACTTTTCATTCCTTCGAATATCTTACAAAGAAACCTCCACACAGCGACCCAAAAATTTTATTACATAATTACCGCGATCACCTTGAACTTGAGCTTCTACACCTTGCTTGATAGGTTTATGAAAAAAAAAAAAAAAAAGTTCTCTATAATATGTCAATGTAAGTTGTGATTTTCAAATTTAACTATTTTATGTACACCCAATCTGGAGATTCATTTTGAAATTTTAAAAGAAAACTAAAGTAATGACTAAATTCCAACACATAAATAACCATAGAAAATAAATTGGAACTTGAATGTCAATTTATTCCTAGAGTTTGAAAAAATAGAACAAAATAAAATCCCATGTCAAATAAGAGACAATATTAGTAAGATTGTAATATGCATGGAATATATTACAATGAGGACCATAATACAATGGTTGTTATATAATAATAATGATGATGTAATAATAGTCAAAACCATTATTTGTGTAATAATGATTGGTCATGTTATTTGACTTATCATTATCACCCACCATGTATATTGTACTCAATGACTCATGCCTTGGATACATATTCTTATAATAAATAGCCATAATTTAATGTAGATTACTTGATATATTCATGATGTTCTAGTGACGCAAACTATCAAGTTCACTTCAATTGGTATTTAAGTAGTTGTACTCAATGAATCATGACTCGATATATATTCTTATAAAAATAACCACTATTTAATGTAGATTAATTTATGTATTCATGACTTTCTCATGAAATGTTACCAAGTTCGCTTCAATTTAGGATCATAAAAAAGAAAAAGAGAAAAAGAGAAAAAACAGTAAGTATATATATGTATATATATATATATATATATATATATATATATAAACACACATGGTAAAAAAAAAAAAAAAAGGAGGAGAAATTATCAAGTATCATCAAGTATTTTTGAGAAATACACGTGGACAAAAAAGTCAAAAAGAAAATTTTAAGTACCTTAAAATGAAATTCCATAGTTGGCACATGGAAAGTGATATTTGGATAAGTTAATTCTCACATATATATTTAAATAAATAAATAAATCATCATGTGAAAAAATCTCAACATTTATAATAAAAAAAATTATTTTTAAATAGAGGAATTATATATATATAGAAGTTTTATTTTCCCTCTTTTCTGTAGAGGATAAGTTTTGTCTTTACATAGAGAATTCTTGCATGGAGGAATCTTTATTTACATGGGGATAATTTTATAGGTATTCACATAAAAGAAAATCATGTGAAAAGGAAAAATATAAAAACATTAAAATAAATAAGTACTAAAGCAATTACATTCTTAAGTTGCATGCATCAAATATAATTTACCAAACATATTGTCCTTTTTGCAAATTAAATTAAAAGGTTATCAAATAAACCCCTTCAATCAAAAGAGATTTAAATGTTTAAGTAAAATACATCCCAATTTATTCAGAATTTTTGGGTATTTTACTTACGCAGCAAAATTAATTGTCCATGAGATAGAAAATTATAAAAGGTCTTTTGGTGCTAGTGGAAACACTTACTGTAATCTAAGCAATATGTCACCTACCAACGAGTTAAGTATTAAGCTAAATGAATTAAAAACTTCAATATGGGAAATTTTCAACAAGTTTGGACACAAATATAAAAGAATTAAAAAACTATAATAGATGAGACTCAATGGGGAAATTTCCAACAAGTTTAGACACAAATATAAAAGTATTAAAAACATTCAATGGATGAGATCTCCAACAAACTAATTAATATTACTATCTTAAAAGCTAATGAAATAGATTTCATAGTGAATTCATACAAACCATATACAAAATACTGTACAAACCATACAAACCATATACAAAATACTGCAATCCAATATGATAAGTAGTCACAACAAGGTTATGATGCTTTAAAAAGGAAAATTCAAGATGTGAACAAAAACCTTATCAAAAAAGATGAAAAAATTGTGCACTCTCAAAGGGAATTAGAGAAGCAAGATACAAAAATTCACAAAGTTTAACAACATATAAAAAAACTAGAACAACAAATTAATAAAAAATGCTTAGAGGAGAGAAAATATTAATAAAAAATTGACGATCAAAGATGATGAAATTTTCCATTCGGGAAATTACAATATAAGTACATTAACATAAATGAAGAAGTTGAAGAAAGAGAAGGCACAACAAAATGTCCACGACGAGCATAACGTTACTGCCATTGACACAATCAATGTGAAAAGCCTAATGTTGTTGTCAGTGACATTATACCAGTTGAAGAGCCTCCAAAAGTTGAAATTGAAAATAAAGTGACCTCAACAAAAGGGATCAAAACTAAAATTCAGAATATCATCTCTAATGAAGTCTTATTAGTGAGCTTCCAATAGTTATTCAAGAAACAATCCAATGATAAGGCAGCATCCATAGACTTAGTGCATGGTCAAAGGGAATTATTGAAGCAAGATACAAAATTCACAAATTTTAACAACATATGAAAAAGCTAGAACAACAATTAATAAAAAATGCTCAGAGAAGAGAGAAAATATTAATAAAAAATTTACGATCAAAGATGATGAAATTTTCCATTCGGGAAATTACAATAGAAGTCCATTAACATAAATGAAGAAGTTGAAGAAAGCGAAGGCACAACAAAATGCCCAAGACAAGCATAAGGTCACTGTCATTGACACAATCAATGTGAAAAGCCTAATGTTGTTGTCAGTGAAATTATACCAGTGGAAGAGCCCCTCCAAAAGTTGAAATTGAAATAAAGTGACCTTAACAAAAGGGATCAAAACTAAAATTCATAATATCATCACTAATGAAGCCTTATTAGTGAGCTTCCAAAAGTTATTCAAGAAACAATCCAATGATCAGGCAACATCCATAGACTTAGTGAAAGTTGACCTACCATTGATCATCATTGATAAAGTCATATATCAATTTGAAGGATGTTGTCACACCAGTAAATAAAAAAATATCAGAATCTGTCATGTTGACTCAAATAAATCACAAGATTAAAACATAGATTACGAAGGATCAGTTTATTAGGGTATTGTATTGACACCTAAAGCACAAAATTCAGAGTATGCAAGAATCAACATACCAATATCACAACGCACCTAACCAAAGTCAATGGTGTTCTTACATATAGAAGCATCTAAAGATCTATGCACCTTCAATTCAACAGCAAAAAAAGATCAAATTCTGAATCTTATTATCAAATAGTACCAACAAAAATCCACCTTGGATGGATTAACCCCTTTTCCATGCAAAAATATGGTTCAGAGCTTTGAAGGTCTCATCACCTTATGTCCTCAAACTGATCAAGTAGGTGAAAACTACAAAAACATGATTCATTTTTTCAGAAGCTGTTTTCATTTTCCATGCTTTCAGGACTGAGGACAGTATTTTTAAGAGGAGAAAACCTGTAATATACCTAAGACATATTACAACTAAGATTACAATATAATGATTATCATGTAATAAATAATAATGTAATGTTTAATGTATAATAATAATAGTTTTATGTCCTTTGCCAAAGAAAACCTATCACCCACCATTTTATAATAAGTATTTGTTATTTAATATGGATTACTTTATGTATTCATAATTATACTCTTATAATAAACACTTAATATGAATTATTTTATGTATTCATGATGTTCTCGCGAACTGAACTATCAAATTAACTTCAAATAATAGTGAAGATAAAGAGAACTAATTGTAATTTAATTTTAAGCTTATCTTCTAATATCAATGATTGAAAAAGATGGAACACAAAATAGGCAACTTTGTCATCATAAGAACCTCAAAAGGGAGACATTTACTTGGGCCATGGTGATGCCCTGGATGCTTTGCTTTGCCTTGGAAAGCGCAACACCAACACAAAAAGCAAGCTTCACTTCCATCCTATAAAAATACAAATCTACAATGAAATGTTCAGCACACAAATAGAAGCTATTTTTGAGTTTCTGGCTCAAGGTCCAAATACAAAAAAGCCTGTTAGCAGCAAAATATATTCAGCGGCCACCACCAAGTGGGATAATTGGACTTTGAATCCTGAAACACCATTTTGAGCTTGCAAATCAACTCCATCACAGTTTTTTTTAAAATCAGAAATCCAGGATGATCTGGGATGGAAAGCGTGTCCATCATTTCTCAACACCTAGAAAGCCTCTTTAGTTACCAACTCTTCTAAAGAATGCAAGTTGCTGAATAGCATGCAACAACTTGTGAGCCAATTCTCATCTGTACATGCATACACAAGCTTTATAAAAATAAGAAATCAATTTAATGAAACTTTGTCTCAACACCAACCGTGAATGAGATCCAGTTAGATTTCTGAAGTGCAAATGATTTGATTGGAATTGACACAACATATTCAGCAGATCTCTTTCTTCATCAACTAGAGACACAGGGATCACAGACCATGAAAAACAAAATTCCTTCAAATTACATTAGATGGACCAGTGCTTGATCTGCTCATGTTTAGAGTGCCATTTTTTGTCTTGTTCAGAATCCCCCTCCCAAAGTAATTTGCAATCACAGAAAAACCATCATTGGAATTTCGAACAAGTTGGAAAAATCTGTCATGGTCCTTGGCATTTTGTTCCAAGTTCCTCTTCATTTCAAGCAATGTTCTGTTCTGAGGAGCACAAACAGGGCATTCCTTCTCATTGTCACCAAGACAACGTTGATGAAATGAATGCATGCACATAAAATGGACTGCTGGAAGATCAAGCGTAAATGTACATGCAGTGCATTTGCTCAGCTGAAAAATCCTTGCATTTGTACGGAGTTCCTGTACCTCTCTCCGCATAGCTGCAGTCTCCTCCTGTGTCAAAGATAAGAAAAAGGACACCTTGTGAGAAAGCAGAAATGCATTTAATGTTCACTCACTTCTTGCATCTTCAAAATTTTCCTCTGTTTTGATGGAGAATTTGAAATGCATCAATGCAAAAAGCCATGTGTCACAAGCAAATATGAACAATTGTGGAAAGGAAAAATTATATGGCAAACTGCTAATCTCTAGAATGGCTTTTGTACTAGAATCTTTACTGAAAACATGAAGGCATCAAGGTTTAGCAATGATAGGAATGACACTAGAGAATGACTGAATTATTATCAGCTGACGCACCAACATTAAACTCCCTGTAAGTTACTATGCCGTTAATTATGCTATTTGTAGAACTAAAGGTAGAAACCCCAGAAGAAAAACAATCTCTGGATATTTATTCAAGCAAAAGAATGAACAGAGAACCTCATACAAATGTGGACCTTAATGTCCTTTAAGGATAAGATGACGTAAGAATGAATAACTGAACCTGTTCTAGATAATATTAGTAGTTATGATTGTTGTTGAATGGGAATGGTCATTGTTGATCTGGTAATTGTGGCATAGTTGCTTCAGGGTGATAAAATACATTTGTTAAGAGATGGAAAAGTAGGTTGAGGAAACAGCTGAGCTTACTGTGATTAGGAGATCCATATTAGATGCATTATAGGGCCTTAAGGGGCTACATTTACTGTGTAAGTACTTGGTGCTTAGTAAGTTGCCTGGTTAAATTGTCTAATAGATGGCTCTAAAAAATGTATTAAAAGGTTTTGTTCCCGCTAAAGATACAAAAATTATTTAAGCAGATTAAACTATGGTTCACAGGTTCAGAAACTACCCATGCAAAAATGTAGTGTTGAGGTTGAACCAAAAACACTAGCATATCTGGCTAAAAAGGTTAAAGAAGATGCCACACACGAAGATGGCCCTGGGTCAACCCTGGATGTTTGTATTCTTTCATCTTATAGCTTTTCTAAATGTTATATCGTAATTAGCCTATCAGCCATGGATGTCGGTATTCTTTCATCTTATGACTTTTCTAATTTTTTATAATGTAAGTACGTATTACTGGTTTACTGAATCTGCTATTTTACTTGAACCTCGAGATTGGTACAGGGGAATAGTTTCTAATGTAAAAGGTTGGGCAGCACAGTGCACTAGGCAACTTCAACACAAAGAGTTCATTATAGATAAAGTCAACAAGAAGAAATGTTAGAAAACCATAAAGGCAGAAAGATTTTCTTGTCTTGACAATTACTTATGATATACTTATATTCTTATTTACTTTCTTTATATTCTTCTTCTCATCAAGCAATCATCAAAATAAAACATGAAGACCAAGGACACCAGATATAGGCACTCAGCCAGGGCTAAAACCCCTAAGAAGGGGAAAACCCAGTCAAACTCTTCCACTAGTAGATTCAAATCAAACTTTAGACAATCCAAGACCTTAGACCAGACCAAAAGACCTTCTTCCTCCACCAAGTCAACCTTTCAAGATGATGAACCAAACAATAAAAGTCAACTTTTGCCAAACTGCTTCAACCCAGCTTCAAGTCAGAATTTCGCTCCCCGGGCCCCAACTTCATAATTTCGGCCCCAAGCTTCAAAATTTCGGCCCTATTGCAACCCTGCAACTTCGGCCCTCCTGCAACTTCAGATTTTCGCGTGTGAGACACAAGAGAGAAAAAATAAGGTACTTCCTTCTTCATTTAGGGTTTGTTCTTCTTCTAGGCTTCTTCACTCCTTCCTATTTCACACATCTTTTGTCCTCCTGCAACTGCAGATCGAATTGCTTGGATGTGTGTTCCAAATGAGGTCAAGTTGTTGCCTTTATATAGTGGATTTTGCCTCCCAATTAGGCCGACTAGTCTAGGTTGAGGCCGACTTGGTGGAGAAGGCCTAAATAACTTAGTTTACATAAAAATAAATTAATTTCTTGATAAACAAAGCCCAAGAAGGGTCTATTACATGATGACATGGACAAGGACTCTTGACATAAACCCTAAAAGCCTACAATCGAGGATTTGACCTATTAATCATTGACCCAAGCATGAATCCTATGCTTTAATAAGCCAATTTCTTTTACAATAAAATTTATTTTTCTTTCTTTTGACAAATAGATTACATTATGACTCAAATACAATTATGAAGACCGACACTAGTTACATTCTTCAATAGGTATTCATAATTACATATATACAGAGGTACATGGAAGATCTCAAAACGACATACTCTATGAAGAGTCATAGCACACGCAGTGCTACAGATTAGATATCTGACCAGGGTATCTAACCATGTAGGACTAAGGTGTGTTCCAAGAATTAGCCACTCTAGGTATCATCAGGCTTTAGCTCAAACACCAACCCAGGGATCTAGGTGTGTATCCAAGGTTGGAGCACCAAGACCAACGCCACCCTCCCTACTTCAGGATCTAAACATCATCATAGGTTAGCCAAATGTCCTCCCAAGCATCTTGTCGCCCCAAGATGCTTCATCTCTCCTTATTAACTAAACTAGATATATCCACCAATCAAAGCATGCTTCAAACATTCAATCTTCTTATGGAGAGATCTTGTACAATCATAATCCCAATTAGCAACAAACTTTCAAATATATATACAAGTTAACACAAACCTCTCAGATCTTCAAATATACCATGTTGCTTAGGTTATCATCATATTATCCAAACATATCTTCATCAGAAACTATCTTCTTTAACTTCTTCAGCAGCACCCAACTCAGCTTCAGCACTTCTTTCAAAAACATCTAACTTTATTGATTATGAATAACCATTAATAGTGCTTCAACTATTCTCCGATTTCAAACATCCTCATGGCCTTTTCATCAAGTCGTTCACTTCTCATCAAGCTCCCTCTCAACTAGGGAGATATAAACTATCCTTTATCCAAGTAACTAGGGGACAATTCCATCAATTACCTTATTCTTCTACTCCCAGAGGTTCATCCATTTTGCATCGACATTCCATTGGAGAATTTAGACCTTCCAAAACTTAATCATTCCTTCACATGGAAACAAGATCATCTATCAAACTTTAATGTCATCGAGGTTCTCACGGCTCCCTCTTTCCATCATGCTCAACATCATCAAATTTTCATCAAATATCAGGTAAGCATTTTCATAATATTGAAGACTATGTACCTGTAAACTTTCAAAAAGTACAACCAAACACAAATATATATGTGCAAGAGCATGAAATCAACTTTATCAATATAGGGTTGGCATATCATTATAATAAAGAAGATTTTTAGACATTCAAGACCTAAACCTAGTTAGGTTTTATAATCAATCAAGAGTTTGACTTCTTGCAGCAACATTTACTAGGGTTTCGTCACAAACCCTAGATTTCATCATCAAAACTAAATCATATCAATGATCGAAAACATTATACTTCTAGAGTTTCATTATCATGCCCTAGAAAATCAACTACTAGGGTTTTATTACAAACCCTAGATTTCAAAAACTAAAACATCAACGTCAACAATCAAGTTAGCATATTATCATTTCATCTCTAGGGTTCCATCAATACTTTCTAGAAACTTATATCAGTCCCATACTAGGGTCTTATTGTAATCCCATCAAACTCCAAAAAAATAGATATACAATAAATCTTAACCAGGCTAGGGTTTCAATTATACGGAAGTACATATGCCCAGGATCTTCATTCCTAGGATTGACTATTGCAAGGGTTTAGTGATAATCCCTAATATACCAAACCCTAAGAAGATTAAGGTTTCATCCTAAGCATCGAAAGGCTAGGGTTTTATAGTGAACCATAAGGGCATATTCAATCTAATGAGCAAATAGCAAGAGATAGAGTGATAAGGGTAGATTCAATCTAAAGATTAATCACCCAAACAAGAATCATTATGATTTAAAAACCCTAGACATAAGAAAGTTAGTAATATATAAAGCAAATTTCAAAATGAGGATTATTCATACCTTCTTCTTCAACAAGATAAATCAAATCAAACATACCTTGAGTTGTTATTTAACAAACCTTGTAGAGTTTCTTTAGCAACAAGCCTAATTTCATGACACAAGTCCTTTATTGAAGTTTCCTCCACAACCTTTGTGTATTCCTGCAAGCTTTTCTACCAAGGAAAATACAAAGAAAAGATTATGAGTATACAATACAAATAAATCTAAGTGTATGGAGGAAATCAAACATGAAAAAGGAAACAAAGAACAATATACTTATCTTTCGGCAAAATGGTGAAGGTTCCCTCTTAATCCAATCTTTCTGAGGGATGCCTATAACTTGAAAAAACAAATAAAGAAATTCTAACAAGACATATAAAGGCAAACTTTACAAAATTTAAAATAGTGATCTAGAACGATATGCAAGGAAAGACTTAATAGCATAAGTCTTTGACTTTGGATTCTTCAATCTTGTTCTGCTTTGGTGGAGCTTTATCAACAACATTTGCATGTTCTTTTTCTCTCTTTTTAATCCTTGGATTTTCAAGACATTGACTCTTGTAATGTCCCATCTTATGACAATTGTAACATTCAATCTTTGATAGATCAACCTTCTTCTTTGGTCCTTTGAATTTCTTGTATGCCCCCTTCTTGTGATTAGCAGAGTATGCATTAGAGGTGTTGTCCTCATCTTCTTCCTTCTTATTGTTTGCTAATGAGATGCGAGCTTCTTCTTGATTGCAAGCATTCCACATTTGTTCAAAAGATGGTGTGTCCTTCCAACTACTAATACCTGATGCAAAACAGTTCCATGATTTTGGTAGTCCTAACAGTGCAGCAATCACAAGTTCTTTTTCTGGTATAGCTTCATCAATAGCTTGGAGCTCATCTCTTACTCGGGAGATCCTCACAAAATATGAAGAAACAGTATCATCTTTTGTCATCTTCTTGTTCTTAGTTCATTCTTGAGACTGGCTATTTGTCCAATGTTCTTGATGGTGAATAGTTTGGAGAGAGCTTCATACATTCCTCGTGCAGTATCTATGTTGGATATGTCGGGGATTAAAATGTCCTTTACTCCATCCACAATTAGATTCATGGCCAAGATGTCAGTTTCCCTATACTTCTATTTTCCTGCATCATCTGTTGGTTTCTGAACTTTCCCTCGAACAAATTCTAATACTTTATGTTTTGCAGGGATGAGATGCATCCTTTTCTTCCATGCTCTATAGTTGGTAGCTCCTTCTAACTTATTCTTTGTCTTCATAGATTTTATAATGTTTTCCTTATTAGATAATAGGTCTTCCTCTTCTTATATGATCCTTCTCTTTCACCCTTTTCAATAGACCTTCAAGCTACCTTTTTCTTTCCTCCTTCACCTTAGCTCTGAAACCATGTTAGAAAACCAGAAAGGCAGAAAGATTTTCTTGTCTTGACAATTACTTGTGATATACTTATATTCTCATTTACTTTTTTTATATTGTTCCTCTCATCAGGCAATCATTAAAATAAAGCATGAACACCAGGGACACCAAATATAAGCACTCAGTCAGGGCTAAAACCCCTAAGAAGGGGAAAACCTAGTTAAAATCTTCCATTAGTAGATTCAAATCAAAATTGAGACAATCCAAGACCTTAGACCAGACCAAAAGACCTTCCGCCTCCACCAAGTCAACCTCTCAAGATGATGAAGCAAACACTAGAAGTCAACTTTTGTCAAACTGCTTCAACCCAACTTCAAGTTAGAATTTCAGTCTCCAACTTCAAAATTTTGGCCCCACTACAGCCCAGCCTTGCAACTTCGGCCATCTTGCAACTTCAGATTTTCACACGTGTGAGACAAAGAGAGAGAAAAAAATAAGGTTCTTCCTTCTTTCTTTAGGGTTTGTTCTTCTTCTAGGCTTCTTTGCTCCTCCTTCCTATTTCGCACTTCCTTTGTCCTCCTGTAACTGCAGATCGAATTGCTTGGATGTGTGTTCCAAATGAGGTCGATTGTTGCCTTTATATAGTGGATTTTTCCTCCCAATTAGGTCGACTTGTCTAGGTTGAGGCTGACTTGGTGGAGGAGGCCAAAATAACCTAGTTTACATAAAAATAAATTTATTTCTTGATAAACAAATCCCAAGAAGGGTCTATTACATTATGACATGGACAAGGACTCTTGACATAAACCCTATAAGCCTACAATGGAGGCTTTGACCTATTAATCATTGACCCAAGCATGAAACCCATGCTTTAATAAGTCAATATATTTTACAATAAAAATTATTTTTCTTTCTTTGGACAAATACATTACATTACGACTCAAATACAATTATGAAGACCGACACTAGTTACATTCTTCAACAAGAAACACATGAAACAAGTTGTCTTGTCCTTAGAAATTCAAGAATTGAAAATTATGACACAAATGAGCTAAGACTCAAGGCCATATTTCTTTGTCAATTTTAAGAATTGCAACAATGTGCATAACAATATACTAGTGATAATGTACATAGTTATTCTAGAAATACCTATGGAAAAGGAGTTTTCTAGAAATATACAAATATAAGCATCGGCCTAAGCTATAATTTACTTTACTCTTAGCAAGATTTCAAAGTTATTTACATATCGAATTACAGAATTGAGTTTAGCACTCCCATCTTCCCAACAAAACATAATATATGGATGATGGAGCGAAGTTGTTAAAGTTGAATTCATTTTTATTTTTGACAAGGTGGTAGCCCTCAGGAGTCAGAACATCATTTTCACACAATATTTCATAAATAAATTTTGTTGGGTGGATGATTATTATATGTATTACAAAACACAAATGCATGTCTCTACTTAGGTTACCAAACAAACATAGATGATCATCCAGAGACAATAACATTATAAAATTTGTGTTATCCAAAAAGGATAAGGGAAGCACTCAACTTAACAAAGTCAAACTCAAAATAGCGTTGATAGCTAAAGGCAATTCAGTGTAGGGGTCTCGGAAGAAGAAATAATATGGTTAAGAAAAAGGCTATAAATATTTATAGTTCAGGTTTAGGCTTTGCCCCAACTCATTTATGTTTTTTCTTGTTTAATGTTGAGGTGATATAAGCCAAAAGAGGTAATAGAAAGAAAAGAGAGTTGCAAAAGCTTAATCAACTAATTAAAGATATCTATAGCTCATGCCCCAGATCAAGGGATAGGGGAGCCAGATAGCACTACCAGTTCAGGGGCAGGGGACAAGAGGAGGTTGGAGGATTAAAAAGGTACCATGGAAAGAGTGGCAAGTTCTATAAGCCTATGTTGCATAAGACGCCTCCCTAGGTAGAGTATTGGTACCATAAATGTACGGAAACTCTAAAACTTCCCTGAAATGTCGATGTTCACACCCTAAGGCATTTTGCAATTTTGAAATGTTGTACAGTGCAGCTAATGGCGTTTCAGCCAAAAAATGTAGCGTTTTTACGAGTTAAGTGGTTGTTTTAGGCCCACTCAAGAAACTAAGAAGGGCATGGGTCCCTTCTATGGCCCAAAAATGCTTAATTAAACATTTTTCGTAAAGTTTATTTCACTCCTAAACTAATTTCAGTAATAAAAAAGACATAGATCTCTCTCTTGTTGCTTTAGTGGTGATGTAAGTGGAACTGGAAGTACTAGTAGAATTGCCCCTTCTGTTGAACAAGCATCTTGTACATTTTTGTAGATGAGAATGAGGATTGTTATGATTACTAATATGCTAAGTCACCTCACACGGGGACACGAAGACACGATGATTCGAGTGTCAAACACGGACACGGTGACGCCCTGGAACAGGACACATCTGGACACATTATATATTATTTTATTAAAAATATATATATATATATATATATATATATATATTATAAAAATTACATATTTCTTACACAAATTCATTGATTCAAACATAGATCTTCATCTAGATGTAAGTTTTATAAAGATATATCATACAATCATACAAAGTAATAAAAATATTCATCAATGATCCAATAGGAGAAAGACAAGATACTGTAGTTTTCTCATTAAGTCATCAAAATCAAAATGTGTTACATAGGTAGTACAATGCCAATGGAAAATGGCATGTAAAATAGAAATAGAAAATACAAAACAACTACAAGTCTACAAGCCTCGGCCCTCAAGGCAGTATGTGGCTCATGAGTCATGAGTCATCAATACTCATCATCATAATCAGCATCATTTTCCTCATCATCATGGTCACCCCTGCTCTCCTCTGCTGCATCAACCTCCTCTGTATCCAATGTCATCTCTGCATCTACTCGTGTGGAGGATGACCCCTCTACAGTATCACCATCATCAAATGTGACAGGCTCTAGCACTAGCTCATTGAGATCCAAGTTGGCCAATGCCAACTCAACACTTTTGTCCAGACCCATATCATCAGGAAAGACATCCCACATCTTTGTCTTTCCCTTCAACCAGTCATCCCTCTACCTGTAAATAAGACGAAGGTTGGAGTGCACATACACCATTGTCTTTGCCCTGGACTGCTCAAGCCTGCTCTTCTTCACACGATACAAATTCCCATATGTGCTCCAATTCCTCTCGCAACAAGAGGATGAAGTCACCTGAGAGAGGAGCTTCATGGCTAACTATTGTAGAGGAGGGCTTGCCTCAAGAGTTGCCCACCAAGAATAGGGCTTCTTAGCCCCCCTGTCTCTAATCACATCATAACCTGCAATCGCCCAGTGCCAGTGGGAAACTCTGCAAAGGCATCCTCCACCTCATCAAGGGATGTCCTATCCTGAAAAATCCGCCTGAATGCATCTTTCCTCCTCTGTGAAAGTTCACCATCCATGTGAGGAGGGAATCTGTGGGAAGTTCCACCATTCAACCACTCATGGTTGTAGTATTTTGGGTTCAAGGAGTGAGCCAAACAATGTAAAGGTGTGCAATTCTTGTCCCATCTACTGACAAGAATATCCTGTATGCTGGTGAAGAAGGCCTCTGGTGATGTCTCATACTCGGGGCACTCACTCTGTAAAATAATATTCCTCACAGACTCAATCATGGAATCCCGTCCCTCATAAACCTCTCCTAGGATGGGTTGGTCTATATCTGCAAATCGAAGCAAGAAAATGATAGGGTCCATGATCTGAATAAGTAGATCTACCTTCTCCCACCAGGCATCATCCAACACTGTGTCCTTCACTCTTTTTGAGGTTGCTTGATCTGTCTTTCTCCAAAAAGACCAAAAATATGAAATAACCATGGCCCCAAGAGTGGTCTTGACCTACCTCAACCTCTTCAACATGATGAATGAAGAGGCAAACCGTGTACCCGCAATCTTCAACAATGATAGATTGGAGTACTCCTTGTAGATAAAGAGAGAATTTGTATGGTTTTGTACAAAGTTGCTGATATGTCGTGCATCCTCAATAATGCTTCCAATCCAAAGCACATCAGAGGCAATAGATTTTAGTGCTAAGTTCAATGAATGGACAATATAAGGTGTCCAAAATACTTGTGGCTATTTAGCTTCCATGATCATGCCAGCAGCCTTGCAAACAGGTGCATTATCTGTAATGATTTGCACACAAGAATCGACACCTACATCTTCAATAACTTTAATAAACAACTCACCCATATATTGTGCATCCTTGTATTGTCCAAGTGCATACACTGATTTCAAGAAAGCTGGACCACTCAAGGAAGACACCATGAAGTCGATGAGTGGGTGTCATGTTGGATCTATCCATCCATCAGAAACAATGCTAACCCCAGATGTTGGCCATGCCGATTTAATAGGCTCAAGCATTTTGTCCACCTATTTCTTTACCTTCGTCAACAATGTGGTTCTAAGCTTCTCTGACCCAAGAGGCACGTAACCTGATGGACTTGTTTGAGTTAGAGCTCGGCACATCTCAATAAATAGAGGTGAGCGTGCAACATTGAAGGATATGAAGTTTTGATAGAAAAAAAAGCAATGGTGAGATCAAGCTCTTCCCGCATCTCTTTTTGGGAAATCTTGTCCATTGGACCAAGTGCATTTGCCTTTCTTTTTGCTGCTTGTCTCCCACTAGAACTCTCAAATGGGACCTTGTTACTGCTTTCCCTCAAAAATGGAAGGGGGTCATCATTCTTGTTTTGTTTTGTTTTTGCAACCACATTTGCCACACCAACAAATGCCTCTCTTTCCATTTCTTTCCTCTTTGCTAAAGACACCTGTGTACAAGCTGCAATTCCACAACTTGGTAAAGCCATCAAATGAGCTTTCACACGGTAATATGTGCTCATGAAATGGTTGTGGCAATAACTGCATTTCCAAGCAACATTGTCTCCTCCCTTCATCTTGAGGTTGTTGCCTTCCCTCAACACTTGAAGCTATTGTTGCAGCCCCACTTCCAATAAATGGAACACTTGCAGACCTTGATGAAATAGGAACAAGATGGGCATCTCCAATGGGGACATTCTTCCCCTTTCTTTGCCCCTTCCTTGCTACCCTTGATTGAGCCATGAATGCTGTAAAAAATAAACAAAAAATGCCAAAATTTGTAAAACATATGCACATGCAAACCGAATGCAAAAAAATAGAGAGAAAATGCTTACCGGTTACTTGTATCTCCTTGAAAACGCTCCCTTGCTCCTTGCTACTTCTTGCTCCTCTCTCAACTCAGACACAAACACAGTGAAAAAAGAAGAGAGAAAACGTGATTTTATAACGTTGGGACCCTTTTCCGCGCTAATCGTATTCGGCATATTGGGACCCTTTTCCGCTCTAATCGTGTTCGGCATATCGGGACACAATCGGGACATGATAGGATTCGTTTAAATGGACACAATCGGGACACGATCGGATTCATTCAAGTGGAAATGAATCCGTACGAATCGTGTCCGATTCGACGGATGCGAGACACGTGGAGGGGGGAGGACAAATCTGGTTTCTTAGCTAATATGTAGTCAATATTTGTCTTTAGTTCATGTTTTCTTTCAATTTTAGCACATATAGCCTGATGTATAAAGGTTAATTTTGGAACCTTCGGTGTACAACCTCATCTATAAAGGCTAATTTTGGATTTTCACATCATGTAATCATCTATGAGAGTTAATATAGACTTTGTTTTCCTTCTAAAATGTCATATGTGTCATTCTTTCTTTTCTAGCAAGATAATGTGTTACTAACTTATTTCCATTTTTCGGGGTTGACATTTCTAGACTCTAGTCATACCCATTTCAGAAACTTTTAGGCATTTCAGTGTTTCGTGCAACTTAGCTCTAAGTGTTATAAATTTAAACCATGAAGCGGGGCAAGATCTAGACCTCAAGGTGTATCGTCCCCCACCTCTAGCTTTATCCATCATTATTTTTCAATAATGTTATGCCCCCAAGCCATTACAGCTCTAGCAAGCCTCAAGAGCATGCCCCATCATTGGCGAATTAGCCTTTGGATAGGTAAATACAGACCCTATGTTTATGCAATGGTTCATCACAATTGGTGGGAAATGACTCTGCCCCCTCAACAACTCAATCAATCTGATGACAAGGTCTCACTTATACTGAATCTCTCTTCGTTTTTCTCGAATCAGTGCCTTCAATTCTTCGTAAGGAATATGTTTCTCTTCTCTGTACAGATGGAAATTTTGTGGAATGATAGCGATCAGTGTCACGCTCGAGACTAGCATTGATTACCCTCAGTTAACACTCAAACCCCAAGATTTGGTTAACAGGCAAAAAAATCAATTACGCGAATCAGAGATCCAAATGATCTGAATGCTCCTTACAACCCAGTTATCTTTTAGTCTAGATTAATCATCGATCCAGAAGTTTTCGGTCTAGATACCTTTGTAGCTTGAATGAGGTCCACACCGAATGTTTATAGTCTGGCTTATAAACATCAATCCAAATATGTGCCTTGTTTAACTTGCAATCGTTCAAGACAGATACGTTATGTGCAATTTGGAAA
The DNA here is from genome assembly GCA_034641835.2 of Pinus albicaulis. NCBI lineage: Eukaryota > Viridiplantae > Streptophyta > Pinopsida > Pinales > Pinaceae > Pinus > Pinus albicaulis. The sequence continues at coordinate 1,239,811,789 of CM076583.1, read as the reverse complement.
TCCTTCTTTGGATATCCTTCAAGCCTTCAAGTTTGAATTAACTTTGTATACGAGATAACATTTTGTTGGTCGGACGAGTCTCTTTGGCGTGAATTTCCAAGTCCGACATTCGGTCCATATCACAATTTGTTGTGTGTCCACACAAATACTTTATTATTCAAATTACACCTTTTAATCCCAAATCCGGTTGAAGACTTAACTTTCAAACTTTAGTTGAACCGAATGGTTTTCACCCCGGAAATCTCTTAACCCCTTCCCATTGTTGTTGGGATCACTTTGTGTTGAAATTTGACGACTAAAAAGTTTCCTACAATCCCAACTCGGTCTTAATTTCACCTTATCACTCCCATTTAGTTAAATGCCCTTTCCCATAAACTTACATTCAACATATAGAATTCTGGAAATGAAATTTTCAGATTAAAACACATGGGACTATCAACACATGTTGAAAATAAATATGGACATAAATAGGCCAGCAACACAAAAAATACACAAAATTTTGGTCAACTTAGATCCAGGCAAAACCCCTTCAATCTTCTCCGGGGAAAACCTGTTAAAGAGCTCTTCAAATTTTTTTATCTTTCAAGTTCAGGAAAAATACATTTGCAGGCAAAACAAAATACAACTTATCTCTTCAGCCCAAAACTCCTTGAAAATTGTGTCCACTTTGCCTTGAATTTCGTGCCCACCTGAAGCTAAAAAATGTATTGTATAGAACTGGATTGTATTGTACGGATTTCCATACCGCCCTACGAACTGTACGGATTTTTCTTTCAATATTTTTTTTATTCAAAAACTTCTCTCGAACTGCGTGCAGCTCAACATTAAATTTTGTTTGCACTGTACCATATGTTGTCTTCTATGCCTTGATTTTCGTGCCCATATTTGCCCAGAAATCACTCCTTCAACTTGCTGCAACAAATTTTTCTTTCAGAACTTTTCTCTAGCCCTCGGCCTCCTTTCTCCAATCTGCTCATGAAGAATGAATGAATGCAGTCTCTCTTTTCTTTTCCCCCTTTTGTTTCCCTAAATGACTTTTGGGCAACCCTAAGATCTAATGGCTCAGATTCATTTAGATCAAGGGATGAGAATAAATGTGCATTTAATTCTCATTTTCTATTTTTTAACTCACCCATTAAATAAAGTACCCACATTGTACTTTATGTCTAAAGTCACTTTTCACTTTATAATTTAACATTGACTTTACCACTTCTAAAGTCACTTTCACTTTATAATTTAATATTGACTTTACCACTTATAAAGTCACTTTCACTTTATAATTTAGCTTTGACTTTACCACTTATAAAGTCACTTTCACTTTATAAAGTCACACTTAGGAAAAGAATTATTTTGGACACTTTTCCCTAAGTAGAGACTAACCCATGGGAAACCACTTGTCCAATATACATTAAAAATAAACACTCCCTCTTACTGAGGAAAGTGTTTTTTACCACACCCATCTTGTCCCTGAAATGGACATGCTTGCCTCTTGGCAAAGTCTTTGTGAGAACATCAGCTACCTACTCATCTGTCGATATATACTCCAGCTTCAGTGCCCCCTTCTAAACATGGTCCCTGATGAAATGATATCTAAAGTCAATGTGTTTTGACCTGTCATGAAACATTGGATTCTTCGTGAGTTTAATGCAACTCTGATTATCACAGTGAATAACCGTCAGTCTCAACTCCTGAACCAATAGGCCATACAATAACTTGCAAAGCCAAATGGCCTCACAACTAGCATGGCTAGCGGCCATATATTCAGCCTCAGAAGAGCTCAAAGCAACTGACTTTTGCTTTTGATTGAACCACGACACAATTGTCGAACCCAATCCGAAGCAACACCCTAAAGTGCTTTTCCCATCAGAAGCACTCCCTGCCCAATCTAAATCTGTGTAACCTACCAACCTCACTCCATCTCCCCGCCTATAGTCCAGACCATAATCAATAGTCCCCTGCACGTAGCGAAGAATGTGCTTTGCAACTACCCAATGCATCCTCCTAGGCTCAACCATGAACTGGCTAAGTGTGTTCACTGCAAAGCATATAGTTGGCCTAGTGTTCACTGGATACATCAAGGACCCAATAAGTTGCCTATACAATGTCGGATCCACCAAACTAGAATTTGAAGCATGACGTTTCTTCCAGTTGGTGATCATAGGTGTAGACATGGGTCTACAATCTGCCATGTGAAATCTATTCAACACATCCACAGCATACTGCCCCTGCCCCAGAAAGATATGCCCCTCCTGCCACACTTCAAGCCCCAAAAAGTAATGCATCAGCCCAATGTCCTTCATCTCGAACTCCATAGCAAGATCCTCCTTGCAACCACTAATCCGTCTCTCTGCCCCATTAATGAACAAGTCATCAACATATAGCACAAGAATGAGCGGATCATCCCCTACAACAATGTAGTATAGGTTCAGATCTGCATCACTCTTCGTGAAACCCATTTGCTACAAGTAAGTATCAATCCTCAAATACCAAGCTCTCAAAGCTTGCTTAAGTCCGTAGAGTGCTCGCCTCAACCGACATACATGGGTCTCCCACCCAAGTACCTCAAAGCCCTGTGGTTGCTCAACATACACCTCCTCCTCTATAACTTCATTCAGAAATGTGATCTTCACATCCATCTGATGGATCTGCCAACCCATTTCTGCAGTAATAGAATAAGGGATCAAATAGGAGTGTACCGAGCTACGGGAGCGAAGCTCTCATTATAGTCAACTTCCTCTATCTGTGAGAACCCTCTAGCCACAAACCTCGCCTTGAACTTCTCAATGCTGCCATCCGCAGCATGCTTGATCTTGTAGAGCCACCTGGAAGTCACAACTGACTTGCCCTCAGGCCTAGGCACCACCTCTCAGACATTGTTCTTAATGATAGAGGCATACTCCTCCACCATAACCTCTGTCCATACCCCTTGGTTGGCAGCCTCCTCATAGCTAGTAGGCTCAGAGTCAACAATGTTGGTAACCTTGGCTAGATAACTGCAAAACCACTCAGGTGGCACACTCTCCTTGTTCACCCTCTTCAGAGGATCAACAAACTCTGCTTCCTTCAAGGTGTCTTGAAGCCACTTGGGCCTCCTCTTCCTTGAAGAAGCTTCCACATAGGGAACCTCATCCTCTGCCCCCCAGTCTGCGGAACCTGAAGGTCTGCCAACTGACCCTGGCGTGCCTGTACCAGCACCTATCCTCGAAGAACTTGTGCCTGTGTCATCTGAAGTGCCATGCGAACTCTGTACCAGTGCAGTCCCTAAAGAAGTGCTTGGTGAACTCGCCATTGGTGCCCCAGATGTCACTGACACTGAAGTACCTCCTCTACTAGTTGATCCAGAACCCTGAGGTCCAGCTCCCTATACCTGACCTCCCTGCTGAGGAGCAGTTCGTGACTCTCTCTCATCATACTCTTGTGATCTCCAATAGGCCCTCTCCTACTCGAACTTCACATCCCTCCTAATCACCACTCTCTGTTTAGAAGGAATGAAGATTCGATAGGCCTTTGAAGTTTTGTTGTAACCCATAAAGATACTCTTCTCTGCCATGGGTTCCAACTTCATCCTCTGCTCCTTGGGGATATAAGAATATGTGAGACATCCAAAGATAGGAAGATGTCCCACATGAGGCTTCTCTCCAGTGAAAGCCTCCTATGAAGTCATATTTCCCAATACTCTGTGAGGACTCATGTTCTAAAGATAAACAATGGTATTGCAGGCATCAGCCCACAAAAACAAAGGCAACCCCTGATCATGAATCATCGTTTAGCAGCCCCAACAATAGCTATGTTCTTCCTTTCAGAAACCCCATTCTGCTGAGGGTTGTAAGGAATCGTGAACTCTCTCCTAATGCCCTCCTATGCAGAGAAGTCAGAAAACCCACCATTGGTGTACTCGCCACTATTGTCTGACCTCAAGACTTGAATCTTCCTACCTGTCTAGTTTTACACAAGAGCGTTGAACTCTTTAAAGCGACTGAAGACCTCACCCTTGGTCTTCAAGAAATATATCCAAGTCCTCCTAGAGTAGTCATCAATGAATATAACATAATACTCATAACCACCCAAAGACACATGAGACATACGACCACTAACATCAGTATGAATCAAGTCGAGCATACCTGTAGATCTTTTGTCGCTCACTGGAAATGGTAACTTGGTGTACTTTCCCAAAGCACACCCTCTGCAGACCTCATAATGCTTGACACTGAAATCAAGAACTCTAGTAGCGATCTCCCTCAGAACTCTCAAAGCTCCATGATGCATATGCGCCATACTCCGGTGCCATAACTCGCACAAGTCTTTAAGAGTGCCCAAAAATTGAGACTAAGTCCTTTAGATTGAATCATATAATAAGCCATTTCTTTTGTGCGACTCTTCCTTTCAGCTACACACCATTTTGTTGTGGAGTATATGGAACAGTATGTTGCAATTGAATGCCATGCTCAATGCAAAAGTTGATAAATTTGTTGTTAACATATTCTCCTCCAATGTCTGATCTTAACTTAAGAATTTGATTTCCAGATTATTTCTCAACAAAGGCCTTAAAGGCCAAGAACATGTTAAAAACTTCACTCTTGAGTTTTAACAAGTATACCCAAGTGCGTTTGGAAAAATCATCAATGAAAGTTAAGAAGTACTTGCAACCAGAGAAAGAAACAACAGGAAGTGGACCACATAAATCATTGTGCACAAGCTGCAAAGCGGCTAAAGCATGTCAAGAGGCATGTTTGTCAAAACTATCCCGATGATGTTTTCCGAGTACACATCCGAAGCAAACACCATCTCGGCAAGATACCACAGGAAGACCTATCACCATATTTTCTTTACATTGAGTTTGAAGGGAGTGATAGTTTAAGTGACCAAATCGCTCATGCCAAAGTTTGTTCACTTCATCATTATGAGCAACAAAAACGGAGGGAAGACATGATGACCCAAAGTTGTCAAACTTATACAACCATGTGGAATCATCAGCAATGCCAGTAGCTAAAATATGTCTAGGATCTTTGAGGTCCTTGATTACAACATCATGAGGTGAGAATTCTATTGTTTTCGCTTCACCTGAATGAGTTATTTGATAAACAGATAGAAGGTTTCAGGACAAGGTAGGAACACATAATACATCATTAAAATGACCATTATCTAGATGAATGGTTTCAGATCCCACAACATTAAGAGATCTATCATCACCAACATAAATATTTTTGGTGTTACAATCATTTAAAGAAGAAAACATGGCTTTATTTTTGGCCATGTGGTAAAAGGCTCCAGAATCAATGAGCCACTTATGAGAATGAGAAGAAGAAGATACATTTAATGCATAACCAAATCTTGATGCTTGACAACCACAAGCAGAAAGTGCCATTCCTGAAGATGAATTTGAAGAGTTCTCCAAATTGACGTGGTGCTTCTTCATTGCTGCTTCCAAGGCTTCCATCTTCTTAAAACATTTGGACTCTACATCGCCATCACGATTACAAAGTTGCAATGTCTATTAGTCTTCTTCCCTTTGTTTTTATATTCCTTATCAGTGTGTTGAGTTGCTTTGTCAGTTTGCGGTTGAAATTGCCTAAGACCCTTATGTGGTTTAGGACCATTCTTTTTAGGATGTTGCTTCTTAGGATTCTTTTGGTATTAATAAGACCAAGGTGTAAGTGCTTTTCTTGTTCTCTTATCAAAGAATCACAAAAGGCATCAAAAGAGGGTGGCTTGTAGGTTGTTCCTTGAGAAATGAGGGCTTCTTTAGTAGAATGGAAGGTGGAAACAAATACAGAGTATGAAGGTCCAAGCTTAGCAAGAATGGAATAGATAAGGCTACCATCTTCCTTTTTGACCTTACAACCTTCTAAAAGAAATCTAAGGGTCTTGAATTTGGACAAAAAATCTTCAATAGAGGAGAAATTATTGGGGTCCAAAGTAAGCAACTCATTTTCAAGCTGGTGGGCTCTGATTTCATTTTGAATGCCAAAAACAGTGTTTAGCTTTTCAATAGTTGCATCAGGGGTGTCAATTTCTTGGATATAAAATTGAAGATCTTGAGCAATGGACATTCCTATCAACCCTCGTGCTTGATCTTGTTTATTTTCCCATTTAGCAGCTTTATTTCCATCGGTAGGTTTAGTTTCTCGTCCTGAGGCTATTCTATAAAGCCCTTTACTTCTAAGTAAGTCTATCATGTAGGATAGCCAGTGGAAATAATTGGTGCTGTTAAGAATAATCGGGCATGCATTTTCCATTTTTTTTAAACTGGAGCTGAAAAGGCTTAAACTAACTGCTCCAATGGAAAGACCTCGAAAAATTAGGCTAGTTCAAAAAAAACACTTTCGGATGAAGAAGTTATGCCCTTTTGAAAAAAATGTGTTGTAGATGCCAAATAGTTAGGTGAAAGGTTGAAAGCTGATGATGAAGTTCTACTTTTTTTTTTTAAATCCAAGCCCCCCCCCCTTTTCCAAACTTAATACAATTAGCTCACTTCAAAAAAAAAAACTACTTTAAATGACCCACTTTTATAAATAAGTGAGAGTCACTTTTACAATGTTACTTTTACATGTACTTTTGAAATAAAACCCTCCTTTTAAAACTGGCAACTTGCCAAAGAGCTTTATAAGAAAAAGTAACTTAACAAAAAACTTTTTACAAAAAGAAGCTTGAAAGAGAGACTTGAACCCAAGACCGCTATTCTCATAAACTAACTTTACACCATGTGAGCCAGTAAAAGGATTCTATAATTGTTTGAAAAGAGTAAGGGGGATTTTTTTTTTTTTTGGCTCTTCGATGTGCCTGCTTTTTCCTGCAAAAAAACACAAAAATCCGTGCACAAAAAAAAACGAAATGCAAGCCTTATGGCAGAATGTTAGATTTCCAGTAGTCTTACCGGCAACTATCATTTTTTCCACTATTTCTGATTTCCCGAGATCGCATAAAGACGCGGGGAAAAGAACATACGTGGCAAAAAAAAATCTCGTCTTCCTGTTTCTGATTTGCCGAGATCGCACACAGTGCAAAGCAGAGAGCATACACAGAAAAGAGGGTATAGATTTGGCAATTAAAAAAACTATAAAACGAAATAAACAGAGGGAACCTAAATAAATAGAAGGATTAATAAATATAACTGCAAAAAAGATACTTTATACCTCTAGATCTAAAATGACATAACTCAGGCAATCGGAAGCATTTTCGCATAAAATGAAAGGGGTTCCTCGCTGTAACAGATGCTTCGGATACAACAGAGCAGTTCTCTCGGCCCAAAAGTGGTCAAAAATAGTAGATCTAGAAAATGGCAGTGGCATGCAGCCAAACCGGCTTCGGATTTGGATCAACAATGGATGCGGCCCTCAAAATGGCTCTGATACCATGTAGGAATTTACAGAGTAAGTTCCTTAGATCAAACACCAAAGGTCACCGCTCATAAATAGATCACAAATCAGTACACCAATATTTGACGTGGTTAAAACCCTCTAAGAGGGAAACAGTCCACGGCCTGAGCCAACGCAGCCACTTCAGGCAATTTATTAATATAAAAAAGAAAATTTACATAAACTTCTCTCAAACGGTTACCAGAAAAATGACCCTCCATGCTCTTTAAATAGAGATCACGGACCAATTGGGCGTTAAGCCACAGATCAAGTGTCGATAATACAGAGGAGAGAGTGAACCGTCGGATCACTACAAATCGTGACCGTCGGATTATAAGTTACAAATGTACATAGTAAAGAAACACACTTTACCTAACTCTACGCTAAACCAAGTAATACTTAACTATTTCCTATGTGTCGGAATATCCTAACAAAAATTTTCCCCTGCCTTAGACTACAAAAACTTTATTAGGCTAGTGGAACCTCGTCTTATGCCTCTTAAGCAATTAGACACATTACAATTTCTCAATTCACAGATTCCTCTCAGATACATGCTATATACTATATGAAATGGACTCATCCATGTGCTTCTATTGGGTGAATTGTTATATGCAGACTCAGCCTCAGCAAGTACTTGATCTCATTGTTTGGGATGCTCACTCACCAAGCTCCTCAAGATATTTCCTAAGATCTTGTTTACCACTTTTGTTTGCCCATCTATCTGTGGATAATATGTTGAACTAAAATTCAAGTTAGTGCCTCCTTTCTTCCACAATGTTCTCCAAAAATGGCCTACAAATTTTGTATCTCGATTTAAAACGATACTTCTAGGAAACCCATGCAACCTTACAACCTCTCTAAAGATTAAATTTAGCAACATTGGTTGCATCACTAGTCTTTATACAAACTATGAAATGTGGCATCTTTGAAAATTTGTCTATGGCCACATAAATAGAATCATTAACTCTGTGAGTTCGAGGCAACCCCAAAACAAAATCGATACTCACTGAGTCCCACGAGTTGATATAAACATGTATTCTGACTCCTTCCTTTAGCATGGTGACAAACTCTGCATCTTTCAACAATCTCTTCACATTAGTTTCCATACTTGGCCAAAAATAGAAAGCATTCAACAAAGCAAATGTTTTATCCTGTCCAAAATGTCCTGACAATCCTCCATTGTGCTTTTTTGTTATCAAATTGTCCATCATTGAGCATTTTTGTATGCAAAGCTTACTGTCCTTGAACAAAAAACCTTCTTGAATCATCTCACTCAACCATTGCGTTCTATCCAATACAAATTGGATTTTCACATGTTGCATATGCATCCTTAAAATCTGCATCATCTCTATGCATTTCTTTTAGCTTATCAAATCCCAAAACATTTACTTGAAATTCATGTAGAATTAAATTAATTCTACTTAATGCATCAGCTACCTTATTTTATGAAGCACTTGTGTGCCTAGTTACAAAAGCGAAATTTTGCAAAAATTCTACCCACTTAGCATGTCTTAGTTCAATTTTGGTTGACTGTTGATAAACTACAAAGCATGATTGTCAATATACAAAACAAACTCCTTGGGCATCGTTGCCGCAAAATCTAGCAGGCCTTGTGAAGAGGTACCCCACAAGGAAAGAACTGACCAAATGACAACAATGAGATAGTAGCACACAGCTACTACGCACTACTCTTTATGGATTTTCAACAATGGGAGGAATGCCAGTATATAGGTCACCTAAGAGATGTTCTATGCTTAAAGATATAAGGTGACTAAAAGGTTGTTGGAAATATGGTAGCCATGGTCGGTATTTTAATCATGAAGAAATTGGAAAATTTGAACTTGAATTTATGCCTCCAAATTACTTAAGGTGGCCTCCTTTTTGTTCAAGTCAGCTAGGCCCCTTAGAGGCACCCATTCAACCCCTCTTTGAAGACTATATAAAGGAGACCTCCTCTCCTCATTTGCACATCAATTTGTATCTTGATTATTTCTGATCCAACGAAGTTGGGAGGAAAAGGAGGGGGCTGAAAATCTGAAGGAGGGCTTGGCACTTGGCTTGGCACTTGATCTTGTTCTTTGTTACTGGTTTGGCTATTATCTTGATGTTGTTGTTTCTAATGTATTGATGAACTCTGAACTCTCTCTCTCATAAGGAAAAAATTTTGGGTGTACCCCTTGTGGGTTTTGCCCTGGCCTCATGCCTAATTTCTGTGTCTCTTGTCTTATTGTCTCATGGTTATCTTTACTGATATTTCATGTTTATTAGTTGAAATTTTATTATGCATAACTGCTTAATGATATTGACTGCTATGTAAAATTAATGCTAACGAATCACTGGAAGTAGTTATTTGTTGAAGAAAATTATTCTAGCTTGTGCCCTAGAAATATCAACATGGATTCAGAGCTAGGTTGATAAAAGTCTGTCTAAGTTGATAAGAGTTTATTATAGGCATACGAATCAAGTAAAGAAGCAGAAGTCTCTTGAAATATGAAGTATCTCTATGGTCTATATCCGTTCTAGAAGGCTGAACCTGTAGTAACACTTATAAACAGAGGTCTGAACTCGTGGTAATTCTTTGTGTCAAAGATCTTAACCTGTGGCTAAAGGACCACATATATATTTTTTTATGCGAGTTTCTTTGTGGTGATTCATGCGAGCTCATTGTCTGCGGCATCTTATCTCTGGTGGAAAATTGTGAGCTCTATGGCACTATATATCTCTGTGGTATGCAAGTTCTGTGGTACTATATATTATAGTGGTATGTGATTTTTGTGGCACTAAGTATCTATGTGTTATGTAAGTTTTGTGGCTCCTAATATGCTTGTTTTGTGGCTGCAAAAATGTGTGGTCTTGAGGCAAGTTGCTTTGTGATATGTGCGAAGGACAGAAGTTTAATCTTCTCTGTGAAGTATGCAGTTTGTCATCTCTATGACATATATAAAGGAAAGAGGTTTGACATGTCTCATCATCTCTATGACATGTGCGAAGGTGTGATGCCCATTGTGATCTGAAGTTGACAGATTTATTGAGCTCCTTATTCTCTATAATGTGTGAGCTACCTAAGAAACCTATCTGTGGAAATCATGTGGACCTGAAGCACTATGGAATATCACGAAGTTTGAAGACTATAAGGTATGATGCAAAGCCTAAGAAACTGCATGAATTAAGAAGTCTGTGTTACATCTTTGTCGTATTATATCTTTAAAATCTGAGCCCGAATTCTCTTTGTGGTCCGAGTTAAAATCCAAGTTTTCTATTGATATGACAAGTTTGAATGAAGAATCAAGCCCAAGCCTCTGTGAGAGGAGAAAGTTCGAGTCTCCCTCTGTGATGTGATCCGAGCCTTTGTGGTGTCAAAGCATGATCCAAATCCAGTATTGGAATTCTATGTGATGATCTAAGCTCCTCTGTGATCTAGCCTAGTGATGTTGGTGGTCAAGAAAAGAATCTCTGTAATTTACGTTTAAAATTTGCAAGCCTCCATGACATCTAAGGCATCCGAAGGTCTGAATCTGTGTATTAGTCCAAATTAGAGAGAGAAGGATCCGAAGTTAGTTTCTGAAGTCTGACCAAAAGTCTGAGCCTTCTCCTCCCTATGGATATCTTTATGGAAGGTTCGAAGCATCCATGGAACCAGGATGAATCCAAGCTTCAGTGCACAAACCTAAATTCAAGATAGTCTGAGTCTCTGTGAAAGAAATCTAATCAAACGTCCAATTTATCTCAGATCATTGCAGGAGTGAAGGCTGTCTTCATCTCTAAGGAAACAAGTCTGAGGTTGCAAAGTCAAAGATTTGTGCTCATGTTAAATGACCTACAATCCGAGCCTATGTGGCATCCAAATGTCACTGAGTTATCTGTGTAATCTGAGTCATCTAAGCTATCTCTGTGGCATCTGAGCTATTCTAGTATTGTTGTATTTCTGAGGTATTATTGGAAAGTCATTAGAACTCTTTGATCTCTCTTCAATCTATTTGATATATGCAAAGGCAAGTGCAAGTATTGTATTGATGTTTCAAGTCCAAGTACTAAGGACCCATGTGAAGCTCTACAAGGCTGAGAAAGAGGATGAGCTTCATTCCTGATTTCTGAGGTAAACCACTAAAGCACATCATGAAATCTGAACTAGAGTTGCTACTCATCTGAAGATCTTGTTGCAGGATTGACCTGGTTTCTAATGGTTCTTAAGTTCTATTCATACATAGAAGGACGACCTTCATTGCAAAAGAATTGACCTGTCTAATCTAGTATGTATCATTTGCATAATTAACCTTTGTGAAGTTCTATCCTATAGCAAGATCCAAAAGTTGTTCTCACTTGAAGTTTGAACTGGGAAAGTCTGAAACAAATGAAGACTGATAATGCTACACTACTATGGTTAATTTGGATCTGCATATTTGTATCTTTACAAAATCTTGAGAAGAAGAGCTCTTAAGAGAATCAAATAGAAATCATACATATGTTGAAAGTCCAAGTTGGGCCAAATGGTAAGGACTCGTGATTCAAAAAAAAGATTGAGTAAGACGAGATCTGAATCTCAAGTCAAAGTCATAAAATGACAGAAGGCATTTTGATTGACTATAAATGTTAAACTTAAGACTGATACCTAAATGATATATTGAAGCGTTTCCAAATTTGAAAATAATGCAACAATGAGTGTTGAATATCTAGGGCTTGTAAGACCCTAGTCGAATTTTGCAAAAAATTGAAGATTTTATGGCATTTGAGGAATCTAGGGTTTGGAAGACTAAACTTCTTGGCCAGATTCTAGGGATTGGCAATGTTGAAAGTAATGAAAGATCTAAGGTTTGTGAAAGCCTAGGATTGGCAATGTTGAAAGTAATGAAGTTGAAGAAGAATGCAAGGATGTTGATATCGAAATCGAGAATGATGAAGATAAGCATTACTCATCTAGGGTTTGTAAACCCTAGATTGAACTTGAAGGATTATTAGGGTTTGATGTCAAGTCCCTGGCAATACAAATTGCAAATCCTAGCCAAACAATTGTTAACCCTATCTAGACAAAAAGGGCTGAGAAAGCCTTATGGATTGATTGCTTCCACATAAATGAACCCTAGCTCCTAGAAGATTTGACATCTTGATGATGAGGTTGATTTGCAGGTTGGATGCAAGAAAGCTAAAGATTAAGAGGGAGCTGACATGTTCTCAAAAGATAAATATCTTGCATTCCTTTCATTTTTTTAAATCGTTACTGATGATGTGGACGAGGTCAACTCTTTAATGATGATGATGATATGGACTCCTCGATGATGTGGACCTCATGATGATAATATGGACGTGTTACACAGTATTTTGTCACCTCCCTGCAATCCCCATCTCGAACATTGGAGGACCATTTCAGTGACTTATGTGTATTTTCATACCATGCCATAAGTGTCATTGCATCCCTTGGCATGTCAAGAACATTTCCTCTGTTGATCATTCCTCAAGCAGACTCTCAAAAACATGTGATTCTAGGTCGGCGCTGGTAGGTAGTTATGGCCTCGTGCCCATAGAGAAATTAACACTGGGCCTCGCGCCCATTGGCGCTCTGTCTCGGTAGGGCACCCACGCCGAGTTGTTTTTGGAAAGTTTTTAAAAATAGAAACGAAATTTCCATGCCTAACCACTTCGTGAGCAGAGTCATCATGATTTGTTCAACTGAATAACGTCGAAGTCCTCCCTTTGGCTTCTTGTTTCCTACAATCGTGCAACTACCCAAAGGGATAAAGCCTCTCTTCCACCAAATGAGGGATCCCAAACCACCTCCTCCTCTCCTATAAATACTTCCTTCTCACATGGCTTCAGCTAGTTGAACAGTCCTTACTATAGTTGGTGTGTAGAAGAAGGCAAAGAAGAACCCCTTGTTGAGAGAGATTTTAGGCCCGTTACCTCATCAAGTCCAATCCTCGACGAATGCTTGAGACACGCCCAACTAAACCTGTCGAAGGAGGCTGCAACGTCAAGGCATTAAGGTTGTAAACTTCTTTTCTCTATCGTTAATACATGACTGGTTTTTTGGTTCCAATTTTGTGTTTAAGCATATGCAAAATGTTTGATTCTCCTTGACCAATCGAATAGCTACATATGAAAGTATGTTTTCGTATGTTGTCACCGTTCACTTGATCCTTGTGCAGGTACACGGACATTATCATTGAAGGACCGCGACGTGTGAAGACAAAGATCAGAGGATCGCTGCTGCAGCTACAACAAGAGTGTTGGACCAAGCTAGATCATCCATCCCAACTCGTTTTTCATTTATAAGTTAGGAGTCTGAAAGTCCAGCATGTTCCCTTGTTGCTAGAACCACCCTAGGGCTAGAGGGATCGCCTCTGTCCGCAGAGGGGATTTACCTGACCAACAAGTTGGCGACTCCACTGGTGCCGCTGCAAAGTGGTACATTGAACTCTCCCGCGACATCTTTCAATATTTCAACTCTCTTGCTATGGCATTTCTCACACACTTTCAGTTACCAGTTTGGTACGAAACTGGGACGCACCTCCTAACATCCTTGAAACAGGATCGGGCTACTCACATCTCCGATCATATTCATGAATGGAGGCGGCGTTGTCGTTTGATCAAATTTGCAATTCCTGATCAACTTCTAACTGATTGGTTCACTACCTCTTTTATCGGTCTGATTGCTGAGGACATCGCTATGGGGGCATGTGTTACTGAGGAACAAGCTATCGCGCGTGCCCAGTACCTCGATCTCTTGTACTCTCAATCTGGCACATTGTATGAACTCTTGCCCGATGCTCCGCGACATGGAACTACCAAAGCACTGGTGACGCCATCTATCGACGGTATCATTGGTTTTGTGTCTCAGACTTCTCGAAAGTCTTCTCCAAATCCTGCGTAGCAAAAATCTACTCCTTCCACTGATACTGCTTCTCAGCCACCTCAGAATTCTGGTAAGACTGCGGAAGTGAATGTCGTCCAGTCCAATCCAGCAAATAAAACTTCCAAGGGTAAGAAGAAGGGTAAAGGTAAGGCCAAAGCCGATACCCCGAAACAGGATTCTCCGAAACCTAATGCTGATGATAGCTCAAAACGCAAACCGAAGTACCCTTGTCTGATTTGTGACAATGAGCACTATACCAAGTATTGTCCACGACAGGCCGAGGTGAGTCGACTGCTCAAAGGTACTCAAGGCACTCAAGGCACCCTGGTTGTTCTTAAAGAACCATTCCCATCACAGCAAACTCAGATGGTGGAGCAACCTCAGTCCTCCGCCCCATTTGGCTCTCAGGTTTTCATGATGAACGGTCCTGCACCCGTCTTTATTGCTACCCGATCGAAAGATTATACCGAACCGCGTCAGGCAGCAGGGAAGGAAATCACTAATGGTCCTCCTCCCCTGCCTGCTTCTGGCCCTCTTCACATCAAAAGGCCCAGTACTGAGCCCGTTGTACGGCCATCTTCTAAAGGTGTACTCCAAAAGTCTTCCTACAACCCAAACGCCCGTGTCGCTCAGCATTACAGTATCGTTAAGGATTTGGCTCAAGCGCCATCTGCTATGTCTGCATTGGAAGGAGCTATCCATCACAACGAAAGGCTTTGTTATCTGCCATCGGAGGGATTGACCCCGCCAATTCTAACCTTATCACTTTCGATTTGGAAAATTTCGTCCCACGTCTCCCTCACCAGCTTGCACTGATCATTCAAGTTGGGATTAATGGAAAGAATATACATCGAGCGGTCATGGACAAGGGTGCATCTACGTGCATCATGTCTTCTGCATGCTAGAAAGCCCTTGGTTCTCCAACCCTTAATCAATCTCCAAAAGCTTTAGAAGCTTTTGACGGAAGGGAATCTCACCCTCTTGGTGTTCTCGCTAGTTTACCTATTACGTTAGAAGGGAAAACAGTTAACATTGAGGTTGAAGTCGTTGACGCCAAACTCATTTACAATCTTCTCCTCGATCGCAGTTGGACTCATGCAATGCTATGCGTCCCGCCTACTCTTTTTCATGTTCTTCGATTTCCGCACGAAGGAAAGATCATCACTGTCGATCAGTTGTCCTTTTTCACTTCCACATCTTCCGAGAGCAACGTTCCATATGTAGATCATATTCCTACGCCTTATGAGAGCATAGGACCGGGTCTTTTCAAATATCCTGCCCTCATGGGTCTTTTTTCTCTTCCTTCGCCCAACATTGCTCAGGTCAACATGATCTCCAGGTCTTCTGATCCGTGGATCGTCCCTTCGCCCGAACAGATTGATTCGTTGGGTGATGCGATGTCGTTAAGCCCAATAGAAATTGATTATTGCGAAATTATTTCAACTTCGGCTCCTCCTCCCTCTGATCATACTCTGTTGAGTGTGTCTCTTGACACGTATTCTCAATCCCCTTGGCTCGGCACTTCGAATTCTCCTGATCCCTTAAATGAGATATTTCCTACTAATGAGGCCATCGTGGAAACTATGTCTCTCGAGGATCCTCCTTGGGACGATAGTCATCATCGCTCCTCTTTTATGCCTGGCCTTAGGGCTATGTCTACTTGTCTTGAGAAGTTTGCTTCCCAAGCTCCTTCCCATCTGCTTCAAACGCCCATCCTGGCGCATGAAGTCTTTGTGAAAGGTAACCTGGGAAACATTACGCAAACGATGCCTATTGATATCTCCGTTAAACAGGGGGTTGTCAAGAACATCCACATTGGGGTGACATGTTCTCCTGATGAGATCGAGGTCTATACTAGTCTCTTCCACGAGTTTCGAGACGTTTTCGCTTGGTCTTATGAAGAAATGCTTGGCATCGATCCGAGTATCGTTGTGCACGAGATCCCTACTTATCCTGGCGCGAAGCCTGTTCGCCAACGTCTTCGTCCCGTGCACCCTAGAAAGGCAGTCGCCATCAAGGGAGAGATTGAAAAACTTCTTAAAGCTGGCTTCATTTATCCGATTCCCTTGACAGAATGGGTTTCTAATATTGTTCCTGTGGATAAGAAGCAGGGTACTATTCATGTCTGTGTGGATTACCACGATATCAACTGCGCTTGCCCTAAGGATAACTATCCCACTCCTTTTATTGACCAGATCATTGACGAATGTGCTGGGAGTGAGATCTTTTCCCTTATGGACGAGTTTTCTGGGTACAACCAGATCAATATTCTTCCGGTCGATCAACACAAGACCGCCTTTATCTGTCCTTGGGGTACCTTCACATACAAGAAGCTCCCTTTTGGTCTTAAGAATGCTGGGGCTACTTTCAACGAGCGATGTCGTACGCTTTCCATGATATCAAGCGCATTGTTCAACCTTACCTGGATGACCTTCCGACTCATTCTGCTAAGAATAAGGACCACCCAGATCATCTCTGTTAGATATTTCTTCGCTGTAGACGCTATAACATTTGACTCAATCCGCATAAGTGTGTCTTCTACGTTGATTCCGGTAGACTCTTAGGTTTTATCGTCTCTAAAGACAGAATTCATCTCGATCCCCTCAAATTCGAAGCTATTGTCCATCTCCCCTCCCCTTCCTCTTTACATTAGTTGCGGAGTCTGCAAGAGAAAGCTAATTTCCTACGTTGTTTTATACCGAACTATGCTAAGGTAGCCAAAGGATTCACGCGATTACTTAAGCAAGGCATCCCGTTCCTCTGGTATGAGATCACCCAAAAATCCTTTGATGCACTGAAGACATTGCTTATCAATGCTCCTCTGTTGCATCCTCCCAATTATCATCGCGACTACTCCTTCCATTTGGTTGCTGCATTTAACACTATTGCCATGGTTCTGGTGCAAGACGACGACGATGGTGACGAGCTCATCATTTATTATTTGAGCTGCAATCTTCTTGATACTGAAACATGCTACACACATATCAAGAAATTGGCGTTGGTTGTTGTTCAAGACATCCAACATTTTCGCCATTATATTCTACTGCACACAGTAACTGTGATTTCTGATTGCAACCCCATGACCTACATATTGACTCGACAATTGGTGGGGAGAAAATACTCAAAGTGGACTATTATCCTCCAAGAGATCGATTTGGAGTTTACTACTGCCAAATCTAAGAAATCATTGGTTTTTGCCGATTTGATTTTCTCTCTCGCTTCTGATTCTGCTCTATCTGGTTCAGAGGAATGCATTCCAGATGACACTCTTTTTATCATTAGCACCCTCGATCCATGGTACGATGATATCATCGTCTATCTCCAGACTTCCACTTCCGATCTAAGTTGACGAAGGATGCTCGTCGACGCCTCTACCATCATTCACAACCTTATCGCATAGACGGAGATACTCTCTACTGCATCGGAGCCGATTTTGTTCTCCACCGGTGTTTAACCCTCGAGAAGCTGAAAAAGTCCTCAATGACTGCCATTTTGGCGCATGTGGCAGTCACATGTCTGGATATGCTACTACACAAAAGGTTCTTCGTGCTGGATATTTCTGGCCTACCATTTTTAAAGACTACATTGTTGTTGTACGTAAGTGCCACGATTTCCAGATTTACCAGTGCAAGATGCACGCGCCACCCGCTCACCTCCATCCTGGCATTACCGTTGGTCCCTTTACGAAGTGGGGCATCGATTTTATGACGTGTAACCCTCACTTGGTCGGGGAGCATGCTTATATTATCGTAGCCGTTGACTAATTCACTAAATGGGCCGAAGCAATGCCTACACTCACAACTGATGGTAAGACAACCGCACAATTTCTGTTCAATCATGTCATTACCAGGTTTGGTGTCCCTCGAGCCATTGTTACTGATCATGGTTCTCATTTTCGCCATTACATGATGGCTGAGTTGACTTCTAAGTTGGGTCTGCGTCACGACAGCTCAACTTCGTACTACCCTTAGGCCAATGGCCAGGTTGAAGCCGTGAACAAGGTTCTAGTCACCATGCTTCAGCGTACGATTGGGATGCACAAATCCAACTGGCATCTCATGTTGTTTTCAGCTCTCTCGGCTTACCGAACCTCGGTGAAGGATGTAACCGGATTCACTCCATTCCAGCTTGTTTACGGTCTGGAAGCTATCCTTCTGATTGAATGCAAAATCCCTTCTCTCAAGATAGTTGTTGAATTACTGCCTAACACCTCGCCAGAAGAAGAGTGTCTTCTATATTTAGAGAGGCTTCATGAAACTTGCCGCTTTGCTGCTCTTGTCATAAAAGCATAGAAAAAGCGAGTCAAAGCTCATTTTGATCAGACGGTTTCCCCTCGTACCTTTGTAGAAGGAAACCTCGTCCTCTTGTACGACCAAGCTCATGATAAGCAGGGGGCAGGAAAATTCGAACCCATGTGGCATGGGCCCTATATTGTGAAGCTTGTTTTACGGAACGGGGCTTATGAGCTAATTGATTATGAAGCCTACCCTTTGAATCAGCGCATAAATGGGCTGTATCTCAAAAAATATTATGCATGAGTTTCTCGTGCATGTTCTTTTGTACATAGGTGTGTTTTTCATTTTTGTACATTTTTGGCTTGGTGTGCTTTGTGAGTATTTTTTCCTACTTATTATGATTGTTGCTTACTGTGCAGATGTCTGCCACCCCTTATGTTGGTTTTGCAGATGTTGCCTCCCGCAATACCCAGAATTTGTCTTCCGCAGCCTGGGTGATTTATAATCCTAATGGTGAGTTGGTAGACCTTCAAGGTATTTGTCTAGGATGAACAACAAACAATGTCGCTGAATATAGTGCCATCATTGAACTCTTAACTAAGGCCATTGCTCTCGACATTCGTGCATTAATTGTTAACCAAGACTCTCAGATTGTTTTTCTTCAGCTTAAAGGGCATTATTTTGTTAGAAATCCTCAAATCTTAAGGTTGTATTTGCGTGTTTGTTTATTAGAAAGGAATTTTGATTACATCACATATCAGCATATTCCTAGACGAATGAATGCGTTTACTGATGCAATAGCCAAAATTGTATTAGATAGACATTTGCTTAATTTGTAAAAGCATCATCATCACATAAGTTCATCCACGTGCATCATAAGTTCAAAAAATATGTGTGTTTTGGTTACATCCTAAGACATCATGTCTCTCAAAAAATATGCAGAAATAAAAGCCTAGGAGTCTAATCAGCATGATGCTCATGGTACCATGTCACTGCACGCACAAGCCACCTCAATAAGCAGTGGACACAATTAGACAGCCTCGCAGTGTGCCTCTGGTATGCACGAGGAACATCGTCAAATCTCGCGTAATCTGGGATTCTGCTAGTAAGACCCTCCAGGTTGTGCACGATCTCCTCCTCTTCGCTTCCTTCACCATGAGGGGCCGCCTCGAAATCGCGCAGAACTCTCCATGCTATAGGGAACATTCCTACAGGTCTCTCCGAGCCAACATCTACAAATACATGGATAAATATCAAAACACGTATAATACAAAAAAAATCATAATACTCATCAAAATCAAAAAATGAGTCTTACCCAATGCTTCATCCCAATCCTCTCCTTCCGAGAGTGGAAGATCCGCATCACCCTTGAAGTTCGTGCCAGTATAGGGCCAGTCCTCCACGACAATGAGTTGTTGGTGGAGCCAACTAAAGAATTCTGGTCTCCACGACATCTGTTGACCGCCTCCTGTTCTAGGCATCAAAGCCGCCCAACGAACCATTCATGGCTCTCGTAATGGTGATGCAGGGACTATCACCTCCTGGCGTTGGAATATTGGCAACCGTTCTAGGATGAACGGTACCAAGATGGACCCATAGCCGAATTGTTTCAGCTTGTCGTTCTTGCATTTTGTCAGTTGGCATTTCAGGTTGATTGTTACGGCCTCTGCCCAATTGAAAATGGTCGGGGCCATACAATCCACGGCAAGTAGCAACTGTGTTTTCGTGGCTTCATGAGGAGCTTGAGATCTAGTAGCTCGAGTGATGGTGTGCAGCACTACTTTTAGTGCCAAATCGGGAGTGGTTTGAATATCCACTTTCTCGCTCTTTGATCCTTTCCTTGCCCCTCGACAAACCCTGTCTATGAGCATGCTCATGTTTTCCATCGTAGGCCGGGTACCTGTCAGGATCGGTACTACTCCCCTCCGTGATAATCCGGTGATGAAATATACGTCAGAGACTTCAATCTCTAACTCTTGATTGTGAATCATTAATCTTTCCCGATCGGTGTCCCACATATTGATCAAATATTGTAATAACTCTGGCTGAGCTCAAAGACACGGTGCCATGAAGAATTTCAAGAGCCCGCAATCTCTTAGGGCATCCATGCATCTTACACTTCTCATGGCTTGGTCATATTCCTCCCTGTGTTCTCTTTCCTTCCATTCAATCACCATTTTGACTCTCACACACCTGCAAATCATCATTGGGGCTATCATTAGTCAAATTATTAACTTTTGAGTTGTTTAAAACCAGCCATTTTTTAGAATTTGCAAACAAAATTGGTTGCGGTGATTGGCGTGACTGTTTTAAAAACAGCAGCGCCAATTGGCGCATCCCTGCTGAAATTTAAGGCGAGTTAGTGCGACTTCGTGCCCGAAACCCGCGCCAACCGCCGCGCCCAGCTTTGAACAAAATCTCCCCAAAAATATGAAAAATTAAAAATGCAAGCAATGAAATTTGATTTAAAATGCAGGTAAGGATAAGAGTTCTTACCTGAAGAAAACAGATTCACGATTGGACTCCTAGATTGTCCGCTGCCAGCTCCCCAAGATCACAGTGAAAAAAGGTAAAAATGCTCACAAGAGGTGAAAAGGTGAAAATTAATTTATTTTTACTATTTATGTCATTTTATAACCTTTTTGAAACCCTAATTAGGTTTTTTGAACTTATTTTTCTATTATTTTAATATTTTATCTCGAAAGATGGGTTTTATGTGCGTTTCTTGTGCAGCAACAGGTCCTAAACGTGATGACGATGAAGTGACGAGTTGTATTTTATTACTTTTTCAGACTCAGTAAAAACACGAAAAAGTCACCCCTTAGAGTCATCTTTCAACTCTTTTCTGACTCTCGAAAATTGAAAAGATTGTCGACACTCTTGTCGTTTTGAACTCATTAAAGGCTGGGAAACGTCATCTGCCTAGTATACGTTTACCCCTTTTTTAGGCTGGGACAAATTATTTACGAAAAAGGAATACCTTAGTCTATCGCGACTAAGAGGTTCTCCCGGATATCGTTTTCTACCTTTTCGGATCTGTGAGACTACCTACGAAAAGGGACCTGTTGGAATTCTCTTTTCTGCTTCTTTTCAAACTCTCTAAACATGAAAAGATGCCAAGTTCTTCCTTTGTCAGACTCGTTAAAACCTAAATGACATCAAAAATCGTCACCATGACATAATTGAGTTCCTCCTTCCTAGAGCTCGTAAAAGGTACTAGGATGGATTTGTCCGGAGGACAAACATATATAACAAGCATATGCTATCCCCTTCAAGCTTGTTTCCAAAAATAATTGGGGTACTCACCAGAAATGTTGGGGGGAAAATGGAACCAGTTCTCAGTCGTGTCGGCAGTATGTCGCTCTTGAACATGACACTTGTTTGCAGTTCCTGTCGGGTTGGGGACATCCCATTTCGTCATTTTTTGCCTCCATGGGTTTGGGTTATTTGTTTTGACCTCTCATTTGCTCTTTGCCACGTCATCATGACCTCAAATCCCCTGATGTCAAATGCTGCCAAATTCCAGAGTCGTGTCGCCAATATGTTCAAGAGAAGCTTCCTTCTGCAATTTTCAACCTCTGATCCTCTGTTTAGGCTTGATTCACTATCATCTTATTTCTTTGTCTCGTGTCAATGATGTGGGAAACACTATGGCCCTCCTTCGATCAGATCATTTCCTGTCGACTTCAGCTCATTATCCAGGAAGTTGATCTAGAGACTCCCTTCCGATACCTTGGAGCTTGCATGCCTCAATGGCAAGTTCTTCGCATTCGACGACAAGTCCTCATCATTGGCCTTCGATCGAGTGATTTCGTGGATATTCGACTCCAGCTCACTGTTCACATTCCGCCGATTGTACTAGTTGTACCTTGAGAGCCATTATCATTATTGGTGGTTTCTCTCGCGCCTGTTAAGAGCTTCATCATTGGTTGGTAATCAGGCGACTTACTCGCATGTTCAACTTCAACTCACTCATTCGCATGCTTGAATTTGTACTTGTTCGAGTCGAGATGGAGCGCAAGACCCTGGGTTTTGTCAGATAAAATCTAGGATGCGAGACGATCTGGTTTATCATGACTATATGCATGACTCTTTTGATTGGATGGTTATGACCATGCCTGAGTCTATTTGATGATCCTTCTTACTGGATGGTTGCGTCCATACCTCGGATCTTATTTTTATATGTACTCTATTATGGATGGTTGCGCCCATACCACATATTCATGTATCAGATATATCAGTTGTACTTGTTCTTGCAGGTCATCCGACAACGGCGTTTGGTTTGGGCATGTTCTCATAAAGCATTTCACCCCTCCCTCTCTCTCAGACCTCATGCTTTAGGGGGCATCTGTTACACAGTATTTTGTCACTGTCCCTGCAATCCCCATCCCGAACATTGGAGGACCATTTGAGTGACTTCTGTGTATTGTCATACCTTGCCATAAGTGTCATTGCATCCCTTGGCATGAAAAGAACATTTCCTCTGTTGATCATTCCTCAAGCAGACTCTCAAAAACATGTGATTATGGGTCGGCGCTGATAGGTAGTTATGGCCTCGCGCCCATAGAGAAATTAACACTGGGCCCTGCGCCCATTGGCGTTCTGTCTCAGTAGGGCACCCGTGTCGAGCTATTTTTGGAAAGTTTTTTAAAATAGAAACGAAGTTTCCATGCCTAACCACTTTGTGAGCAGAGTCATCATGGTTTGTTCGATTGAATAACGTCGAAGTCCTGCCTTTGGCTTCTTGTTTCCTACAATCGTGCAACTCCCCAACAGGATAAGGCCTCTCTTCCACCTAATGAGGGATCCCAAACCCTCTCCTCCTCTCCTATAAATATTTCCTTCTCACTGGTTTCAGCTAGCTGAATGGTGCTTACTATAGCTGGTGTGTAGAAGAAGGCAGAGAAGAACCCCTTGTCGAGAGAGAGTTTAGGCCCGTTGCCTCATCAAGTCTGATCCCTGACGAATGCTTGAGAGGCGCCCGACAGAACCCGTCAAAGGAGGCTGCAACGTCAAGGCATTAAGGTTGTAAACTTCTTTTCTCTATCATTAATACATGACTAGTTTTTTGGTTCCAGTTTTGTGTTTAAGCATATGCAAAATGTTTGATTCTCCTTTACCAATCGAATAGCTATAGATAAAAGTATGTTTTCGTATGTTGTCACCGTTCACTTGATCCTTGTGCATGTACATAGACATTATCACTGAAGGACCACGACGTGTGAAGACAAAGATCGGAGGATCGCCACTACAGCTACGACAAGAGCGTTGGACCAAGGTAGGTCATCTATCCCAACTCGTTTTTCATTTATAAGCTAGGAGTCTGAAAGTCCAGCATGTTCCCTTGTTGCTAGACCTACCCTAGGGCTAGAGGGATCGCCTCTGTCCGCAGAGAGGATTTACCTGACCAACAGGACGAGATCAAATCCTTGATGATATAAACGAAGTTAACTCCCTGATGATGTGGACGAGGTTGAATGGATTTGAGAAGGCTTAAGATTAAGAGGGAGTTGACAATTTGTCAAGAGATAAGTACTTCCTTGTTTATTGTTTAATTATGACTCTCTTGTCTTTTGTATATCTTGCTTGGTTGTATTTGTTCTTCCATGGCCTCCTAGCGAGGATCGCAAGTATATAATGAAGATTGCCAAGGTGTAGCAATCGTTGGAAATGGTTGTAAGATTAATGTGACAAGGATACTCATGATTGGATAAGCTCTGAATTCAAAGGGACCATACAAGATCAACCTAAATTGAAGCATGTTTTGATCTATTATGAAAATAAGTCAGTTGTGAGCAGTGTTGATAATATCTGTATTGGCAAAATATCGGCGAGGGTCCAAAAAATATCTTATCGACAATATCGGCGAAAATATCGACCAACATTGGCAAGCATAAAAAATGCATAATATATTCATTTTTTTTCAGATTTTTAAACATATAAAGCAATAACAACATGAAAAAAACAGATTGGCACATAAATATGAAGAAAACACTGATATATATGTTGTAGTGGATGTAAAATAAAAATGATACATCAAAGGCGATACCAAATCCTACTGATCCCTGATAATTGTCCAATCAAGGACTCAAATGTGAAAACCAATACAAAATAACGTCACACATATAAAAGTATCTCATCATCATGAGTTATATGTAACAAAACAAATAAAACTAGTAGCGATCTTTCTGAAATCAGTGCCCTCTCCCCCTTTTACGAGAAAACATGAGGGGTTGTTTGTCAAGCCTGCCCCTAGCGTTAGAAGGTCCTGACCCTGCACCTAATATCAAATACTAATTGTTGGGTATGGAGCTCTACTCTCCTATATCTATAGCAAATGGTGTTGATGTTGATGCTCCCACAGTATCCTCCTCCTCCTCCTCCTCTTCCTCCTCCTGCTCCGATTGCTACTCCTCCTCTTGCTGCCCCTATTCTAATGGTTCCTCTGGCTCTAACCATGCAGATGACTCCTCCAACACAAGATCCTCAGTCTCCACCCTCCACTGAGACAATACATCAATATTGTCTAAGGAAATGGCATCTGGATCAATTAGTGTTTGTATTTTCTTCACTCGAAGTCGGATATTGTAATGCACATACACTAAATCATTGAGACATGTGAACTCCAACCTGTAAGAGTGTCAAAAAAACTAATGAGTCTTCCCTCTTGACACTTGAGGGTCATAAATTAAAATTACAATAAATGTAATTGCTCAACTAAAGGTTGAAGGTCAAAGTTATACCCGTTGTGCTTTTTTTAATGTATTTTCTCAAATACACTCCAATTGCCCTCACACCCTGAAGAAATACATGTTTGACTCAGGATTCTTATGGCCAATTTCTACAAATTTTGTGGCCTTGCACCATAGGTTCGCCACCAAATATCTACAACAAAATAAAGAAATAAAAAATTCAAAAACATAAAACATAATTAAACTTTCAAATGCAAGATACATAATTTAATTTTAAAAATCTAGAATTATAAATAAGTAAATTCTAATAAGTGATGGCTTGTCACTTACGTGGCATGAAGAGGGTCTTTTCTCTAATAGCATCATCAAAGCCAAATAGGCCAACACAATCCTAATAAAACTGTATCTCGCAGTTGATTTTGCTATGAAGCTCAAGATCGAGTACCATCATTTGAATACAAGAATGGAGCCCTTCCATCACCTCACCATCAAAATCAAAGGCGCATTTGTATGAAAATGTAGGGTTGAGGAAGAGTGTTGCTGCATGAATGGGTCGATGAAGCATCCCTATCCACCGACTATCAATCACATCCCATAACATCATATGTCTATCAAGCCCTGCAGAACCCTTGTCTGCATAATAAAAACAAATGGCCTCCTTGGCCCTATCCATGGCCTCATACACATAAGCCATTGCAGGCTTCTCCCCATCTACCAATCTCAGAACCTTTACTATAGGTTCACTAACTGAGCACACTTCTTCTACTCCTTGCCAAAATGTCTCAGTGTACACCATTTTTGCAATGGCTTTCCCGTCTTGTCTCCTCTTGTATCTACAATCACGCCACTCATCAGAAACAAACATTTACTTCAACTCAAATTGGCATCGTAGCAAAGATTGAAGAGTAGTAAAGTTGAAGGCAAAACGTGTGATTGCAGGACGTCGCAACTCCTTGTTTCTGGTGAATCTTTTCAAAAGGCTAAGAACAAAAGCATGGTTATATATAAACTTGGGGACACTCCTAGCCATATCAATCACCTCCTTGATGAAGGAGAGTTTTCCCATATCCTCAAGCAGCAAATCGATACAATGTGTTGCACATGGAGTCCACAACAATGTGTGGTGCCTTTCCATAAGCATCTTGTCGGCAGTCACATAATTAGCTGCATTATCTGTTATGACTTGCACCACATTCTGCACACCAATCTCTCGGATGAACCCATCTAACAACTCACATATCGTTGTTGAATCTTTTATTTGTGCTGATGTATCCACTGATTTAATAAACATTGTACCTTTATGACAATGTACCAAAAAATTTAGAAGGGTCCTACCCTTCCTATTTGTCCAACCATCAAACATCACTATGCATCCAGACACTTCCCATGTCATTTTCAACCCTATCAATCTAGAGTTGATGTCCTGCTTTTCTACTTTAAGGATTGGCCCCCGCAACTCCTCATATGTAGCACTTTTGTAACCTGGGCCCACAACAGCAATATCATCACACTTTGGCTGCCAAAATGGATTGGTTTTGGTGATGCTAAGAGGCAATTCACTCCAAAAAAACACCTCCCCATAACTCTATCTACTTCTAGGTTCTCCTTTTTTTAAACAACTAATTCTATGGAAGGTTGTGATCCATCTCCTGTTCGTGGAACAAAAAATGATGACCTCCCACTCCCAACAACATTAGCACTAGCTATTGCAGGTGATGTTGTGGAGCCCCTCCCACTACACTCAGCTTCAAAATCAGAAAAAGATATGCCAAAAGATCTACTTGCACATTCAGCCTTGTTTCTTTCTGTCTCTTCTTTCTTTTTGTCTTTTTCATCAATTGCTTCTTGAGCTTTTTGTATAAGCTCTTGACTAGAAACTGTACAAAGCCCAACATCATGTCCAGAGAGTCTAGCCAAATGGTATTTCAATTCTCGTAACCCCTCCTGTCATTTTGGTCCCACACAATTTGCATGATAAATATACTCGATTTGTCCCACCATCAAGCTCCCCATGCTCCCAAAATGGGTCCAAGGCTTTTGGCATATTTGACTTTTGTAGTGAACTAATTCAAACCTAGGGCACAAAAACAAAAACAAAAAATGGCAGTAAATATCCATACATAAAAATTTAAAAGTAATAAGTAATAAACATGTCATTTAAAAAATAAAAAAATTTACTACAAGAATACAAATACATTATTTGCAGTGAAAGAAAAATTGGCAATAAGAGAGTGCATAAAAATGTTAAAAAAAATGAAGCATGCTGTCCAAATATGTACAAAACCCTTGCATTGGCTCATGGGCATGAAAATCATAGTAAATGGAAAAAAAACAAAGTAGCACAATGTTGGTAGGCAAAGAGGCAAGCATGCATAGCCCTCAATCTATGAAAAAATTCATTAAAATGTGTTTGGAATAACATACCTGTTAATGGAAGAGATGAAGTTTGTCTCACTGTTCTTCAATCTTTGACGATGAAAAAATTCCTAGTTGCTGGTGATAATGGTTGTTTGATCACCAATCCATCTTTGACAACCTCCACAATGCTTTTCCCTTCCTTCTGCAACACTCACAAACAGAAATGAGGAAAAAAAAATGAGTTTTCCCTTTTCTAGCCGTGGCTAAGAGAAGCACGGCAATAATTTGGATCGTTGCACGATATTTTGCCGAGATATCGCCGATATTTTGGAAATATCGTGATATTTTCAAGAGAGAAAATATCGCGATATTTTCTCGACGATATTTCGTTTCCCCGAAAATATCGCAATATTTCCGAATATCGGCGATATTTTTGCGATATTATCATCACTGGTTGTGACTTCCAAGATAAAGTTGGATAGATGTCTTGAAGAATGATGTTGATCCAAATCTACTGAAGATGAACCCGTGATTTTTTGCTATGATTTGATATGTTTCTACCAAGGACTGAGGTCCTCTTCGTCCAGTGTAAAAGGGATTTGATTGAAGAATTGTAAGATTAAAATTATGGCACAAGCCTGGTAAAATCCCTGTTGAGGTTGTGGCATAATGGATTGTGAGTCCATGGACACTTGCTTGAGGAAAAAATTGAAGAAGCTGCGAGACTCTGTTGTTGATTTGATGAATCCCTCTAATTAGCACGTTGAACCACATGAGCACGGAATTGCTAGCTCTATCTGGACTGGATGTATTCTAGGTGTTGTGTTGGTCTGAATGACATGCATGTTCCCATTGCATGCAACAAGATTGAAGCTAGAAATGTAACTGATTTGTGAAGCACTTTGGCTTCAGAAGTTATTTGCCAATCTATTTGATCTTGTAATGGAATCGACCATGGTATACATGTTTGTTGATGAGCAGGTTGATGATGTTTGTTTCTGTAAGAAGCCCCAATTGAAGCTGAATGAATAGTTGAATGTTGTTTTCCGCTGGATTCGACCATGGCACACTTTTCTACTGATGAGCAGGTTGTTGATGTTTACTTCTGTGAGAAGCCACTTATTGTCTATTGGATTCGACCATGGCACACTTTTCTCTTGTTAAGCAGGTTTCCAATGTTTATGTGAGAAGACTAGAGTGGTTGAGAATCCCTTTGGAGAGGGAGCATTGATTGATAGCATCATGAATCTTCGTTAGGTTGCGGCTAAGAGACCTATGGATTGGTCAAGAAGATTGTCACTCCCTTAGGTCAGTTGATCAGGAGGTCAATGAATCTAGTAAGGGAGCTTGGTTCCGAGGCATGAAGTTATCCCTTAGGTTTTTATCGAGAGACTAGTTTGGTCGAGTACACTGATTTTGTGATTTCTCCCTTATTAGGTGTTGACTGGGAGACCTATGGTTTGGTCAGGGATATTGATCTTGAGTTCCCTTCCTTAGGATGTGACCAAGAGACCTATGGTTTGGTCGGGAAGGATGAGTTCTCTCCCTTAGGTCGTGGACCGAGAGACTATATCGTCGGGGTTTTAGATAAGGATTCCTCACTTAGGTCGTGGACTAGGAGACCTTGTTTGTGGTCGGGGAGATGTACCTTATGCATATGATTGGTTTAGCCTCATTGATTGATCTGACTGGTTAGTAGGGCACTAACCTAAATGCCATAGGGTTGTGGCTTTTGGGATGTGTCGAATGTTATGTATCTTTCCTTATGATGAGACTGATCATCTCTCCCTTAGGTTGTGGTTGTCAGAAATATGGATTGGATAGGGTAGATAGAACTTGATAGAGAGAGATAGACTTGTACTTGTGATCTCTCCCTTAGGTTGTGGTTGTGAGACCTATGGATTGGTCGGAGAGATTGATCTTGAGAGAGAGAATGAAAAATACCTCCCTGGCTAAGAAGGAGTGTTGGAAATATGGTAGCCATGGTCAGTATTTTCATCATGAAGAAATTGGAAATTTTGAATTTAAATTTATGCCTTCAAATTACTTATGTTGGCCTCCTTTTTGTTCAATCCGGTTGGGCCCCTTAGAGGAACCCATTCGACCCCGCTTTGAAGACTATATAAAGGAGACCTCCTCTCCTCATTTTCATATCAATTTGTATCTTGATTATTTCTGATCCAGCGAAGTTGGGAGCAGAAGGAGGGGGCCAAAAATCTTAAGGAGGGCTTGGCACTTAGCATGGCACTAGATCTTGTTCTTGGTTACTGGTTTGGCTATTATCTTGATGTTGTTGTTTCTAATGTATTGATGAACTTTGAACTCTCTCTCTCTAATAAGGAAAGATTTATGGGTTTTCCCCTTGTGGGTTTTGCCCTGGTCTCAAGCCTAATTTATGTGTCTCTTGTCTCATTGTCTCATGGTTATCATTACTACTCTTTCAAGTTTATTAGTTGAAATATTCTTTTGTATAATTGCTTAATGATATAGATTGCTATGTAAAAGTAATGCCAACTAATCACTGGAAGTAGTTATCTATTGAAGAAAATTGTTTTAGCTTGTGCCCTAGAAACATCAACAAAGGCTTCTAAGGGAGGACTCAACTTAAGGACAAGGCTCAAGCGATAAAGAAGAGGCAATGTGCTTCCCGTAGACAAGCCCAAATAAGGCACGCTAGACCTAGGGTTTGAGTAATAGCGTGGAAAAAGCAATGTCCCAAGGTCAAGGTGTAAAGAAAAGGTTTCCAAACATGAGTATTAGCAAGACAAAGGCTCATGAAACCTTCAAAAAAGCCTCAAGTTGAAGCTTAACCAAACTAGGGTTTCTCTTAGGACAAACAACTAGGGCAAGATAAATTATGAATGAAAATGGAGAGAATGGCCACCAAGAGGAATGATTTTGATGCAACCCCTTCCGCCATTGTTGTTGAATCCCTCCAAGCCCAAAAATTGTCTTCCCAAGCAAATTCGCACTAAGCCCTAATCGAATCGCTTGCCCTTAAGAGGGTCGAATTAGAGAAAAGAGAGAGAACTATTCAATTTGTGGATAAAAGATGACTTGATCACCAACAAGACATGGCCAATGCCTAATACTAGGGTTGATGGAATATATGGATTCTTAAGAATGGATAGTACTTACAAAGGAGTAAGGATAATTTGATGCCCTAGAAACAAAGCCCTAACTATTACCTTTGTGAGGGATCAAAATTCAATTGGGAGAGTTGATGTAAGATTCACCAAGAGGATTTTCATTCACATATCATACAATGAGTAATGCATGCAATAATGAGACCTAGCTTCCATCCAATTGGCATTCAACAAATTAGGGCACAATCAAAAAACCTAGATCATCAATTTATTCCATACACCAGACATTAAATTAGAACTTATCAATAATAAAGTACTTGCAAGACAATATGCATGAAAAATCTAATTATTGAGCCAAGGAACTTCTCCAAAGACAAGAATATAGCTCCAACACATAAAATACTCCATTCATCACATCTCTCCAAAGGTACAAGAAGGCCGAAATTCACCAAGAGAGATCGAATTGTCATAAGTGCCGATGAAATGAAATGATCCTCTCCTATATTTATATGAGGATAAGGTCTAATTTTAGCCTAAAAGCCCCTACTAACAAGTAAAATCACAATGAAACCCTTGGGTTACAAACCAACCCGGCCAGCTTTAACATAAATTTTAAATAAAATCCCACATGTGTGAGTTGTGAGGCCTCTAGGGCTGACATCATCCATAAAATGAGCTCCAAATATCAAGCATTGATGCTACAAGGTGCCAAGTATGATGTAGTAGCATCTAAAAACCATGATTTGAGGGTTGGCCATCAAATCAACCTCAATATCTCTCTGTGGTCCCAAAAGCCAGCTCTGGCACCACAAAGGGGTCCCCATGGGTCTCCAACTGCTCATAATGTCCATAGCTACTCGAATGTTGAGGCTTTTCTAGGTGCTACTAGCCCTCCCATGTCTCTGAAGGTGAGACCATCCTCATCTAGGCCCTGAAGAATCATCAAATGTAGTGCAAAGTGGCAGAACGTCCTTGGTACATGAGGTGCCTAGGGTCATACGTGATGTATCACTGTTGCTCGGAAGCCAGTGGCTCTTAACGCTTAACCTGTGAGTGCCAAAATACTCCTCTAATGGCCTAGGTACCTCGATAAGGTGCCCATGAGATGGGTTATTGAACCACCTATCTATCACAACATAAAGTCTAGTGAAAGCAACCAGTCATCAGGGACAATAACCATTATTGCATCTAAGTGAATCAAGCTTGAATGTAATGGGCTATTTAACACTTCAAATAAGTATTCTTTTCCAAAATCAAAGCCCTAAACATGTAAAAGTGTTTCCTCCCTAGGTAGGAGTGGCTAAAGGACAACCCTATTAGGTGTTTCCAAATTGTAAGGGGAAGTAACATTTCCTCATTCCACCCTTCAATTGATAAGTGTTAGTGAATAATAATGATGAAACGAAGGGGGAGAAGTCAAAGGGATCGACATGATGAGGACCCACATTCTGAGTGCATAGATCTGAGGAGGGAGAAATCATGGATGCATGAGTTACCAACTCAACCTTTGTTTTTCCACCCCTCTTGTGTGCCTTTTAATTTTGCTTGATTTTTCTTTGTATTATTGCTCGTAGCTCAAATGGTTAGAGCTTACTTTGAATGATATTGCAGTTGTAATACCCCTTAATGATGAGTCAGCTTATTGCTTATTGGGGTTGGGACATGCAAGGGTTCCTTTTTATGATGTAATGGAGCAACATGTGCTCAGGAACCGAGTGATGGCCATAGTGACTGAGGTAGAGCTCAAGCGAGGCTTTTTCCCACATGCTAATTTGTATGTCTGGACCATCTTTTGCATTTTGATATTCTTTCTTTTGTTTTATTTTGTGGCCATGATATGTTGTCTAGACCATCTCCCCAGTTGAGAGGGAGAGCATATTATGACAGTCATAATACCTTGAAGTAAGAATGAAACTGAATGAATGAAAGTACTAGAGATGAAGGTTCGTGATTCATGAAGTTATAAACAAAAGACTTGAGAAGTACTGAAACTATATTTGGTGTTGCTCAAGAAATGGAGAAGGAAAACTTCTGATAAGATTGAAGATGATATAAGCGACATCAAAATGATTGAAGACCCCGAAGGTTTGTGATTAAGGACCATTGATCGAGCTTATGTGTTGATGTCTAGATCCCGAAGTAGGGAGGGTGGCGTTGGTCATGGAGCTCTGACCTTGGATACGCACCTAGATCCCTGGGTTGGTGGTAAAGCTGGGTTGAGTCCACCTTAGTCCCACCCGATTAGAGTACCCTGGTCAGCTATGTAATCTGTAAAACTGCGTGTGTTGTGACTCTTCATAGAGCATATCATTTTGAGATCTTCCATGTACCTTTATATATGTGTAATTATGAATACCTCCCTAGTTAAGAGGGAGTGTTGAAGAATGTAACTAGTATCGGTCATCATAATTATATTTGAGTCATGATGTAATGTAGTTGTCAAAATGAAGAAAAAGAAATTGTATTATTAAAGAAATTTAGATTGGGTTTCATGCTAAGTTGCAGGAAACATTGGGTAGAGGGTCGTTTCCCCCTGGAAACGAAACGGAAACGTGTTTCCGCGTACCATACAACCAGGAATTTTTTTTTTCACTTTTCTCTCCCTACCAATTCAAGAGTGATAGAGGGAGCTATTGAAGATTGGAAACAAAACTTTTTGAGTAGGGCAGCCTAATGTTCAAGCCTATGGCCCTAGTGTTGATATGCAATGCATGGTAATGTTAAATTCTTAAAGTAAAAAGATGAAAATGAAAGATAAAGGAGAATTCACTTTTACTTAAATTTTTAACATTACCATGAACTGACTCGAGATGTTTGAGAGTGGTTTCGCCCTCATTGGATTTCATATGAAAAAAGTAGAATTTTAGATCTCACTCAAAATCCAGCAAACTTATCATTTTTTCAGGATTTCAAGATTGGGGAGATTGCAATGTTTCCATTGCATTTTGTCATGTACTAGGGTATGGAATTTTTATTTAATCAAGAGAACCAAGCCCTCTAAGCAGGGGAGACTCCCAATAATCAAGAACACCTAGGGTACTAGGGTATGGAACTTGTATTTAATCAGGAGCACTAAGGTCGTTCGACTATGCAGGAGGAGACTCCCAATCAAGCACGAGACAAGAAATTAGAAATTTCTCGTGGCTGATTTAGATATTGCTATTTTCATTATGTGATCATTCATGAGTAAATGTCATGTAAATTTAGAGACTTATAATTTATGCATTGACATTGGACAATTTAATCATAATGTAATAAATTAAAATGTATCATGTATGCTTTATGATTGCACATATTTCTTAAATGTCCTAATATATATCGCGTTTCCTCGTTTCCAAAATTTGGGGAGGTCGCGTTTCGTACCCATACCCGTTTCAGAAACTCGTTTCTATTTCCTCGTTTCGTGCAACTTAGGTTTCATGCTTGGGTCAATGGACTTTAAGGTCAAAGCCTCCATTGAAGGCTTCTAGGGTTTATGTCAGGTGTCCTTGTCCATGTCATAATGTAAAATACCCTTCTTGGGCTTTATTCGTCAAAGAAATTTATTTTAATGTAAAATAGGTCAATTAGACCTCCCCCACCAAGTCCTTCTTAAATTGGACAAGTCGACCTAACTGAGGGGCAAAAACTCCTATATAAAGGCAGCAACTCGACCTCATTTGGAGCACACTCTCACGAAGTTCGATCTGCAATTGTTGGGGGTAGTAAAAATTTTGAAATTCAAGGAAGAAGGTGAAAAGGACTAGCGAAGGAGAAGGAGGTCTCTATCAAGCATAAAAAGTCAAAATTCTCCCTCTCTCACATGCATGAAGTTGCTAAGTTGCTGGAATGGTTGAAGTTATAAAGAATATACCGTCGTAATTTTGGATTTGTTAGGGGCCGAAATTTCGGGTTGTTGTTGGGTTAAAGTTGTTGGACAAGAAAAAACTACTGAAGTTTGTTAAATCATTTTGGAAATCTGACTTGGTGGAGGAAAGTCTTTTGGTCTAGGGTCTTGGTCTATCTCAACTTGAATTTGCTAGTGGAAGAGTTAGACTATGTTTTCCCTACAAAGGGGTTTTAGCCCTTGCTGAGTGCCTACATATGGTGTCATTGATCCTCGTGTTTTGGTTTTTATGATTGCTTGATGAAACAAAGATAAAAAAAGAAAATAATAAAGTTAATAAGAAATCAAAGATATCACAAGTAATTATCAACATAAGAAAATATTTCTGACTTTCTGAATTTCTAACAAGATGCACTAATGATCTTTGTCCATGATGACTGGTTGCTTTCACTAGAATTCATGTTTTTGTCAATTGGTTCAACAACCCTGACCTTGGGCAACTTCTCCACAAGTACCCAAGTCCTCCAAAGAAGTATATTGGCATAAACAGGTGAAGCATTGAGACTCTTGGGCCACCTAGTAGTAGCATCAGATGAAACATGTCCTAGGACAACTCCTACATGTACGTCGTTGGATCACTATGTACCAAATTTGATGATTCTTCAAGATGACACAGCTAGACCCAGCATGCCCCCAAGTTAGCCTTAACACCAATTGATGGATGGCAGTTGATTCAAGGCCCAAATGAGGATGATCTCACCATGAGAGACTAGGGAGGGCTTGTTGCACCTGAGAAGCCCTCAACGCTGAAGCGAAGGAGGCCACTTTGAATAGTTGGAGACTCATGGTGACCACTTTGAGTAGTTGGAGACCCATGGAGACCACTATGTAGTGCCCCCAACTGGATCTTGGGACCCCACAAGAGGCAATGAGGTGGATTTGAGGGTCAACCCTCAAATCATGGACTTGACATGCTTCTACACCACCTTGGACACCTCATCAACCTTGGACATGACATTTGGAGCCCCTTTTCATTGGATGATGTCAGCCCTTGAGAGCTTACAACTCACAAGTATGGGCTATTAGGGCATATTTGCTTAAAGTTAGTGGGTTGGCTTGTAAGCCAAATACATTGTGGCATCAAACTTGTTTTAGGGGTGTTATTAGGCTAATTAGTAGTCATCCTCATATAAATAGAGGAGAGGATCATTTTATGTCATCATCATCACTTATAAGTTATGACATAATTTCGGCGTCTTAGAGATTTCAGCCTCTTGGATTCTTGTGGAGATGTCACTTTATGGAGTATTTTACTATTTGGAGCTATTTCTTGGCATTGGATATGTTACCTTCGATCAATAAAGGATTGTTCATGCATTTCGTCTTGTAAGTAAGCCTTGTCTTTGAGAAATCTATGTTCTTGTGTCTAATGTATGGTATGAATTGTTATTTAGGGTTTTTCTCTTATGCCATTTATTATTGAAGATCAATTGTATGGATTACTGATGTATGAAATGTGAATGGTAATCCCCTTGGTGTATCTTTGGAGTAGCTCTCCCAAGTGACCTTGATCCCTCATAAAGGTAATAGCTAGGGTTTTGAGCAAGGGCTTCAAAATTCCCTTTCTCCTTACCAAAATTTAGCCAATCTTTCACCTCCATAGACTCCATCATCCCAAGGACTAGGCATTGGCCTTGTCATTTTGGTGATCACTCACAAACTTAACCCTAACTCAATTTCGCTCTTTTTCTAAATTTTGGCCCTCTTAAGGTCAAGTCGCTAACTAGAGCTAGGGTGCGAGTTGACCTAGAGCGGGAATTTGGTCTTGTGGAAGGATTCAAAATTAGGAGTCTTGATTGCCTCAAAATCAACTCCCTTTAGTGGCCAATGTATCCATTTTAAGGTTGATTTCTCTTGCCCTAGGTAGATTTTTCTATAAGAAACCCTCACTTTCCCAAGGCTTCAATTTGGGGGCTTATTGAAGGTTTCTTAGTCTATTTGATAGCTATTATTCATTGTTAGGAAACCTTTTCTTCGCCTCTTGATTATAGGCTAATCCATTTGGCTTGTTATCTCTCAAGCCCTAATTCAATTGTGCCCTAAATAGGCCTTATTAGAGGATGTGAGTCACCTTTCCTAGCTTATTGATCCTTGTCCTTAAGAAGAGTTATCCTCTATAAGCCTCTCTTGTCACCATGATTCTTGAACTTAGCATATCTCTCATAGGTGACCTATCTAAAGGGAAGCCTCCTAGTGGTGAAAGACCACAAAGTGCAGGGGGTAGTGGTTGTGGTGACAGTGGATCACACCTCATTGTTGTCCCTTATTCTATTTCTTGCATTGTAGGTTATCCCTTACAAGGCCTGTTATATTTTGAGGCAACAGGGACTTAGTTCAATGTAAATTTATAAAGCAAAGTAAGGAGAAGAGAACGACGCACCATACAGCAACACAAGCCATTGAGGGAGGTATTTTCTCGAGTGAGGAGTGTGGTACTCAAGTGTGTCGATTCCAAGGAAGGTGTAGGGGTGCAACATAAGAGATCCATATCACCCAAGTAGATATAGTACAAATCTAGGGCCTAACCAGCAAAATTAGATCCAACGTATGTTGTATCTGTAAATTTCTCACTTGGACCATTATCCCAAGACAAGGGCCCACGTAGGTTCTAATTAAGATTTAATAAAGTACTAATTTGATTGGGTGGAATTTGTATCTAACATGTGATTGAAATTGGTTGTATTTAGCTTTCGCTGAATAATTTTTTAAAAACCTAATTGTGATTTTATTCAGTAGATCTATGATAAATCTACTAGGAACTAACTCTCAGGTGCTAGGTATAGGATTTAAACATGATATCAGAGAAAAAACTTTGAGAAGTTGATCTCAAGGTGCCAGGTTGGTTAGGTCGCAACCATACAAGTAACCATGTATATTTTTGCAAGCACAGTGACATACAAATCAAATATATACGTTGCAAACGGGGGCAAAGGAAAAAAAAATTACATTGGGTGAAGATTATAAAAGAATAATTAAAAAAACATGGTTGGGTGGGCTTCAAAGTGATCTGCAAACCCAACCACTGACTTCGGATCTATGGTTGTCAGCCACAGTTGTCAGACTGGCATCAGATTGCAATGGTGGAGCTTTGAACCAATAGGTCATTGTGACGTGGGAAAAGTCGTAGACAAATGTCACAAGACACAAGGCCGAAGTGCCAAGGTTGGTGTGGACCGAAGGCATGGGCAACAGCCAAGACTATAGTCGGGAACAACCCAGCTAGACGCAGAAGATAGTCAACAATGTGTCGAGCAAGGGGCTGCCAACACAGTCAAGGGACGCAGTTGCCACTAAAGTCAAGGTTCAAGAAGTGATCACCAGCCGCTAGACAGGGCCGCATGAGGGAACAACAGTAGAGTGGTAGATAAAGGCAGACAAACAGTTACTACATAGGGATTCGAGTTGCGAGGCAAAGAGCAGGAAGAGGAAAACGTGTTGCAAGGTGGTAGGAATTCATCAAATAGTGAGACAAGGTCACCTATAGATGCAAATAATTTGAACCCCTATCAAGCCAACTGACAATGAATATGGTCGAACGACTGATTAGAAGTTGGCACAACCACCAACATTCAAAGCCAGCACATTCCAACACGGGCAAAGACGATTTGGGGTCTACGGAAAAAGTTTAAACGATAGTGTGAAGGAAGGGTGTTGTCGAGGGACACAGGAGAGGTAGTTGATACAAGTGAAGAGTGGGGCAGGGTTGTAATGCACCTAATAATAATAATAATAAATAATATAATATAATATAATATTAAAATATAAGTAAATAAATAGTAAACAATACTAAAGAAAAGATAATAATAGTAAATAAATAGTAAATAATAAAGAAAAGATAACCCGACTAGATCCATCTTATCTCTGGATCTATCAAGTGTCGAGAAGGATCAAATCTCTCGAGGTGAAAACCTTTTCTCAAGTTTTGCACTCAAAAAAAAGGTTTGCAACTCGAGAGATTTGATCCCTCCTGGCGCTTGATAGATCCGGAGCTAAGATGGATGTAGGCTGGTTACACAGAATCACATCCATGGAGTCAAAGTAGATGAAAAGGTAAAACTAAAAAGGTAGAAAAAAAAATAAAATACAGGAGCAATCAAAATCAAACCTAAAAATCAATCGCAGTTCATACTGACACTAAAATCCTTTCCCACAAATATTATTTTCCACTTCGCACAGCTCTCAAAATCCTTTCTCACAAATATTATTTCACTCTTCGCACTATCACAGAGATGCTTCCTCACAAATACAATTCTACACTTTGTTTTTGTGTTAAATTTATATATTTAGGGAGAGAAGTGATTTTTCATTAGGGCCAACATTAGATTAATTAGATAAAATTGTAAATATTAAATGTTAAACATTACTTTTACATTTACATTTACGTTTACGTGTTTATGTTTACATGTTTAAGTTTTTACGTGAGATAGTCAATGCATGTAGTGTACTCAAATACAAACCTCCAGGATTCAAATTTATTAAATTTAATAATATTAATATTATAATATATTAATATGAATATTAGAATTAATAATAATAATAATATTAATATTAGGGTTAATAATGTTTTTTTTGCATGGTATTAATAATAATTTGGCCCATAGTATTTGGCTCATAGGCTTCACTTAAATAAAACCTCTTTTTTGAGTGTTCGTAAATATAAAGAGGATTATGGAGTAAATATAAAAAGAGGTTTTATTTATTTACCATAACTCTGGTTTATTTATATTTTATTTATTTACCATACCTCTTTTATTTACCATGGTATTTGGCCAATAGGCTTGGTATAAAATTAGATGTTGATTAATAGTCCTATTTGATATATTTGTATTTATTTACCATACCTCTTTATACCTCTTTTATAAATATGGTATTTGGCCCATGGTAATTAGCCCATGGTATTAAAATGGTATTTTTCCAATAGGCTTCACCTAAATAAAACCCTTTTTTGAGTTTTCTTTAAATATAAAGAGCTTTATGGAGTAAATATTAAAGGAGGTTTTATTTATTTATCATACCTTTAGTTTATTTATATTTTTATTTATTTACCATACCTTTAGTTTATTTCTATTTTTATTTATTTACCATACCTTTGGAGTAAGTATAAAAATAGGTTTTATTTGTTCACATATTGCTGCTTTATTTATATTTTTATTTATTTATCATATCTCTTTTTTGAGTGTTCATAACCCTCTTTATATTTTAAATTTATATTATGTTTATACATAATAATAATTAGATTGATTTTTAAATAGGACCGACATTAGATTAAAATGTTAAATGTTAAACATTACCTTTATGTTTATATTTACGTTTACATTTACATGTTTATGTGTTTACATGTTTACGTGTTTATTTTTTTACATGAGATCTACCCCCATACTGGGTTGAATGTTAAATGTTAAACATTACCTTTATGTTTATATTTACGTTTATGTTTACATGTTTATGTTTTTACGTTTTTACGTTTACGTGTTTAAGTTTTTACGTGAGATCTACCCATTACTAGGTTGTAGAGTGCCTCTCGACGCAATAATAGTAAATAGTAAAGAAAAGATAATAATAGTAAATAAATAATAAATAATGAAGAGAATATAATAATAAATAAATAAATAAATTAGTAAATAATAAACTAGGGTTCTAAATAAATATATATAAAAATAGTAAGAATAAGTAAAGTTAACAAAAAGTAAAAAGGAATAAAATAAGAAGGAGTTAAATTAGCATGTTAACACATGGAATGTGTGCATGCGGATCCCTTTCCATTTTTGGTCTATTTAATGGACTATGAAGAGGATGAGATTCATCCATTCTCTTAGGAGAAAAGTGTTGTGAGACAGGATTCCCTGGCGGTAGTAGGTTGATTGAAGGCTCGGGGGTGGCCAGCTATAGAAAGATTATGTGCAGCTGAGCCTACGGTTGGGTGGAGAGTCGTCCCCAAAAACTTTATTGTTGTTAGTGGGATTCAACTAGCATTCAACTTTGGAGTCACAAGTAAGGAATATCGTCATTACAGGTAAGTTGTCTCTACTTGTGTTTTCGGAAAACTCTATGCTAATTAGTTGAATAGTTGAATGTTGATTATTAACCGTGTGATTGATATAATTAGTTGTATATTTTAATTTTGGGGTTGTTACAAGGGTTACATAACAGCACACACAAGAGGCACACTCGAGTAATAGGGAATTGTATGGAGGTAGAGTCAATGCAGCCAACATGATTAGCGAAGCCCAACCCCCGAGGGGGAGAGAGGGAGATCGTATCAATCAAAGGTGTTATAATAGATTAATTTACAAATGCCTCAAGGACCAAGAAGAACCTTTCAGTTAAGTTTTATGATTTGGAGATGGTCGTAATTGGTTTCAGGTTTGAGGACAGGTTGGAGGGTGCCTATAACATTATTCCCTAAAAGGAAATGGTTTCACTAATTCTCATGGAGAATGGCATGTGGGAGTTTGCTAACACCAAACTCAGCCCGCCTATAGATGTTACATATTTGGCCATCCACAATCAAAAAAATGTGAAATCCAAAAGGATTATCTTAGATGCAATGAAGGATCATGTGATTCCTCACCTATTCGAGAAGAATACAACAACGAAGATGTGGGAGGATCTAACAAAGTTATACCAAAGTGATAATACCGACAAGAAGATGGTGTTGAGCGAAAAGTGCAAGAACACCAAGATGACCAAACTAGATAAAGTGATTTCTTATCTCACCGGGACAGTACAAGTTCGAGCTGAGTTCCCTGCAACTCAAAAGGCCGTGATAGATGGAGAGACGGTAAGGATGACCCTAAATGACTTCACCAAGCCATGGACTTCTTTCATCAAGGGAATTGTGGCACGAGAGAAACTTCTTGTTTGGGATAGACTGTGGGATGATTTCATCCAGGAGAAGATTTAGGAAGAATCTCTATCAAGAGGCCAACATAAGAGTGATGATGAGAATATTTCTCATGCCAATCCGGCAATGAAGAGGAAAGGAAAAGGTTTGAGCAGCAAGAGTGAGAAGTCAACCTCACAACCAAAGAAGAAAAAGGACTTGACTACGGTCAAGTGTTCTGCCTATCGTAAGAAAGAACATATGCTTCATAGCGTCCGGAGAGGAAGAAGGGAAAAAAGGAAATGCAATCAATTGTAGTTGCATCAATAGAAGCTCAAGTGGAAGAGTTTGCCGAGAAGTTTCAAAACTAAATTCTTACTTGTTTCCTACCTTTCCTCAAGCACCTTACCAATTGGTGTGTGGCTACTAAATAGTGGAGCCACACGACATATGACAAAAGCAAAAGAGTTGTTCAATAGCCTAACCCTGTGGGACTGAGAATTGCATGTGGAGTTTGGTGTTGATACCAAACATGTAGTGAAGGAGGTTGGAACAATGATATTCCAATTCGAGTCAGGAGGCAGGTTGGAAGTGAAGGACATGCTACATGTCCTAAAACTCAGGTGGAGTCTGCTCTTAGTCTCTATGTTAGAGAAATGGGTTTGGTATAGCGTTCCAAGATGGATAGGCACTAATCAAACACATGGGATTTAGCTTAGACGATGGCCACATCATTGGAGTTAGATAGAGCAACTTGTATACGATAAAGGGCAAGCCTATTTGAGCAATGGCAAGAACCAGAACAGTCATAGACAACAAGGAATAGGTAGCAGTCGACCTTCAAGTTCAAGTGGGGAGGAGCAGTCAAGGGATCCTACCAAGTCTATCAAGAAGGCCTCTTAGTATGAGATGGCCTTACAAGATATTCAGGAGCAGGAGGCTTCTAGAAACAAGTCCAGACTCCAAAAGGAGCGGGTCTTTGAGGATGATTCCAAACTAGGTGGCAGGGGAGGCTTCCAACTTAGAAGGAGCGGCCATGGCAGCGAGATCGGAGCTAGTGTTAGCCTTTGAAGTAACAAAACTTGTAGCTTGTTAACTTTAAACTAAAAATACACAAAAGGTATTTGTAATAATAAATTATTAATATATAAAATGTACAAGTGATGATGAAAGTTACAATGAGGCCCTGCTTATATACTTAGGCAGGTGTCATTCATGTTTGGGCATGACTTTTAGACATGCCTTTTCAGTTAACTAATGACTATTTAAATAATAATTATTTTGATTATTCATTATTTGTATTTATTTATCATTTATGTTCATTTTATTTTATACAATATATATTTCGTAACATTGCCCCTTCTTTCAAAAGCTTTGTCCTCAAAGCTATATTGTTGACAATTTTCTTCATCTTGCATTTTGTCATCTCGACATATGTAACTCGACGTCTTTGGTACCTCAGCTTGTTTAATTTGCTAGTAACAATGTCTTGAACTAGGGTTTTTTTAATTAATTAATTTAATTGAATAAATTATATAATTTGTAACGATATAAAATATATATTTATTATTTCAAATAGTCCGAAAAGGTCCAATAGCAGCAGTCACACTGTTTTCTTGCGGAGTCTGTCAGTTGACTGCAGTAACACAAAACAAGAATGGATCTAATGAGGAATGGATCCATATATCGATTTGGAATTGTGCCCCAGGCTCACCCAAGAATTTGTTAAGGACGTCCTTTGACATCATTGCTTTATCGAAAATCTTATGTGCTCTCGGAGAATCGTGAAATACTATTTCCACAGTTCTCATACATGTCCTAATATCCAGCAAAGCCATTGTTCGTGGTCCATCACCTTCTTCGGTCAATATAACGAATATCTAATCATATTTAAGATAATCATGGTGGGAGACAAATGGTGGTGGAATTTGGCTGAAATGGTTGAAATTAGAGAGATATCTTTGAATTGTATGGGTGAAGGATGTCGAAACTGCGTGGCGCAGTGCGCAAGGGTCATGCTCCTCCTGTAGATCAGAAGCCTAACAAACGTCGTCGCAACCCCGCCAACAATCATGTCTGGCATGGTAAGAACAAGAACGACCAAACATTGAGGACAATAATGATCATGTTCGGGCCATGGCATGGCTAGAAGGGGAAGCGAAGTTAGCAGAAACAGAAGCCCAACAGTAATATTTGCTGAGAATTTGGTAGAGCGGAGTTTAATTCAATTCTCTTACTTGATAACTGCTTGTGTCATACTTGTTATGCTTCTATTACTTAGATCTTGTTCTTCATTAGCTTATTATGTTCTTCATCAAGACAATTATCAAAACACAAGAGACACAGAATTTTGGCTCTTCAAGCCAGGGCCAAAACCTCTCCCTCTTGGAGAGGAAAACCTGAAAGTAATTCTTCTTCTAGATCTTCAATTGACAAGTATCAAGACCATGACCTAGACCCTTGACCTTAGAATGCCTCCAAGACCTTATCACTGCTTTACTAGGCTTCTTTCTGCACTGCTCTGCACCATCACTAGGAAAGCTTGGTTCCTATTCTTTAGACAGTATGCTTCCTTGTCCTTTTCTTTGTACCTCTTTATCTCCAACTCTGAGATCCTTAGCTTGTTATAGTGATATTTCCCAAGCACGCTACTCTCAAAACAGTAGACTTTTAGTCCTTCCCTTTCCTTAGTAGATCACCCTCCAGACTTTGCACTAGAACAGACCTTTTATTCATTCTTGATCACATAATTGTTTCTCCTTAAAATAACCTTTAGTAGTCTTAAAGTGACCTCGGTGTATATAGCTCAGAGACAGAGATACACCCTCCTTTCCTTCGTTGATATTGCACCTTTCTTCGCAGACTTGATCCTTGCTAGCTTTTCCTTCTTTTCGTACCCAGAAACTATCCTTTCTTCGCACTGCAATCTTAGAGAATATCCGAACTTATCTTTGCTGGAAAGTCATCTTTTCTCGCACTGAGTTACAGCTCTTGACTTCGCACTTTTTCTCAGAAGTAATCCGAACTTTTTCTATGTAGAAGTGAGGTCGTAGTCCCTCCTTATATAGGGACTGTCCCCCTTTTTCAGGCCAACGTGATCTTGCTGGAAGGCTGATTTATACATTTGTTTGTGAGCCGACTTTGACAAGGAGTGCATCCACTGTTTTGAGGTCGTCTTCAAGGAGATAGTGACAAGGTCCTTTGTAAGTGTAACAACACTTCATATATATGACTCTAAATTCTATATTTATGGAAAGACAAATTCCTAAAGACATTAAGAAGAAGTCTTTGACCTATAATAAAAACTTCTTGCTCATGAAACCCATAAGTCAAGTATATACAAAATACATTTTGTTATCTTTGTCTTCTTCATTACATAAATTCATAATTACATAGTCATTTATGAAGACCAAACCTAGTTAGACTTTCCAACAATAGTAACGAGGAGAATAGTAATGATATCGTAACTGCCAACTCTTTAACACTCTCCTGATATTCAAGGGGATCCATGCAATCAGCATTGCCAATTCCAAGAACCTCTACTGCATGTAACCCTCCCTCTGCAAAAAACTGCTTGATCAGTTGTCTAATAAT
Organism: Pinus albicaulis; assembly: GCA_034641835.2. Classification (NCBI taxonomy): domain Eukaryota; kingdom Viridiplantae; phylum Streptophyta; class Pinopsida; order Pinales; family Pinaceae; genus Pinus; species Pinus albicaulis. The sequence goes on along the minus strand of CM076583.1, from coordinate 1,239,766,913 downwards.
TTCAGCGTAATCTTCACAATCACCAAAGGGCCTAATAATTATCAATTTTCCTGATGATCCTCAAATTCGTCTCTCGTGCCTGAGGATTCGATATAGATGGGTGTTTTATCTTTGCATTTCTCTTTGGCGTCTGACCCATTTTCATCTTTATAACTTCTCTGGCCGATCTTAGACTCTCTGGATGTGGAAAATTCATGTTTAGACTTTCTCCAGTTGAATTGGATGAATCTGAGAATTGATAATATATCTCTCCAACTAGATTTTGGCCTATTTACAAAGCCTCTGCATATAGTTTTTTCTTTTCTCCGTGAACTTTTCTGACCCTTTCTTTCATTATGCCTGTTTGTTTCACTATGTCTAATAGTCATTGGTATTTCAATATTAGGACTCTTGTGGTTGGTTTTAGATTTCCCTTGTCTTGGTTTCTCAGCTCTATAACTTTCATGGCTGATTTCAGAGTCTCTGCTAGTGGGTATTCTATCTCTAATACTTTTCTGACTGATTCAGAGTCTTCTCTAATGGGTATTCCATCTGTATGACTATTCTGACATCTGGTTTCAAAATCTCTGCTTCTAAGTATTTCAACACTATAGCTTTCATGTGAGCTAATTTCAAATGCTTCTCCATCATGTTCAACACTACAGTTTTGATGTGATCTGATTTCAAATGCTTCTCTATCATGTTGAACACTACAGTTTTCATGTAAGGCGATTTCAGATGTTTTTCCATCATGTTCACTCATTGTGTATTGTTTTAGGTCCTTATCATCTGCAACAACAACTTTGCTCATCTTGTGTCTGGTTTTAGAATCTCTAATAACACCTATAACAGGTGTAAGGCTTACATGGATCAGGCAAAAGTTTTCTGGCCCAACAGGATATGACAGTTGACGCAAGGAATCAATGAATGGCATTGATTCAATATTCCCAACTGTTCCACCCAATTCTTTCCCATCAACATGAATTCCTACTAAAGCTATAATCCAATCTTGAATGGTATCTGTATTATGTAATATTTGGAGTTACTTGTACAGTCTTTCCTAGGTAGTTTCCCCTCCGTTCATTGTCGATAACGGACTGATATATCTCCCCAGTGGTGATATTGTTATTTGGAGTCAATTTCATATCTAAAAAGCACTCATAGTTACCAAGATCCAAATCAACGTCAGTATTTTAATCTATCATAGCGAGAGCAACAGGAGATGGTATTGAAGCCACCTTGGTAGTATCATTTTTATTATCAAAAATTGACAAAACCTCTTCTTGGGCTTTTGCAGAATGTAGTGATTCTTCATGAATAATTTATGTCGATTCATTTTTATCATTATTTTCTTCATTCTGATCATCATGATCAATATCAATTTCATCCAGACTATAATTATCTTCTACATCTTTTTCATCTACAACACTATGATCTTGTGCATCTTGTAGATCTTCATCTTTGTCAATTGCAGTGATGAAGATCTTCATTATCTCTTCTACATTCTCATCCACATCAAGATCAACTTCATTTGGATCATTAGCTTGATCTATATCACTTTCATATTCATCATTATCTATCACATTTTCATGTTCATTATCATCATTCTAATCAAAATCTTCTTCTCCTGCTTCATCTTGTTTCGTTTCTTCATTGTCGCTGTCATCTTCCTTATTATCGATTTCCTTTAGACGTGCTTCAACTTCTGCATATGATTTTTCCCATTGCTGAAGCTTTTCTTGAATTTTACTAAACTGCTCAATGAATTCAGAGCGAAAACTTAACAACATATTGTGCGACGAACAACGTTCAAGGACTTGCATGGTTATATTGTGCAGCATGTTGACCACACTTTGTCAACGACCCCATAGCAGTACACCCCCATTTTTTCAAATGGGATATATCATATTCGACGTGTTCGCGCCATTCAGATTCTATCGACAACCGACAGTTTTATGAACGATGTAAACCCATTCTACATGTTTATGATGTAAATGATCGAAGTAAGACCACCATGTATGTAATAACCTAGGAAAGCCTAGTATGTTGGTGACGATTTCTATCCTAGGAGGTTTTTTGTCTCACTGATTTGCTTATGTTTTTCGACACAAGTGATCGGCAGAGTTTTCCCCTCCAGCTTCACCCCAAAGCTACGGTAGATTTTGTCATCAAGATGCTAAGTGAGTCTTAGTGTTTTCTATCGAGTCTTTGTAAAGTAATCTAGGAATGATCCTAGCTAATTGGCTAGATCATTTTATTACAGATTGCTAGGTCTACTGGATCATGTTTTGAGTCGCATAATTGGGTAACTACTTGAGGGTCTATACGAATGGGTATTCCCCCTTTATGTGTCTAAATGTATTTATCTTATGTAAAGAGGGTTGGAAAAATAATTAAATCCCCTCTCAGTCAATTAATTAAATTTTTTGGCCAAATTAATTAAAAAATCCTAAGCCAAAAATTTAATTATTTCTAAGTCTTAGGTGAGTTAAAATTCTTCAAAGACGAAATTCATGGGTCCTTAAAAAAAAAATTTAAAGGTCTCAGGCCAAGAGAATATTGAGAATTTCAAGAAATTTTGGACCCTTGGGCCTTGGGGGTTAAGTCAAAGTCAAAATTTTGAGGTAATTAACTCTAAAATATTATTTTTGAGTTAATTAAAATAGAATTAAATGATAAATTCAAATTTTCTCAAAATTATAATTTCGACGGTCCAGATTAAAAGATGATTAAATCTTTTCGACGGTCGAGATTACTTTGACATGGATCAACCAAACTAGCCATTAGAGATTTTATCTTATAAATTAGAGGTCTTTGTCAGTCTTTTAGTCATCCGATCTGTGGATCGTGCACTTGTTCTCAGAGGCTCTTGTAATTTTTTTATCAATAAAGCATAAAAACTTTGGGGTTACAAACTTTGGTGTTCATTTTCTAGATCTATGTGGTGATATTGTCTCTAAACTCTACTACTTCTATTGGCTTTTGATGGTTGATGGCTTCTATGGATTAATCTGCATACAGGTATCTTGTGCAGTTTTCTGGGTTTCTAAAATAGCATTTTGACTTAACAGAAAGATTATTTATCTATTTTTCTGAAACGTCTCATGTTTATTTTTTAATATCTATCAATCTTAAATTCGGATCTAAGTGTGTAGAAATCGTTTTTTTAAGGTTTGAGCGTTTGGAGAAGTCTTCAATTAAACCAGCTAACTCTCAGATTTCATAAATCTGAAAAAGCCCACTATTTCCTAATTTCTAAGGTTATCTTACGGAATATTTTTTGCAGGGTCTTTTTAGAGCTTGTGCCTAAATAATAATAAAAAATTATCTTAATTTTTTTGAATTTAAAGTTAGATCTGGCTAGTAAGAGCCTTAGATCTTCAGATCTGGGAGTGAAGTCAGACTTATACTCCTCAGATCTGATAGATCTGCAACTCTTGTGCATAGATCTGTAAATATATTGTATAGATCTGTAATTTACATGTGTAGATCTGAAGTTTTGTAACATAATTTTGAATTCTAACATTTGGGTTTTTAGGATTTTCGCTTATTTTGTACATATTGGGTATTGGATTTCTTTTTTTTCACTTGTGCAAGATTAGATCTGAAAAATCTGCTAAGGAAATCTTCAGATCTGAAAAATCAGCGAAGGAAATCTTCAGATCTGAAAAATCAGCCAAGGAAATCTTCAGATCTGAAAAATCAACCAAGGAAATCTTCAGATCTGAGCCAGATCTAGACCCTGGAGGGCAAGATCTGGGCTCAATATTTGTTTGCAAGAATAGATCTGAAAAAATTAGCCAAGGAAAAAACTTCAGATCTGAGCCAAATCTAGACCCTTGAAGACGTATAGGCTTTTGAGGCTATTTTTACAGGATTTTGGTCTCCAAATTTCTAATTTTCAAGCAGTGACATTATCCCAAAATTTCAAGAATTTTCAACGGTGGGATCTTCAAAGCCTTGGGCTAAGGGTTTGATCTCTAAATCCTTATTTTATGCATTTTTTATTACAGCGAGCAAATCACAAATAATTAGACCCTAAAAACACATTTTATATGGTCAAAACTGTTTAAAATTGCAAAATCTTCATTTTCAGAATTTTTGACCATTTTGGCATCTTTAAATTTGCCTAGATTTGATTTTGAAGCTTGCTGGAAATTCTGCATAACTGTGTAAAATCAGATCTGAACATTTCTGATGCATATCCTAAATAAGGTCTAAAAATTTTGAATTTTCAGTTTTTTGGCAAAACTTACTATTTTTAGACATTGTGGGGATCATTTTTAGTATTTTCAGTTTGTTGATCTGTTATCATTTTACTGCTGTTATAAACTTATCAATTCTGAAAATTACTGAATCTTGAAATTTTCAAGTTTTAATATTTTTTTGTTATTTCTGAAAGTATTTGACAGCTATTTTGGGCAGTTTTATCTCGCTGATCTGTCACTGTTTCACTGCTGAAATAAAAATATCGGATCTGAAATTTCACTTAATCAAGCCCTGAAAATTGATTATTCTTCAAGTTCATCAATTTTTACTATTTTTAGTCATTTTGGGCATTGGTGCTGACATCATTTGTTTGTTGATCTATGGTTTAAATTACTGCTGCAATTTATATTTCAGATCTGAAATCTTGCTGAAGAATATATTCTAAGTTTGACTATAGGTTTCTGAATTGGAATTATTTGGAATATCATAAATTCGGAAATATTGGAAATATCTGGCATTTAAATTTGATGGTACTCTCATAATAACATTTTTGTTTCAAATTTAAATAGTTGGTGATTAGTTGTGGTTGGTGATCATTGAACTATCTTTAATTGTGATTTTAAATTACTTGAAATCAGTAGTTAATTGTTTAAATCAACTTTGGGAATATTTCAAGTGATGATAAATTGCGTAACTTCATCAAACATTGTTAATACGTAATTGTGAGGGTGTTTTATTGAATATCATTGTGGTTGATTGATTTTCATAGCAGCAGTTACATATCATTTACTTGATCTTAAATTTATAACGGGATATTTTGACTCCATAAGGCACTGGTTTTAAAGTTTCAAATCTAATTGGATCTATAAAATCTCGTAAATCTTAACAAGTATTTGGTTATCTAGCTGTCTCTTGAATTGGTTGGTCTCCAACCATTTCTCCTTTTTCATTTTCATTAGGGTCTACCTCCCTTAGCTTGCAAGGAGACTGCTTAGATAGAGAGATTGGGAATCAGGGTGACAACCCCCGATCTGAGCCGTTGTCGTGGTGCCTAGACATTCTGTGCAACAACATTTTTTGGTGTCATTGCCGGGGATAGAATTTTTTTTCTGTCCTTGGTCTTAACGACATGTTATAATCTTCTAATATTTTTTCGCCATTCATTAGCCTGTCACAAAAGATCACATTTTCTGACATCATTTCATCTCTTCATCTCTTCATCATCTTATCTTTCGTTATCTCACTAATCATTTCATCATTTACACCTTTAGCACCTGGACATTTCAGTTGGCTTCTTGTTTGGGTGGCGACTCCACTTATTCATTTATTTACTCCCAGACAAGAATCCCCCCTGATATCCATCTGCTACTCTCGATTATTTCTTCTATTTTAGAATTAGTTTCATGTTCAAGTGGTGACTCCAATTCTTTCATTTCTTACAAGAGTTCCTGCTAAGAAGCTTGCTTCTTGAGGACCTCTTGACTATTCTTGAACAAGGATCTCTTTCTCTAACATCCATTTGGTTATTTCATTTAAGTCATCATGGGTGATCCTTTCCATGACATGCCAAAGGAGGCCATTCGAAAAATGTCTGTTTTCTCGGGTGGTGATTCAACCACTGCTCGAAATCATCTCATAACGGTTACTTTTATAATAAACAGATATTGTCTTCCTTCACAATATAACCATGAAGATATCAAGATACGTCTCTTTGGCTATTCCTTAAAGGGTGATGCTATCGATTAGTTTCGAAATTGTCCTGAGGAGTATTGTTTACAACACATCATCAATGCTCTTAAAGATAGATATGTAAAACACGGTGGCTCGCCTTGTGCTCCCACTATTATGCAAAATAATGAAATTGATCTTGTAGAGAACTCAACTATCAGCAGAAGATTTCCAAACAGTTCTCAGGATGAATCCACTTGTACCACGACAACACAAATCCATGATATTGGTGAAGCAGAAACAAGTTGTCAAATCAGTGTTGACAACGATAAGCATCTTGTTAACGAATTAATTCAAATGGCTAAGGATATACAGCTAAATCAAGCTCAGGTAATCAAGAATATGGAGGCCAACCAGGCTCAAATCATTAAGAATATGGAACTTAATCAAGAAAAAATAATAGCGGATCACAGCAGGGAAATTGGTTCTATGCAGAGTAGGTTATTGGCCTTAAAAGAAAAACATATCAAGGAAATGATGATCATGGAAGTAAATCATGAGAAGAAGATGAAATGTATGCAAAATTTCTTCATGGCCATGAAAGCGGATAATGATGAAGCAATAAAAAACATGGAACACAAATTGTTGACTATTGAAGAAAGTCATGCGAAGGAAATCAGTACGATAAATATTAAGCATTATAATCAAATGACTGTTATTCAGAATAAGTTGGAAAAAATGGAAAGATCACACATGCAGAATTTCCAACCCAAGTCAGATTTGTCAACAGATCATAGACCTCTCAGTTTTCTTAAGCAATTTCCATCTCATCACACGGAAGTCACTTTTCCCATCAAGGAAAAATTAACTATGGTTACAAAAGACGTTAAGAAAGACCAAGCTTATGTGTCACCATTAACAGAGTATATTCAGAATAAGATTGGTCACACCACAGGCTCATCAGATGTTTTGTACAAGCATCTTCAAGATAAAGACAAGAAATCTACAGTGGTCTCATTGCTGACATCACAGCCCACTAAGAAGAAGAGAAAAAAATAGAAAAGAAGAAGTAAGCGGTTTGATTCGTCTGATGACCGAGAGCAGCTTGACATTCGGATAAGAAAGAGTCCTACAATATCCAAGATCGGTCATGGCACATCTGAAAAGCAGCCTATAGACTCGCCTAAAAATAGGCAAATGCTCAGCATGCACTATATTGAACACATCTGATGCCACAGGGCATTCTTTGTATTGTATCTTTAACCTTACACCTTGTTATTTCAACATTTCATTTTGTAGTTAGAGTAGATTTACTTTTCATGTTAAGTAGAATAACAAATGAAAGAAGAGCTTCTATTTTTCATGTGATTAATGTTATCATATTTGGATGGATGCTACTTATGTAATTTTGTGTGTTGCTTGGATACAGATTCTGGATTCTCACATTCCTCCAATGAAGCAACGTGTCCCCAAGTAGAGCCAGATGTTGACCACACTTTGTCAATGACCCCATAGCAGTACACCCCCATTTTTTCAAATGGGATTCATCATGTTTGACGTGTTCGCACCATTCATATTTCATCATCAGTTGACAGTTTTATAAAAAATGTAAACCAATTCTGCATGTTTATGATGTAAATGATCTAAGTAAGACCATCATGTAGGTAACAACTTAGGTAAGCCTAGTATGTTGGTGATGATTTCTACCCTAGGAGTTTTTTTGTCTCACTGATTTGCTTGTGTTTTTCGACATAAGCGATCAGCAGAGTTTTCCCCTCCAGCCTCACCCCAAAGCTAAGGTGAATTTTGTCATCAAAATGCTAAGTGAGTCCTAGTGTTTTCTATCGAGTCTTTGTAAAAGTAGTTTGGGAATAATCTTAGTTAACTGACTAGATTATTTTATTACAAGCTACTTGGTCTACTAGATCAAGTTTTGAGTCGCAAAATTGGGTAGATTTTTTAGGGTCTATACGAATGGGTATTCCCTCTTCATGTGTCTAATTGTATTTATCTTATGTAAAGAGGGTTGGAAAAAATAATTAAATCCCCTCTCAGTCAATTAATTAAATTTTCTGGCCAAATTAATTAAAAATCCTAAGCTAGAAATTTAATTAATTTTAGGTCGTAGGTGAGTTAAAATTATTCAAAGGAAAAATTCGTGGGTCCTTAAAAAATATTGAGAATTTCAAGAAAGTTTGGACCCTTGGTGGTTAAATCAAAATCATAATTTTGAGGTAATTAACTCAAAAATATTATTTTTGAGTTAATTAAAATGGAATTAAATGATAAATTCAAATTTCCTCAAAATTATAATTTCGACGGTGCAGATTAAAAGATGATTAAATCTTTTCGATAGTCGAGATTATTTTGACATGGATCAACTAAACTAGCTGTTGGAGATTTTATCTTATAAATTAGAGGTTTTTGTCAGCCTTTCAATCATCCGATCTTTGGATCGTGCACTTGTTCTCAGAAGCTCTTGTAATTTTTTGATCAATAAAGCATAAAAACTTTGGGGTTATAAACATTGGTGTTCATTTTCCATATCTATGTGGTGATATTGTCTCTAAACTCTGCTACTTCTATTGGATTTTGATGGTTGATGGTCTCTATGGATTAATCTGCATACATATATCTTGTGCAGTTTTCTGGGTTTGTAAAATAGCATTTTGATTTAACAGAAATATTAGTTATCTATTTTTCTGAAAGGTCTCATGTTTATTTTTTAATTTCTATCAATTTTAAATTCAGATCTAAGTGTGCAGAGATTGTTTTTTAAGGTTTAAGCATTTGGGAAAGTCTTCAGTTAGACCAGCCGACTCTCAAATTTCATAAATCTGAAAAATCCCATTATTTGCTAATTTCTAAGGTTATCTTACGAAATATTTTTTGCAGAGTCTTTCTAGAGCTTGTGCATAAATAAAAAAAATTATCTTATTTTTTTTGAATTTAAAGTTAGATTTGGCTAGTGAGAGCCTTAGATCTTTAGATCTGGGAGTGAAGTCAGACTTATACTCCTCAGATTTGATATATCTGCAACTCTTGTGCATAGATCTGTAAATATATTGTATAGATCTGTAATTTACATGTGTAGATCTAAATTTTTGTAACATAATTTTGAATTCTAAAATTTGGGTTTTTAGGATTTTCACTATTTTTGTACATATTGGGTATTGGGGTTCTTTTTTTCACTTGTGCAGGATTAGATCTGAAAAATCAAGTAAGGAAATCTTCATATCTGAAAAATCAGCTTAGAAAATCTTCATATCTGAAAAATCAGCCAAGGAAATCTTCATATTTGAGCTAGATCTAAACCCTAGAGAGCAAGATCTGAGCTCAATATTTGTTTGCAGGAATAGATCTAAAAAATCAGCCAAAGAAATCTTCAGATCTGAGCCAGATCTAGACCTTAGAGGGCAAGATCTAGGCTTTCGAGGCTATTTTTACAGGATTTTGGTCTCCAAAATTCTAATTTTCAAGCGGCAACATTATCCCAAAATTTCAAGAATTTTCAACGGTGGGATCTTCAAAGCCTTGGGATAAGGATTTGATCTCTAAACCATTATTTTCTACAGATTTTATTACAGCAAACAAATTACAAATAATTAGGCCCTAAAAACATATTTTATATGGTCAAAATTGTTTAGAATTGCAAAATCTTCATTTTCATAATTTTTGACCATTTGGACATCTTTAATTTTGCCTAGATCTGATTTTGAAGCTTGTTGGAAATTCTACATAATTGTGTAAAATCAGATCTGAACATTTCTTATGCATATCCTAAATAAGGTCTAAAAAATTTGAATTTTCAGTTTTTCGGCAAAACTTACTATTTTTAGACATTGTGGGGATCATTTTCAGTATTTTCAGTTTGCTGATTTGTTATCATTTTACGATTGTTATAAACTTATCAGTTCTGAAAATTACTTAATCAAACTCTCTTAAAGCCTTAAAATTGAAATTTGCAAGTTTTAATATATTTTTGTTATTTCTGCAGTATTTGGCAGCTATTTTGGGTAGTTTTATCTTGCTGATCTGTCACTGTTTCACTGCTAAAATAAAAATATCAGATTTGAAATTTCACTTAATCAAGCCCTAAAAATTGATTTTTCTTCAAGTTCATCAATTTTTACTATTTTTAGTCATTTTGGGCATTGGTGTCGACATCGTTTGTTTGTTGATTTATGGTTTAAATTACTACTGCAATTTATATTTAAGATCTAAAATCTTGTTGAAGAATATATTCTAAGTTTGACTATAGGTTTCTGAATTGGAATTATTTGGAATATCATAAATTCGGAAATATTGGAAATATCTGGCATTTAAATTTGATAGTACTCTCATGATAACATTTTTGTTTCAAATTTAAATGGTTGGTGATTAGCTGTGGTTGGTGATCATTGAGCTATCTTTAATTGTAATTTTAAATTAAATGAAATCGGTAGTTAATTGTTTAAATCAACTTTGCGAATATTTCAAGTGATGATAAATTGCATAACTTTTTCAAACATTGTTAATGCATAATTGTGAGGGTGTTTTATTGAATATCATTGTGATTGATTGATTTTCATAGCAGCAGTTACATATCAATTACTTGATCTTAAATTTATAACGGGATACTTTGACTCCATAAGGCACTGGTTTTAAAGTTTCAAATCTAATTGGATCTGTAAAATCTCGTAAATCTTAACAAGTACTTGGTCATCTAACTGTGTCTCCTGAATTGGTTGGTCTCCAACCAGTTCTCCTTCTTCATTTTCGTTAGTGTCTACCTCCCTTAGCTTGCAAGGAGACTGCTTAGATAGAGAGATTGGGGATCAGGGTGACAGCCCCCAATCTGAGCCGTTGTTGCGGTGCCTAGATATTCTGTGCGACAACACAGTGGATAACGTTCAAAGTCTTGCATGGCTCTGATACCATTGAAGCAACAAAACTTGTAGCTTGTTGACTTTAAATTGTAAAATACAAAAGAGGTACTTATAGTAATAATTTATTAAAAATGTATAAGTGAGTGATGATGAAAGTTACAATGAGGCCCTGCTTATATACATAGGTAGGTGTCCTTTCATGACTGGGCATGTCTTTTAACTAATGACTATTTAATAATCATTATTTTGATTATTCATTATTTATATTTATTTATGTTCATTTTATTTTATACAATTTATATTCATAACAACCTCTAGGTCGCATAAGTACCTCCCTAGTGTTGATGTTTATGGCTTTGGCAATGGGTAGGTACTTCTACAGAGGCCTAAGTGTCTAGGCATGCAGAAGTCGTCCAAGTCTCCTTAAGACACTTGTTTAAGTATAAGTAAGTTGTTATTGTAACTTAGCCAAAGTCTAACTTAGAAAAAACACATAATTAATTATGTTGCCTATTGAGCTAAAGAAGCTTAGGAGAAGTAAAGTAGTTACTTTAGTGACTATGTTTTACTCTCAACCGTTGACCTCAAGTGAGGAGAGATTATAATATCCCTTTTCAGGGATATCTCTCAAACACAAGCAAACTCCAACCAGAGATGGACTGGGAGGGCGTTTACCAGATATGTCACCTCTGAAAAGAGGGTGACATATGGAGGCTACTTGGCCCTTTCCAGACTTTGTCTACGAGTATGGGAAAAACACACCAAGTGGTATACTATCTGGAATGCTCAAAGAGAGAAATAACAATAGTGCAAGCATACAATAGCATATGTAGAACATGTAACAGATACTCAGAAATATAGAGAGAAAGTTAAGCCATTTTATTATACTGAGAATAGAAATGAGTACAATAGGTGATCAGAGTGATGGCACCTAGACTTGCACCAGGCAAGTGAAGAAAAGCTCTCAGAATGACAAAGAAATGGTTGCTCTCTGATCTGCGTCCAGGTTATCGAACCGAACCGGTTCAAAACCGGCTTGGCCCAACTGCTTGAGGCAAAACTGGGCCCGGGAACTCCGCCTTTAACCGGAAATGACCGGTTCGGTACTCAACCGGCCGTTCCACCACCCCGATCGTCGGTTCCGCACGTCCGGTTCGGATCGGTTCACAAGGTCAAGTAATTAAAAAAAAAAATCTTTTTTTTTTTTAATTTTAAAAAAAAAAATTTAAAATTAATATTTTTACTAGTTACTAATGCTACCCTAGACCCCCCCTAAAGCTACTTAAACACCCCCACCCCCTCAATTTTACTCACGCTATTCATTCGAGTCTCTTGCAATTCTTGAGCTGAGTTCGGTGAGGAGAATTTAGAGAGTTTTTTGTAGGGTTGTTCTAAGGGAGTTTTTTTGCAGATTTGAAGAGCTAATTGGAGTCTTGCAGAGTTGTTGGGTTGGCGGATTTTTGAGATACTTCAAAGATTTTTTTTCCCAAAGATCTTTGGGTTTTCTTCAGTGGTTTTTGCAATTGGTGGAAGATTTTTTTTATTTTGTTGGGGTTGCTACATAGTTGATTTCAAAAGATTTTGGAGCTGATTTCCTCCAAAATTTCAGAGCGTAATCAAGGGCCATGGGAATCAAGCCATAATCCCATTGTAGACTTGGATGCTACTCATTCTTCAGATGAGGATAAGGAGGACGATCAGGATGATGATTTGATCATTGATTTGTTGTAGTTGTAGCTTGTAGTATAATAATATGATCTATGATGTTATTTTGGACTATAAAGGCCTTTTAGAGCCTGCTTATTGATGTTTGTAACATTTTAAGTTCAACGATGTTTTGCACTAAGTGCTATTTTGGTTGTATGCACTATTACTTGCTATATAAATGAGAACTTTTGCATATTTGTGTATAAATGGTTTGGACTCATATGGATGCACATGAATATATTTGTTTTTTCTTTAAAATATGAATATTTTATGTGTTTTTGGTAAACCGGTTTTTTTCCTGTTTTTTTCCGGTTCCGACCAGTTCCCGGTCCACAAGGTTTTCCGGTTCGATGACCGGTCTTGCCCGTACATTAGTATTTCAATGTCAAGTCTCTACTCGGAAAAATCTGAAACTCTGGAATCCACCTCTACTCACCAAACCCAGAAAAGCCCAGAGAGGGTTTCTGAAATAGCCAACCCCCGAAAATCACCCCCTTGAGGATCTACGCTATCCTCCATGGCTCTGCGCTGACACTAAAGGGAATCCACCAAAATATTGCCTCAAACTCGCCGTGTCCTCCAGTGTCGCTCCCTTGTTCAATCTCAAAGTTCTCAAACCCCGTGTATAAACCCCAATCCAGAGCTCCCAAGAAATGGACTGCGTCCTCCCTCTCAAGACTGCGCAGTCACTAGATGCCAAGCTCCACCACCAAGCCTCAACTCGATCCTCCTGCAAAAATACTAATGGGACTACCTCACCCGAGTAGGCACTCGAAGTCCCCCGGGGCTGAGGGTGAGATCTCCGAACGGAGACACTCGGTGCACTAAACAGTGCTGCAGACTAGCTAAACAACCAGCGTGCTCAAGAAGTCGAAGTGACCAGCTCAATATCATAAACATCGAATGAGGAAATGAGGAGGCTCTCCTCCTTTTTATAACAATGGGCCTCTCTCAACCCTAGGCCCCACCATCTCCTACGTAGCCTCCATTTGGCCCACGTTGCCAACTAAACTGCGCTGTCATGGCCCACGTGGTCTAAGTGGGTCCCCCTCTACGTGGTCTCTTGGCCCCCCCTTGGCCCACTTAAGTCACAACGTTGAGTCTACTAGGGAGTGCACTTTATTTTAGTGAGTTATGTCCCCCTCTCACTCACTTTATTTATATTTCTAAGTATAGAAGGCAAAATTGATCAAAGTTAATATTTCCAATTAGCTATCGCTAATTAGGAATATTACAGAGATCGAATTTCAATTGTCAATCACTTTGAGTTTGGAGGTTAGGGTTAGGGATTTAGCTCAATGTAAAGTTATAAAAGCAAGGTTGTGGAGAGGACACACCATACAGCAACACAAGCCATTGAGAGAGGGATTTTCTCAAGTGATGTGTTATACTCAAGTGTGTTGGGTCCATGGAAGGTGCAGGGATGCAGCATAGGAGATCAAGATCAGCCAAGCAGATTAGGACAGATCTTGGGCCTGATCAGCTGGATCAAATATAGGGTATTTTGTGACAGTAAATTTCTCAACTGGGTCACTATCCCTAGATGGGAGCATTACGATTAAGATTTAATGAACTGATTTAATTTGGCAGAATTTATATGTGTCACATGTGATTGAGCTTGGTTGTATTTTGCTTCCGCTGAATAATAGTGTTAAAAACCTAGTTGTGCTTTTATTCAGTAGATCTATGATAAAGATGCTAGGTAGTAGGAACTAATTGCCAGGTGCTAGGTTTGGGATTTAATTTTTAACATAAGACCAATATACTACCCCTGTAATATGGTTTACATACTCCTCTCTTACTTCCCCTAAATCTAATCTCTATATCACTCTTCAGCGTGTGATCTATGGTTTTGCATGCCTGTAGCCTTACAGGTTAATGGTTTTCCGGTTATACTCATGCTCTGTCCTGTCCAGAATTTTGTACACTACTGTATTGACCTCCTTTCAAATATGTTAAAACAAAAAATCTTCACTGATCAAAAAACTAAAAAGATATCAAGAACTCATGACAAGAAGGCTGTTTAGCAGAGACTCACTCAAATGCAACTACAAAGTAACATTATTGAAGCTGCAGCCAGAACAAATTTCCACATCCAGTCCATTATGGATAATCTACATCCTGATGGTGAATCCTCAGTAGTGAAAGACAACTTGAAAGAATTAATTGAGAAAGCATTCAAAGAACTTGCAAAGAAAGATGGGGAATACAAGGCTGCCATTTCTGAAGCTTCAAAACAATTGCAGGAAGCTGAAGAAAGCTTCAAAAAGGAAATTTCTGAGAAAGAAGAGGACTGGAGAGCAGTGCTTACTGACAAAAAAATCTTGAAGCTAGTTTTATGAAGATGAATAATGAAATTCAGGTGATAAATGCAGAATTACAGGTGGGTTGTAGAGCTTGTAATTTGGAAAGGACGAGTTTTTATCACAAATTGTAGCAGCAAGAAAAGGGACTGGGGAGATCAGTAAATGTATCCAAATGGCAAAACAAGCGTGGAATGCTATTAAGGAGAACCTTTTTGTATACAATGGCAAGATATGAGAAAACAAAATTGACAAGATGTCTATGCAAATTAGAAAAATTTACTTCAATATAGAAAAGAAAAAATTTAGTTGGAATCCTTGTTTCTCGAATCCAAGGCAAGGTGTGTGAAAATACTTTAGAAAACTGAAGAAGACAGACATTTGTGGTATTCTGAAACACGAAATTTGGAAAGCAATCTAGGAGAGATGCGAACAAGTCTTGCCTCGATGGCTAGTGAAAGGGAATTGTTGAGTCAAAAAAATAGAGAGCTAAGCAATGAAGCAGAGTCTTTCAGCGTCCATCTCTATGAAAATAATGATAAAATGGATCATCTGTAAGATCAGCCTTCATCATTTGCTGCTGCAAATGTTCCTTGATGAAGAAAACAGCTCTTTACAAGCTGAATAATAGAAGAATGTTGGTTCCAGAAGAAGAAGATGTGAGCCTCATGGGCCAGCTTGCCAAGTAAGGGGGTTGGAAACAACCTTGGATTATCTCAATGAGAATAAGGACCACAGCAAAGAAGAAAGAGAGTCAGATAGTTGATTTACATTATAAGTTTTCAGATTAAGCATCTGCCAGCTTATGTTAACAAAAAGTGCCCTTTCTAAGTGGGAATATTTCCATGGAAATGACATCCAATATAGCAAAACTGTTATTAAGAAAGGGATAGTGTTAATTTCAGAGCTAGTCACCAAATTTATAGATATTAGCAGGCTATAGAAAAATACAGCTTTACCAGTTCTGCTTCAGACTGTCATTCCAAGGTAGATACTCCACTCAACTATGCAACAGTCACGAAATAGACATAGGGGACATTTTTCTTCTATCTCTTCATTTACTACATGAGCATGAGAAGAACAGATGACAAGTTTGAACATTCAGAGAACATGAATAATTACCTGATACTTCTCAATAGCTTTCCGATCTTCTTCAATATGTTTGGACTCTTGCTCTAACTTCCGTGCAACATAATCCTTAACAACAGAAAGTGTAAGATATGGATTCTTAGCGAGAATCTGCAAAACAATAATCGGTGGTAAGATATCATCCCTTTCAATGTACACCAGGACTTCTTTAACTTCTTTTGAACAATCTTCACCAAGCTCTCCAAAGTACTTGAGCACATCAGCCCAAAGAGATGGATCTCCACCCCTGCTTGAATCACCCAGCCTCTTGCAACAAGCAATCAATCCTTCATAGTCTGAATCTTGCATATAACAAGATATAACTTCTTTGTAAAGTTTCATTTTCTCATATAGAAATAATCGACCTTCCTTAAACTGATGCATTTCAGAAAGAACAACTGCAAGATCAACATCATAACGAGGATGATCCTCATGAGAAGGCCATGCACTCTTAAGCAAGGACAATCCCTTTTTCAGCCTTTCTGCACGTTCATCTGTATCTACATGTTCATGTACCTTTCCAATCATGTCCTTACCCCGATTTCCTCTACTTGGCAATCCAAAAATGTTCCTGCTTGAACCTACTCCAGAAGTGTCCATACTCTGGACAATATATCGGGAAAAAGACGGGGCACAAAGATCATCAGACAAGTACAGCTCCAAAAGAGTGTTATGGATTTCAACATGGGAAGGGGAGTCCTTGACCTTACTGGTGTATTTCTCGAGGAAAATCATGAGATATAAGGGATGGTCAAGAAAAATATTTATAAAATCAATTGGTGAAGGCAACTTTCCAGGAATGAGATTGTCAGAAACATTGGTGGGTGATCCACCATCACCAGTGCAAAGTTTCATAAGAATGGCAATAGTCTGATCTGATTTGTGCTCAACAAGAATCTTTCCATATTCCTTGACTGTAATTGCAGCTTGAATTGTTTCAAGGCTTGAGATATACTCCAAAGCCTCATCATAACTTCCAAGATCCTCTAATAGTATCTTTAAATACCATTCATGCTTCCCAGCCTTTTTTGCAACATACATTGCATGTTCATGATATCCTGCCCCACGACAAACTTTTACAGCTGTTTCAACATCGAACCGGTGCTCACCTTCACCTTTAATAAACTCGTCCAACTTTGCCACATCCTTGAGTTTTGTGTAACAATTCAAGAGAAGAGTCGTGTGATCTTTGGAGGCCAAACCTTTTTCATGTAATTTTTCCAAGTAACTAGTAAGATTATAAATGCGCTGGGCATCAAGAAACTTTTGAATGACATATGAAGGTTCTAGTTGACCAATAGTACGAATGTATTGTGCCATAGCTTCATCATAGTCTTGTTTGCTATACAAGTGATCTGCATATTTGCGCAGTACTTCAGCTGTGGCTGCTGCATCTGCTTGTTGACTTTGGACAAGATTTATGGCAACAGTATATAAATTCTTTTTGAAAAGCATGTCCAGTTTACTTTCCATGTCTTTCTCTCCTATGCATAAAACCTTATGATCTCTTGTTAAGAGGATAATATTACCCCACTCACAAAGCATGTGTGTCACTTCTCCAACCGGTAAGCTGTAGGCAATCAAACGATTTTTCAGGTCATAAATATTGAAAACATTCCTACTTGTCCTTTGATCTGCAATAACAGACAAGAGGTATCCTCGAAACCATCCAAGAAAGAGCTTTTCTCCCTCAAATGCCCAGCAAGGGCCTCGCCCATCAACTTCATAAAAATATACAGCCTCAGTCCGCCCAATAACCAGTTCCTGATAGACAGCAGAAAATTCCATGTTATTGAAAAATATTTTTTATCCTAAGAAAACAATAAAGTTTATACATTCAATGATTGGTTTTACAGTTTACCTTCTATCTAAAATGACCTTGAGAATATAAAAGGACAAACTGTGTAAGTGGATTACCTGGTTATCACTCATGCTAACACTATTACTTCCACATCCAATCTGATCTAAGACGTGCCTCCTGGGTGGCTGGTGATGCATATCAAAAAGGCTCACTGAAGTTGTTGTTACAACAAAAAGCTGAAGTGCTGGGCCTTCAACTCGGAATCCTAGTCCTGTCACAGGAGATCGACTGCCATTTGAAGATTCCTCAACTTCTAGCTTTGTGCGTACAATACGTTCACGAGCAACATCTCCTTTTATACAATAAATATAACCAGTCTCTAGTCCTATTGAGATCATTAATATCGGAGGTGCCTCTTCAAACACTAGAAATGATGTAATCTGCAAAAGATGAAGATAACAAATCAAAGATGTACCAGAATATTTGTAAACTATAGACAAGTTTCCATCACATCAACTCTATTTGTTTTTCTGTGTAACCCACATTCCAAATTTGCAAGGAGAAGCTGCCATTAGAAACCAAATTTGTTCTGTTGGGACTTCAACTAAAAGCAAAAACAATGACAAGAAAACAAAATACAAGTATTTTAAAAAGAATATTTCAAATTGACATAATGATACCTTTGCTTCAGGAAATTGGTTGGTAAAAATTCGCAGAATTTGGATGCAAGTAGGGCCTGTGGTACTTGATCCCTCTGACTGCATTTTATCCAGGTCAAAGACCTTCAGACACATTGCTGAAAGCTGAGGTGATGATGTTTCATCTTCTCCTATAGTTACCAGTATATTCCGTTGCTGCATGGTCCAAAAAACACATCAAACATATCCACATGGCTTTGTTACCCTTGAGGCTTCTGAGAATGGCAGGATACAATACAAACCTAGAGATTCCAGTTTCAAATTGCTTTGTACATATATTATTAGGAAGAAAATGTATCCTCAGATAAAGGGACTACTATAAATATGTTCAGCAATAAAATGAAGCAAACATTACAAAGCAGTGAGCACTATCAAAGCACTATATCAATTTGAACTCAATCGGACCTAGTAGTACCTTAATGCAGTAGACATGCATAAAATTAGAAGATGTCCATGCAAATAAAGTTCATACAGTTATCATTTAAATTTAAATGTGTTATAACACCTCCTACAACTAGAAATTCGAGTTACAAAATATTTGCTCAGCTTTGAAACTATAGTAAACACAAGAAGCCTACTAGTGTCCAATGATATTTGAAAAATAAACAAATGCCTGCTTACATAAAGCTCAACTCTACAAGTCATAATTTAACAGAAGTGCCAAGAAAGGGTAAAGGAAAAAAACACTTCTTAGAGACGATACCAAATTCATGCCTGCATTAACAGTCTAATTCCTAAGAGACAGATTCATAGGATCAAGATAAGACCTAAAAGGGAAATGTCTGTAGAAAATCTTTAAGAAATGTTCAATGCATATCTGTTTAAACAATGGAAGAGGGTAAGTGCACCCTAAATTTACAAATGAGAAATGAAAGTCATGGCTGGTGCTCAATGGCAACACTTAATAGCAATTATTCAATTGCTTCATGACTAGATTTACATATTCTGTTGCGGATAAAAAATTGCAGAGCTGAGATGAAGAATTCCAACCTGTAAGATTTTTTATGAGACTAGATAAACACTCGAGAAATTTCTACATAGTATACATAGACAATAATGTCCTATAGTCAGGTGACAGGTCAAGTGTCACAGATCTGCCACACAACAGTACATGCCTATTTATACCAAGCCCAACATAACTCTTAGACTGACCTGGATGACATACGCTATGAAATGTGGCTTGTATGGCAATTGACCTGTCAATGACAACAGCATGCATCCCCAACAACATATTTTAAAAGCTATGAAAGCATATGTGATAGATGCATCCCATACAATCTTCTGCTGGACAGATACATCCTAGATAATCTTCTTCTGGCCATGATCTTCCTATCTATGTGTTCCCAATATATCTGGGAGATGATCCACTTGATAATTGAACTAGATTAACCAGTAGGGGTAGGGTTATTCCAAATGCTGCGTTTATTCAAACCAATATAAATTAACCCAATGAGAAACAGTGCCATTGACTGCCATTCTTCTGTAGCAACATTCTCGTGATGCACAGCATCAATTAAGTCCTTCTGTAGCAACATTCTTGTGATGCACAGCATCCATTAGCAAAATTAGTTGCAAATTATTCCTCCTTTACGCAATTGGTAAAACTTGACAAATAGCTACATTACTATTTGAAGCATAGCAAAAATAATAGTGTTTGCCTACATAAAATCTGACTCAATGATTAGCTCAAACAAAGGGAACAAGCCCAAAACAATGTTCCCCAAGCGTCCATAAACCTCCAAGTTGTTGCACATGAAAATGAGACTGTTCGAAGACTTTGCTGTCCCACGAGCAGCATTTGCCAATAGTGTGTCATAAATTAAAGTCAATGGAACTGTCAGAGAATGCAAGCAATTTAGCCAACAGCCAATTCCAGTCCAGAAAGCATTAGACTCTCAGTATGATGTGGGCATCTACCACATAGGGTTTTTCTTGTTACCATGTCCCCTTTGCCCCATGCAAAATAGCAGAACTGACATAAACAACACAAACTCTAAATTGGACCTCCACCAAGAAAGAAAGAAAAAAAAAAACTAACTATTGCCATATAATTTTGTAACAGGAAATGTTCATGCCAGAATTTCTGTCAGTTAAGAAGTTTAAGGGAAAATAAACCATTCTTTCTGTTATGTTTTGTTTTCTTATAATGCCCTTGGATACCTGATAGTTTATAGGATCTCTTTTCTTTCAAAACAAAATGGAGAGTCAAATTTAATCAAAATTTGACATGAAAAACTCTTAAGCCCATCCCATCAATCCATTATAAAACTTATCATAATCTTTCTGAATACTAGAACCTTCAACACTAATAACAATGCTGATCTTAAAAAAGCAACCACACCCAAAAATTATGAAAACTGTAGAAAATCCAAGATATTCTGCAACTGCTAATATGAACAATCTGAAAAACTATTTTCTTTTCATATAGACACAGAATTTCTCTACTTATTTTGAAGCGGAATAGAAACAGAAATCGAAAACCCTCTGCTTGCTTGAGAATTTTATTGATAGAAGACTGAGCAATAGATCTCTTACAAATACAACTTTGTCTCAATAGAGAATACAATGATCTCCCTGCTTTAACTAAGCTTGAAACAATCTGCAAGACCCTGATCTCATTTCCTTCTCCTTTGTGCACACCTGGAGGTCTATTTCCTAGCGCAAACTCTCCTAAATCCTAGCGCACAGGCTGCTCCTATGAAATAGGAATTTCCTCCTATTTCTTAGTGCAATTCACAAGGAAAATTGCTGTCTACCAACTCGCACACAAGCTCCTTCTTGCACACGCTCTCTCACAAGCTCACACACAAACTCGTACTCAACAATTATGATTGCAATTGTGCCTTCACTCCTCCTTATAAGCAATTTGAATGGCTAAATCTGGCAAAATATATTTTAGGAAATTGATTTTGTGATTGATGAGTTAAATGAGTTGAACTAACTCATGCAACTCGTCTCATCTCAATTCTAGAACTTGAGATTCAGACACTTGTCATTTTCCCAAATTAACTTGCACTAGAAGACAATAAACTTGGCCTTCCACTTCTGCTCATTAGTTAACTGCCTCATAACTCGTACTAACTTTTAGGAACGAATCCTAAATTATAGGAATTCATCCTAACTTATAGAGAAATCGAGCATGCTAAGGAGAAACTCGTTGTGGTCCCTTTGATTAAGGCACAAATCAAGGAACCTTTTCTCACTATCATTTTCAACACTCCCTCCTAGCGAGGAAGGGATTATGTACAACTCCCAACATATCTCTGAAATGTACAAAAATTGCTTCTTGTTAGTGCCTCGATCAAGATATTTGTTGTCTGCTCCCCTGTTGGAATGTATGGTAGCTTGACTATCCCTTTCTGCACACAATCTTTGAGATGGTGATACCTGATCTCGATATGCTTTGAGTGATCATGAAACACTAGGCTCTCAAACAGTTTGATGCAACTCAGATTATCACAATGTATCATGGTAGGCTCCATCCTCTGTTTGAAAAGTCCCACAAGCAACTTCCCCATCCAAATAGCGTCGCATGTTGCCAAATTGGTAGCCATGTACTCAACCTCTACTGAACTGAGAACAACTGATCTTTGCTTCTTACTGTACCAAGGAACAGTTGTTGACCCAATGTTGAAGACGCCATTTGAAGTACTCTTCATGTCTGTGGAGCATGTTGATTTGTGGTGGCATTAGATGTGTTCTAAGTCTCAAACTTTATCATAGTATATCATGGTACTCCATCCTCTTTTTGAAAAGTCCCACAAGCAACTTCCTCATCCAAATAGCCTCGCATGTTGCCAAACTGGCAGCCATGTACTCAGCCTCTATTGAACTGAGTACAATTGATCTTTGCTTCCTGCTGTACCAAGAAACAGTTGTTGACCCAATGCTGAAGACGCCGCTTGAAGTACTCTTCATGTCTGCGAAGCATGTTGATTTGTGGTAGCATCAGATGTGCTCTAAGTCTCAAACTTTGTGGAGAGGCTTAGATACACGCATTACAAATAACCCAGAAACAGTTTTATTTGATAAATTAACTAGTTTTAATGAGGACCCTAAGTCTAACTTAGGAAATTAAAATAATTAATGAGTATTAATTTAAACTGTGGGTGAAACTTCTAAAAAAAGGCTAAAGCAAATCAAGTCTAAATGTAATCGTAGTCGTTGATTGGAGATCTAATCTTAATCGTTGAAGTCTCAACGAGAAGATATAAAGGAAGGCTTTCGGGTCAATTGTAAAATACACCGAGAGGATCAAGTGATCGAATTTTCTGAAGTGAGCAGTGCTCAAGACGAAAACCAGATCTAAGTGGTTCTTCATTGCAGTGAGGGGCAGAGACAATATCCGAAGAGAAATATTTCTTAGCGAGAGAATCATCAGTAGTGAAGGACAGAAAGAGATCCAGCAGCTACTGCGTAGATCCAAAGAGGCTGATGCAGAGCCACGCAAAGGCTGCGCAGAGGGCCAGAGGAAATTTGAGGGTTTGCTGAAAGATTGATTTCAAAAGTCGAAAGCCGAGGTGTGAAACCGAGAGGCAGAGATTGGAATTTTTGTGGAGCAGATCGATTCACCAGCTGAGTGACACAATGCCCAAGAGGGCTGACGTTGGGACTGCGTAGAGGCAGCGTAGAGCCTGCCAGAGGCACATCATTTACTGGTCGGATCAACCGGGATTTCCAATGATAGAGTGAGGTAACCTCACTGATCTTTTTGTCAGTCATATTCTCTGTAACTGAATTGTCCAGAGTGACATTCAGTGATGTATTCAGATATTATTGTTGCTTAATAATAAAACCCTCACATATGTTGCACCGGTTTTCCCACATTGGGTTTTTCTAGGGACGTTTGTCCAAAAATAACAGTGTCCTGTGTGTGTTATTTCTCTTACTCAGTTTACTGTTTTCACATATAATTTAAGTGAAGGTTGCTTCAGTAACTACTTCAATGTTTTCAGAATTAATCTGCAAAATAATTTGTTAAATCTAATTTACAAGTAGGAGAAGTAGTTCAATTTGTTGCAGTAGGATTCTAGATCTAGGACATGGAATTTTCACATGATATCAGAGCATTGATTGTGGAATAGGAAGAGCAGATCCAGCGCTGAGACGGAGGCCGAAGAGCTACAAAAAGCAACAAATTGAATCCCCAGAGGGATTACACAGTCCATGCCAGAAGGGCTGAAATTTTCGGGAAAGTCTCTCTCTGAGTGAGTCGACAGAGAGGAAGGGCTTCCAGATCGGAATTTTGTCGAGCCAGAGGGAGCAGCGCATAGCCTCAGCACAGTGCTGGTAGTACGCATTTTTCTGCAAGGAGAATTTGTTTCACTAGGCAGAAAGTCGTTAGAAGAGGAAGCGGCAGCACAATGAGGGAATTTTCTTCCTCGGGAAATTCCTAGCTAGGGAATTTCAGTTTTTCCAAGATCTGAGCAGTAGATCCGAGCAGTAGATCTACAAACTCCAGAAGGAGTGCGTAAGCCTGTCCAGTGCTACACAGAGGGGGGAGAAGAGGAACAAATTCGACATTCTTGACAGCCATGGTAGCTCACGGGCTTAGATATCAAGACCGGTTGGAGGGAGCCTCCAACTACGTGATCTGGAAGGCAAGAATCACTTGTCTTCTAGATGAGTACGATCTCAAGCTGTTCGTGAAAAATACAGTAGTTGTCCCTGCAGATCCTAATCAGCTGAAGAAGTACACAGCTGATATGGCGAAGGCCAAAAGGCTGCTCCTTGACAGAGCCAAGGATCACATAGTATCCCATCTAGTTGGCAAGGACACAGCCAAGCAGATGTGGGAAGCTTTGGCAGCGTTGTATGAAGGCTCTTCCGAACAACGAAAGATGTCCTTAAAGAAGAAACTAAGAATGACGCAGATGCAGAAAGGGGAGCGTATTGTTCTGTTCCTGTTGAAACTTCAGGAAATCCATGATCAACTGGCATCAGTGGGGGCCACCCCTTCTCCTACAACAATGATGGGATTGGCTCTTAACGCAGTCTCTGAATAATGGCAGGTGTTTGTCTAGAGCATCCTAGGCAGAGCCACCTTGCCGGGTTGGGAAGAGATGTGAGTTTCTCTTTAGCAAGAAGAGCTAAGGAGGGACCTAGTCAAGTATAAACTTGACGGCAGTAGTGGCAGTGAATCAAAGTTGAAGCCAAAGGAGGAAGAAAATGCAGCCCTCTCATCCAAGGGAAAGCAGGAACGACGGAGAAGTAAGAAAGACGTCTAGAAGATTAAGTGCTTCAGGTGTAGTGAACTTGGTCACTACGCTACCCAGTGTCCTTTGAAGAAAAAGGACAAGGACGAGAAGCATGATCCGAAGGCTGCGACCACGAAAATCAATGAGGATGAGTATGCCATGAGTGCCCACGCATCTCCAAGAAGGAGATGGGGCGATATTGAGCTGTAAGTTCGCAAGAACTTCAGTTGGGCAGGATCCTTGAGGAGTCCACCTCTCAAATCATAACTTTGCTACGGGTGCCCAAGATCAGCAGTAGCAGGCTGGAGGAGTTTTCAGTCGGTGCTAAGGAGTGCAGAAACGACAGATGTCGTGATTAGCATCACTAAATCTGAGCAGCACACAGTTGTAGCAACGCAGAGGGGCGCAGTGTAGAGCAGCGTGGGACTAGCAGTAGTCAGAGTTTCAACATCGAGATGCATCCTGAACACTTGTTCAGATTTATGGATGTTTTTCAGTTGCTTCTCTCAGCAGCTGAGTTGCAGTGCAGTGTTAGCAGTGGCAGTGCTAACAGCAAATGCAGCATTTGAGAGGGAGTTGCAGTATAGATGCAATGTTGATCGTGGCAGGGTCAGCAACAGTACAGTTGCAGCAGCAGCGCAGTGATTGATGGGCATCATGTCAGACATCAACAGCGCAGAGGGAGATGCTTTAGAATCAAAGCAGTATGCAACAAGGCATATCTGTTAGAGCACATTCCTCGGTAAGAGGGAGTGTTGATTTGTGGTAGCATCAAATGTGCTCTAAGTCTCAAACTTTGTGGAGAGGCTTAGACACGTGCATTACAAATAACCCATAAATTGTTTTGGGAAATTCCATCCAGAAACAGTTTTATTTGCTAAATTAATTATTTTTAATGAGGACCCTAAGTCTAACTTAAGAAATTAAAATAATTAATGGGTATTAATTTAAACTGTGGGTGAAACTTCTAGAAAAAGCATATCAAGTCTAAATGTAATCTTAGTCGTTGATTGGAGATCTAATCTCAGTCGTTGAAGTCTCAATGAGAAGACTATAAAGGAAGGCTTCAGGGTCATTTGTAAAATACACCGAGAGGATCAAGTGATCGAATTTTCTAAAGTGAGTAGTGCTCAAGACGAAAACCAGATCTAAGTGATTCTTCATAGCAGTGAGGGGCAGAGACAGTATCCAGAGAGAAATCTTTCTCAATCGGAGAATCATCGGCAGAGAAGGACAGAGAGAGGTCCAGCAGCTACTACGCAAAGCCAGAGAGGTTGACGCAGAGCCACACAAAGGCTGTATAGAGGGCCAAAGGAAATCCAAGGGTTTTCTGAAATATCGATTTCAGAAGTCAGAAGTCGGGGTGTGAGACCAGGAGGCAGAGATCGGAATTTCTCTCGAGCAGATTGATTTACCAGTTGAGTGACACAATGCCCAGGAGGGTTGACGTTGGGGTTGTGCAAAGGCAACACAGAGCCTGCCAAAGGCACATCATTCAGTGGTTGGATCAACCAAGATTTCCAGTGATAGAGTAGGGTAATCTCACTGATCTTTTTGTCAGTCATATTCTCTGTAACTGAATTCTTCAAAGTGACATTTAGTGATGTATTCAGATATTACTGTTGCTTAATAATAAAACCCTCAGATCTATTGCACCGGTTTTCCCACATTGGGTTTTTCTGGGGACGTTTGTCCCATAGTATGGAAAACCAGAACTGGTGGACCTAATGAACAGGTAACCGAACCAGAACCAGTCTAACCAGTACTGGTCAGGTCTAAACAAACCGGTTTTAAAAAAATACATTAAATAATTATTTTTTAATAAAAAAAACTATTTTTAAGATTTGCAACCATGATTCCAAGCCAACAGAGACAAAATATGCAAAGTTTGCTCATTTATATACCATGTAAAGGTGAATATATCAAAATGGCACCGAGTGCAATACATATCATCGAAAAAATACATAAGCAATGAGGCTCCAAATGACCCATAAAGTCCAAAAACAATGCTACAGGCTATGAGCATTGAGGCCATTGGCCTACAGTCTACTACAAATCTACATATATGATATTACTAACTAGTGATCAACATTATCACTTGAAACTTCTCATCATTATCAAACTCGGTTGGTTGAGTCTCCCGACTCTCGACTGCCAAACTTTCTAACTGCTCCGCTCACAAACTTCTCTATTGGTTTAGTGACTTGAGTCTCAAACTTCTAAAGGTATTCTGCCCTAATATGCCTTATTACTTCATTTGGTGCTCCACATGGCTTTACATGGCCTCCTATCTCAGCCAAGTGTTGCTTGAACCTATAAATACCCCCTCCTACAATAGATTTTTGGCAATATTTGCAAATCATTTTTCCATCAATCATGTCACAATGAGCCCATGCAGTGTCCTTGGCTTTTGGAGGCATGATGGCTACTACATAGCTCAAGCCTCAAACTCTATGTTGCTCCACTACTCCAGCAAAAACTCAACACTCTCCAAGCTCTCAATCAAACTCACAAAATCTCCAAATGAGATGGTGTGAGACAAATGAGAGGTTGCCCCTGCTTATAAAGGATTGGAGAGGGTGTTTTTGGAGGGAAACAACCCTCCTCTTCCCTTCAAAACAACTCTAAACTGGCCAAAATTTCGTGCGTGGGTCCCTTTGCGGCCTTGGCAACTGACCAGCTGGTTTCGTCCTTAACCGGCCAGTTAGCACCTGTTTGACTGGGAAAATGAGCGACATAAGGGCTTAAACCGGGTTTTTGGACAAGTTTTGACCGGCCAGTTTTTAATATTATGGTTTGTCCAAAAATAACGGTGTTCTATGTGTGTTATTTCTCTTGCTCAGTTTACTGTTTTCACTTATAATTTAAGTGAAGGCTACTTCGGTAACTGCTTCAATGTTTTCAGAAGTAATCTGCAAAATAAATTGTTAAATCTAATTTACAAGTAGGAGAAGTAGTTCAGTTTGTTGCAGTGGGATTCCAGATCTAGGGCTTGGAATTTTCACAGAGCACCCTACCCAATTTGCCTATGTGAAGCCCTCGAGCCTCAATCTATCAACCTGTATGTACCACAACATAACTTGTTGTGCCTCTAAAATATCTCAACACATGCTTTGTAGCAACCCAATGAACTTTGGTCGGTTCCAACATGAACTGACTTAGTTGGTTGACTACAAAACAAATATTAGGTCGTGTGTTGACCAAGTACATCAACGACCCAATGAATAGAGGCGTGGCCATGGGCCTATAATCATGCATATGAAATCTCCGGAGAATCTCTACAATGTACTTCCCCTGTCCGACGAAGATCTCACCATCACCCTGCCAAACCTCCAAGCCAAGAAAATAGTGCATAAGCCCCATATCCTTCATCTCAAACTCCTTTGCAAGGTCTTCTTTGCAATCCTAGATCAAGTTGTCTGCTCCAGTCAATATAAGGTCGTCAAAATAGAGCACTAGAATGAGCAGAAGCCCTCCGACCATGATGTAGTATAGGTTGGCATCCGCCTCACTCTTAGTGAAGCCCAATCCTCGAAGGTAGCTATGAATAAGAATGTACCATGTTCTCGGAACCTGCTCGAGCCCATAAAGAACTCTCTTGAGCCTACACACTTGTGTGTCTCTGCTTAACTTCTCAAACCCCTCTAGCTGCTCCATATAAAGCTCCTCCTCAACTACTCCATTGAGGAACGTGTTCTTCACATCCATCTAGTGGATCTTCCACCCCATCTGTGTTGCAAGTGCCAGAATAGTCCTGATGGATGTGTTGTCACCCAAATTGTACAGGCAAGATGCGACAAAGCTTGGGACAGGGATTGTCCCTCTAATTTGCGCCCTCTCCATTCTAGTTGTCTTCCTATAGCAAACTATGGGGGTAGTCCCTATGAAATGTGAAAATGGAAGACTCGTTGGTAACCAACAAATCTGGGAGACACAAATGAATGACCTAGCAACTTGGTTAAATTAGCAAGCTTAATTGATTTGATTAGATTATTAAGGAAGACCAGTGCCTTAAATGTTGTCAATTACTTGCTTAGATTATTTACCAAGTTACCAGATGAACAGTTGTCGCTTGAGGATGCTCCACTATATTATATGAAATGCAAATCTTACAATCTAGACAAGATGCAAAATCTTGGTTTATTTTAGTTAGGTTCCTACTCTGAATGTATCCTTCCTCTTAATCGTTTTGAAGTTAGTCTCTAGAGTAGGTTGTGAGAGAGAATCCAAGGGGAAGCAAGCAAAGGCTTGGTTAACGATACCTCCCCTTAGGTTCTAACCACCCGATGCCTCAAGCGCTACAAACACTGTGGCTTTGACCACTGCAAGGTCACCGTGTTAACCACTAAAGAATTTCTAGACCCCTCAAGCTAGATGAGAAAGGTGGGCTATCTCTCTATCAACCAAGTTTATGCTTGGTAATTAATTTATTAATGCAAGAGGCTAATCCTACGATGCAAGTGCAAGATATGAGTGAATGCTCTTAAGGTGAGATTATTAGATTTCTTAAGTACTTAATAACAATGATTTTCAATTATGAATAATGGAGTACTTAAACATAAAAATAAATGACAAATCTCAACCACAAGAGGAAGTGCTCAAACTTAACGATGCCAGAACATGTTGCATTGATGGAATACCAATAGATAATTGCTCAAATGATTAAAACAAGATCAACGCTCTTAACAATAATCAATGAATCACCAATATGTCAATTAGATACAAGATAGCATACACAAGAGATATCCAATTTAACAATAAACAATGAATCCACTTATCCAATGACAATAATGGCAAAGAGAAATTAAGAACACTTATCCACAAATGTTACTTAGAGAAATTAGAAAATCACATTAAACACTTATCCAAGATCCACAAGATGTGAGAAACAATAGTCAAGAGAGATTTGATAATTTTCAACCACTTTTATCACCACCGTAAATTTTATATCAGACCTTGGAATATTAATACAGCCTTCGGAAAATGATAAAATATGCATAAAAGAGCAAGCCTAATGAGTGCTAGTGACAATTTAATGATGAAATATGATTAGCAATGAGTTATTATGTCACTGTTATGAAATTTAATTACTCTTGTAGGTATTTTTATGTGGTTGTAGCACACATATCAGATTTGAATATTACCCAACAGTCCACAAAAACCCACTTCTATGCACTGAAATTCAACTCTAAATTAATTATAGATGCCTTAGGTGATCAATGAGTAAATTTAGGCTTATTTAGAGTATTTTTAGGTCCTGAATATGTTGTTGTCATAAAACATTTCAGAATTTAAGTTTAGGACAGTGATGAAACAAGAGGGCTAGTCTCTAGAGAGCAAACCAAGAGGCCTTAAGGCCTAGTTGAAGGCTAGATTGGTTTCCAATGAAGGTGACCACCTGCAAACATAATGTTAATGAGAAGGTACAGCAGACTAAAGGCACAATTTCCGAGATTGCTGGGCACAGTTTCCGAGACAACAGGCATGGTTTTCGAGGAGGGAGTACCACTGTACTTTTCCATACAGTCTGTACAGTCCATATAGCCATACAGCTAAGTTTTGGGCACGAGTTTCAAGGCTGTTCATTGCTGTAATAAATTTATGTTTTGGCTGCTTTGCTAATTTGGCACATTTTCCGAGGTGGAGACAAGCACGGAAAACGAGATAAGACTGTTATTGTGTTCGCTGGAATTTTTCTATATACTTCACTTTTCTGTAAAAGCATTTTCCAGAAATAAAGAAGAGCTTTCGAACTGGTTTTCCCCAAGAGTTGTAGGGGGTTTTCCTAGGGTCATGTTGACCAAAAATCAGTGTCTCATTTTCTGTGTATGTGGCTGATATAATTTCTGAGTTTTATTTATGCATTTTCCAGCACTTTGAAGTTTCCAGAATTTTTGTTTTCAAAAATATTTATTATTTCCAGCTTGTTGAATGTATGTTTATGGGAATGGACATTTAACTACATGGGAGTAATAAAGAGAAACTAATAACCAGGGTTGGGTTAAAATTTCTACAGCTACTTCGGTTGTCCTTATATGCTTCGAATGAGCCACTTTCTTTTCATCATGATGACAGTTTCAACTATATGAACTTCTACTTCGGCTATCCTTCCATGCCTCTATGGTGATGCCATCTCTATCTCAGCTATAATGCATCCTATCATACTTGTGATGCTTTCCATCATGACCGCTATCTTTTATAAACTTGAAAAGAACTAAATGTAGAAGGTTATCTCAGTCATAGTAGAGGTCTTTCACTTCCTCCTTCTTTGTCTTCTTCTTTTCTGGCTCTTCTACTTCTTCGGTGGTATCGGCTTCATTTCTTTCCTTTCTCTTCTTGTTGTCCTTCTTGAATTTAGGACAATTCCTCTTGAAATGCCCATATTCCTTACATTCATAGCATTGGATCTTTGAAATGTCAACCTTCTCTTTTTTTTGAGGATCAAACTTTCCAAAATTTCCTTTCTTTCTAGCCATAGTTGCATATGCCTGAGTTTGTTCACTTGATCCAACATTGCTCTTTGCCTTCAACGTAGTTTCTTCAATCTTACATAATGACCATAGTTCACTGAATGGAGTGGCTTCCTTCTTTCCATAGATACTTGATATAAAGTTGCCCAATTCATCAGGTGGTGCATTGAGCACAACAATGGTCATTATTTCTCCTAATTCTTGTAGTTGATCTCTTATTTGAGATACCCTCATAAGGGATGAGGCTACCCCTTCATCCTTGGATACCTTCATTTTGTATAATTTGGTTCTCGATGATATGACTTCTCCTGCAGTACTTACAAAAAACAATTCTACCAACTTTTCATAGATATCTTTCGAATTCTCCAACTTTGCTACATAAGTGATGAGGGAATCCTTGATTGATACTATGAGGATTCTTTGAGCCCTTACTTCCCCTTTCATATACTTTGATAGTGCTTGAGATTGCTCTTGAGAAGGCTTGGAGATTGAACCCTTAACATATTCAATAACTTCATTCCTTATGAGGATCAAATCTATCCTCTTCTTCCATGCAAGGAAATTTGATGACCCAACCAATTTGTTGCTTTCCTTGCAGAATGAAGTCATGTTGATAGTAGATTCAAACATAAATATAAAGATACTTGTCAAGTGATGATGTTCCTTGATGATATCTTCAACTTGATGCCTTCTTGATAATGTTGATTATTGAGGATGTCTTCTTGATGATGATTGCTTCCTTGATGACGTCTTACTTCTTCAAAGATGACAATACTTGTTCAAGAGAGAGATGCCCTTCTTCAAAGATGTTGAAGATGAGATTCTTTCTTCAATGTGAGGGAGATGGCCTTGACTTCTTTGAATATGATAGCAATGCTACTTCTAGCTTCCTTTAGATGATGAGAGCTTCCCAAGAATGCTTCAAGTGTAGAGTCCTTCTTTAAATGAGGTAGGGGTCTTTGAGGTCTTCTTCCTTTTGTGATGAAGTAATCCTTGTGATGTGATAGATGGTCCTCCTCGATGCTCCTTAGTTTGCTTGGCCCTTATGTGTCCTTCTTTCAAGTGGATGATCTTCAAGCTGCCTCTCCTTGTCTTTTCACCTTAGCTTTGATACCATGTTGAGAAATCTAGGGGGAGGCATATTAGGTGATTTCTCTTACTTTGATAACTGCTTGTGATGTATTTTTACTTAACTTGATTAGCTTCTTTTTTCACTTGATTATTAGTAGTGTTCACTAGAATGCTCATAATCGACAGAAGTTGTATGCAGATCAGTATCGAACAGAATGCAACTTTGAGGTAGGATACCTCGTCTTCTTGAGATTGCAGCCCTATCGCCAGTCTACCCTTAAGAAGAGTGGCGTTGAAAAGTTGAAGCCTAGGTTCTATGGACCATACAAAGTCCTCTGTGTTGAGAAATCTAGGGGTAGCTATATAAGGTGATTTTTCTTACTTTGATAAATGCTTGTGATGTATTTTACTTAACTTGATTAGCTTCTTTCACTTCATTATTATTGGTGTTCTCTATCATCAAACAGCTACAAACAGTGAAACAATGAGACAAGAGGACACAAGATATAGGCTATAAGCCAGGACCAAAACCTCTCCTCTTGAGAGGAAAACCCACAAGAATTCTTCTCTTCTTATAGAACTTCAAATGACAAATTCCAAGACCTAAGACCCTTGTCAAAGACCCCTCCAAGACCAAGTCAATCCTTCCTCCTAGATGAGCTTTCCTTCCAGCAAATTCTTTAGCAACTGTGATGTTAGCAACTTCTCCAACAACTTTTTGGCTGCAACTCAACCTTACTGCAAAAACCCTAGATTGGCACGTGTGGGTATAAGATGGTGAAATATATCATTTTCTTCCTTCACATGAGGAGTTGCTTCTTCCTTTGGAATTTGGCTTGCAAGATGATCCCTTTTCTTCTTGATTTTGGCCCTCTAGTACGACTATAATTTTCAGCCTTGCTGCAATAATGGTTGCCCTAGTTCTTTCGCACACGTGGGAAATTTGGCCCTAAAACAATCCCTTTCAAATTCGGTTTTTGCTTCCTTTGATCTCTTCCTTTCTTCGATAGGTATGAGGCTTCTCTTGTGCTTCAACGAACTTGATGATTGTCCCTTTGGTGAGGTTAAGTTCTTTTTATATATAGGCTTCACAAGGTGGTTAAATAGCCCTTCATGAGACCAACTTGTTCTTTAATGTAGGCCGACTTGGTGTTGCTAGTTTGACAAGGTCTTGGAGGGTCTTTATGACACTTTTGACTTCACAAAAAAATTCTTTACAAGATACAACACACCCAAAGGTGTCTTCCATGTATGACAATGGCTCTTTTGACTTCATAATTCTATGATAAACCTAGAAGCACTAAATGGGTGCTTGACCTACAAATAAATTTACCTTGAGCATGAAGCCCATGCATCAAGAATGAAAATAATAAATTTCTTTTCTCTTTAATATCAAATATATAAAATCATGATTAGAATAGACATTATGAAGACCGAACCTAGTTACACATTTCAACACTCTGGAAGGTTGGCAAAGTGACGTATGAGTTAGAACTTTCGAGATATAGCAAAATCCACAATGTATTTCAAGTGGCATGCCTCAAGAAGGTCGTGGGGCAACAAGTCACCACATCTGTGTTGAATTTCCACGACCTTGGATCTAGATTAGAGTCTTAAAATCACTAACGCTACCAAACCAAGAATCTCAACCAATGAACTACTTTGCACAACAGAAATATAAAGCAGTAAATCACACATGCACAAATATACACAGTTTTTAAACAAAATTGTACAATAGTGTACAATCGCCAATCTTCGTTATATCAAACCAAATCTGAATAATACAACAGTCTATCGTATACAAGATACAATGACAAACTCGATGTCGTATCTCGTCCTGTTAGTCCTTCACTTCCATATTGCTCATTAGTAGTGCCTTAGTCCATCAAGCCCACTACACATCGAGACTCCAAGAGGGCAGCCACCTAACACTGTTGCAAGTCACTTATGTAGGGAGTACACGGGTTGATCCAATCTACTCTCTAGGTAGGCCTAATTCTCGAGCTCCAAACTGTCAAGCTAGCAGCTACCTTTGTCGATCAAAGTGTTGCACTTCGGGACCAAACTTCACCCAACCTTCAGCTCCTCTTTGTCACGTCAAGATAGCTCGTCTAGGGCTACTTTGGGTGGCCAACCCACTGCCCTCCACCAGATCAATGGCACCCAATACTGCACTGTCAATTTTGCTCCTAGGATGGACTCTTCCCCACCACGGAAGGTCCTCCACACGGCACCAACAGGCTACAACAATAATTGATCCAAACTGGTCAACTTCTTTGACCCAACACACATCAACCTTGGCTCCAAGTTTGATGTCCCACGCTGCCTTTGACTGTCCCTGGTTAGGGCTTATTTAGCAGGCTACAACAACCCTTAACCAACCCCTGAACAGTCCTCAAAAAGTCATCATTCCCTGCGGCCTACCTTAGAATGATCCCTTTGCTTCCACGCTAGAGATTAGGGCCTAACGCAACCCTAAACAGACCTACGCAATTGCTTAGTTGTGGTGGTATGGCTTGCGGCCTACCACACAGCCTTCCTATGCCTTACATTCTGCCCAAATAGAGTTTCGTTACCCTTCAAAGGTGCCACAACAGACTTTCCCAGCGCCTTACCTATCTCAGCGTCCCTGCAAGTGTGAACAGGCTGTAAAACAGCCTCCAAAAAGCTCCTACGCTACCTCTTTTCCACGTTATCATGTCTTCTACCTGCGGCCCAATCAAGGTCAGAAATCTGAATTCTCTTCCTCCTTCAACGAGTCCTTTTCTCCAAGTGTGTGTTGCAAAATGGATGCTAAAATAACATCAACTCACCCTCTATTTATACATAAACGAGGGGTTCCACGAATTTAAGAAGAGACACATCTACTGGACAATTTTACTTCAAGCCTACATGAATTGAATACCAAATAATTATTTGTCAACTTCAAAAATTCATTTCTCCATTTGTACAACTTGGAATTCGACGATTCTCGAAGCGTTGGATTCTCCTTTCTGCCCTTTATTGTCTCATGCCATCACATGTAGAAATGTGCTTCCGGAAATGCCCCAAACACGATTGGGTGCAAAATCCCATACTTGGGTTCCAAGCCCACAAGTGACCCTTGTAGTGCTTTTCCCTCCAAACCCTAAACCCTAGGGCTTGGAGTACCTCCCAAGCTACACAAAACAACACTCCCTCTCAGCGAGCGAGGTACCTCCAAGACGAGAAGGTAACTCATCATCATCATCGCTGCTCTCAACACTTGCCCAAATCCTGGCGCTCACAATCGCAACAATCCCTATACGGTGAACTACGCCCTTCTCAGAAGTGTCGTCGTCACTAATAGAAGCACCTTGCTTCTTTTTCTTTTCCTATATCGCTTTCCAGTCCTTCCATGATTTCTTTTGGGTAGATGTGGAAGCACCCTTGCTCCCCACTGACCATGCGCTCTTCTTGGGTTGCAAAGACTCCCTCTGAATCTGCAAGCTCCCTCTATAACTTGACTCCCTCTGAGTCTCTAGAACCTGGATCTTCTTCTCCGGAAAGTGTACCTTCTTCTCGGGAACCTGTACCTGCTCCTCTGAAGCCTGCACCTACACCTGCTCCTGCTCCTGCTTTTCTGGAACCTGCACCTGCTTCTTTCCATGATCCACAAGATTGCCCGTCAACCTGTAGAGACCATGCTCTCTAACTCCGAGTACAATCCCATCGGACTTAGGGCCCACAAGTGACCCTTGTAGCACTTTTCCCTCCAAACCCTAAACCCTAGGGCTTGGAGTACCTCCCAAGCTACACAAATTAACACTCCCTCTTAGCGAGCGAGGTACCTCCAAGACGAGGAGGTAACTCATCATCATCATCATCGCTACTCGCAACACTTGCCCAACTCCTGGTGCTCACAATCGCAACAATCCCTGTATGGTGAACTACGCCCTTTTCGGAAGTGTCGTTGTCACTAATAGAAGCACCATGCTTCTTTTTCTTTTCCTAATCGCTTTCCAGTCCTTCCATGATTTCTTCTAGGTAGATTTGGAAGCACCCTTGCTCCCCACTGACCACGCGCTCTTCTTGGGTTGCAAAGTCTCCCTCTGAATCTGCAAGCTCCCTCTAGAACTTGACTCCCTCTAAGTCTCTAGAACCTGGATCTTCTTCTCCGAAAAGTGTACCTTCTTCTCGGGAACCTATACCTGCTGCTCTGAAGCCTACACCTGCACCTACACCTGCTCCTGCTTTTCTGGAACCTATAGCTGCTTCCTTCCATGATCCACAGGATTGCTCGTCAACCTGTAGAGACCATGCTCTCTAACTCCAAGTACAATCCCATCGAACTTAGAGCCTCTAGGCCTGATTCTTGCCTTCCCATCCTGGAACAAGACCTCAAACCCTGTCCTCTCCATCATCGAGACGAAAATCACTCTATATTTGAGTCCTGGTACGAACAATACATCCTCAACCCGCATCATACGTCTTGTATCCATCCTGAATGGCACCATACCCGATCCTCAGATCTCCAACTGACTCTTGTTGCCTAACACCATTTGCAACTTCGAGTCCCATTCAGCTAGAGTCTCAAAAACCGCCTATGACCCTGTCATATGCTTCGTTGCACCACTGTCCACATACCATCCATCCTCCTTGGTAGTACCCTGTGAGAAATGAGAAATCATAGCAAAGTCCTTCTCTTCCAATCTCCTGGGGAGATCATCTATCTCAACTATAGTGGCTACACCGACGACCTGCTTTCCTTTCCTCTTCTCATCATCTCCCTTCTTCATTGGACATCTCGACGAAAAATGACCCATCTCGCCACAATGGAAACACTTGACTTTACTCAAGTCTCTCTTCAACTTACCCTTCATTCATGTTGCAAGTGCCACGTCCTCATCTACCTTCCTCGATGGATGAAGATCCTCGTCTCTCAATTCTTCCTGAATGAAGTCGTCCCACAGTATATTCCAGTCTAGCAATTTCTCCCTAGCAACAATCCTTTGATGAAGGGCTTCCATTCCTCGGTGAACCCTTTCAAAACAATCCTTACCATATCTCCATCTGAAATTTTAACACCAACAGCAACAAGCTCATCTCTGACCTGAGACAACCTCGTCAGATACGAAGTCACTCCTTCACCCTTTATCATCTTGGTGGACTATAATTTATCCTCCAATACCAGTACCCAGTTCTTGTTCTTATTCTGGAACAAATTCTGAAGAGCCATCCACATCTCATGCGCATTGTTCTTCCCGGACAAATGAGGTATTAAGGATTCATTCACACCATCAAGGATGCTCAACCTCGCCTTCGTATCCAAATATTCCCATTTATCCAGCTCCTTAGGGTCGGTTGGCTTCTTAATCTCTTTCTCAACAAAATTCCAGATCTTGTTGACCTGCAAGACCAACTTGATCCTTTCCTTCCAAGGAGTATAGTTGGACAACCCTTCCAACATGTCCTCATACCAGAGACCTACCTGCAACTTTGACATTGTAGTGAACCCTTCACTTATAATGTGACCAACTCCCTCTCACGTTGTACTTCGTTGCGCAACTCTGATTTACTAACTTCCAAAGTAGCTCAAACACGCGCTAAAACCATGTTGAATTTCCACGACCTTGGATCTAGGTTAGAGTCTTAAAATCACTAACACTACCAAACCAAGAATCTCAATATGAACTACTTTGCACAGCGGAAATATAAAGCAGTAATCACACATGCACAAATATACACAGTTTTTAAACAAAATTGTACAATAGTGTACAATTACCAATCTTGGTTATATTAAAATTTAAACCAAATCTGAATAATATAGAAGTCTATGGTATACAAGATACAATGACAAACTCGATGTCGTATCTCGTCGTGTCGGTCCTTCGCTTCAGTACCGCTCACTAGTAATGCCTTAGTTCATCAAGGCCACTACACATCGAGACTCCAGGAGGGCTGCCACCTAACACTGTTGCAAGTCACTTTTGTAGAGTGTACATGGGTTAATCCAATATGCTCTTTGGGTAGGCCCAATTCCCGAGCTCCAAACTGCCAGGCTAGCAGCTACCTTTGTCCATCAAGGTGTTGCACTTTGGCACCAAACTTCACCCAACCTTCAGCTCCTCTTTGTCATGTCAAGATAGCTCGTCTAGGGCTACTTTGGGTGGCCAACACACTGCGCTCCACCAAATCAATGGCACCCAATACTACACTGTCAGTTCTGCTCGTAGGATGGACTCTTCGCCACACCGAAAGTCCTCGACACGGCACCAACAGGCTGCAACAATAATTGATCCAAACTGGTCAACTTCTTTGACCCAACACACATCAACCTTGGCTTCAAGTCTATTGTCCCATGCTGCCCTTGACTGTCCCTGGTTAGGGCTTATTTAGCAGGCTGCAACAGCCCTTAACCGACCCCTGAACAACCCTCAAACGGTCATCATTCCTTGCGGCCTACCTTAGAATGATCCATATGCTTCCACGCAGGAGATTAGGGCCTAACACAGCCCTAAACAGACCTACGAAATTGCTTAGCTACGGTGGTATGGCTTGCAGCCTACCACACAACCTTCCTATGCCTTATGTTCTGCCCAAACAAAGTTTTGTTACCCTCAAAGGTGCCACAACAGACTCGCCCAGCTCCTTACCTATCTCGGCCTCCCTATAAGTGTGAACAGACCCTAAAACAGCCTCCAAAAAGCTCCTACACTGCCTCTTTGCCATGTTGTCCTATCTTCTACCTGCGGCCCTGTTGTAGCCTAATTTGACTCAGCCAAAAGTCAAGAGAGGTTCTGAGCAATTCAAGGTTATTGAGGAACAGTTGTTAAAATTTCAAGAAGACCTGCAATATGCTCAAAAGGATAACCACAAGCGCAACGAGGATTTGTCATGACATGTGCACCAGAACCAAAATCAAGGAAGCAGCAACATTGGAGGTGCAATCTAAGCCAGAGGAGCAGCAAAGAGAAAAGTGTGCAGGAGGGGTCGAGTCGGGCTCATTCACGTACAAAACAGTGTAGGAATTTACAAGGTAAGTTCCGTAGATCAAGAACCAAAGGTCACTGCTCACAAACAGATCACAAATCAGTACACCAGTATAATCACGTGGTCAAAACCCTCAAAGAGAGAAACAATCCACGGCCTGAGCCAACGCGGCCACTTCAGGCAATTTATTAATATAAAAATAAAAGTTACATATGTTTCTCTCATAAACAGTTACCGGACAAATGACCCTCCATGCTCTTTAAATAGAGATCATGGACCAATCGGGTGTTAAGCCACGGATCAAGTGTCGTTAATACCAAGGTGAGAGATAACCATCGGATCACTACAAATCGTGACCGTCGGATTATAAGTTACAAATGTACATGGTAAAGAAACACACTTTACCTAACTCTACACTAGACTAAGTTATTCTTAACTATTTCCTATGTGTCGGAATATCCTAAAATCCCCCCTTAAGAACAACTTGGGATAGGATTGAAGGATTTACAAAGGTGACACAAAAGGAGCCTATTTCCTATGTGTCGAAATATCCTAACATCCCCCCTTAAGAACAAATTGGGATAGGATTGAAGGATTTACAAAAGTGACACAATAGGAGAAGGAAGGAGGCAATAGAGCCTATCCCCCCTTAATGACAACTTTCTTGAACTCCAAGCATGGATCGAAGTTTGGTAAACTTCGCTTCTGTGAGAGCCTTTGTAAAGATATCGGCTACTTGATCATTGGTTGGACAGTACTGCACTTCAAGAACACGATCATGAATGAGCTTTCTAATGAAGTGTATGTGGAGTTCAATGTGTTTCATACATTGATGCTGAACTGGATCTTTACATAGCTGAATGGCACTCTGATTATCACACCAAAGTGCAGTTGGATGCTGCTGATGGAGACCAAATTCAGACAGGATCTGACGAAGCCACATGGCTTCCTTGCTGGCTTCAACTGCACCACGATACTCTGCTTTTGCTGAAGAAAGAGAGATGGCACTTTGTTTCTTACAAGACCAAGTAATAGGTCCTGAACCGAGAGTGAATACATATCCTGCAGTTGACTTTCGATCATCAGGGTCACCAGCCCAATCAGAATCAGTGAAACCAATCAACAATGGAGATGCTCACGCACTATAATGAATCCCAAACTGAATTGTACCTCAAATATATCAAAGTATTCTTTTGGCTGCTTTCCAGTGACTTTCATGAGGTTGGTGCATAAACCGAGCGACAAGACCAACGACAAAGGAAAGGTCAGGACGGGTATGGGTTAGATACAGAAGTTTACCAACAAGTTGACGATATAAGGTAGCATCAACTTCAGGGGTAGTACAGTTGACTGAAAGCTTGACTCCAAACTGAAAGGGGGAAGGGGTTGGCTTACAGTCTTCCATGTGAAAGTGGTGTAGAAGATCACAGGGATACTTGGACTGAGAGAGGGTAATGCCTTCCTTGGATTGCAAGACTTGAAGACCAAGGAAATAATGCAAGTATCCTAAGTCTGTCATTTCAAACTTCTTTTTGAGGCTAGACTTCACATGGTTTATATGGTTTGGATCACTACCAGTAAGGATAAGATCATCAACATAAAGAACAAGGATGGTGAAGGAATTACCCACTTTCTTGGTGTAGACAATGTTGTCAAAATGACACCTAGAAAAGCCATTATCTAAGAGAAATCTATCCATTTTGGCATACTAAGCCCGAGGAGCTTGTTTGAGACCATAGAGAGACTTCCTAAGGTGACAAACAAGGCTGGAGTCTTTTTGGATAAAGCCAGGGGGTTGTTCCATGTAGATTTCTTCATGCAAATCTCCATGTAAGAAGGCGGATTTAACATCCATCTAATGGACTTCCCATTTAAAGGAGGCAGCAAGGGAAAGAACAAGGCGGATAGAATTCATTTTGGCAACAGGGGAGAAGGTTTCAGTATAGTCAATGCCTTCAACTTGTGAAAAACCTTTAGCAACAAGACGAGCTTTATGTCTATCCACTTTTCCATCTCGTCCAAACTTGGTTTTGTAAACCCATCTGCATCTAACAAGTTTTCTTCCTTTTGGAAGAGGAACAAGATCCCAAGTATCGTTTGCCAATAAGGAACGATACTCTTCATTCATAGCTTCATCCCAATCTGGATGACCGGAGGCTTCTTCAAAGGTTTCTGGATCAAGTTTTTCTGGAACTTGAGCCAATAAGGAAAAAGCTCTTTCGAACTGAGAACGTGTACGCCGTTGATCAGCGGGGTCACCTGCAAGAGAACCTGCTGCATCCCGAGTAGAGTGGACCCATCTTGGAAGCAGTGGAGTATAAGGAACAATTTCAAGAGGTGGAGGAGGATTGTCATCCTCGCTATCATCATCTGAACTAGAAGGAATGCTATTAAAAATAGAAGAGAGAGAGAGAGGTGGCACATATGCCGAATACGGCTCGCAGGCCAAAGGTGGCACACTCGCCGAACTAGGCTCGCAGGCCGATATATTTTCATCAAAATTTACATCTCTTCTAAGATTATATTTTTGGATTTTGGTTGAAGAAGTCTATGTCCTTTGACATCTTCAGAATATCCAACAAAAATGCATTTTTCACTCTTAGGTTCTAAGGCTTTATGTTTCGCATCTGGAATATGGGCCCAAGCATCACTTCCAAAAACACGAAAGTGACTTATATCTAGTTTGATTGAGCTCCAAGCTTCTTCTGGAGTTATATTCTTTAAAACCTTAGTAGGAGTGCGATTAACTATGTAATTTGCACAGTTAATGGCTTATGCCCAAAAATTGAGACCAAGTCCTTTAGATTGAAGCATACAATTAGCCATTTCTTTTAAGGTGCGATTCTTCCTTTCTGCTACACCATTTTGTTGTGGAGTATATGGAACAGTATGTTGCAATTGAATGCCATGCTCAATGCAGAAGTTGATAAATTTGTTGTTAACATATTCTCCTCCATTCTCTGATCTTAACTTAAGAATTTGATGTCCAGATTCTTTCTCAACGAAGGCCTTAAAGGCCAAGAACATATTAAAAACTTCACTCTTGAGTACCCAAGTGCGTCTGGAAAAATCATCAATGAAAGTTAAGAAGTACTTGCAACCAGAGAAAGAAACAACAAGAAGTGGACCACATAAATCACTGTGCACAAGCTACAAAGGGGCTGAAGCATGCCAAGAAGCACGTTTGTGAAAACTATCTCGATGATGTTTTCCGAGTACACATCTGGAGCAAACACCATCTTGGCAAGATACCATAGGAAGACCCGTCACCATATTTTCCTTACACAGAGTTTGAAGAGAGTAATAGTTTAAGTGACCAAATCGGTCATGCCAAAGTTTGCTCACATCATCATTATGAGCAACAAAAACGGAGGGAAGAGAGGATGACCCAAAGTTGTCAAACTTATACAACCTTGTGGAATCATCAGCAATGCCAGTAGCTAAAATATGTTTAGGATCTTTGAGGTCCTTGATTACAACATCATGAGGTGAGAATTCTACTATTTTCTTTTCACCTGAATGAGTTATCTGATAAACAGAGAGAAGGTTGCATGACAAGGTAGGAACACATAGTACATCATTAAACTGACCATTATTGAGATGAATGTTTCCAGATCCTACGACACTAAGAGATCTATCATCACCAACATAAATATGTTTGGTGTTACAATCATTTAAAGAAGAAAACATGGCTTTATTTTTTGCCATGTGATAAGAAGCTCCAGAATCAATGAGCCACTCATGAGAATGAGAAGAGGAAGATACATTTAATGCATAACCAGATCTTGATGCTTGACAACCACAAGAAGAAAGTGCCATTCCTGAAGATGAAGGTGAAGAGTGCTCCAAATTGATGTTGTGCTTCTTCATTGTTGCTTCTAAGGCTTCCATCTTCTTAAAACATTTGGACTCTATATGGCCATCACAATTGCAAAAGTTGCAATGTCTATTTCTCTTCTTTCCTTTGTTTTTATATGTCTTATCATTTTGGTGAGTTGCTTTTTCAGTTTGCGGCTGAAATTGCTTAGGACCCTTGTTTGGTTTCGGACCATACTTTTTAGGATACGGCTTCTTGGGATTCTTTTGATATGATTGATGTTGGGCTGTTAAGGCTTTCTTAGAAGCATTTCCAGAAGTGATAAGACCAAGGTGTAAGAGTTTTTCTTGTTCTCTTATCAAAGAATCACAAAAGGAATCAAAAGAGGGATTCTTGTAGGTAGTTCTTGAAGAAATGATGGCTTCTCTAGTGGAATTGAAGGCGGAAACAAATACAGAGTATGTAGGGCCAAGCTTAGCAAGAATGCAATAAATGAGGCTACCATCTTTCTTTTTGACCTTACAACCTTCTAAAAGAATTCTGAGGGTCTTGAATTTGGACAAAAAATCTTCAATAGAGGAGAAATTATTGGGATCCAAAGTAAGCAACTCATTTTCAAGCTGATGGGCCCTGATTTGATTTTGAATGCCAAAGACAGTATTTAGCTTATCCAGGGCTTCATGAGGTGTGTCAATGTCAAGGATATGAAATCGAAGATCTTGAGCAATGGACATTCCTATCAACCCTCGTGCTTGATCTTGTTTATTTTCCCATTTAGCGACTTTATCATCATCAGAAGGTTTAGTTTCTATCCCTGTGGCTATTCTGTAAAGCCCTTTACTTCTAAGTATATCTACCATGTGAGGTAGCCATTGGAAATAATTGGTGATGTTAAGAATAATCGAGCATGCACTTTCCATTTTTTTTTTTTTAACTGAAGCTGAGAAAAGCTAAAACTAACTGCTCCAATGGAAAGATCTCGAAAAATTAGGCCGTTTCAAAAAAAACGACTCGAAAAACGGCTTCCGGATGAAGAAGTTATGCATTTTGAAAATCTAAGTTGTAGATGTCGAATAGTTACGGAAACGGGAAGAAGTGCAGTTTAAAAAAAAAAAAAATCCGCCCCTTTTAACAAAAACTTTTTACAAAAGAAGCTCAAGAAGGAGACTTGAACCCAAGACCTCTATTCTCATAAACTAACCCCTCACAAAAAAACACAAAAAACGAGCCAAAAAAAAAAAAAAAAAAACGAAATGCAAAGCCTTACGGCAGACTGTTAGATTTTCGATTAGCCTTACTGGCAACTATCAATTTTTTCACTATTTATGATTTCTCGAGATCGCACAAAGACGCGGGGAAAGAGCATATGTAGCGAAAAAATCTCTTTTCATGTTTCTGATTTGCCGAGATCGCACGCAGCGCACAGCAAAGAGCATACACAGAGAAGAGGGTCTACATCTAGCGAATGAATAAAACCTAAAACCGAAAATAAAAAGACGGAACCTAGGTGAGAGATAACCGTCGGATCACTACCAATCATGACCGTCGGATTATAAGTTGCAAATGTACATGGTAAAAAAACACACTTTACCTAACTCTACACTAGACTAAGTTATTCTTAACTATTTCCTATGTGTCGGAATATCCTAACAAACAGTTCAAGAGTCGGACCGATGGGCACATTTAGAACATTAGACACCTGTGAAAGTCGAGTCGGGCTCATTCGCGAACTCAGGAGAGACTAGCGCTACAAAACCCAGGAGCACAAATTGCACGAGATTTATA
The DNA here is from genome assembly GCA_034641835.2 of Pinus albicaulis. NCBI lineage: Eukaryota > Viridiplantae > Streptophyta > Pinopsida > Pinales > Pinaceae > Pinus > Pinus albicaulis. Next base: position 1,239,722,261 of record CM076583.1, on the reverse strand, counting down.
CCAAGGAGTGCCCCCGCAAGCAGTTTCGATTAAATCCACTCACCGGCAAATCGACAATTGACATTAACTGCGGGAACACTCTCTTCAAATTCCAAAAAACCACTTAAGTGCCCCTGCAAATGGTTTTAGGTTTTAATAAAGGACATTACGTGTTGACAGTTGGAGCCCACGCCCTTTACTTTCAAATCGGAGAAGGCAGAGAAATGGTGTATTTCCCTTAGACACTTAAGAGTTTTGGAGGAGGCGCAAAGGGAAAACAGACGGTCAAGATCAAAGCGCAGAATTGAAGTGGAGAGATGGACGGCAGAGATTAAATCGTAGATCGCAAATCGCGAGTTTAAAAGAATAAGTGCGGAGGTAAATGTTAAATTCACCGAAGTGCGCCTGCGATGACGTGGCAAGCTAACGTGGCAGATGACATGGCCCTGGCCCGCATATCGCACATCGCAAGTTTTAGAAGTTAAGTGCAAAGGGTTTGAGTTATAATCCTCAAAGTGCGATATACGATGCGGTGGGACCCGATCGCAAATCGCAAGTTTTAATGAATAAGTGTTGAGGTAAGAGTTAAATTCGTCAAAGTGCGATATGCGATGACGGTGGGACCCAATCGCATTCGCAAATCGCAAGTTTTAAAAGATAGTGCAAAGGGTTCATGTTAAAGTCGCCGAAGTACGATGTACGATGCCAGGTGGGACCCGATCGCATTCGCAAGTCTTAGAAGATAAGTGCTAAAGAAAAGTTTAAAACAGAGAAACGCGAAGTGCGATGTGCGGGCAGATGCGATGTGGTTTCAAAAATGAACTCCAAAGGTTTTCAAATCCGTAGGTAAGGCATTTCTTGTGTTAAATCGCAATGGAGGAAGAAAGGAGGATTATAACGTAAAGCCAGTGAAACGCCTTGGTAAAGGAAGAAAGTCTAAATGCGAGTAGAGAGACTCGGGTAAGTGACCCGACGCAGAGCAAAGAAGAAGAGAAGACTAAACACAGCAGGCACGCGCAGAAGAGGCAGAGTCGGATAGCAGGTGACATGATGACAGCGTTCGAAACACAAAAGCATGGGTAGAGTCGGGTGGAGATGCGTTTATGCAAAATTGTTACAACATCACAGCCGAAACGGAAGGTGACACATCAGCGACAAATCAGACTCAGCAAAAAGATTATATTCCAAGTTTATTTTGTTTTCTTTGTTAAGATCGAAGCTACAATGGTGTCCTCGATTGCTATGTAATAAGTAGTTTAACAGTTTAGGCAGTTTAGGAGTTTCAAGAAGCCGGACCAGTTACAAACTATTGTTGTTTGTATTTAACGAAGAGAGAAAGAGGGAAAGAGGGTTCCGAGTTCTTGACCTCTTGGGTATTACCTTTTGTACTTCTTTTTCTGATGAGTAAATGAAAGAAGCAGTAAGTTTCCTGAAACTGTTGATGGTGATTCGTGTTTCCTGTGCCAATTTGTATCCCTTCGTCTTTGAATGAAGTGAAGTAATGTAGTAGCCGGTCTCTTAATTATATCTGTGAGTAAGAGTTAAATAACCTTAATTTGTGCTCCTGTAGGAATTTACAGGGTAATTTCCTTAGATCAAGAACCAAAGGTCACCGCTCACAAACAGATCACAAATCAATACACCAGTATAATCACGTGGTTAAAACCCTCAAAGAGGGAAACAGTCCACGGCCTGAGCCAACGCAGCCACTTCAGGCAATTTATTAATATAGAAAGAAAAGTTACATATGTTTCTCTCATAAACGGTTACTGGACAAATGACCCTCCATGCTCTTTAAATAGAGATCATGGACCAATCGGGTGTTAAGCCACCGATCAAGTGTCGTTAATACCAAGGAGAGAGATAATCGTTGGATCACTACAAATCGTGACCGTCGGATTATAAGTTACAAATGTACATGGTAACGAAACACACTTTACCTAACTCTACGCTAGACTAAGTTATTCTTAACTATTTCCTATGTGTCGAAATATCCTAACATCCCCCCTTAAGAACAACTTGGGATAGGATTGAAGGATTTATAAAAGTGACAAAAGGAGCCTATTTCCTATGTCTCAAAATATCCTAACATCCCCCCCTTAAGAACAACTTGGGATAGGATTGAAGGATTTACAAAAGTGACACAATAGGAGAAGGAAGGAGGCATTAGAGCCTATCCCCCCTAAATGACAACTCTCCTGAACTCCAAGCATGGATCGAAGTTTGGTAAACTTCGCTTCTGTGAGAGCCTTTCTAAAGATATCGACTACTTGATCATTGGTTGGACAGTACTGCACTTCAAGAACACGATCATGAATGAGCTTTCTAATGAAGTGTATGTGGAGTTCAATGTGTTTCATACGCTGATGTTGAACTAGATCTTTACATAGTTGAATGGCACTATGATTATCACACCAAAGTGTAGTTGGATGTTGTTGATGAAGACCAAATTCAAACAGGATTTGACAAAGCCACATGGCTTCCTTACTGGCTTCAACTGCACCACGATACTCTGCTTCTGCTGAAGAAAGAGAGATGGCACTTTGTTTCTTACAAGACCAAGTAATAGGCCCTGAACCAAGAGTGAATACATATCCTGCAGTAGACTTTCGATCATCAGGGTCACCAGCCCAATCAGAATCAGTGAAACCAATCAACAATGGAGATGCTCCCGCACCGTAATGAATCCCCAATCAACCCACTTTAATATATCAAAGTATTCTTTTAGCTGCTTTCCAATGACTTTCATGAGGTTGGTGCATAAACCGAGCGACAAGACCAACGGCAAAGGAAAGGTCAGGACGAGTATGGGTTAGATACAAAAGTTTACCAACAAGTTGACGGTATAAGGTAGCATCAACTTCAGGGGTAGTACAGTTGACTGAAAGCTTGACTCCAAACTGAAAGGGAGAAGGGGTAGGCTTACAGTCTTCCATGTGAAAGTGGTGTAGAAGATCACAGGCATACTTGGACTGAGAGAGGGTAATGCCTTCCTTGGATTGCAAGACTTGAAGACCAAGGAAATAATGCAAGTGTCCTAAGTCTGTCATTTCAAACTTCTTTTTGAGGCTAGACTTCACATGGTTTATATGGTTTGGATCATTACCAGTAAGGATAAGATCATCAACATAAAGAACAAGGATGGTGAAGGACTTACCCACTTTCTTGGTGTAGATAGTGTTGTCAAAATGACACCTAGAAAAGCCATTATCTAATAGAAATCTATCCATTTTGGCATACCAAGCCCGAGGAGCTTGTTTTAGACCATAGAGAGACTTCCTAAGGCGACAAACAAGGCTAGAGTCTTTTTGGATAAAGCCAGGGGGTTGTTCCATGTAGATTTCTTCATGCAAATCTCCATGTAAGAACGCAGATTTAACATCCATCTGATGGACCTCCCATTTAAAAGAGGCAGCAAGGGAAAGAACAAGGCAGATAGAATTCATTTTGGCAACAGGGGAGAAGGTTTCAGTATAGTCAATGCCTTCAACTTGTGAAATCCCTTAGCAACAAGACGAGCTTTATGTCTATCCACTTTTCCATCTGGTCCAAACTTTGTTTTGTAAACTCATCTGCATCTAACAAGTTTTCTTCCTTTTGGAAGAGGAACAAGATCCCAAGTATCATTCGCCAATAAGAACGATATTCTTCATTCATAGCTTCATCCCAAGCTGGATGTCCAGAGGCTTCTTCAAAGGTTTCTGGATCAGGATTTTCTGGAACTTGAGCCAATAAGGAAGAGGCTCTTTCGAAATGAGAACATGTGCGTCGTCGATCGGCAGGGTCACCTGCAAGAGAACCCGTTGCATCCTGAGTAGAGCATACCCATCTTGGAAGCAGTGGAGTAAAAGGAACAATTTCAAGAGGTGGAGGATTGTCATCCTCACTGTCATCATCTGAAGTAGAAGGAATGCTATTAAAAATAGAAGAGAGAGAGAGGTGGCACATATGCCGAATCAGGCTCGCAAGCCAAAGGTGGCACACCCGCTGAACTAGGCTCGCAGGCCGATATATTTTCATCAAATTTTACATCTCTTCTAATGATTATATTTTTGGATTTTGGTTGAAGAAGTCTATATCCTTTGACATCTTCAGAATCTCCAACAAAAATGCATTTTTCACGCTTAGGTTCTAAGGCTTTATGTTTCACATCTGGATTATGGGCCCAAGCATCACTTCTAAAACACGAAAGTGACTTACATCTGGTTTGATTCAGCTCCAAGCTTCTTCTGGAATTATATTCTTTAAAACCCTAGTAGGAGTGCGATTTACTATGTAATTTGCACAGTTAATGGCTTCTGCCCAAAAATTGAGACCAAGGCCTTTAGATTGAAGCATACAATTAGCCATTTCAAGGTGCGATTCTTCCTTTCAGCTACACCATTTTGTTGTGGAGTATATGGAACAATATGTTGCAATTGAATGCCATGCTCAGTGCAGAAGTTGATAAATTTGTTGTTAACATATTCTCCTCCATTGTCTGATCTTAACTTAAAATTCGATGTCCATATTGTTTCTCAACAAAGGCCTTAAAGGCCAAGAACATGTTAAAAACTTCACTCTTGAGTTTTAAGAAATATACCCAAGTGCATCTGGAAAAATCATCAATGAAGGTTAAGAAGTACTTGCAACCAGAGAAAGAAACAACAGGAAGTGGACCACATAGATCACCGTGCACAAGCTGCAAAGGGGCTAAAGCATGCCAAGAGGCACGCTTGTCAAAACTATCCCGATGATGTTTTCCGAGTACACATCCGGAGCAAACACCATCTCGGAAAGATACCATAGGAAGACCCGTCACCATATTTTCCTTACATAGAGTTTGAAGGGAGCGATAGTTTAAGTGACCAAATCGCTCATGCCAAAGTTTGCTCACTTCATCATTATGAGCAACAAAAACGGAGGGAAGACATGATGACCCAAAGTTGTCAAACTTATACAACCTTGTGGAATCATCAAACAATGCCAAAGAATAAAATATGTCAAGATCTGAGGTCCTCTGATTACAACATCATGAGGTGAGAATTCACTATTTTCCTTCACTCGAATTATGTCATCCTAGCAACAGAGAAGGTTGCAAGACAAGGTAGGAAAACACATAGTACATCATTATATCCTGGTTCATTATCGCAGATGAATGTCTAGATCCTACAACACTAAGAGATTTATCATCACTAACATAAATATGTTTGGTGTTACAATTATTTAAAGAAGAAAACATGGCTTATTTTTGGCCATGTGGATAAGAAGCTCCAAACCAATGAGTCACTCATGAGGAATGAGAAGAGAAGATACATTAGATACATTTAATGTGCACAATTGCATCTTGATGCTTGATGAACTGTAAGGTAAAGTGCCATTCCTGAAGATGAAGGTGAAGAGTGCTCCAAATTGATGTTGTGCTTCTTCATTGCTGCTTCTAAGGCTTCCATCTTCTTAAAACATTTGGACTCTATATGGCCATCACGATTACAAAAGTTGCAATGTCTATCAGTCTTCTTCCCCGTTTTTATTTGCCTTATCATTTTGGTGAGTTGCTTTTTCAATTTGCGGGAGAAATTGCTTAGGACCCTTGTTTGGTTTCGGACCATATTTTTTAGGATACTGCTTCTTGGGATTCTTTTGATATGATTGTTGTTGGGCTGCTAAGGCTTTCTTAGAAGCGTTTCCAGGAGTGATAAGACCAAGGTGTAAGAGTTTTTCTTGTTCTCTAATCAAAGAATCACAAAAGGAATCAAAAGAGGGATTCTTGTAGGTGGTTCCTGAAGAAATGATGGCTTCTCTAGTGGATTGGAAGGCGGAAACAAATACAGAGTATGCAGGGCCAAGCTTAGCAAGAACACAATAGATGAGGCTACCATCTTCCTTTTTTACCTTACAACCTTCTAAAAGAAGTCTAAGGGTCTTGAATTTGGACAAAAAGTCTTCAATAGAGGAGAAATTATTAGGGTCCAAAGTAAGAAACTCATTTTCAAGCTGATGGGCCCTGATTTGATTTTGAATACCAAAGACAGTATTTAGCTTGTCCAAGGCTTCATGAGTGGTGTCAATGTCAAGGATATGAAATCGAAGATCTTGAGCAATGGACATTCCTATCAACCCTCGTGTTTGATCTTGTTTATTTTCCCATTTAGCGACTTTATCATCATCAGAAGGTTTAGTTTCTAGCCTTGTGGCTATTCTATAAAGCCCTTTACTTCTAAGTATATACCATGTGAGGTAGCCATTGGAAATAATTGGTGTTGTTAAGAATAATCAAGCATGCACTTTCCATTTTTTTTTTAAAACTGAAGCTGAGAAAAGATAAAAGTAATTCCTACAATGGAAAGATCTCGAAAAATTAGGCAGTTTCAAAAAAAACAGCTCTAGAAACAGCTTCCGGATGAAGAAGTTATGCCTTTTGAAAAAAACTGAGTTGTAGATGCCGAATAGTTACGGGAACGGTTTGAAATTTGGTAATGAAGTTCAACTTTTTAAAAAAAAATCTCACCCCTTTAACAAAAACTTTTTACAAAAAGAAGCTTGAGAAAGAGACTTGAACCCAAGACCTCTATCCTCATAAACAAACTCCTTCTTTGGTGTGCGTGCCTTTTGCTACACAAAAAACACAAAAATTCGAGCAAAAAAAAACGAAATGCAAGCCTTACGGCAAAATCTTAGATTTTCAGTTAGCCTTACCGGCAATTATCTATTTTTTCACTATTTCTGATTTCCCGAGATCGCACAAAGACGCGGGGAAAGAGCATACGTAGCAAAAAAAATCCCTTCTCCTATTTTTGATCTGCCGAGATCGCACGCAGCACAAAGCAAAGAGCATACACAGAGAAGAGGGTGTAGATCCGGCAAATAAATAAAACCTTAAAACCAAAAATAAACAGAGGGAACCGAAATAAGCAGAACTATTACAAATATAACTATAAAACAGATACTTTATACCTCTAGATCTAAACTGTCATAACTTGGGCAGCCAGAAACCCTTTTCGCATGAAAAGAAAGGCGTTCCTCACTGTAACAGACGCTCCAGACACAACAGAGTAGTTCTCCAAGCCCAAAAATGTTTAAGAAAACTAGTCTCCAGAGGGATAGAACAAAGACCTCATGATAAAATCATTTCTGTGACACACTTTTAAAATGTTTTAAGCATTGATTCCTTTCACAACCGAGAGATTGTCTCTTAAGATACAACATTTTTTGGCGTCGTTGCCGGGGACGAAGGCACAAAGTCATTTTTCTCTGGGTATTGAAATCTATTTCTTGATGGTGAACAAGATTTAGATACAAATTTGGTAGTGTATTATTCACTTGGCGACTCCACTAATGAAGGTTTCATTAGATGAAGAATTCTGCGGGCAAGAAAATGAGAAAGCACCGTGGAAAATACAGATATCTGAGTTTGAATCTTTTAAAGGAAGTTTTATTTTTCACTATCACTTTGGTGGTCTATTTTCCTTTACATATCAAAAAGATCGTTTCCTTCTTTATTTCCTCAGAAGATTATAAGGCCCAAAATGTACATTCTTTATTGGAGAAAGAAGATTTTTCTTCTGAATGTATTATTGATCTTGACACAACTTTATCTCCTAAATATGAAAGGAGAGATGATTGTGGCATTACTATTCTTGAAGGTAATCTGTCACAGTCTGGGCATAAAGGTGAGGATTCATCATCTTTGGGTGGTAACATTCTACCTCATAAGCAATCTGCTTCTTTCCAACTTGGAACCAAGGTGATTTTCAAACCCTTGGTGCTGCCCATAATCCTCCATCAATATCCTTCAAAAGGATTCAAATTTTTGCCAAGTTTTTCTGGATAGGAGGAAGATATTTCAACTAAACAACATATCTTGGAATTTGAGTATTTTCTGGACATATTTCAAATTAGTATGAAGACCTGGCTTTAAGGATGTTTTGTCATTCATTAAAGCAAGGTGCTCAGCAATGGTTCCAATGTTTGGAAGCAAATTCAATTAGTTCCTGGCAAGGTTTTCAAGATATATTTCTTAGATATTGGGGCGAGTGTAAGTCATATGAAAAACACCTTTTGGAATTATATTCTATCCAGAGGGAGAGCAATGAATCAATTGTTGAGTTCAACAGGAGGGTTCAAAAAATTTACTTCAGCATGCCAAAAGAGATTCGGCTCCCTGAAGCTGCAGCTATGGTTTACTATTTGAGGGCTATTTCTGTTGTCTTGGCTTTTTATCTCAAGGAGAGAAAGCCTTGCACTCTAGAGCTGATGTTTCTTTATGAACAGGAAATCGAAGATAATGTGTGGGCTTGTAGAAATTTCTCCTGTCATGTTGAAAGAACAAGTTTTGTTGAAGACAAGAGGGCCTGTCAAGAAAACATTGGAATTGCTTTACAAGAGAATGCAAGTTTAGAGATGAATAAGGATTTTCAAAAGGGGTCGGGGGATTCCTGTATTGCTTAAACACAAGAATTCAAGCATTCTGAGGATTCTGGCCAAAAATTCGTTGCAACAACTGAACTACACGCTGAAAGCCTAGAAGATCATTACAATTTTCATAATTTTGATGATTTTGTGAATAGAGGAGAAACTAATGGAGCTTCTCTGGTGTGTTCGCAGGAGGGGGAAGATTTTTGTCAAGAATTAGCATTGTATGGAGAACATCAGCATTATGAGGAACAAAAAGAAGTCTACATCAGCAAGATGTTCAAGAAAAGGAGGCAGCCGAAAATTTGTCTCTGCAATTCTATGATCCAGTGGCGAACTATATGACAACTTTCTTTTGTCAGCAACCAGCATTTATGCAAGGCTATGTGCAAAGCTTTGTATCTAGAAAATTTTCATTGTACATCCTTTCTTTTATTTTCAAATTTCCACAGTATGGGGGCATTAAGTCTAACACAAAGATGTTGGATTGGTACCATTGGAAGGCTGACTTCACCTAATTGAGTTCAGACATGAATACATATGTAGGAGTTGTGCATAAATAAGCTCAGAAGTTGAGCATTTTCAGTTGTACTATTTTCATTTCGGTATTTTCAGTTTAAGAATAACGGAAGGACTCCAAAGTGTAGCAGGTTTCTGGAGGATTTCATACTGGATCATCTCCCATTTGGGATTGACTCCATGCCCAATAAAGACTACTGATCTACAAGCGCTCTTTGACTCCATGCCCAATAAAGAATAAGTGCGGAGGTAAATGTTAAATTCGTCGAAGTGCGATCTGCGATGACATGGCAAGGTGACGTGGCAAATAACGTGGCCCTGTCACGCATACCGCACATTGCAAGTTTTAGAAGTGCAAAGGGTTTGAGTTATAATCATCGAAGTGCGATATGCGATGCAGTGGGGCCCGATCACAAATCGCAAATTGCAATTTTTAACGAATAAGTGTTGAGGTAAGAGTTAAATTTGTTGAAGTGCGATATGCAATGACTATGGGACCTGATCGCATTCGCAAATCGCAAGTTTTAAAAGATTGTGCAAAGGGTTCATGTTAAAGTCGCCAAAGTGCGATGTGCGATGCCAGGTGGGACCCGATCACATAGCACACATCGCAAGTCTTAGAAGATAAGTGCTAAAGAAAAGTTTAAAACAGCAAAATACGAAGTGTGATGTGCGGGCGGATGCAATGTGGTTTCAAAAGTGAACTCCAAAGGTTTTCAAATCCGGAGGTAAGGCATTTCTTGTGTTAAATCGCATCGGAGGAAGAAAGGAGGATTATAACGTAAAGCCAGTGAAACGCCTTGATAACGGAAGAAAATTTGAATGCGGGCAGAGAGACTCGGGTAAGTGACCCGACGTAGAGCAAAGGAGAAGAGAAGACTAAACACAACAGGCACGCGCAGAAGAGGCAGAGTCAAGTAGCAGGTGACATGATGACAGCGTTCGAAACGCAAAAGCATGGGCAGAGTCGAGTGGAGATGCATTTATGCAGAACTGTTAGGACATCACAGCCGAAACAGAAAGTTACACATCGGCAACAAATCAAACTCAGCGAAAAGATTACATTCCAAGTGTATTTTGTTTTCTTTGTTAAGATCGAAGCTACAATGGTGTCCTCGACTGCAATGTAATAAGTAGTTTAACAGTTTAGGCAGTTTAGAAGTTTCAAGAAGCTGGAGCAGCTACAAACTGCTATTGTTTGTATTTAAGGAAGAGAGAAAGAGGGAAGGAAGGTTCTGAGTTCTGGACCTCTTGGGTATTACATTTTGTACTTCTTTTTCTGATGGGTAAATAAAAGAAGCAGTAAGTTTCCTGCAACTGTTGATGGTGATTCGTGTTTCCTGTGCCATTTTGTATCCCTTCGTCTTTGAATGAAGTAAAGTAATGGAGCAGTCGGTCTCTTAATTACATATGTGAGTAAGAGTTAAATAACCTTAATTTGGGCTCCTTCACTCCATCTCTTCTTCTTTCACAAATTCTCTTTGAAACTTAAAAGTAATAGATTCTGTGCTTACAGCATATTATTTTGAGTTACCCCTCTCTTCATAAACTCCGGATGAAACTTTAAAGTAATAGATTCTGTGTTTATAGCATATTATTTCGAGTTTCCTCCCTCTCCATGAATTTCCTCTAAAACTTCAAAGTGGTAGATTCTGTGTTTTCAACATATTACTTTGAGTTTCCCTTGCAGTTCTTCTTTTCATTCAGATATTAGCAATGAATGCCATTATGTAATCTTTTATTATTCCAGATCATTAAAGGTTTTAGAAAACTAGTCTCCAGAGGGATAGAACAAAGACCTCATGATAAAATCATTTCTGTGACACACTTTTAAAATGTCTTAAGCACTAATTCCTTTCACAACCGAGGGATTGTCTCTTAAGATACAACAGGCCCAATCAAGGTAAGAAATTTGAGTTCTCTTCCTCCTTCAACGAGTCCTTTTCTCCAAGTGTGTGTTACAAAATGGATGCTAAAATAACATCAACTCACCCTCTATTTATACATAAATGAGGGGCTCCACGAATCTAAGAAGAGACACATTTATTGGAAAATTTTGCTTCAAGCCTACATTACTTGAATACCAAATAATTATTTGTTAACTTCAAATATTCATTTCTTCGCTTCTACAACTCAGAATTCAACGATTCTCGAAGCGTTGGATTCTCCTTTCCGCCCTCTATCGTCTCATGCCATCGCACGTAGAAATGTGCTTCCAAAAATGCCCCAAACACGATTCGATGCAAAACCCCATACTTGGGTTCCAAGCCCACAAGTGACCCTTGTGGCGCTTTGCCCTCCAAACCCTGAACCCTAGGGCTTGGAGTACCTCCCAAGGTACACAAATCAACAATATGTTGAACTACCACCCCTAGACGAAGAAAGGCAACTAGAGTTAATTCCAGAGACAATCGTGGTCGTGCAGGAAAAGAAGTTAAGAGGAAGAGTAATTCCAAAGTACCTTATCAGGTGGAAGAATTTGCCAAAGGAGGATGCGACATGGGAAGGGGAACATATTCTACAACACCGGAATTTGCAATTGCTTGAGGGCAAGCAATTTCGGGCAAGGGGGATTGTAAAGTCCTCTACGAATTGAGGACGATTGGGACGAAGTAACCTATCAAACCCCATAGGCTATAGTCCTCCAAAAAGGGGAAAAAACCCAAAAAATCCCACAGTTGGGCGAGTTTTGGGGTAGTTGGGTAAAGGAACCCAAAAGTGGGGCTTGGAGTAAAGATTACTCAATCATAATAGTTTAAGGTTTCTGTGGTGTGAGTTTTGAGGTGGGGAATTCGGAATCTCCACATTAATCATTTTTCGGTAATCATTTTTGCATCAAAAATGATTACCGTGGAGATTCCGAATTCCCCAGCTCAAATTACTCAATCATTATAAAGAAGAGCCGCTCTAGGAAATCTATAAATATAAGAATTGAATTCATTTTGGATCATCAAGTGTTGATCAATTCATTTGTTCTTGAGCATTAGCTCTGAGGGTTTTAGACCCCTTTTCTTTCTTGTCAAATTCGGTGGTGTAAGATTCACCCTAGTTGACATTCTCTTATCATTTCATCTCTTTGTTTGGGTACAAGGGTTCTCTGGTTGGGCAACAAATTCTGATGGGTATTGGTCTCTTGTTTTTCTTTTGGGCACAAGATTTTCAGTTGAAGCTAGCGAATCTCTATTTGGGTCAAGATATTTTGTTGGTACAGGTGAATTAATTGAGAGGACAACACAGCTTTGTTTGGCCATAAACCTCACTTGAAGGAAGCAGCGAAAGTTCTCGATTGATATTTTATTTTGGGCCCATGCGATTTGATCTAGAGTTTTGGATAGTCAATATTAAAGTAGTCCCATTTCTCTCTCCTTGTTGAAACTAAATAGAGGCATTGAGAATCGAACGAGGAACCTTGTCACAGAACGGGAATTGTGATAAGTTTTTTGTAGTGGCCGCACAGCATCCTGGGCGAAGCATTGACTTTTTGTGATTGAAGCAAGCCCTCTATAGTCATTTCGGGGAGTTTTAAGGGGAGTGGACCCCATCTTTGCAGTGAATAGGGATTAATTCTGAATTTTTGTTGGTTTTTTTCGGCGGTCAAAAGTGGATGAGTGGATCCAGCGTAGGCAGCATACAAAAATGCTCAGTTCGTGATTGAAAAAATAAACAAGTTGGATCCCCTCAAAATAGACGACATCACAAAGGGCCAGTGTGTGGTTGTTATAAAGCACGGAATCTAAGAACAGGGACTCGTGTTGGGAATCCTAGTTAGAGTACCATATAGTTATTGACTTGAATAATATTGCACGGTATTTACGCTCCGTTATTGTGGGAGACAGGACAATGTTTATATAGTATTATTATTGTCGTGGACTATGAACTAAATTCATATAGCTTTGTAGATTTTGTTGTATTATTAAGGGGTTTGATTCAATCTTTTGCATTATTAAGAGGTTTAACTGAAGATTTTAATCACAATAAATTATTGTGAAGATTCTCTTAATTGCAATGGAAAGGTTTTGTGAAAACCCTAGCATCCTTGTATAGAAAAAAAAAAAAAAAGAAAAAAAAAAAAATTGCCCTAGGATATTACAAAAAACCTCTTGTGATTAAATAAGGCCAGAGATTTGAGACTCCAAGAATGCATGTATAGTGCATAGCATTTTTAAAGTTTATGATCCTAAATTGACATTTAAAGTATGTTCTGTCTATACATTGTTAGAACCTATCACATATCAACCTACAAAACCTGTCATGTGGTGAAAATCACAATTTACCACTCATGTAAATATGTGGGATAAATCATAACAGTGACCCATGCAAAAATGTCTAGATGTAATTCCCATCAAAGAATCGAAGGAGCAGAAAAGGACCTGAGAGCAAACCTTAACTTTGGATGAGTTAACAATTGCCCTCAAAGAAATTTCAGATGACCACAATTTCGATGGCCTTCTGTGTGAGTTTTACATGGCCACATGGTGATCCTTTAGGTTGAACAATCTAAATGTATACAAAGAAACTTTGAACAAGCAATTTTGGCAACCGGTATTAATCAAGGTTCCATCAAATTCATCCCCACAGGGGGTAACCCTGAGTTGATCACTAACTAGAAGCTATTTAACCTTTCAAAATTTCGAATACTACTTACAAGATCATGGCAAAGCCTAAATGTTGCCTTTGAAACACATCTTGCCTAAAGCGATGTGGCCAAAAGACAAGGTTCATCAGGGAGCACTTTATTCTAGATAATGACATTGTTGTCTCGTAAGGGATGGAATAGGCATGGGTATTATAGCTCCTCACTCTTTTCATCAAAATCAACTTTGAATAAGCATATGGCAATATACATTTAATGGGATTCATATCAGCACTACTTTTATAGACGATATACACAATATACATTATTATTGTGTTTAGTGTTGCATTAGACAAAGTCATCTTCATTAGAGCATTTGCTGGATATATTCTATTTAATTTGTACTCAAACCAGATGACCCATAGCCGATTTTTCCCCTACTTGGATGGCCTATACTGCTAAAATTAAAATAAAATTAAAATAATATCCCACTTGTTAGAAATAATACCAGCATACAAACCCAGCACTGGGATCTACTTCTTGACATAACAAAATAGTAAACCAATTTCTATCACCACTCTTGTCATCATCAAACATGGCATGAGAAAGATGCAGTACTAAACCAGCCTCATAGTCATCTTCCACACCACTTTCTCTTTCAGTTGTGCCCACAACTAACTTTCCAGGGGAGTTAAAGGATCAGTCCAGAGGAAGCCCACAAGTGAACACTCCTAGGGAAACTCACTGGGTGTTTGCAGTTCATTTTTGAGGGGTTATTCACTTAGGAAGTTCAGAGGGAAGCCAGAGACCTACCTCATCCAAATCCTGAGGACGCTGGAAATCCCTTTATATCCCTCCCTCAAATGCCTGGACCAGTGGCTTAAAAAAATAACAGTATAAGGCAGATTATTAAACACTCTTCCTCATGCTATGCAATAGTATCTCTCACAGGAAGGTGTGAACGTTAAGGCTCATAGAAAATGTGGGAAGCAAAGTGGTCGCAGCACAACTCTCAACTCCACTTGCTGGCTGGGCCAAGACAACATGTTTGCTCAGTGATACTTGCCAAGAAGTGATGTTTGTGGACTAAAGACCATAATTATAATAACATGAAAAGATAATAGACCAGTGGCTTTTAAAAAAGTAACAGTACCAGGCAGATTACTAAACACTCTTCCTCATGATACATGATTGCATTCCTTGAAAGAAGGCGTGACTTAAAGGCTCATAGACAACATGGGAAGCAAAGGGGCCACCGCAAAAGTCTCAACTCAACTTACTGGTTGGACCAAGACAATAGGTTTGATCAGTGATACTTGCCAAGAAGTGAAGTTTGTAGATCTAAGGACCATAATTATAATAACATGAAAAGATAACAGAGCATATCTCCCCATAAAAACATGTTATAACCCAATACAGAACAGGCCTACAAAAACAAAAATATCATTCACAAATTATAATGGGCTATGATGTTGGAGGTTCAGATGCTATTATTAATTTTCTGCAGCTGAAAGTTGCAATTGGTAGAATGATATAGAAGCCAAATGTTATTTGCTTATCTAGTTGTTGCAAATTAAGCCATAAAATCGACAGTGATTACAATAGGAAACTATTTGGTATTGAATCACGGGTTCCTTGTAAATTCTTAAAATTTAAATTTTATATTGTTAGAGAAACAGGTACGTCTGCAGAGAAAAATGCTTCACCAGCAGTTGCCTCGAGAAGCTCTCTTTGGCATAGCCTATGCAATGCTTCTTGGCCATCCAAATTCCTTAGTACTAACACAGGTCGCCGTTATCCAATGACCAGAGGGTAAAATTATGCAAATGCAACTTGGCAGTATTACTGTTGATGCAGCCAGAAGATTAGGATTGGATGGACAACTGTATTTATCAATGGTTAACTTGCAACGCCTCAGAACTCAAGTGCGACCAGGACTTTTAAAAAGCTGATATCGTCACGGTATATTAAATTGTTATTGCCTTGCTGTCGGTTATCGGTATCTCGGAAGTTTGGGAATTTGACTCCACTGATGAAATGGCCATCCCCGTATATCCGTGGCGAATATAATTTTCTCTATAATTTAATATAAACCTCATTTTATTCGTTTAATACGAAGAAGAAGAAAACCCTTTGGCCAAATTTGATTGAAATCGATGGTTTTCAGGACAGTTAATTTTCAACAAAACCAGCAAATCCTTGTAATTTAAAGATATAAGCGACGATCACCGAAACTTTAATTAGCCTAATATGAAAGCTCTCCAAACACATTCAAATGAACCGCACCTTGAGCTGTTGAATGAACTGGACGCTGCCGCTATGAGCCTGAAAGCTGTAATTGAGCTTTAAACCCCGATCCAGCACGTGCACCATCCCATCTTCTGATCCGACCACCATGCGGCCTCGCCCACTGGAGCAGCACACCACCTTCTCTTTCAGCTCCTCTGCAACAGAAGTCCCAGGGACCTTCTCTTCAAAAAACTGAAATTTTCTCCACTGATACATGTTTAATGGCTAGTTCAAACCCTAAAATCCTTTCTGCGATCAAACCCTTGTGTGCATCTTTTTTCGGCGGTAAATTGAAATGTACTTGAACTGATAATTTCTGCTCTAATTTGCTTAAATTATGATCGGTATTCTTACAGACGAACTACGATCTCCATCACCATAAGGATTTCGTATTTAGAACCTCCAGAGCCAGGGCGTTGTTTATTTCGCAGATTGAGGGCCTGCGTATTAATTATGAGGACCAATGAGATGCATCACTTTCCCTTCTATTTTTTGATGTTACGTCGTTAAATTGTGTCATGAATCGTCAAATAATTCATGCCAAATCGTTCCTCTGTGATTAATTGTAGATTGTTTTTAATTGCTTCTTGTTCATGAGTTGTCAGGGCATATCTTTTCACTGTTATATATTTGTGTTAAAATTTAATTTCAGATTAAAACTTGTTTGGTGGACCGCTTGATAAGCTCTTTCATCAAATAATTATAACTAGTTCTGAATCATTTTAACTTTAGATTTATGAAGTTGGAAAAATGATCAAAGAAGAATTAAATCTTTCGAGATGCAAATTTTTTTTTCCAGTAAATTGAGATTTCATAAGATTATATTCAGTAGGAATACCATGGTTGAATAGGTTATCTTTATTTTTTAACATATAGTTATTTTTTTATTAATTTTTTTTTTTTTTATTTACGAGACATCACAACATCTCTTCTACATTGGCCAAGAGAGTGTCTCTTGGTGCAACAAGCCTAGGTCCATCTTACTCTGGATCTACGAAGTGTCGAGATAGATCAAATTTCTTGAGATGCAAACCTCTTTTAAAGTGAAAATATATTTGAGATTTGATCCTCTTAGCATTTGGTAGATCTAGAATTAAAGTTGATAATATATATATATAACTTCTTACATAAGAATACCATTATCAAAACCTTCATTCTCAATACCCATCAACATTAAATTGACTATTTTACCTAGGTTTTTTTAATTTGCTCAATTGTATGAATTTTGAAACGACTACAGACTTAACCTTTGGAGAAATTATGACCCAGGGCCATCTAAGCTCGCAAAATTACCCAAAGATCGCACCTAGCCGAAGCCACACCAACCCTTAACATGGTTGGATTTTTGCCCAGAAAGTTCTGAACCAATGACTTTCACATCACGAAGTGCCTTAATAGTAGACCTCATCACTTCCTATTCTACGCCCAATGTGTATTTGACAAATCACAATTTATTTTAACCGTTATATATATCTATATATATATATATATATATATATATATATATATATATATATATATATATATATATATATATTATTTTTATGTAATTTCATGGAATCAAAATATTTACATAATAGAATATGATAGGATGACACATTACAACGTCTCTCCGTACTAAATTGAAGAACACTTCTCAATGTAATAAATTTTAAAATAAAATTAGCAATATTAATTAAATTAAAAATAAATAAATAATACTATTTTATAAACTGTGAAATCATTTTAATTCAATATTATGCAAAGTTACTAAACAAAAAGCAACAACATCTTTCAATTTGTACTCAACTAGCATAAATTCACCTTAACTCGAGCCTAGAGGGATCAAAATCTCTTTGCATCTTAAGATATTTGAATCTCAAGAATCTCTCTCTACAGGTCGAAGGTAAAAATCACTGGTAACTTGACCAAATCAAGTTTGTCTAAACTACCCAACAAAAATTAATAATGTAGAATTTTTATTTTAACATAAAATTATTTTTATTTTTATTTCAAACTTTACATTAACTACCAAATAAAAATTAATACAAAAAATAATAAAGTGGAATTTTTATTTTAACTTGCAATTATTTTTATTTTTATTTTATTTTATTTTATGTTGAATGAATCAAAATGTTTAAAGAATAGGACATTACAACATTTTTGTATATTTGATTGGAGAGTGGCTCTCAACCCAACCCAATTACAACGGGAAGAAAATCCAATAAAGAACGAAGAGAGAATTGCACCAACATAAATCCAACTAGAGAGAAGAGAGAGAAATGCAACAACATAAATCTATGGGTTATGATTGATTCTCCTTAAAGAATCTCTTAAAATAACATAGAGAGTTTTTTTTTTTTTTTTTTTTTTAAATGAAAAATTATTTGGATGAATTAAAATGATGTTTTTTATCGTCAATTTTAAAACAGGTTTTTAATTTTAAAAGAAATGTCTTCAGTTTAATTTCAAAATGGAGAAATTTTGTTTTATGATAATATTATATATGGTTTTACCATAATAAATAATCATGAAAATTAATTTAGATAAATTAAAAAGATGTTTTCGAGGGAAGAAAATTTCACCAAATTTCTATTATAAGAAAATTGAAAACATATGTCATATAGTATAAAATACAAAAAAATAATATGTAGCAAAAATTCACTATGTGGTTCTCCATCTTCTCAATTACATAAATGAAACAAAATATTAGGTGAAAGCTCACAATAGAGAAGATAAATGGTTTAAACTAAAGGTAAATTGGAAATATGCAAAACAATAAAAAAGAACAAAAAATTTGGACATGTCAATTGAAATCAAAAGATTGAGAACATGTCAGAATTATGAAGCGCATCCATAACCATTACTTTTAGATGCATGATTCCCACTTTGCATTGTAGTCGTTTGCCACGGTATTTTGAGACCTGTATATATAAGAAAAGCTAATCTATGTGAACCCAAACTTCAATACTTGAACACAACGCATCCAATCGCATAGCTACGATGGGGCGCAAATGGAGCAATCATTGATCCATTCTATCACAAATTTTGAGTCTCCAAACACTGACAAGTAGTTGAGCCCAATATTTTTGGCATAATGCAATAATCCTCATAAAGCAATGATCTAAGCCCATGTGTTAGAGCTATGACCACAGGATCAGAATAAAAATATATCTATGTGTCCCTGTAGGATGATGTGGGCCCCACATCCACTACCCGTTGCATTTCTTGCTCCAGCAAAATATCTTGTGGGAAGAGAAAAAGTATAGTAAATAGGCTCATGTGCCCTGCATCGAGGTTTGATAGTCGCTTGACCATATTCCTTGAAATGTGCACAGACCTTGTAGCAAGTTCTATCAATGTTGGGCAATCGGTCCTCAAATATAGCAGCGTTGTGTGGGCGTTGAATAGCCCAGAATATGAAAAAGGGGAGTGCTTTATATGATTCGTAATTGGATTGCCATTTGTTCACGTAGCATTCGATTGAAGGAAAAAGTTGAGATGATGTAATGGAGAAGAGAAAAGTGACCTTAAGCCATATAACTCTAATGATCAGGTAGGTGATGAAAAGGTGATAAGCATCTTCACTAGAATTCCTGCAAAGACAACACCTGTCAGGTTCGTGAAAACCTCTTTTGCGAAGGTTGTCCTAGGAAAGAATTTTTTCCTTCAACACGAGCCATCTCAAGATCTTGATTTTAAGTGGCATGTTCCACCTCCAAAAAGACTTGTAAAGACATGAAGATGGACATGAAAGTGGACATAGAGAGATGTAGTTATAAATTCCTTTGACCAGGATCTTGGAATGGATGGATTTTTCACCCCATCGAAGGGAGTCGAGAATCCCCTGAAATCAAATACCGATAAATATATAATTTATTTATATAGTCATCCAAAATAAATACACAATTACCCTCAAAACTCAGCACCAAAGCGTGCTTCCATGGAAAACCATGAAAATAAATATCTGACCCCAAGTTAATCTAATACATATGTTTGATTCCCGTATCATGTAGCTAGTGAATAAGTTCAACTAGTAAAGTATGAATAACTGAAAAACCACCTATTGGATCTAGACCAATCTCAACTTGTGTCCCATCCCCCAATCTCCCATTGTAAATTTTCAAAGAACCACTTCTTAATTTTCATGAATCCCATCCAAATAACATAGGTGTTCTTTGGGGACGAACCACCCAGTCGAATCCACGAGATGGGATCCTAATGTTTTAAATACTTCTCCTTAATGATTTGTTGTCAAATTCTTCTCCTAAAGATGGTACGCCACAGACTCTTAGTTAATAAATACCAAGCCCCATCCTCCCCATTCCTTTCACTAGGATATTTCTTCCAAACTTGCTAGATGAAATTTTTTATTACCCCTTGACCCAGACTATATAAAGTTTGAAATGATGGCATTAATTTTCTTAATAATAACCTGTGGCAGCAAAAATAAGGAGCCAGTAAACTGCAATATTTTGAAGAATCTCTTAAGCGAGAATGAACCTATTGCCATTCAAAAAGCCGCCTATGCGACCAAGAGGTCAATCTGTCCTCGATTTTTTTTACAATCCACAACCAATCCTTGTCTAAATATGTGTTTGGCTTCAAGATGAATCCCATATATTTGAAGCTTAAAACCAAAGGAGCGATGTCAGTTCCAAATATTTTTGCAATCTCCAAAATTTGATGGTAATTGTTGGCATTGATGTGTATTGCAATGTTGCAAATGTGTTGTTGGTTAGCATTGATGTCAACCTGGTAGCATGGGTTGTAGGAGAGTTGGTTAGCACATGCATGTTTGGTTGCAGGTGGCTTGTACATAGATGATGTGTTGCATTGGTTTGGCATGTCTATTACCATGGAGATGTGAGGATGGAGCAATGATTTGCAGGTGTTGCATACAGAGTGTGAGGAGAGGGTGTCATGGTACTCGTGATCATGTTGTAGCATAGAGTTGGATGATGGTGTTTTGCACTTGCCATGATGATCAGTTGTTCGAAGGTGTTGCATGACCAGTGCAGAGAAGAGATGTGATGAACTCCTTGTTCATGATGTTGCTACAAGTGTTACTCTTTGTTCATCATGTTGATATAGGAGTTAGAGTCTAGGAGCCTTGTTGATTAGGTCTCCATGTCCCGAATTAGGTCCTCATGTTGATGATATGATACATAGGGTTTGGAGAGGATATACAAGTGTTGGAGGATGCTTGAGTTGGTTGTACAGGTGTTGGAGGATGCTTGAGTTGGTTGTACGGGTGTTGGAGGATGTCTGACATGTTGATGGCAGAGTTGTTGTGGAATAGGTTGATGGCCCAGGTATTAGTATGGTTGTTGTTTGGCATACAATTAAACATAGTGTGAATTGTGATGGTGGTGGTGACATGGCACTGACTTGGTGAAGTGTTGCAGAGGTGTTAGTGGCTTCTAGAGGTCCTACAGAGGCTTGTTAAGCTCTAGAAGAAGTTTGGCAGGATTTGAGTTGCTTTGATTGGTTTTCTCCCATCCTTTGCCTCAACCTCACGGAGTTAAGCTTGTGCATGTGTTGAAAGGCTCTAACCGCATAGAGACAAGCTTGTGCATGCAGTTGTAGCTTAGATCCAATAGTTTTGTGCATGTGGTTGAGAATTTATCTAGAATTTCTTCAGATTCTTCGCGCGTCTAAGCTAATTTTGGTATTTTGGTGATGTTCTTGATCGAAAATTTCCAGTATATGGTCAAAAAAGGTATGAAAGCTTGTAGAATTTGGTTAAATTTGAAAATATCCATCACTTAAGTGAAGTTAGTGTATTGATCAAGTCAAAAAGTCGAATATGGATAAAATAAAATGTGTGAACAGAGCTCCATCACTGAGTTGCAATTATTGATTTAATCACTCCAGAAAATGATATATAGAAGAAGATTTGATTCTATTTGGTTGGTCTTCCTGAGAGTATGATACCATGCCATTGTGACGACATTGAGACTGGATAGAGATTGCAACAACTGATCACATAGTTTTGTAGTGTTTTATTAGAATTGTGTATGCAGAATTCAGAGAATTATTTGAGGATATTTTCAGAGTCTTTATGTTGCAGATGGAAGTGTTTAAAGAGGAAAAAAATTGGCAGCTTATGGTGTGTTATAGAGCAGATTTATGGTGTGAGAAGAAGAGAAGAATTTACCTACTCTAGGCAGAGTTTTTTTATTCAGATTTTGTGTTGCAGAATGATGGTGTTGTTGGGTTGCTCATGTTGAGTAGATTGAGAACCTAGTTTGAAAATATATGAAACGTGGTTCGCATGGAGGAAGTGAAGGCGTGGAGGCTTCAAAATAGACAGTGATTTGACAGATTCAGTAGAATGAACATATTTCTCCATCTAATAGGAGTTGGATAGTCCAATGGGAGTTGGGCGAGGATCATTGGTTGTGGTGGCTTCCAGCGGATAGATTACCATAGATCCGTGAGAGAAACATATTTCCTAATTGATAGGTGCCAACATACTATGAAGCCAATTCTTTTGGCTCATGGTTGTAAAACAATTCATGTAAAATTTTGTTTAGAAAATTAATAGAAGAATTGAGCAACACAGGAGTAGTAGGGCAGTGTTCTCTTAAAAGGGTTCCCACCATAAATAGTTATGTTCTTATGTGTGTATGCTTGTGTTGATGTTTCTCATAGTTATTATCCTTTGATATTATTGTTGATTTCTTATTTAGTTAAGATAATGTTGATAATGTGGCATAGCTATTTGATATTGTGGTAAAAATGTTTAAAATTTATATAAAGACCATCACTACTAATTCACCCCCCCCCCCCCCCCCTCTCAGTAGTGATTTTGTTTCTAACAAATATGTGGAGGAAAATATAATCTATGATTTTGATTTATTCATGTTCATCCCTGACGCATCACCAAATTTATAAATTATGTGGTAGAGTTTGTACCATTGGTCAATCAATACTGGACCAACTAGTAGAACACCATTTGCAAATAGAAGGTGAAAGACAGAAATGTTTCAAGAGATCTTTAAACCTGAAAAAATGTCACCCACTTGTGCCATCTTAATGAGTTGAATCACATGTAAATGACCAATAGAAATAAAATAGGTGATAGGGAACAACCCTAGCACATACCCCTATTTTCCATTAAAATTTTTGATGGAATGCAATTAATGAGGACAACATAACTTACCGATGTAGCACATGACACGATCCATCTAACCACATTAGTGGAGAGGTCAATTTTTTGTAGGATCAAATGGATAAAATCCCATTCCACACTGTCATGTGCCTTATAAAGGTCTAATTTTAAAATAATAGCCTCCTTGTGCTTGGATTTTATAGAATGTAGGCATTCATGAGCAACTGCAACAACATCATGAATTTTCCTATTTGGGAAAAAACTAAATTTTTCAAGAGAGATGTAATTAGAAAGTCGCACCTTAAGCATGTTGGTGATAATATTATGTATTAGCTTATAAGATATGTTGAAAAGAGAAATAGGCCTGAAATCCTGGTAAGTCTTAGGCTTTGTGCATTTTGGAATGAGAGCGATGAAAGTAGCGTTAATGGCCCCAAAAAAAAATTTTGAAATTTGAGACTCCGAACATATCCAACAAGTTAGCACCCATGAGCTTAAAGAAATGAGTGAATAGTTCCATGGTCCAGCCATATGGATTGGGACATTTATCCCGCGTGAAAGATTTCAGAACATCTGAGACTTCTTGTAAAGTGATAGGTGTGCCCACAAAAGCATCATCAGCGTCTGAGAAAAACTTGGGAAAGCATTGTATACATGCCAATTGATTTTCTAAATCCATTTATGAATGAGCACAAAAGAAGTTCCAAAATAATCACACTAGGTCGCTGTGTAAGTATTCCAGTTTGTAAAACTTCTAACATGCATTATTGGATATCTCCCATATGGTGTTCCTACACTGGCGCTGTGAAGCAAAATGATGAAAAAATTTGGTGTTCTTATCGCCATCCTCGATCTAGATTTCATGGCTCTTGAGATGACATTCAACCTCTTGTATTTGAAAACAAAATATTTTCTTAGTTTCCAAAGCAATTTTCCTTAGTTGTTTGTCCATAGAGAGGAAATCTAGGGCAACTAGATTATTGAGGTTAGACATTTCTATTTCAATTTCACTCAATTCCCGTCTTAGTTTTATTTTCTTGTCTCGCACCCAACGTCTTGTCACATGTTTTAGAATTTTGAGCTTAAAAAGTAGTGACTCCATGAAGGTCAAACCTGAGGAATTAGGCATCGCCTTCCAAGTTTTATGAACCAAACTTCAAAATTTTGAATCCTGAATCCAAGTGTGGTTGAATTTAAATGGGAGTCCCAGCCCAAAAAGATCAAAAAACCATTGGAAGATAATAGGTGAGTGATCATACAAGAGATAAAGAGAGATCTAAAATCTCGTATGACCTAATTTTTCCAAGAGGTTTTCATGTATCATGAAACAATCTAATATTTTGGCAATTTTCTCTGATCCCAATCGTTCATTGTTCCAAGTTGGTGAGAGTGGGTTAAGCACAACATCCACCAAGTTATTCGTGTCAAAGAGAACTTTAAAATAAGATTCCAAAAGGTCACACTTGCATTTATCTCCTTAGCACTCGGCCCTGGATAAAGTGAGATTCAAATCATGAGCCAATATGGCTAGTCCAATCTTCAATATTCCACATTCATCTAATTTCTTCCAGAAAACCTTACGACCACAATATGGAGTGTAGCAACTGATAATGTGGAATCTTTGATTTGTGTCCTAAGTGAAACCTATTAAGAGAATGCCTACAAAGAATCAGAAGGCAGAGAATTTAACCAAGACAGGATTCCAAAAGGAAACATGCCTCAGGAAAGGTCGGAGGGCATCTGTTTTAGTAATATTCCAATTGGGACAGATGTTTAGGAAATAGGACAAGGATTTGTCTCTGGAAACCATGGATTCATGAATGAGGATAATGGCAGGGAAGACATTCATAAATAAATGCTCGAGGGAGGCTTTTTGTTGGCATTCCCTAGCCCTCTTAAGTTGATTGAGAGGATCTTCATCTGTTTATGACACAACCAGGCTCAATTGCTACAAGGTCCTGTGGGTTAGATGAGGCATGAATTGAAACCTCATGTAAATA
Organism: Pinus albicaulis; assembly: GCA_034641835.2. Classification (NCBI taxonomy): domain Eukaryota; kingdom Viridiplantae; phylum Streptophyta; class Pinopsida; order Pinales; family Pinaceae; genus Pinus; species Pinus albicaulis. The sequence goes on along the minus strand of CM076583.1, from coordinate 1,239,697,411 downwards.
TAATTCACGAAGGATTTTTCAACATTTTTAGGAATCCCCATTGGGTACGACTTTAAATGCCCCTCCTCTTTTCTATAGAAAGTGATGTTCTTGGCCGAGTTGAGGCTAATGTATGTAGAAATTTGAATAATTTGCTGAATTATTCACCGAGATTATCCTGATTACATGCTATTTAAGCTTCATGCATAATACATAACCTCTTCTACAATTGATCATCAATATGCGGAAATAGAAGCAGTCGCATGCACACATAAACACAATAGTCAAACACACATATAACACAGTATGTAATGGGGAAAGCATACAGCTGAAAACCCCCAACTATCTGTATATTATAATGATAGAGAACATGTAAAAATCATAGTACAATACTCCTCACAAGTACTCAGTACTATCTCCAAAAGTTACACACAAACTAGCTCAGATTTGAACAAGTCACAGGTTCAAATCTCCTCCGCAAGTCTGCCTGCCTCTACTGCGCAATCCAAGATGAATAATGATGAGATCCAAGTTCGAATCCCACTAGCTCCAACTGCGCAATCCTCATTGGCAATCTCAATCAATGTGTGTGCAAATCTCATGCACAGCTATAGTCACAACTGATAGTAGACTCACCTTTTCACCCACCTCTAACACTGGTCTCCACTGAACTGTCCATGCATTGCAGTTAACTGATGTGTTCTTTAGTTGATTTATGAGTTAATAATTAGTGAGTTAATTAATAATTAATTCACACCACTCATCACTAGTGTATTTTTCAGTTAGACTAAATACAACTAGTTCAACTAAGTTAAACCGAACACAACTCCACCAAACTCTGCCACAAGAGTTCTAATTGAATTCAACCATGCAACAACTCAACTAACCCTTAGGAAAAGCATATTTCCTTATGTCAGCTGCATGTGCCACATCCAAGCATCAAACTGAAGTGCTCCAAGAGGATAAGATAATGTTTATAGTCTAAATATTATCAAGGGTTAATAATATTTGACTGTTCTATTTTTAGCCCGGCAGTCTAAAAATAGAGACCGCCCAATGTCTAAAAATATAGGTCCATCTATTTTTACCAACTCGACCAATCATCCATAAATAGCATCCTACAACTCATATACCATGATCCATATGTCTAAAAATAGAGTTTGCGCCAAAAATAGCCTGCGGGCCCACTTAGTGAAGGCGACTTCATTTCACTAAGCTCCATCATCTTGTTGCATTTTCAACACTCCCTCTCAACAAGATATGGATTATCTGCAACCCCTATCCTGCCTCTGTGGAATTTGAATTTTCTCCTGGTGAGCGCCTTCGTCAAGATGTCAAGATTCTTCCGATCTCCGTGGGAATATATGAAAGTAACATGATTCTCTACCGCACACAATCTCTCGATATGATGGTACCCGATGTCAATGTGTTTGGATCTAACAGAAAGCAGGATTAGCCCACAGAACAATGCAACTCTGGTTATCACAATAAATCATAGTAGGCTCCAAATGTGTCTCGAACAACCCGACCAGGATCTTCCTCATCCATATGGCCTCACATGTAGCCAAGCTTGCTGCCATATACTCAGCCTCTGCTGAACTGAGTGCCACAGATCTCTGCTTCCTGCTGTACCAAGAAACTGTTGTCGACCCGACACTAAAGATCCCTCCAGATGTGCTCTTTCTGTCCGTTGGGCTCCCTGCCCAATCTACATCCGTGAAGCCACATAGCTTCACCTCATCATCTTGTCTGTACCACAAGCCATATCCCAATGTGCCTCTAAGATAACGCGATACATGCTTGCCTGCCTTCCAGAAGAGCTTGGTAGGCTTAACCATAGCTTGTGACAGCTGGTTAACAACATAGCATATATCGGGTCATGTATTGACCAGATACATAAGCGACCCCACCAACTGTCGATAAACAGTGGCATCCACTACCTCCGCCGAAGTAGCATCCTCCTTCCTCCAACCACCAAGAAGAGGAGTATCAACAGGCTTGCAGCCATGCATGTTGAACTTCTCCAGTATCTCCCGGGCATACTTACCCTGAGAAACAAACAGTCCATCACTGCGGTGCCAAATTTCCAATCCCAGGAAATAATGAAGGAGGCCCAAGTCCTTCATCTCAAACTCTCTAGCAAGATCCTCCTTGCATGAAAGTATCAAAAGCTCATCACCCGTCAAAATCAGATCATCTACATACAGTACAATGATCAGCAACTTCCCCTCCACCACAATCTGGTACAGGTTAGGATCCGCCTCACTCTTGGAGAATCCAAGTCCGTTGAAATAACTGTCTATCCGTGTGTACCAAGCATGAGGTGCTTGTTTCAACCCATACAGTGCTCTCTTGAGTCTGCACACATGCGACTCACTGCTGAAGATCTCGAAACCTTCGGGTTGCTCTATGTACACCTCCTCAATGACTCCATTGAGGAATCTTACTCTTCTGAATCCATCCGATGAATGTGCCACCTCATCTGTGGTGAGAGAGCTAGGATGCTTCGTATGGAAGAATACCTTGCGACAGGTGAAAAGGTTTCCTCATAGTCGATCCCCTCAATCTGTGAAAAGTCTTGGGCAACAAATCTTGCCTTGTACTTCTCCACACTCCCGTCAGCTGCCTGCTTCACTTTGCAGATCCATCTCGAACCCACCACTGATTTCCCCTCCGGCCTCAAGACAATCTCCCATGCACTGTTTCTGATAATCGAATCATACTCTTCCACCATGGCATCTACCAATGCGGGATCCTCCACAACTTCCTCGATAGAGGATGGCTCTGTCACGACACATTTGCTCACAAGAGCCATGTATCCAGTGTACCAGTCCGGTGACTATCTCTGTTTGCGCTGTGCTGTAGGTGGTCCTACAATCTTCTCTGCATCTTGAGCCAATAGCTCAACTTCTGTAGTGCGCTTGCGCCCACTGATGGTTGGCGCTGCATGAGTGGTCTCTTCCACTCCATGAACCTCATCTTGTGGCTGATCCACATCCTGAGACTCATCCTTAGAAACAATAGTTCCCTATCCGCATGCAAGTGTGGCTCCCTCCTCAAGTGAACACCGCATGGCTTTCTCCTCTTGAAATTTGATATCCCGTCGCACAACAATATTGCGACCATACTGAAAATACACATGATGTTAGGCGTATTAGTAAAATTTACAAATATCCCAACCTTGCTAACAAATCCGCTCTTTCTGGTATCCTTCGTCACATGCATGTAGACAGGTGAACCAAAAATCCTCAAATGGGAAATATCAGGCCTCTTGCCAGAAAACGCCTCCTCCGGTGTACTCATGCCAAGTATCTTGTGAGGACAACGGTTCTGCACATATACTGCAGTATTGCATGCCTCCGCCCACAAGTGAAGGGGTAGGCCCCGATCATAACATCGCCCGTGCAACACCCACGCATCGTTCGTTATTCCGCCGCCAACCCCATTCTGCTATGGGTTATAAGGTGCTATGAGCTCTCTTCGAATTCCTTCTGCGCTGCAAAAGTCCTTGAACTCGCCAGAGATGAATTCACCACCATTGTCGCTCCTAAGAGCCTTCACCTGCTTCCCCGATTCTTTCTCAACCAGTGCCTTGAACTCACAGAACTTTGAGTATGTCTCGCTCTTCTTCTGCATGAAGAAGATCCAGCACTTACAAGAAAAATCATCAACAAATATCACATAGTACCTGTGCTTTGCTGTCGAAGCTGCTGAGAAAGGTCCACACACGTCCGTGTGAAGTCTCTCAAGGATCGTCGTGGCACGACTATCCTTCTCGTGAAAGGTGGCTTTCACAAATTTTCCCAAGGTACATCCCTTGCACTGATCTGACTGCACAAGAGTACCCTTAGGAAGCCCAAAGAGAAATCGCGCGCATCTTCAAAGCTCCCCATGGTGAAGGTGGCCTAATCTCCGTTGCCACAGCTCGCTCATCATCCCGCTCACCACCTTCCTACCCCTTGCATTACTGTTGCAATCGCCATCTACATGCAATTGATAAAGGTTCTTGACTCGAACCCCTATCTTCCGGGTTTCTCCAGTTGTCTTACTGCGCAGGAAAGCCTTTCCTTCGCTGAAGACAACATCGTACCCTTTGTCTTCTAACATCGCCACAAAGATCAGATTCTTCTTCAATCCTAGAACATGCATCACGTCCTTCAATATGAAGGGTTTACCAGACTCCCTCTTAAAGGAAATGGTACCGATACCGGTCGCACTGTATCTACCATCATCGCCCATCTCGATGTGCACTCCAAGATCTTTCTCATCCAGATCTGAAAACAAATCTCGATCTCCAGTCATGTGAAAAGACGCACCACTATCCAGAACCATACTGATCCCATCACACTTGATACCAAGCATGCGATCAGCGAAAAATCCAGCTCAAAATGCGAGGCTAAGGCCTCTTCCGCTGCAGATCCAGCAGCCTGCTTATTTTTCTTCTTCTGCGGACAATTTGTGGCATAATGTCCGTGTTGGTGACAGTGAAAGCACTTCACCTTGGACATGTCCTGCTTCTTGCCTTTCGCACCGAAATGAGAAGCTTTCTTGCTCTTCCCCTTCTTTGCTTTGGTAGCCAAAGCACAATTTTCTTCATCAGATGCCTTTGATGAAGATCCGTCCCTGGTACTCCGCCTTATCTCCTCTTGCACAAGATCCGACCAAAGTCGCTCCCATGCTGGCAATTTATCCCGACCATTGACAGAATCCTGATAGGCATGCCAACTCTTTGGAAGACCAAGGAGAGCCAAGCTCACCAATTCCTCATCATCTACAGTCACCCCCACACTTCCCAGCTCATCCCTGCATTGGATGAACTTCGTGAGGTACTTGGGCATACTGTCGCCTTTCTCCATCTTTATATGTCTGAGTTTATCCTTGAGCGCCAACTTCCTCTGGTCGCTCTTGCTTTGGAATAAATTTTTCAACGCTTTCCACATCAAATATGGAGAAGATTTTCCATGCATGCTGGATACAATGTGATCCCTCACGCCCTCCAACAGAATTCTTCGACACTTTGCCATCTTCTTTTGCCAAGCCTCAACTTGAGCAGCATCAGTAGGCTTTGGGATCTCAGCTTCTATGAACTCCTTCAGCCCGTTATCATCTAATACCGCCTCCATTCTGTCCTTCCATGCAACATAGTTTGAGTTGCCTTCAAGGGCATACTCCAGTCGCAATCCGTTGAAAGATATTTTGACTTCGACACCAAGAAAACTTCTGCAAATTCGAATTCCAAATCCTGCTGCAAATTCGAATTCCACCAGCTCAAAACTCCACCGCTTCCGATCTGTGAGAACAAAGTATTTCTAGCACATATATCGACTGTAGGGGCATTTACTGGATATATTACCTTTCAGAGAAAGGATGGATCCAGAGGCTACCTGGCCCACTTACAGACTCTATCTACCGAAATAAATTGTAATCACTGTAATAGATCCGATGATCAATTTAGCTTCGATACCATGTAGAAATTTGAATAATTTGCTGAATTATTCACCGATATTATCCTAATTACACACTATTTAAGCTTCATGCATAATACATAACCTCTTCTACAATTGATCATCAATATGCGGAAATATAAGCAGTCGCATGCGCACATAAACACAATAGTCAAACACACATATAACACAGTATGTAATGGGGAAAGCATACAGCTGAAAACCCCCAAATATCTGTATATTATAATGATAGAGAACATGTAACATTCATAGTACAATACTCCTCACAAGTACTCAGTACTATCTCCAAAAGTTACACACAAACTAGCTCAGATTTGAACAAGTCACAGGTTCAAATCTCCTCCACAAGTCTGCCTGCCTCTACTGTGCAATCCAAGTTGATTAATGATGAGATCCAAGTTCGAATCCCACTAGCTCCAACCGCGCAATCCTCATTGGCAATCTCCATCAATGTGTGTGCAAATCTCATGCACAGGTATAGTCATAACTGATAGTCACACTCACCCTTTCACCCACCTCTAACACTGGTCTCCACTGAACTGTCCATGCATTGCAGTTAACTGATGTGTTCTTTAGTTGATTTATGAGTTAATAATTAGTGAATTAATTAATAATTAATTCACACCACTCATCACTAGTGTATTTGGTGTATTAGATGAAATGCAACTAGTTCAACTAAGTTAAACCGAACACAACTCCACCAACCTGCCCTCATCAACTCCACCAAACTCGCGACATGAATTCTAATCAAGTCAACCATGCAAATGTACTGAATTCAACTCAGTGAAAGCGTATTTCTGTCAGATGCATGGGCCACATCCGTAGCTCCAACCGAAGTGCTCCAAGAGAATAAACTGAAGTTTAGAGTCTAAATATTATTAAGGGCTAATAATATTTGACTGACCTATTTTTAGACAGGCAGTCTAAAAATAGACTTCGACCTATATGTCTAAAATAGAGGTCCATCGTCTTTACCCACTCAATTAACGATCCAGCATGAAGATCCTTAACTCATGCATCACATCCATATAAACTAAAAATAGACATAGTCTAAAAATAGACATAGTCTAAAAATAGACTTTGCGCCAAAAATAGCCTACGGGCCCACTTAGTGAAGGCGACTTCATTTCACTAAGCTCCATCATCTTGTTGCATCTTCAACAATGTATATGACAGGGGAGACACAATTGGATCAAATGGCAAGCAGAATCAAATCAAGGGATCTATGTTTTCAAATAAAGTCATGATCGCTTCCAATGGAATTATTGGGAGAAAGGGATTCGTGGTAGGTACCAAATTGAATATTCAGGGGGGGTAGGAACAAGAGAAGAAATGGGAGGGGGGTCCGCAATAAACCTAACCATGGTAGGGGGCAGAGTTAAAGACTTATGAGGAAAATATTGAAAAATAGTTGATACAATCTATGTGCCTACTCGAATAGGAGGATTAATGCGAGATGTGGATGAAATATAAGGTGCATCATCATAAGAGGTTTGTGAGAAAGCATTAAAAAGGAAAGGGTTATTACCATCCGAATTTGAATATGGATAGGAAAAAGAGTAAGTGCATTTGGTACCTTATTTATGGTAAGTTTCTTTGTCCAAACAAGAATCCAACTTATCTTCATATGTTTATTGTAGAGGAACTTATGTCAATTTTCCCTTGTCCATGGATAATTTGAGACTTTGCACCGCATAAATCTTCTAGGGCAGTTATTTAAGACATGACCAGTGTTGTGGCATCCTAGGAATCAAAAAGGAATTCCACAATAGTCCACCCTTTGATGAAAGATAACAGGTCCCCAATGCAAGTCCAATTATTCCAGAAGGCCACCCAAGAAATTTAGCTCAACTAAAATCCATGCAATCCTTTCATCAATGCCAGTGAGAATATTGCATCCAAAAACATGGTTTTTCCTATCAGATCTCAAATAGCCCAAATATACTAGCGCGTCCACAGCTCCAAAGGAAATATAGGTATTTTTACCTTGACTAAGATATGGTTGAGCACATCTAACAGGGGATTAAAACCCAAATACCACTTGTGCAAGCTTAAAAATATTCTACCACAAATCCACAGACATTATAGGATCTCTTTCGCATCATCCTTGTGTAGAAAGTGGAAAACATACCAATTTTTTATTAAAATTTTTATGTTTGGTGCGTAAAAGATGAGAGGCTTCTAATTGTCGAAAATCTAGTTTCGGATATGTCTGATGCCCATCTTGGTAAACTCCCATCTCCCTATTAATGTTATTTGTTGAAGATCGACAATCCACTCTCAAGAGAGGTCGTCACTAAAACAAAGTGATTTAATTTCTAAGGATGGCTTTATTGGCTTAGTCTTCTTTCTATCACGACCAATGCTCTTATGTATTTCCAGAAGCACTTGTGTGTCTGAAACATGAATAGCAGATTCAAGTAGTCTAGGAAGAACATTTGAATGTTATGAATGATGTTTATGAGGTAGACGATCATCACAACGACCAGTTTGTTAAAATTCCAACTCAACCTCCAAAGTGGCGCAAATCAATGCCTCATGGTTTGGAGAGTCGAGGGAAAGCATGGTCGATCCGCCTATCAGAGGAAATTTAAGAAGGAAATCTATGTCTAATATGATGAATACACGATATAATAAGAGACGTTGCATACACTAGCCACTGGGAATCACCCGAAAGAGCATAGTAACCATGAAACAAAGCAAGACATGTTGATGAATAAAGTATTCACCACCAACGAAATTTCAATGGTACAAACAGTAGGAAGCGATATAAAGGACAAGAGAGAAAAAATGTTGCAGATAGGACATGGATATATAACAAGAAAAATGAAAACTATATAATCCCAACAAAAACCTGTTATGGCCCTTACACGAACATTGGCATATCATCCATAAATGGAGAAATAAACAAATGTGAATATGAAAGCAATTGCGCGCAATTGCAACATTTGTTGAAAATACCAAGAGACGTTGAACATATCCTCGCATGATAATGTCCCTCAATCATGATCATAAACTCATCACCATAAATGGAGGGGAATTCAAATTTCAAAAATTCTCACCAACCTCACCTACTGCATTGAATACCGAAAGAGACAATGATTCGTTATGCTTCCCCTCTAGAAAAAACCACTATAGGAAAATTAGGTAGGATGATCTAGGTGCAAGGGAAAGTTGTGATCTCAAACTCAGTGAATCAAAAACAAAAAAGTGACCAATCTTGTAAACCCTAGAGAGAGATAGTGCCTCCGGTTGCCCACATTCCAATGAAAATATACTAAGAGAACCTGTGTAATTTTAAAATAGTGCCTTTATATAAAGGAGAGAGTACCACCAACATTTGTGTGAAAAAAAATATGACAACCCCCAATGGAGAATTAAAGAAAACCCACGAACAATAGAAATAAATACCAACTATTCAATCACTGGAAATAACAACCTGTGACAAAGTGGTTGTTCACTTTGCAGACGGAGCAAAGATTCCATAGAAAAGTTGAGAGCTCCCCCAAAAGACCGAATCCATGAAATGTCCAGACTTAAAGTAAAGTCTAACAATGAATATATATCAGCACACAACCCCTACCAATATATAAAAAAATGACCCACAAACCTCCAACGAAATGTTGTCATCTCATCCAGATCACATATAGATACATTCTACACAACAACAATAACACCATCTGCACCAACACTAGCTGCACCAAATCCAACAACAACAACATTTCCAACCAAAACTCACCATTTCCTATTTTGCTCTGTTATACTGAGAAAAATTATTGCATGTGATGCACTTGTACCTGGCCTTCTTAGCTTGCATCATAATCATAAAGGCGAGCATGTTCATTTGTTTCCTTAGATTCAAGCTTCTTCTTGATGCATTTCAAAATCCGAGAACCATTGTTGCAAAACTAGAGGTCATTTGAGCCAAGATTCTCCAAATCGTCATCCGCTTTATGGAGCAATTTGACGAATTTGTGAGCAGATGAGCATAATCTTACTATAAATTAAATTAAAAAGATACATACATTCCATAAATTAAAAAGATGTCATGAAAATAAAATGTATATATTTATTTTTAAAAATTAAAAAGATATCCTTTGTCATTGATATTAAAAATAGATCCTCTTAACCTCAAATCTATCAAACACTAAGAGAGATCAAATTTCTCGAGGTGCAAACCTCTTTTTTTTAGTGCAAACACTGAGAGAGATCAAATCTCTTGAGGTGAAAACCTCTTTTTTTAGTGCAAAACTTGAGGAAAGATTTGCACCTCGAGAGATTTGATCCTTCTCGACACTTGATAGATCTGAGGTTAAGACGGATCAAGGTTGGTTTTAGTTGTGCGCAGTCACAAAAAACTTGTTGAAAATCTAATTATTCTAATCATTTTAAACATGCGAAATATGTCTAATATTAATCTGGTCATTTTAATTTTAAATTTACTTAGTTACCTCCATTTTTTGAGATGATAGAGACTGTTAATAACTTGAATAATGAAAAATGATGAGATGAAAAATTGAATGCAAAGTCACAATGTAATAGTTTTGAATGATAGAAAATGTGAAAGATAGGAATGTAGTCAATTATAATTAGTGTTCATTGTGATCATTCTCAAGCTATTTTCTTCTACTATTTTTATTGTCACACCTATTAGTTTTGCCAGCTTTTCATATCGATCATATGAAAAGGGAGGTTGAAACCATAAACCATTCAAATATTTAACTCAAGCTATTGTAGTAAATGTCATACCTTGTCTCTCTTACTCTCCAATATTAATAGTAGTTGTCTCCAATGTCAATCATTGTGACTTATGGAGTGCTCATCCCCCAGTAAGTTGCAATGATAGTTGTTTCTATTACCTTGTTTGAATGCAAAGTGACTAACAATGTTAAATGATAAAAAATGGGAATAATAAGGATGTAGCCAATTACAAATAGTTTACAATTTCAAGAAGCAAACATTTTAGGTAAGTGAACATTTTATTTAAGATGAAATTTCAAGTATTTTATTTATGGCTAGATTACTAAAATAAAAAATAAAAAAAAATTCACGCCGTTAATAATTTATTTGTGCTTACACTGAAATCAATGCACACTATTAATCCAATTACTTTCGAATTAAAGTACATCATACATCTAGTTACATTAAATTAGAAATAAGCATCTACATTAAAAACAATGCATCTAGTGCAAGCAATCAAATAAGATTAGAAATTTACATATACACTAAGATCAATGCATCTGGTATGAGAATCAAATAGGAATAGAAATCAACATCTACACTAAAATCACTGCATCTAGTGCAAGCAACCAAATAGGATTAGAAATCAACAACTACACTAAAACAAATGGATCGAGTGCAATTAGTCAAATAGGATCAGGAATCAACATATATACTGAAATCAATGCATTTGTTTAAGCGAAAAACCAAAATATTCATTGCTTTCTAAATCCAACTTCTTTTACCTTTTGTAAAAGCATCACTTCCTCTTTCTCTATGGTTAATAATGTTCAATATTATACAATACTATATAAAATTTGTATTTGTCTATATGTGTATTTTTCTTCTTCCCTCTTTCTCTCCCCTCCATCTTTGTGTCTATATCCCTCCCTCTCTCCTTCTCTCTCTACCCCTCCCTCTCTCCTCTCTCTCTCTCTCTCTCTTCTTCCTTCTCTCTACCCTTTCCATTTATATTTATATCTCCCACCATTTCTCCTTCTCTGTGTCTCTATCTCACTGTGACATACCCTAGTTAATATTTTTCCATTATAAATAAATTATAATTAATTAAAGGTTGAGAGAAGGGACACAAACTCCAAATTGCTTCAAGAGGGATATTGCTTAAGGAATGGGTTGTTTTAAATAACACTCCTAATTGGCTGGGTGGTTTTAATTGGGTTGATTGAGCAATAAATTTAATTGAAAAGAAGAGGATAGGTCTGGATGTCCTTTAAGCCCCAACAATAAGCAATAAGAGGACAAAATATTAAAGGTGACATGGGCTACAATGTCCTAGGTAGTTGAATTATGAGGAGTTGGAAAAAAAAACAAATAGTTTGTTTGGCGAAAATGGGATGCATACACAACAAGTGAAAGGGAGCACACTCTCTCAGGGGTGCAAAAAAAAAGTGGAAGAGAGAACATAGGTAGTTGAGAAGAACACGAGAAGACGCGAGGAAGGCTATGATCAAAATTGTGAATCAATCAAGCTTTGGAGAGATAACATATTTTTGAAGAACCTTTATAGAGGCTTATTGGGAAAAAGGCATGGTAGAGAATATTGGATTTCCTGCAAGGCTGAAAAACCCACTGGAAGCTTGCATATTGATGAACCTACTAGATTGGGAAGAGCCACTCAAGTGCTTGTGAGAGTTGTTGAACCACCAAGAGTTGCCTTGGGGCTGAAGCTCTCGTGCTTGACTCACTAATGAACCACCTACAGAGGTGACATATTTTCCCATTAGAATATTATCCACTGATAAACCTTCCTTTGATGTGGACTATTTTCTCCTAAAAGTGAGCAAAGACTCTATGTACAATAGTAGCCTAGCATGGAAGTTATTTATGTTTAAAAATATTGAGTGAAATCTTGTGCAACTATTCGATGAAGGTAGAATGACCTTGTGGCATCTTGTTTCAACTATAACATAAGTGAAGTTTCTCTCATAAGCACTCCACTTCAAGCACTGGAATATGGCTCGGGGGTGACAATTACAAGTAATTGTGGTTGTAGTTTGTCTATGGTTGGGTGCACTACAAGGAAAAGACCCTCTAGCGGAGGTTATAAATGAGGTTTTTAGTGTTATAAAATTGGCTAAAATTGTCAAAAAAACATTTTCTACAACATCTGTTTACAATTACGGAGGTTTTGGCGGAGCTTTTAACGAAATTTCGACACAACTAAAAAATTGGGCGACCGAATGTTATTATGAATGTTTTTTTATCAATGTGCTACTAAGGTGTCAACGCACCGGTGCGTTTCATCTAAAAGGTGGCCCAGGGCGGTCGAAGGTGCATGCACTGGGCCATCAAGGTCTAAAACCGCACCAGGCGCAATGTTGGTGATACAATGCATGGGGTCGTTCTAATTGGTCTTGGGATTTGTGCGGTGCCCAGAGGTCGTCTCAATGCACCGGTACATAGACTTATAGAAACGCACCGGTGCGCAGTATCAGACAAACACACCGATTGTTTTAATTCGTATTGGTATTTGTGCGGTGCTCATAGGTCATACAAATGCACCGGTGCGTAGTCTCACATAAACGCATTGGTGTGCATTATCGCACAAACACACCGAGATTCATAAATGGTATTGGTATTTGTGCGGTGCCCATAGGTCATACAAATGCATCGGTGCGTAGTTTCACATAAACGCACCGATGCGCAGTGTCGCACAAACACATAGAGATTTATAATTGGAATTTGGTATTTGTGCGGTGCCCATAGGTCGTAGAAATGCACCAATGCGTTGTATCATACAAACGCACCGGTGTACAGTAACTGACACGCACGAGTGTTCATTTTGTATTTTTTAGAAACATTGACCTGTGACAGTGCAATTATTGTGATTTTTTAACTTCATTATTCATCAAAAGTCAACACATATTATAACAATATTCATATTAATTAAATTTTTGTTAATGCATTTGAATGTGATGTTTGGATTAATTTGTTATATCATATCATAATTATTGTGATTTTTTAAAATTCATTATTCATAAAAAAGACGACACATATCTTATAACAATATTCATATCAATTAAATTTTTATCAGTGCATTTGAAAGTGACGTTTGGATTAATTTGTTATATTATATCATCAAATTTCACATCTCTTCATTGTAATATTTAATCAGTGGTGTTACGTTTCACAATGACAATGGAGAATGCAATAGAATAAATTAAAACATAGTTTATATATATATATATATATATATAAGAAAGAAAGTCTTTGTCATACAAAATGGGACAGTGATTGGTATCCTTTTGTATTTCAATTGGGACACTGTGTCCATTACATTAAACAAAATGTCTCATTTCAGAGATAAATATTTCAAAAAATACAACGCCTTGCTTTGATATCCAAACATAATGATCATCATTCTTCGCTTGAACTGTGTCAATGCTAGAGCTACTTCCTTGTCTTAGATTATTTTCAGGAATGTTTTGTTCACGATGTTGATTGTTTACTTCTTCTTCACCTTCCATCTACAAACATAAAAATAAACTGTAATTAGTATATATACATTGGTGAGAATAATGAAAATTGCAATATTAAATAATATACATCAATGTAAATAAAAAAGAAATGACGTACCATAGCAACAATTGACTCATGAACTATACACATTATTTCAAAACCATGTAGTATGCCATCTTTCAAGATTTCATCTCTTGGCACAGTTCAATACTTTGTTTCCTGGAAGTTTTATACCCCATAACAAATCATATATTTAATATAAAAGATTTTTTTGTTCTATTAATTATAGATGGAGCTAATTAAAACAAGATCGATAGATGCTTACAAATTCCACAATTAATTTCTAATATGCCAACATATACTCACAACCCATATTTAACCCAATGTCAATCAATTCGTCTGATGGTTCTTCTTTGTATGTTAGCACCTGTTTGAAGGCATTCAATGATGATTTTTGTAAAACAACTTAAAATATACAAAAATGAAATCTAGTTAAGTTGTTATAAGGAAGCAACAATTACTCATAAACTTAGGTATCAACCCTTTTCTTTCTTGTCGTCCTATTTTATGTGTTGAATGGGTTCCATTTTCTTTTATTTTCTACAAGAAAATACTTGAAAATTAATATTTAATGCTAAATTGTTTATTTACTGCACCTAATGATCGAAAAATTCAATGATTACATATTACCTTTGAAGCACGTTGTTGTTGAGATGGCTCCTCATGCGATGCAATTTTGTCCATTTCTTTAACCATCTCCTTGTACACCTTTTTGGACGTTCCTACTGGCATATTTTTGATATCAGCTCGTTCATCTTTTGAGGTTTTCATAATCTTCCTTAAAATGTAACATGACAATAAGCTATTTAATTTTTATATTGATATATGAAAATTAAATATAAGAAAAGTGATTTATAAATGATATTTATAAATAATTCTAGACAAACATTTAAAGGAATATTACTTTTTCATTCCTTATTTTTTGTTGTTGTACGTTTCTGCCATTAAAAATCTGACATGTCTCATTAACCAATTCTCTAGAAACTCTTCTTGTATTTTAGATAAAATTTGGTTCTTGGAATCATTGGATTGATTTTTTTATTGTAAGTGGAAGAATATCTATACATTCGTTCCACTAGATCCCTCAAACTTTTGTAAAAAAATTTGCCCCTTTCGTTAACCTCCAGCACCACTCCAAATGAGCTAAGGAGCAATTCATTTTCATTTGCATGTTCTGTTTTTTCTTTTCTTAGAACAACATTCATTTTCTGAGTTGTTGGTCCCTCTAGAACATTAAACAGACGTGAATTAATAGATTGTTTGACATATGTTATCTAATAATTTTAGGTATATTATTAATGAAAATTAAAAAAGAAAAGAAAATCATATTGAATCGATAGTATTTTTTCATTCATCTGATTCATCCTTTTGCAATTTTTCCAACAATATTTTATGCTCTTCTGGTCCTAGATCAAAAATAATTTTATCGAGCTTCGTCATTTTGTGGCTCTGCATGATATACAATAAACAATACATATTAGTTAAACTTACATGTAGTTCAAAAATAATATTTTTTTATAAAGAATTTACAAAGAACTTGCATTTTTTTACTTGTATTGATGTGTTATCAGTATTTTTGTTACTTAATCTCTTGTCAGCCATTTCTTTATCAATATGAAACATGTATCATATCATTTATCAATATATTTTATAAATAAATTGTCAACTTTTCAGGTTAAAAAAAATTCTCAAGAAACCGGTGCGCCATTCATGGTGTACGCACTGACGTCAGTGCGTGGTGGTCTTATAAACACATCGCCCAAATAGTATAATACACCGTACGATGCTCTATCTCAACAAGGAGCACTAGTGCATTACATGTTAACCACCACACCGATTAACACATACAAAATAATAAAAATCGTTCAGTGTTAGTTTTTGTAGCATAAACGCCCCGTGCAAACAAGGGACCATCATACGGTGCTCTCTGTCAACTAGGAGACCCAGTGCAGTGCATTATATGTTACATGGTGCATCAATTAACACAATATTTTTATTTTTTTTGCGAAACAGAATGTGCGCGGTGCGCCATAATGAAATAGCGCATCGGTGCCCTATTTTACATATGACGTACTGATTAAAAGAAATTGTTTTAAATTTTTTATCATACAGTACTTACGCGGTGCGCTGGGATAATCCAACGCACTGGTGCACTAGGTTATGTCACTAGTGCGTTACATGTTAACCACCACACCAATTAACACATACAAAATAATAAAAATTGTCTAGTGTTAGTTTTTGTAGCATAAACGCCCCGTGCAAACAAGGGACCATCATACGGTGCTCTCTGTCAACTAGGAGACCCAGTGCAGTGCATTATATATTACATGGTGCACCAATTAACACTTTTTGTTTGTTTGTTTGTTGCGAAACAGAATGTGCGCGGTGCGCCATAATGAAATAGCGCATCGGTGCCCTATTTTACATATGACATACTGATTAAAAGAAATTGTTTTTAAATTTTTTTATCATACAGCACTTACGCGGTGCGCTGGGATAATCCAACGCACTGGTGCACTAGGTTATGTCGGGCGCACCGAAAAAAAAAAAAAAAGGAAAAGGAAGAAGAAGAAGAAGGAGGGGTTTTTTTTAAATTCACAGAAGGGCCGACATGGATTGAGATCCGACTATGCAAATCATCTCGTGGGTTGGATTTCATAGGCCTATATATAGCAATACAAACTTCTTCTTTTTTAAATGAAAAACAAATTGAAATTTTTTTCTTACTGCGTCAAAAAAAGAAAAAGAAAAAAAGGAGATCGTTTGAGATTCTATTCTACAGGGTTTGGATCACCAGAGGTTTGAAATTTTGATTGTCTTAATACTTCTGTTCGAACGTATTTCGCTGCTCCATAGTGGTCTCGTGCTCTCTTGCTCCAAGTATGTCTCCTGCAAATCTCTGGCTGAAAATTTTTGCAAAAATAGTGAAATAATGAAAAGTGTTTAGTATTTAAAGAATTGTTTTATGAAATTAGATTTTCGAAAATATTTTGCCACGCATTTTTCAATTTACCGTTTTTTTTTTTTTTTTTTTTTTAAAGAAAATATAGTTGCGTTTTTTTTATCTGCAGTTATTCGCCACTGGTGCATCACTTAATAACACCGCACCAATGTGTCCGTTGATAACACGACACTGGTGCGCAGTAACTAAAACGCACTGGTGTAGTTATCTGTACATTAGCACCAATAACAAGAAGTCCATTTTTAAGGCACCGAAATTGCTTTTAGGTGTGTACACCAAAATTTATTGTTTCTTTTTCTCAAGTGCAGGGAGAAAATATCATAATTATATTGAATGGAAAATTCTTCAAAATCCAGTTCGTTCCATAATATTTCTCAGAGTCCATCGCGAAGTTCTCCCTATCCATCTCGAGACGTAATATTTACTTCATATTTTATTTATATTTTCATTATCTATTTGAATTTATGTTTTTTATCCATGTCAATTATGCACAGCTTAATTAAATTTATAATGTATACAAATTTGCAAGTTCATACAGATTCATAATCGAGTTCAGATGCACAAAATATTCAAACAGCTCCAAAACGTTGAAAGCTCTTATCAGGAGCAACATACCGCAAGGCACATTTGGTAGATGAAAATGGACAACCGCTTCACTCTGCCAATTGTAACAATATTGCATCTTCTAGCCACAATCCTGGGACAATGATGGTAACAATTATAATTGTTTGGTATATTGATTAATCTAATTATTTCAACTTCAAACCAATTAATCATGCACTATTGTCAACGTGCTTACTAATTGATATCATATATATTTGTACTAATCATGTTCAATTTTATTTATTTATTTTTTAATTATTAGGATTCTAGTGATGATGAGTGACCTACCTACCATCTTCCGTTGCACCCCACGACAATGTCAAACCTAGAGAAGACTGAATTAAGAAAAAAATCGGAGAGGAATGATACCAAGAATTGTTGAATCAACCACCGATTCAAATCCGCTACGTCCAGATTCACCAATTAAGAATGACTACAACAATAGTAATTCTTCACAAGTTGGAAATGGAGGAAATCAAATAGAGGTTGGTATGATGATTACTTAAGGGATACGACTGCCATGGAGACAATGTTGTTAGATGCATTCCAAAATGATGATCAGCTAGGGGATGATGCTCATATCATGATGACTTTTTTTTTGGTGCCTTAAAATTTGCTCTGCTCACCTCTTTATCCAAGTACAAGCCAAAGTCTACTGTTGGGATGTCGAAATGTTAACACCAAGTAAATTTTGCTTGATTTAATACATGTTTCTTGAAATTTAAGAAGTTACCATGTCTCTTGGGTTTTATAGTAATGTGACAAGATTGAATGCTGAATATTTACCTGATAATGCTGAAGACTATATCACATTAATGTGTACTTATTAAATATTTTTCAGTAGATCACCAATGAGAAGTTGGTCAAAGATATGTTCTTTCCATGTGATAATGGTCTCAGTTTTGAGTTTTTAAGAGGCAAAGAAATTGTTGAAAATGTTGGGTGTTGAGTACATATCATATCATGCATGTCCAAATGATTGTATTCTATACAGCGGAGAATATGCAAACAAAGAGATATGTTTGAAATGTGGGCATGACAAGTGTGATAAATAAAAAGAAGAAGGGTAAATCACGTATTGGTCCTCCTTTTAAGATATCGAGGCACATGCCTATAATCCCAATTATTCAAAGGCTCTTTCTTTGCAAAGAATTAGCTATAAATGTGATGTGGCATGCTCTCATTATTTAAGTGAGTTGGGAGTTATGTGAATCCCAATCGATTCAATATCCATGAAGCATATAGAGGATACATGGCCCGAAAAATTCAAGGATGAAGTATGAATTCTACGACTCAGAAAAGCCATGGATGGCGTCAACCCATATTCCCTCCAGAACACCAAATATTATGTTTGGCCTGTACTAGTGATCTCTAACAAATATCCCCCCATGGTTGTCCATGAAGAATGAACATCTTATGTTGGCTCTTATAGTCCCTGGTAGAAAACAAGTGAAGAATATGGATGTCTAGTTACAACCACTGGTAGATGAATTGAAGGAATTATGGGATGGGATAAATGTATACGATGTATCAAGACCCATCGCAGCAGAGAGGAGTTTTACGTTGTATGGCATATGTGCTTACACGACACATGATTATCTAGG
The DNA here is from genome assembly GCA_034641835.2 of Pinus albicaulis. Taxonomy (NCBI): domain Eukaryota; kingdom Viridiplantae; phylum Streptophyta; class Pinopsida; order Pinales; family Pinaceae; genus Pinus; species Pinus albicaulis. The sequence continues at coordinate 1,239,678,539 of CM076583.1, read as the reverse complement.
CTTAGGAGTTTGCTCTGGTAAATTACATGTTTAATTTATTGATTTGTTTATATACGTAAAAATTATCTTTCACATATTAGTTATTTAATTCGTTTTAATTTTTCTGATCTTCATGATACTCTTTAACGTGCCATGCATATTAATTGTATACAATAATCTCGCAGGTCTTGTAAAAAAAGGGTATTTTGGATGTAAATGTTGTGAACCTTATCTAAAATCTAGATGGTCCAAGGACCTACGAAAGCCAGTGTATGATTGCTCCAGGGTATTCCTCCCAGAAGAACACCCTTACAGAAGATCAACATCCGCTTTCAATGGTAAACGAGAGAGAACCCAAAGGCCTCCAATAACGACACCAGATGAATGACTTAGAGCATATGAGAGAGAGAAGGAAAAGGAGTTCATAGAAATGTTCGATTCAAATGGGGAGCCTATGTTCGATGATCCAAAATTCTTCGACACCTATGTTGAGAAATTTCCCATTGAGATGAAAAGGAAATCTATCTTTTATAACCTCCCATATTGGGAGCATCTTAATATTACCCACTTATTATATCCCATGCATATATTTAAAAATATTTTATCTTCTTTATGGAGGAACATATCATCGAAACAAAGTAACACATTGGCTATTAGGAAAGATCCTATTACTTCAAAAACTAAAAATAAACATTGGCCAAGACGGTTAGAAAGTATAGGATCAGAGGCAGGTGCTGGTCCCTCTAATTCATGGTATTTCAAAGAAGGTGATGCCCCATGGATTTAAAAAAAACATGATCTTTCTTTGGCAAAGGAAGTTATAATGGGTGTGAGGGTTCCATCTTCATACGGGTCTTCACTACGGCGTTGCTTTACCGTGGATGACCATTTGTCGGGGTTGAAATCGCATGACCATTTGAATCTTCTAAGAGTACGTATAATGTCAAAAGCGTGATTTTATTTATTTGTTACATTACTAAATTTTATCCCATGTAGGGATCATAAAACATAACTAATATTGTATATTATTGCATGTGTTTATAGCTTTGCAGTGTCATTATCCTTTGTTCGTGCTTGGGTGTGTGAAACATGAAATCCCTCAAGACCTAGGACATGCCATATCTAAATTATCTGCATTCAGGAGATTCATGTGGCTAGCATTCCACGGTGGCATCAAGAGATAGTTGAGATTGTTTGTATGTTTGAGAAGGAACTGCCAAAGAGTTTCATGGACTTGCAGGTTCATCTTCTAATCCACCTAGTAGATGAGGCTGAATTAGTTGGGGTGGATTTCTTGTCGTTGAATGTTCTTCTTAGAGAGGTACATGAAGAAATTGAAAGGTTTTGTTCGACAAAGGGCAAAACCCAAGGGGTCTATGGCAGAGGGGTACATATCGTATGAGTCTTTCTATTATGCAGTGAGTACGTCAAGCAGATCGACAACAGACCAGATGTAGTGATTTGGGACGATGAAAGGGGTGAAGACAAAAGAGAAGGGGAGTTGTGCCAAACGAGTGGAAAAAAGCGCTTGATAAAGAGTAAGCGACTTGTAATTTTTCAAATTTACACAATGTAAATATTCATGTTGAACTTCGATATAATGTATATTTTGATGTCTATGTACTATATAATGTCGGTTTGATTTCATCATCGAATGCAGAAATTGAAGCAATAAATAAATTTGTTCTTTACAATTCCGAAGCGACACAACCGTGGGTCGCATTGTACGAACAAAAGAGGATGAAATGGGACAGTGACAGGAAATAATTTAGACGGTTGAATGGTAGAAGTGTGCCTTATACCGATCATTTAAAAGAAAATATGCCAAAAATATGCTCCAACAGTTGGGTTTCTGACCAAGTCAGAGAGAAATACGGTGCAACCGGTCGTTACCCGCGTGCTGAAGAGGATGCGTTAAATGTAGGGATTAGGTGCAACAACTCGATAATAATCTATTTAATTTATATGTACATTTGAAACTTAATAATGTAACTTTCAAATGTAATTACACCTATATTTCATATTTTAACTGTTGGGTTATTATAAGACACATGACACTATGATTTTTTAACTTTTTTATAATAGGTGCATTTGTTCCCATCTATGTTGGCATATGGACACCATTTTCGCACAGAAAATGCTGATGCTGGAAACATCACACAAAACTATGGAATGGAAGTCGAGTTCGATCAATCTAGTCGATCTAGCCACCGTGACCAAAACCTAGTACGAGGGATGTTAGGTTACATCAGAAAGATACAAGAGATAATTGAAGTTGATTTGTCTTCTTTCCAATGTGTTATTTTTAGGTGCAAGTGGTGGGACACCTTTGATCGGAATAATGTAAAGGAAGATCGCGATAGTACACTGATATGTATCAACTCTAGAAAGATGTGGGATGAAGCTAAGGAGCCCTATGTTTTCCCCATACACTACAACCAGGTATTTTTTTACCTAGATGTATTGGATAGGGATTGGTGGTTTGTATTGAGACATGACCCTAGATCAAAACATATTTTGAGAACAATAATGTTATCATGCCATGCGAGCTGGAAGATAATGAGGGTGATCATGAGAACCAAGAGTGATATGGTACATGTGTTATTTCATCAATATTTATACTTTTTAAGATGAGTTTTTCGAAACATTATAATATGTATTTTGAATTAATTGGTAATTTGCATTGTGTTAATGTTAAAAGCAATATTTCACTTGATAATTTGCAATTATGTTCATCTCAAAAACAATGGCGTACTTTATAAAGTTTTTTTTTTTTTTGTATGTAAGATCATAATCAAATAATGATAATTTTAAAGTACATGAATTTATTTGCATTATTTTCTAAACTTTATTATGTTACAAAAATTCATATTATTCTAGATTTATTATTTTACAATTATTTAAAATTTTACAAATTTACAAATTTTAATTTTTTAATAAAATCATTTCACATTAATACAATTAAAATTTTCACATTGATACAATTAAAATTTACAAATAGTTTACATAAAATTAGAATTAGAATTAGAATTACAATTTTTCAATTTCACATACAATTACAATTTTAGAATTTTACATACAATTACAATCATTTCACAGTAATGCAATTAAAATTTTACAAATATTTTACATACAATTAGAATTACAATTTTACAATTTCACATACAATTACAATTACAATTTTAGAATTTTACATACAATTACAATTATTTCACAGTAATACAATTAAAATTTTACAAATATTTTACATACAATTAGATTTACAATTACAATTACAATTTTACAATTTCACTTACAATCACAATTACAATTTTAGAATTATATATATATACAATTACAATTTTACAAATTTAAAATTTACAATTACAATTACAATTTTACAAATTTACATATATAACATTACAATTACAATTTTAGAATTTTACATACAGTTAGAATTAGAATTACAATTTTACAATTTCACATATATACAATTATAATTAAAATTAAAATTACAATCATTTCACAATAAATTAAATATTACAATTACAATTAAAATTTTACAAATATTTTACATGCAATTACAATTAAAATTACAAATACAATTACAATTTTAGAATTTTACATACAATTACAATTACAATTTTACAATATCATGATCATATAATATTAAATTAATTAATAAACATCACGATCATGATAACCATCGTACAAACATCATATTCGACTAAAAAACACATTCAAATTCGCTAACATCATCGTCATCATGATCATCTAACAAAACACAATTAGCATTGTATAACATCATCACAACACAAACATCAAATATACATCTCATGTGAAATAACTGCTATCACATACACATGTATCTGCAAGTTGCACCTTAAATGAAAATATCTAACATGGCCTAACAATATACACATCATGATGATCACCAACATGTAAGTTAAGTACAATTGTAACATGAACATAAAATACATGAACCATATATATATATATATATATAACTGAATAATGTAAAAAATATACAACTGTAATATAAATGTCATATATTCTGGATGCGGATGCTTGAGGTTTGTGATGGGACTTGGGCCCCTGCGCAGCTCCCAAAGGATCCCGCGTGGGAGACCCATATGGCTCCTGGTACTAGCATTCATAACAGCATTAACTCGCCAGCTCGAGCAGCAGTTAATACTCTTGATCGGCTCACCACTCTTTTTCATATGGCGGTTCTCTTGGTCATGGCACACATTCTGGATAGCTCGACTGGTTGCGCATGTAGTGGTGAACCTCCGTCTCCACTCCGCGGGGTATGCCCTCCTGGCTTTGCAGACCTCAGTAAGCGCACGCATACTGGACGTCGCTGCACCTTACTTGCTTGTTTTGAGCCTCTTCCCGGATTTCACTTCTCTCACAGTCGCCTTTGTAGTTTTAACTCTCCTCACAGTGTTCGGGCAGAGTATATAGGCGGTCTTAACCCCTCGCACTGTACTAAGACGGAGATTTTTAGCAGTGTCAATTCCCCGCTCAGGGCTTCTGATTTCTCTGTCTGTTCTTCCGGCTCTAGGATCCTTAGACCTGCCCCTGTAGCCATGCCTCGACTTCGCCAGCGAATGCGATGCCGACGAGGAATCAGTCGGGGCCAAGCTTCTTCTCACCGCCCTTCTCTCAGCTCCGCCTCCGGTTCCTCCTCTACATATGAGGGGCAGGCTCAGCCTCAAGCCACGCGTAGCAGTTATGGAAGAGGTCATGGTCGCCTCCAGGAAAACGTTCAGGCAACTCCATCTTCCATTCCCTTTGCTTCTCCACCTCCCAACAGTGCCCTCCCTTTTGTTGATCTTGAGTTTTCTCGTCCCACCATTCGGTAAACCTCCCAGCATGCCGAATTGCGCTTCGAGTGCTCCTCGAACAGACCCATCATTACTGATTTTATTACTGTCACTATCCGTGAAGAAATCCCCAACCTCGCTCCGACCCGTTCTGTTTCCCCCCTGCCTGCTTCAACCTTCCCCGGTGGAGTGGATGTTCCTGCACCTCACAATTTCTCATCCCAGAACGAAATGAGAAAGGAGATTGATCTCACCAACATGGAAGATGCTCTCAAAGCAGGGATGGACGACAGCAGCAACGATTATGCCTGCAGGATTGTTGAAGAACCGTAGTCTCCAGCTCATGACCAATGATACTCTCAGCTCTCAAGTTATCCAGGTTTTCTTTGTCAAGCACTGTTGGAATTTTTTGCTTCCTAGCCTCAGTACTCAGCTGGATAGGCTGCTTGTTAATTTCAGTACATGTTTCTATGTTTTCTTGTTATGTATGGACTTAAAGCCGGTTTCCCTTTCCAGGGCGGCTAAGAATTTTTTGTTAAAAGGATTGGTTTCCCATCTAGGGTAGTCCAGACTTTCTTTGACCAGTTTGTTCATCAAACCCAGTGGTCAAGCTCTTACAGTTGACACTACGGTAGTTTTGTACCAATATCTTTATACATAATAGAATTAGTTTTACTTAGAAAAAAAAATAAAAAAATATATATATATATATATATAAATGTCATATATCAGCTGGTGGTACATCATCAATAGCAGTACTAGTCGAGGCCTTCTCAGTCAATGGTGCAACCTCGACAAGCTCAAATACATCTTGATCATCACGTGCCTACTGATCTGGTACTGGTGCCTCATGCTGATCAGGATCAACTGTCGGTTACTCATCGTGATGACTCGACATGGTCGATGGTCCACCCTACTCATGATCATGAGTACTGTTCGATGCTGCAGGCTGCTGACTCGACATGGCCGATGGTCTAGCCTGCTCTCCATGACGACTACCGATCAATGCTAGTGGAGGTTGTTCATCTGGCGTGGAGTGTGATGAATGATGATCACTCCCCTGATCATGATCATTAGATGACGCGTCGCTAATCACAGACTATCGATCATGTGTTGCGTCTCGACCACGCATATAATGTGCAAGGGCCCTCCTTAGCCGCGTAACTAAGGTCGTAGCTCCTACGACATGCTGCATTAGGCTGTACATGTCACGCGGCATGCCTCTCCACATATGTACCAACCTACCATAAGCTTATATGTCTCTCATAGTAGCGGGCCTGATTCGCGTATCAACAAACAATGCACAGAGTTGGTCGCCCAAATCCATCCTCAATCTACTATCAAGCCTACTGCATCTAGCAAAAGGCGGTACCAGCGCACTAGCGAGAGCAAGTCTCTTTGCACCAGCCTCATGATCCTCGGCATCTGACATATCTTGATCGTCATCAGGATCCACACCTGGATCATTTGGTGGCGCTGGCATGTCCTCGCCATCAAAAGTCTCAATGTATGCAAAATATATACAAGTACACAACAATAATTAGACATTTTCATTACACAATTTAATAAAAACAAGTTAAATAACATGTTAGAATAAATTTAATTAAAATACTAATATTACCTCTATCATCCGGCAACTCATCATATGTGAAGAGGATGTTGGCACACCCTCGCCAATCCAAACCAACATAATGACAAGGGACCATAATGAAGGGATGCTCGTCAACACTGGTTAGCAACTTGAGTGCATCATGTGATATCCTCACAGAAAACTCAGTCTTGCCCCTCTTGGGCATCATCTATCCCCACATGTGCATCTATGCATCCAGCATCGGCCTACGAGGCTGCCGAAAAAAAGTAGGTCTCGTCTCTGGAAACCTCTCAAAAAATAAACAAAAAAGCTCTGAAGCAAAAGGGAAGTTGACCCTCCCTTATGCATGAGCACGACATCTATCTAAGGTTGTACAGAACTAGCAAAAAAAAATGGCAGACCACTTGACAAGTCGTGGCTCCTGTACTAAAGAATCAACATAATATAGAAGCAGGCAACTAATGCATTGCCCGTCGCCTGGTGTTGTGTGAAATGGTTGAAATCAGAAGTGAGAGGCACCTCACCTCCTCACTACCAAATGCAGCAATACGTAACTAACCTTGGGAGACCTGAAAATCTAAAGGAGGCAGTATATCCGCACTAATGTATCTCTGGGAGTACACCAACTAACTCTCTGCTGCATAGCCAACTGGAACCTTTGGGAACGAGGGAAAATCCGCCCCTCTCCTTGATAGCCCTATAATGAAATATATGTCCTCCTCAGTGGGCACTCACCACTAGTTAGGACCAACATGAAAATCCTGTAGGTGGGAATTCCACCCGCAAATAAGATGTCACAAAAACAAACCATGGCCCTTTAGGGAAGTAGCCTCCTCATAGAACTTGAGGAGGCCTACCTGCCTTAGGAAACCCTGGGTAGCTACTATAATCAGGTGAGGGTATGCATCTCTCTTCCTCTCTCGTGCCTCCCATAGGTGAACCATGTTATACTGGTTCGCCTGTTGTTGTTGTTGTTCCCTCTCTTCTCTCCTTTAATGTCTCTTAATGATTGACATATTAAATACAATTTTTTTATTAAATGAGAAATGTATTTAGGAATATACATATATAGTTTTTTTTGAAAAAAAAATAGTCGATGTGCCACAAAAAACAGGCATGCACCAATGACGGTGCGTCTTTTTTTGTTGCGCACCAGTGGCAGTTCACCAGAAAATTTGCAGTGCACCGGCGACGGTGCTACTACAAATTTTCAGCACACTGCCCTCCTGGCATTGTTCCAAAGTCAACGGTGCGGTGGTATAACAGACCGCATCATTGAATATGGACTAGTGTCAAGAGGGCAGTGGACTGACCAATCTATACGCCCCGGGGCGTATAGTTTGGTCAGCGCACCGACCTCCTGACATTATTACATAGTCAACGGTGCGGTCTTTTACCAGACCGCACCATTGACCATATCAAAATTCGGAATGCGACGCGCTGACAAAATTACCCGCTTCGGGGCAGATATTTCAGTCAATGCACCGCATTGCCGCTATTCCGGTGCACAGGGTTTTATAGGTGCACCGGTGCAGTTTCTTAAGACCGCACCGGGTGGTTTCAGTTTTGGCGTGAGGTTTTATAGGCGCACTGGTGCAGTTTCTTAAGACCACACCAGGCAGTTTCAGTTTTGGCGCGGGGTTTTAGGACGCACCGGTGTGAAATATTTGTAAAGCATCGGTGTGCTACAATAATAAGGCGCACAGGGCGGGTTTCTACAGAGTGCACGGTGTCGCGGTGTGCCAATGTTTTTTGCACATCAGTTCTTTCTCTTGCTGAATGCACCGATGCAGTTTAGGATGATAAGTGCACCACACGAAAACATCCGCAAAAACCTCCACCTGCCAACCTCCTCTAGTAACCTCCACTGCAAACGAATGTCTGGGGTATTTTTATAAGGGTTTACTCAAAAACATCCTCTAGAGGGTCTTTTCCTTGTAGTGGTGGAGAGTGACAGTCCCACTCTCAATTTCCATATCTCTTGTAAGATAAGTATGCTCTTATGTTATGTGCTTGTTGATATTACATCTATGACTGTTGTGTATTACAATTATGATTGTTTTTCAAATTACTTTTATGTTAATTGCTGACGAGTGTGGTCTCTTGTATAGATGAGGAACGTAGATTTCCTGTGTTGAAATGGTCTTGAATATCATCCTTCATACATGGTTTATTCTTGTAATTATCCCGAGTCTATGGATTGGCCTATGTTATTTGTGTGTGAAGAGGTGGATTAACTTTGCTAATCAATTGGTTACCTGAATAAAATGAAGGGACCAGTGGGTCTTGGCTGCTAAGTTGCAGTTTCAAGAGAATGACATTCATATATATAATGTGCGCTAAGGTAAGAGTCCCTTGAAAAACCACTGGGCTCAAGCTTATGCATATAAAGTGTCCGCTGAGGTAAGATTCCCTTGAAAAGCCATTGGTTCAAGCTTATGCATATAGAGTGAGTGGGAGTCGAGCCTTAGTACTCTTAGGGCTTGGGCGCTAAACCACAACGACTTATATACAATAGAACGACTATGATCAAGCCCGAGGGTTGGGAGATGGCTCCAAAGCATTTACATTTCACTCATGCCGGTGGTTACGACGTGAGGTGAGGAGTGACAATTCCATTATGGGGGGGGGGGGATTATAAACCTTCCTTTGATGTGGAATCTCTTCTCCTGAAAGTGAGCAAGGACACTATGTACTATGGTATCCTAGTATGGACGTTATTTATGTTTGAACAGGTTGAGTGAAAGCTTTTGTATTTGGTCGATGAAGGTAGAATGACCTTGTGGCATATTGTTTCAGTTGTAACATTAGGAAATTTCCCTCATAAGCACTCCACATCAAGCATTGGAATATGGCTCGGGGGTGACAGCTACAAGTAATTGTGGTTTTAGTTTGTCTACGGTTAGGTAGAGAGTGAGAGTCCCACTTTTAGTTTCAAAATATCTTATAATATAATTATGCTCTTATGTTATGTGCTTGTTAATATTACACATATCACTATTGTGCATCTATGATTGTTGTGTCAAATTACTGTATGCTAATTGTTGACAAGTGTTGTCTCTTGCATAGACGAGGAACATATAATTCCTATGTTGAAATGCTCTTGAATATCCTCATTCATAAATGGTTTATTCTTGTAATTATCTTGAGTCTATGTATTGGCCTCTGTGATCTGTGTGTGAAGAGGTGGATGACCTCCACTAATCAATTGGCCGCCTGAATAAAATGAAGAGACCAATGGGTCTTGGCTAATAATTTGTAGTATTAGGAAGATGGCATTCATATATATTCCTACATTTTTTAAGGTCATATTGGGCCAAGTTCTCACAAGCTCATAAGGGATATATATATGGTGCATGTGACTTGGGTTGGAGAGCTTTGGTACATACACATTTCCAACAGTGGAGATTCGCTGGTGAGCGAGCGGTGGGGATCAAAAAGCAGAACCCCCCTCCTTCTTTATACCAAATGAGGTTGGGTCCCCACATACAATTGATTGGACAAAAACAAGACAGGATCGTTGGATTCAAGTGATGGAACCAGTAACGGAACTATGAACGTGAACCACCCCCCTTCATTGGTGACGTCACATGGGGTGGGGTTCTTTATCAAATCATAACTGTTGAATCCATAACTTCCCTCTAATGTTGAATCAATATGTTTAGGACTAATGGCGTCACCTCAGAACCCGCTCCCTATAGATTTTGGATGGAGCATCCGGTAGGGCCATCGAAGTTAAGGTATTGGGATGACATGGTACGTGGGCACGTTTAGTGGGATAAGTGCCACAAAGTGTGAATGTGTTGGCGTATGGGTAAAGCTAGGTGGTAAGCTTCAGAGCAAGGTGTGTAACACCACATAGACTGTAAGTTTGTCCCCAGAAGTTTCAACAAGGAGTAGTGTCGAGAGAGGCTGAGATTTAACTCTCCTAGTGACATGGCCAATGAGGACCACACCCGCATACTTTGCATACATCGCATATGTGTTACAGGTTGGTTCGCATGCCCCACAAAAATGGGACTATACATGACCTAGTATGAGTGGTCGACATCTACCACTTGGCATGACTTAGCGCATGTATCAAAAAACCATATGGTGCCATGTGGGAAGTTAAATGACATGGAATTTTTTTATAAGATAGCCCTAAATGACCATATATTTTGATCCAGATGTCAAATCAGGGAAAATTTTTATATCATTGGAAAGGTATTGATGAGACGAACAATGGAATTATCCATTTTAAGTTTTAAGGAAGTAAAAAAAGGTAGAAAATTTTGGACCCCATTTCCATAATTGGACCTTAGAGATTTAGTCAGCAGAGTAACGACCTCCTTCTAACCCTATTTAGGGCAGGGAATAGTAGGGGGTAATGTTATAGAGTGGTATCAGAGCTTCTAGGTTCAACACTTGGACTCTATGGGCTCTATCGTAGAAGTAACTAGTTTCGACTCTGGACATTAGAGATCCAATGAGGCCTTAAAGCCTCGTGATAGGCATTAAGAACCTGATTATTGTTGTGGATTGATTGTGTCTATGGTTTGGCGTGTCCTTGTATTCATATAGCATGGTAATAACAATGTATTTTATTTTACTGATACTAATGTGCTAATCAAGGTGTAATGTTGGAGCTAGCTTTACATCAAACAAATTTCACCAGTAAGCCCAGGTGATAGTGTTTATTAGGCAATTGAGTTTTGTTAAAATGTAACAATGATGTGTATGTTTAACAACACATAAAAGGAATTAAGGCCCAAAGAGATGAATTTCAAAGACCAAATGAAAAATAATGGGTGGTAAAGTATACAACTAGAAAACTAAGGAATAAATAGTAAAATGGTGTAGTATAGCTCTGACCAATCACAACATGGAGATGAAGAGGAAACATTAGTTGAAAAACGAAGAGGGGAAAACTATCCTGATTGGATGGACACATTAAGAACCCTGAGAATAGACATCAACAACTATAAAGCTTACAATTATATGCTTTCCAGAGCGCAAGAAAAGTAAGCTGAAGTTAATGCAATCCATTGCAAATCCTATCAGAGCTGCAAAGACAAAGGAAACATGAGTTGGGGACCAACTATAGAGACATGAAAAGCCCATTAGGGCATGAAGAAATAACTAATGGGGAAAATGAAAGCATATTTAGAAAGAGGCATTAGTTTTCCAGTGAAGACACCAAGAAATGAGGTACTATGTTAAGTACCCCAAAGGGGAACTCAAGCATCCATGAACAACAATATGAGGACACTCATAGAAGGCCACTTTGCGTTCACTATTATCATCATCATGGAAGAATAAGGGAAAGAGAGTATATACTAGAGTATTTTAAAAATTCCAAGCCTCCTACCTTTGATGGAAAAAAGAGGAAATAAAAGGATGTCAAAGCCTATCCATTGGGAATGAAGAAGTTCTTCCAAATCCATGAGTATTTAGAAAACATGAAGGCAAAAGTAACTACTTTCAGCCTAAGAGGCAAGGTTTTTATATGGTGGGAAGATAGAAAAAATGTAAAGGGCATAAGGGAGGAAGAATTGTCCTCAAAGGAGTTTGAAAGTATTTCAGGAGAAAATATCTATCTGAGAGATACTCCAATAGTCAGGCAAAGGATTTCTATGAGCTCAAATTGGGATAAATGATAAACGATGAGTACATTGCCAAATTCTTAGAGCTGCTAAGGTATGTTTTCTACCTTAAGGAGGAGAAAGAAAATATTTAGAGGCATGTCAATAGACTGCACAATCTTTCAAGGATAAAATTGAATTGATGAGCCCAAGAAATTAGAGGATGCAATTTGAAAACTTAAGCATTGTTATGAGAAATCTAGGTGCAAGCTTGAATACAAATCAGAATGGAAATTCAAGGGAAATGTCATGTTTAAAGGGACGAGGCAAAAGGAAACCAAGGGAGTAAGCGTGACCCTTGTTAACCAAGAAAACCAATGGAAGTCCAACACTACCAGCAGAGGCCATTTTACTCAAGATGAAGCTAAAATTTATGGGAAGGGTCCATATAAGTGTTGGAATTGTGGAGGAAATCACTTAACGAAATATTTCCCAGAGCACAAGCATGTTGGCCTGAGATTGTACAAACTACAAGAGGTAGAGATATTCAAGGACATAGCTCGAAGTATACCGATAATTTACGCAGAAGTGGATAATTCCCAAGCTAATCATCATGCAGTGATTATAGAGATGGAAGGTATGCTCCATGACCAAAACATTGTAATTTAGATTGACACTAGTCCAAATTTCGGTTATATAAGTCTCGTAGTTGTTTAGAGATGCACACTAAAGAAGGAAGCATGTGATGAGTATTATCTAGTTCAACTATCCATAGGGATGAAAAGAAAAGTGGAGTTTTGGGTGAAGGCTTGCCCAATCAAATTAAATGGGATGCCAACAATGTCAAACCTCAATGTGTTGCCATTGGGAGCATATAATGTATTATTGGGCATGCATTGGTTATATGTGGATCGAACCAAGGTAGATTGTTTCGAGAAGGCCATTGAATGTTTGGACGAAGCTGCAGAGCCTAGAGTATAATGTGGAAAGTTGAGACCCACATCCGTGAGATTAATTTCAGCCATGCAAGCCAAGGCAAGCCATAGAAAAGGATGAATTTTATTTTTTGTGAAAATATCCAATAGCTTTGAAGTTAATCATAGTGCTGAGGATGATGATGGTGATATCTCGAGGAAATACCCTGTTTTAGAGCATTTTTTAGATGTATTCCCTAAATAATTTCTTGGTTTGCCTCCTCATCGAGAAGTAGACTTTTCCATCTAATTAGTGCCAAGAGTAGCTCCAAAATTAAAAGCTCTGTATAGAATGAGCACTCCATAATTAGTTGAGCTAAAGCTACAACTCAAGGAGATGCTGGCAAGGGCTACATGAGGCCAAGTGTGTCTCCATGGGAAGCAATAATTTTGTTTGTTAAGAAGAAGGATGGCACACTCAGGTTGTGCATTTATTATCAGTAACTAAACAAGTTGACAATTAAGAACATATATCCATTTCCATGGATTGATGATTTGTTTGATCAGTTAGGAGGAGTAGCAATATTCTCCAAAATTGATATGAGATCAGGCTATCATTAGATGCGCATAAAGGATGAGGATATCCATAAAATTTCATTTAGAACAAGGTATGGGCATTATGAATTTGTGGTAGTGCCCTTTGGGCTTACCAATGCACCTGCAAATTTTATGTGCCTCATGAACAACGTGTTGCACCCATATTTGGATAAGTTTGTCATAGTCTTCGTTGGTGACATTTTGATCTATTCAAAGACCAAGCAGGAGCATGAATAACATATTGTCATAGTACTACAATTGCTAAGAGAGCATAAAATTTATGCAAATCTTATTAAATGTAATTTATTTTAGTCACAAATTCATTACTGAGGACACATTGTCTCAAGGGAGGGAATAAAAATTGATCCAAAGAAGGTTAAGGCCATCATGGAATGGCCAACACTTAAGAATGTGGTTGAAGTTAGGTCCTTCATAGACTTGCATGATACTATAGGAGTGTTACATAGGTAAATCCTCTTTGTGGACAGAGACGATCCCTCTAGCCCTGGGGTGGGTCTAGAAACAAAGGTACATGATAAAGTGTTGCTTCCTAGTTAATGAATGAACAAGAGACATGGTAGATGAACCTACCTGGAATCCAATGTTGTCGTCGTTGCGGAAAGAGTAGTAGCCTCTCGCTCCTGCCTTGGAAAATCACAATCCGTTCGCTGTTACGCCTAGATACTTGCACATAGAACAAGAAACAAGAACAAAATACGACATCATAGTTTCACTCATAACTATTAACCAGTCAAAGAGGGCTAAAGATATCGTATTACACAAACATCATAACACAATAGTGGAACCAAACAATAGTCATGTATATATAATTAGAAGGAAGAGGTACAACCGATGCTTTGACATCGCAGTCTCCTCCAGCGGGGTTCAGCCGAAGCGCGTCTCAGTACCTGTCAAGGGATTCAGATGGGATGAGGGCATGGATTCAAGATCTCCTCAACGCAATTCCTTCTATCTATCTTCTCTAGTCATTCAACTATAGTATCAACTCTCCAAGTTCAGCTAGCTATTACTAAGAGATATAACTTCTTTTATAGAGGAAAAGGAGGAGGTTAGGATCCCTACAAAGGTGGGAGGGAGTCCTATCCTTTAGGAGAGTTCCAAGGGAGGTGGAAACCACTAACTAAAGAAGGGATTCCATGGTTTTTTCGGTTCAACCACTCCCAATGACTCATCCTCGAGGTGGTTGGAATAGAACCTCCACCTCTATTTTTAAAAAACATTCCATAAACAACTTGGCGTGGGTGCTTAATTGGGACAGAGCGCCAACTAGCGCGGGCTCAGTGTTAATTTTCCAGCTCAGCGCGGGAGTGTAACTGGCTACTCGTGCCAAGGCAAAAACAAGGGTTTTTACAGTCCTTCTCAAGGAATTGTCAACAAGAGGAATGTTAATCTCATGCAAAGGAATGCAGTGATGGTTTTTTCAAGGCATGACAATAATTATTGGTCACAGAAATGACCCTCAAATGGGCAAGATGGGGATTGCAGGGACAATGAAAAAATGTTGTGTAACAGATACCCCCTAAAGCATGAGGTCCGAGGGAGAGGGAGGGGCGAAATGCTTTATGAGAATGTGTTCGAACCAAACACCGCTGTCGGAAAACCGACAATAAAAAATAAAATTGATATCTCTGATACATGAACATGTGGCATTGGTGCAACCATCCATAATAGAGTATATATAAAAACTGAGATCCGAGGTATGGACGTGGCCATCCAGTAGTAAGATCAACAAATAGACTCAGGTATGGTCACAACCATCCAATCAAAAGAGTCATGCAAAGAGTTATAAAAATCCACCAAATTCAGCAGCCTGGACTTTATCAGACAAAATCCAGGGTCTTGCGCTCCATCTCGACCTGAACAAGTACAATTTCAGGCATGCGAATATATAAGCTGAAGTTGAACATGCAAGAAAATCACCTGATTACCAGGCAACGATGAAAGCTGTTAACAGGCACTAGAGAAACCACCAATAATGACAATGGATTTCAAGGTACAACCAGTACAATCCACGGGATGTGAATAGTGATTTGGGGTCGAACATCCACAAAATCATTCGATTGAAGGCCAATGATGTGGACCTTGCATCGAATGCAAAAAAACTGCCATTAAGGAATGTAGGCTTCAAGGTACCAGAATAGTCTCTCGATCAAATTCTTGGATAATGAGTTGAAGTCGACAGGAAGTGACTTGATCGAAGGTGGGCCATAATGTTTCCCACATCATCGATACAAGACAGAGGAACATGATAATAGTGAATGAGGACCAACAGAGAATTAGAGGGCGGTTGAAAACTGCAGAGGCAAACTTCTATTGAACATATAAGTAGCACGACACTGGATTTGGCTGTATTTGACATCAAAGGATCTGAAGTCATGACGATGTGGCAAAGAGCGAATGAGAGGTCAAAAGAGATTACCCAAACCCATAGAGGCAAAAATGACGAAATCAGATGTCCCCAACCTGACACGAATGCAGACAAGTGCCATGTTCAAGAGTGACATACTGCCAACACAACTAAAACTTGGTTCCATTCCCCCCCCACCATTTCTAGCGAGTACCCCAATTATTTTTAAAACAAGCTTGAAAAGGATAGCATATGCTTGTGCTGTAATTTTGTCCTTCGGACAAATCCATCCTAGTACATTTTACGAGCCTTAGGAAGGAGGAACTCGAGTAACGTCATGGCAACGAAATCCGATGTCATCAGTGTTTAACGAGTCTGACAAAGGGAGAACTCGGCATCTTTTCATATTTAGAGAGTTTGAAAAGAAGGCGGAAAAGATAACTCCAACAGTCCCTTTTTGTAGCTAGTCTCGCAGATCTGAAAAGGTAGAAAACTGTGTCTGCGAGAACCTCTTAGTTGCGATAGGCTAAGGTATTCCTTTTTCGTAAATAATCTATCCCAGCCCGAAAAAGGGTTAAACATATATTGGGTGGATATCCTTTCGTTGCCATTTAACGAGTTCAAAACGACAAGAATATCGACAATCTTTTCAATTTTAGAGAGTCAGAAAAGAGCTGAAAGATGACTCTAGTAGTGACTTTTTCGTGTTTTTACCGAGTCCGAAAAAGTATAAAATATAGCTCGTTACTTCATCACTCTCGCATCAAAACCTGTTGCTGCACAAGGGACACATGTAAAACCCATTTCTTGAAAATAATATAATAAAATAATCGAAAAATATGTCTTAAAACCTAATTAGGATTTTGAAAAGGTTATAAAATGCCAAAAATGGTAAAAATAATAAATTTTCACTTTTTACCTCTTGTGGAGCAATAGTTACCATTTCACTATGCAATCTTGCGGCGACGATAGTGGTCAATCCTTCAGTCCAATCTCAAATTTGTCAGTTCCAGGTAAGAGCCGAGATCCCTCTTGTCATTTTAATTCATTTCTTACTATCTGCAATTTCTAATTTTGAATTATGGGGGAAGAAATGTAAATATTAGGGCACGACGGTCGGCGTGGGTTTCGGGCACGGAGTCGCGCCAACTGCCTAATTTTCTACACTAGGGCGCGCCAACGGTGCAAACCATTTTCATGTAAAATGTTAACAAAATACCCCAATTATTCACAAATTTAAGGTTCAAAAATGGCTAATACTACTCATATGAATGTGTTTGCAGGTAGAAAGAGGAAATATGGTCATAGAATGGAAAGAATGGGAACATAGTGAAGAAGACGAGCTTGCCATGGAAAATGAGAGAGTCATGGAAGCTCTCAGAAATTGTGGTCTGAAAAAAATTCTTCCTAATGCCATGTCTCCGAGCCCAACCAGAGTTATTGCAGTATCTGATCAGCATATGGGACAAAAATCAAGAGAAGTTCATCCTTCGGGATCAAGAACTTGAGATTGAAGTCTCTGATGTCTATTTCATAACAGGATTATCCCGGAGGGGAGTAGCACCAATCCTAACCGGCACTCGATCCTGCATGGAAAACATGACCATGGTGATAGACAAGGTATGTCGAGGAGCATGAAAAGGATCAAGCAGTGGGAAAGTTGATATTCAAACTATCCCAAACTTGACACTAAGAGTAGTTCTACATACCATCACACGAGCTGCGGGATCACAAGCACCACACGAAGTAACAAAGACACATTTGCTTCTTGCTTTAGACTGATTGGCATTGACCATTTAGAACTGGGCAGAGGCCGTGACAATAAACATGAAACACCAGCTAACAAAATGCAAGAAGACCAAATTGAAGCAATTTGGTTATGGATCTATTCTAGTATTGTTCTTCTTGGGACGACTACCCATTTTCCAGCGACAGGAGGTCATAGTCCCGACACCACCAGCGAGAGAACCATGGATGGCCCGATGGGGAACTCTGATGCCAAGGGCATGGGGCGGTCAACAGATGTCATGGAGACCAGAATTCTTTGATTGGCTCCACCGAAAACTGATTGTCGTGGAGGACTGGCCCTACTCTGGTATAGATTTCACTGAAGATCCGGACCTCCCACTCCTGGAGGGAGAGGATTGGGATGAATATTTGGGTGAGACTCATTTTTTAAGTTTCATGAGTATTATGATTTTTTTATATCTATGCGTGTTCTAACATTAAATCCGCGTGTTTGCAGATGTTGGCCCAGAGAGACCCGCAGGCATGTCACCAATAGTGAGGAGAATCCCTCGCGATTTCGACCCTTAAGGCGAGGGTGGTGAGGAAGATGAAATAATGCGTAATCTGGAGGGAATCACCCGAGGAGTCCCGAACTATGCACAATTTGATGATGTTCCACGCGCCTACCAGAGACATACTGTTGGGGTGCCCAGCCGAATTCACCGCTTGCTGAGGTGGCTTGTATGGGTAGTGAAATGTTATCATGAGCACCATGCTGATTAGACACCTAGGTTTTATTTTCGTCTGCATATTTTGAAGACGTGATGTCCCAGGATGTAACAGAAACACACATATATTTTTTGAAGTTATGATGCACACAGTTGCAAACATGCGATATATATATATATATATATATATATATCTATTTTCCTACATGGATCTTTTACATGTGATGATGATTTTACAAATTACGCAAATGTTTATCTAAGACAATGTTAGCCACTGTATCAGTTAATGTATTCATTCATCCAGGAATATGCTGATATGTAATAAAATCAAAATGTCTTTCTAGCAAACGAATACGTAAATACAATCTTAGAATGTGCAGATCTCTAACTGAATAATGAATATTGAGTTGTAGAATGACAAGCTGTGAATCTAGATTTACAAGCAATGCGCATATTCCGAGGTTGTTTGCTTTGGTTAATAGCTCAATAACATTGCTATATTCAGAGACATTGTTTGTAGCTTGTCCTAAACAAATACCTTGTAGATCTATCAACTGACTAGTAGGATCATAAATTACCCAGGCTGTTGAAGACAAATTCCTGGTATTGCGAGAAGCACCATCTGCGAAACCGACATAAGGGGTAATAGACATCTGCACCATAAGGAAGACCCAATAAGCAGGAAAATGCTCATAAAGCACATCAAACCAAAATATGTACAAAAAATAAAAATGACACCTATGTACACCTATAACACATGGATGACTCATGCATAATATTTTTTGAGATACAACCCGTTTCTGCGCTGTTCAAGAGGATGAACTTCGTAATCAATAAGCTCATTGGCCCCATTCTACAATACACATTTAATGATGTAGGGCCCATGCCACATAGGTTGAAATTTGCCCACCCCCAGCTTATCATGAGCTTGGTCATATAGGAGGACAAGATATCCTTTAACAAAAGAATGAGGGGAAACTGATTGGTCAAAATGAGCCTTGACCCGCTTTTTCTGTGCTTCGATAATCAAAGCAGCAAAGCGGTGGGTTTCATCCAGTCTTTCTAAATAAAGGAGACGTTCTTCCTCCAATGAAGTATTCGACAGTAATTCAAAAGCTAACTTGAGTGAAGGTATTTCAAAATCATTTGGGAGAGTAGCTTCCAGGCCATAGACCAATTGGAAAGGACTGAACCCGGTTGCACTCTTAACTGAGGTTTGGTATGCCCAAAGAGCTGAAAATAACATGAGATGCCAATTTGATTTATGGATCCCAATCGTACGCAGAAGCATAGTGACAAGGAATGATCCAGGTGGATATTGGTGGTCACCCGCCTATTCCACTTGGGGCCCCACCATTGTCTCTTTTAGTTTTTTAGTTTCGGCAAACTTACTATTTTTAGCATTTTTTCGGGTCCTGAACTTCCGGAGCTGTTTTGAGGCCCTAAACAACGTTTTTTGGGAAAACTGGGAGCAACATGGGTCCATGGACCGATGTTTCTCACTCAAAATTTGTAGTCCTCGGATAGATCTTTCTAATGAGGTATGGTTCGCGTCAAACGAATATCGTATGCCAAAGTTACGTCCTCGAGAAGTTGAAACACCAATTTACCCAAACGGGGCCCATAGTTTTGGCGCTTCATCTCCTAGGGTTAGGGTTTTGGATTTTTAAGGTTTTCCATTGTTTCTAAATAATAAATAGGCCCTCAAGCCTCATTTTAACTCAGTTCAGAGGCCTGTAGCCGCCACATCTCTTCTTATAGATAACTACCAACGCCCTAGCTAGTTTATTTCCATTCTGTCTGTAAGAAAATTTCAGTTCTTTGATATTAATGAAATGAAGTGTTATTTCCGCTGCATATTTGTATTTATGGTTATATGTTTATTCTGTTGCATTTCTGCATAAATCCGGATCAAGGACTTTGTTCACAGCTTCAACCTAGCCATTGGCTTGAGGGTAGTACGACGTTGAGCTGTCATGACACAGACCCAACTTAGAAGTCAACTCCGCCACCATATAATGCCGAAAATGGGAACGATGATCGGTAACGATGGCTTGTGGGACACTAAACCTAGCAATAATGTGATTGAATATGAACTGAGCAGCTGTCTTACTGTCGGCGACAAGTGTAGGCATTTCTTCGGCCCATTTGGTGAAGTAGTCCATGACTAAGATAATATAAGCATGCCCCTCGGCCGAGTGAGGGTTACGCGTAATAAAATTGATGCCCCACTTCGCAAAGGGACCAACGGTAATGACAAGATGAAGAGGAACGGGTGGCGCACACATCTTGCGTTGGTAAATCTGGAAATCATGGCATTTGCGAACCGCGACAATGCTGTCTTTAAAATAGAGGGCCAAAAATAACCAGCATGAAGGATTTTTTGAGCAGTAGCATAACCAGACATGTGACTACCACAGGCGCCACTATGACAATCATTGAGGACTTTCTCAGCTTCCTCGAGGGTAAAACACCGACGGAGAATGGAATCTACTCCAACACGATAGAGGGTATCCTCGACTATACGATAAGGTTGCGACTGATGGCGGATGCGTCGGCGGGCATCCTTCATCAACTCAGATCTAAAAGACGAAGTTTAGAGATAAACGATGATATCACCATACCACGGATTGAGGGTGATAATTAAGAAAAGAGATTCGTCTAGAATGGATTCCTCAGAATGAAAAGGAGAGGAGTTGGAAGGGAGAGAACAAAGCAAATCAACAAAAACTAATGATTTCTTAGACTTGGCAACAATAAATTCCAAATCAAACTCTTGGAGGATAACAATCCATTTAGAGTATTCCCCCCCCCAGCAATTGTGAAGACAAGATGTAAGTCATGGGGTTGCAATCAGAAATCATCGTCACTGTGCATAAGAGAATATAATGACGAAAAATTTGGACTACAGCTAACGCTAACTTCTCAACATGAGCATAACGAGTTTTTGGGTCGAGAAGGTTACGAGACAAGTAATAGATAACATGCTCATGACTGTCATCATTGTCTTGTACCAAAACCATCGCAATCGTGCTGAAAGCGGCAACTAAATAAAGGGAAAAATCACGATGATAATTTGGAGGGCGGGGTAGAGGAGCATTGACAAGAAATGTATTCAACGCATCAAAATATTTCTGAGCGATTTCATCCCAATAGAAAGGAACGCCTTGCTTCAACAATCGTGTGAATCCTTTAGCTACTTTGGCATAGTTAGGTATAAAACGACATAAAAAATTAGCTTTCCCTTGTAAACTCTGCAATTGGTGCAATGAGGAAGGAGAGGGGAGATTAATAATAGCCTCAATTTTGAGAGGATCGAGGCAAATTCTGTCTTGAGACATGATAAACCCTAAGAGTCTATCAGAATCAATGCAAAAGACACAATTATGCGGAGTAATCCGAATGTTATAGTGTCTACAACGAAGAAAAATATGACGAAGATGGTCAGGGTGATCCCTACGCTTAGCCGAATGAGCCGGAAGGTCATTCAGATAAGGCTACACGATGTGATGAATATCATGAAAGGCGTAGGACATTGTGCACTAAAATGTGGCCCCAACATTCTTTAAACCAAAAGGAAGCTTCTTATATGCAAAGGTACCCCAAGGACAGATGAAAGAATTCTTATGTTGATCAGTCGGGAGAATGTTTATCTGATTATAACCAGAAAAATTGTCCATAAGGGAAAAAATCTCGCTCCCGGCACAGTCGTCAATGATCTAATCGATGAAGGGAATAGGATAATTATCCTTGGGACAAGCTCAATCGATATCATGATAGTCAACACAGACACGAATAGTGCCCTGTTTCTTATCTACAGGAAAAATATTAGAGACCCACTCTGTCAAGGGAATCGGATAAATGAAACCATCTTTGAGAAGCTTTTCCACTTCAGTTTTAATGGCAGCAGCTTTTCGAGGATGAACCGGACGAAGACGTTGGCGAACAGGTTTCGAACTAGGATAAGTAGGAATTGCATGTACCACAATGCTAGGATCAATGCCAGGAATTTCTTCATAGGACCACGCAAAGACATCACAAAATTCACTAAAAAGGCTAGTATAGACTTGTACTTCATCGGAAGAACAAGTGACCTCGATATGGATGTTCTCGACAATTCCCGGTTTAATGGAAATTTCAATAGGCATCGTCTATGTAATGTTACTCAAGTTACCTTCTGAAAAAACTTCCTTGATCTGAACAAGTGTTTGAAGTGGAGGAGAAGGAACCTAAGAAGCAAAACACTCAAGACAAGTAGACATGGCCCTGAGACTTGGGAGAAATGAGGAACGATGATGATTATTGTTCCACGGGAGATCTCTAAGAGACATGGTTTCCATGATGGCCTGATCGAAGGGAAACACTTCTTTCAAAGGATCTGGCGAATCAAAATCACCAAGCCAAGGGGATTGAGAATAAATGTCAAGAGACATGCTCGAAGGAGAAGAATCAGGGGACGGAGTGTCCGACACAGCGATGAGTTCACAATAATAAATTTCAATTGGACTCAACGACATCAAATCTCCGAAAGAATCAATCTGTTCAGGGGAAGGGATAACCCATGGGTCATTGGTGCAAGAAATCATGTTGACCTGAACAGTATTTGGTGGTGGAAGAGGGAAAATACCCATGAGGGCAGGATCCTTGAAAAGGCTTGGCCCTATGCTCTTATAGGGAGTAGGAATCTTATCCACATACGGAACATTGTTCTCGGAAGAAGAAGTGAAAAAAGACAATTGATCAACAGTAATAATCTTTCCTCCATGTGGAAATTTCAAAACATGAAAGAGAGTGGACAGAACACATAGCATTGCGTGAGTCCAACTGCGACCAAGGAGAAGATTATAATTGAGTTTAGCATCAACGATTTCAACTTCGACATTGACTGTCTTCCCTTCTAATGTGATCGGTAAACTAGCGAGAACACCAAGAGGTTTAGACTCTCTTCCGTCAAATGCTTCAAGGGCATTGGGTGACGAGGTGAGAGTTGGAGAACCAATGGCTTTCCAAAAAGTAGATGACATAACACAGGTAGATGCACCCTCGTCCACGACTGCCCGGTGAATTTTCAAACCATTTATACCAACTTGAATGATGAGTGCAATTTGGTGTGGGAGTAGCGGGACGAAATTCTCTAAATCGAACGCAAGTAAGCTAGTATCATCAGGATCAACACCACCTATAGCGAAAAAGAATTCTTTCCTTTGTGACAGACAACTCTGAAGTACTTCTAATGCAGAAATTGCAGATGGCGCCTGAGCCAAATCATCAACAACATTGTAATGTTGAGCGGCACGAGTGTTGGGATTGTACGAAGACTTGCAGAGGACACCTTTGGAAGGTGGTCACATAACAAATTCAGTATTAGGCCATTCAATCTCAAGAGGGCCAGAAACAGGTGGAGGAAGAGGACCATTAGCGATCTCCTTCGTCGTTGCCTGATGTGAACCAAAATAATCTTTTGATCGAGTAGTAATAGAAACAGGTGTAGAACCGTTCATCATAAAAACCTGAGAACCAAATGGTGTAAAGGACTGAGGTTTCTCTACCATCTGAGTTTGCTGAGTAGGAAAAGTTTCTTTAAGAACAATCGAAGCTCCTTGAGTGCCTTTGAGCAATCGGCTCACTTCGGACCGTCGAGGACAGTCTTTGGTGAAGTGCTCTTCATCACAAATTAAGCAAGGATACTTCGGTTTGCGTTGAGAACTATCAGCATAACGAGGTTTTGAAGAATCCTGTTTTGGGGTATCGGCTTTGGCCTTACCTTTACCCTTCTTCTTACCTTTAGAAGCGTTATCCATAGGATTGGCCTGAACGACATTCACTTTTGTAAGCTTGCTAGAAATCAGAACTGATTGAGAAGCAAAATTATTGGAAGAAGTAGACTTCTGCTTCCCAGAATTAGATGGAGACTTTTAAGAAGTCTGAGATACGGAACCAATAATACCATCAACGGATGGCGTCGCTGGAGGTTTAGAAGTTCCAGGTTGAGGAGCATCAGGCAAGATATCATATAAAGCGCCAGATTGAGAGTACACAAGATCGAAGTACTGGGCGTAAGCAATGGCTTGTTCCTCGGTTACACATGCCCCCATATCTATGTCTTTGGTGATCTGATTGACAAAGGAGGTAGTGAACCAATGAATTAGAAGCTGATAAGGAATTTAAAATTTGATCATGCGACAACACCACCTCCACTCATGAATATTATCCGAGATATGAGTAGCTCGGTCCTGTTTCAATGAAGTGAGGAGGTGCGTCCCAATCTCATAGCAGACTGGCAACTGGAAATGTGTAAGGAATTCCATAGCTAAGGAATTGAAATCTTGAAAAAATCCACGAGACAACTTAATGTACCACTTTGCAGCGGCACCAATAGGAGTTCGCTGGAAAATACGGAGCCAAATAGAATCGTCCACCCAAGAGTTAGAGGAACACCACAAGTGGTAAGTCATAACATGCGTTTGGGGGTCTTCACCAGGTTTACCCTCAAATTTAGGACAATCATCGGGAATCTTGGTCGGAACCGGAGGCCAATACGAATTATGAAGAATAGGATCATTTGTCAACTTTGACACATCAGGTAATTCTAATGTAGCAAGAAATGGTAATTAAGTATTAAAAGTCATCAGAGGTCTTTAATAAGGACCCGTGTGTACATTCCACCCAGTCCGAGCAAAATTCTATCCCCATACATTATGTCTCGAAAGATTTGGATCATAGGGATTAGAAGAAGGATAATTCGGTTGATACTGGGGTTGAGGACCAAGATATGGAGTCAAAGTAGACCACGGAGGTCCTTGTTGAGTAGTATAAGGATTCTGTTGTGGAATGTAAGCATGGCTTTGAGGTTGATGATACACAGGTGGATTTTTAGGGTAAGGAATCTGAGGTGCACTATATACCGGTTGATATGAAACTTGAGGGTAGTAAGCGCTCTGCGGTTGAGCAGGTTGACCTTGCGGAGCAGGTTGAACCGGCTGTTGAAACTGTTGTCGGGGACCACCAGGTTGTCCTTGTGGAAAAGGTTGGCCTGATGGTTGTGACGGACCAGGTTTTCCCTGATAACCAGGTTGATCCAGAGAAGGACCATAGGTTTGTCCTGGTTGCACAATATTTGGGCCATACTGAACGTGTGGCTGTGATTGAGGTGCAACAAGTTGTCCCTGCGACGGATAATTTTTCCCCTCAGGACCAAAAGATGATCCTGGTTGATTCAAAGGTTGACTCGAAAGACGGGAGGGTTGTCCGTGTTGGGCCAAAGGCTTAACTTGTGAAGGTTGGCCTTATGGACTGTATGGTTGTCACTGTGGAATAAAAGTAGGGCCCTGCTGAGCTAAAGGTTGTCCCGATGAGGGTTGCGCAAGCAAGGTAGGTCCCAAATGAGTAACAGTCTAATAAGGATCATAAAGAACCTGATAAGGATCAATAGGAGGCAAATAGACCAGATTACCATACACATCATAATGGTGTGGATAGATATATACGGGATTACCAACAACATCATAGTGATGGAATCGAGGATTACCAGGAGCCTGAGACTGCGAGAACCCTGAGAACTCTGCTGCTAAACAACCAACAAATATTCTTCAAAATTAAGACC
Organism: Pinus albicaulis; assembly: GCA_034641835.2. Lineage (NCBI taxonomy): Eukaryota > Viridiplantae > Streptophyta > Pinopsida > Pinales > Pinaceae > Pinus > Pinus albicaulis. The sequence goes on along the minus strand of CM076583.1, from coordinate 1,239,652,659 downwards.
GCTAGGAATCACAGGAGGAGTGGAAACTGAAATAGAAGCCACACAAACTGTTGGTTGGACTGGAACAGATGTGACAGTAACCGACGAACCAGGAGTCGAGGGTGATAGCCCTAACGAAGGTAGGACCGAACTCTGAGGAGGAGTTACTGTACTGGATTGCGCAATGGAGGCAATGCCAGACATGATTTGACTCAAGGATCTATATCTAAGCGGAAGTGAGACCGATGGTGGAGAAGATTGGATATAGGCATGAGAGAGATCTTCAGTAAAGAGTTGATATTCTCCTGTGGAAATAGGCATTCCTTCACTTCCAAAAACACTGGAGGAATCCATATCTAAGTCCACCGTAAGATCTTCGAAAATACTACGGGGACTAGGAGGTACCGCAACAGCAACAAAAGGTGATCCTGACGTAAGAGGAGGGAATTCTCCTTCTTCCCCAAAACCAGACCAAGCACTTGAAGGAGACCAATTGAACTCAACTGGCTCCTCAAGCAGAGATTGAGTAGCAAGGGGTTGGAAAGACGGAAGAATAGGCTGCGAAAACTTGACAGACCTAGTGGATTGATGGGTTTCAAAAGAAACGTCTGGAAAAGAACCACCACTAGGAGGCAGTGAGGACGACGAAACTGGATGTTCCGCCACTTTGACTGTATATTAGAACAGGAAGGAAAAGATATAACCAATAGAAGGTGCCAAAACAAGAACCAAAGAAGTCTATCAGGCCATGTAATAAACTTTTAATAGGTGTGTGATCGTAGGTGATTAATTTTATAACACTGAAACCAAAATTCACTGTTTCATGTTTTAAGAGTCGAGAAACAGGCAAAAGATGACTCTAGTCACTTTCAATTTGAAACGAGCGTGAAAGGACAAGTGCTCGATGATCTCTTCTCTTGTTTAAAGAGTCACAAAAAGATCGAAATGACTTCTCTAGAATTTTAAGCAAGAGGGTGTACCAGGTTTCCGTGAATTGCCATATACACCTTGGTGATCAAATGAAACAAAAATGACCAAGGACTTGATGTACGTGTAGGTAGTCTCCCCGAATGCTATGTTTGATGTATCATGGTTACAAGGTGGAAGACTCGGCTTCCTATGGATAAAAGGATTGCAACCTAGAGGGGTCTCCCTTTATATATGCGATGGTATGGGGAGCACAAGTCCATACTAGCGCTGTCTGAAGCCAACAGGCGAGTGATAGCTACTAGGTTTTAAGACACCGGAACATGTCTCTAGCCTAGACCACTAGAAATATTGCGTTAGGTTTCAATGTTGCCTTAGGTTCATTGAGTAAATTTTAAATTTAATCTTGGATTATGTTTCAATTTCAAGGCCCTAACAAATTTGGAGCTTAACTTCCTAAATTAAGACTATATGCAAATGAACATCATTTTTGTTCGATGAATGCTAGTTATAAGAAGTATAGAAATCTTTCAAACAACAACAAACAAACAAAGTATACGAAGAAAACTTCTAATGCCTCTAATGCAATAAATTGAAAACGAAATTCCTTCCTAGATGACAAAGGCTAGTTATGCAAAAGAATGTTTCAATTTCGATGCAACGAAAGAATGTAAAACAATTCTTTTTTATTTTTTTTATTTTTTTTATTTTTTCAAGGAAGAAAGCATACAATGTACTAATTCAAATGGAAAACAAAATAAACACTAGTTTTAGTTTTGCGAATGTAGGGATTTAAAATTGAATGACTCAACCGAAGTGAAACAAACACAAAAACATTCAAGCTAATGCATCAAACTTTCAATCAAATAGAGAGAATTTCCAAAATCGACCCAACACAAGCAATGTAATCTATGCCTGGAGCACTAAGGGGAAGGATCAATCGATGAAACGAAAAGACTATTCAACCAAAACACTCAAAAGGATCAAGAAAAACTTAGTGTAATGGCGCAAAACGAAACGAGGTTGACAACAATCAAAGAGACTTTCATTTCAAACAGAAGGCTCAGTGTACAAGAACACTCAGAAACCCTAAGGCCTTAAATGACACTGACAAGAAAATGGACAAACAATTGAAAGAAAGAAGTCTATAGTAAACAACACAGTTCCAAAGGCTAAATCACACCAAAAAAATAACCCAGAAGCAAACACAATTGACCAAAAGACTCATGATGGAGGTCAAACTAAAACCTACAGGGGTTGGCATGAATGTAAGGCTGTAATCCGCGCCATACAGGGGTTGGCGCGAGTGAAAAAAGAGAAACCTGCGCTAATCGGCATGACTGTTCATACAAAAACTGCACCAAGCTAGATACCTATGGAAAAAAAGGAAAAAACCAAAACTTAATGAGAAGAGGCCAATCTTGACACTCTGGAGATGAACAGAGGATGGAAATTAAGCAAACAAACCAGAAAAAAGACAGAAAACAAAATCGATAATCGAAACGGACACAATAGGATGAAACGACAAACTCACATTGATCCCCAGTGGAGTCACCAATTTGTTACGTAGGTAAATACTCTCTGCGGACAAATACGATCCCTCCAGCCCTAGGGTGGGTCTAGAAACAAAGGGACATGCTAAAGTGTTGCTTCCTAGTTAATGAATGAACAAGAGACATGGTAGATCAACCTACCTGGAATCCAATATTGTCTTCGTTGCGGAAAGAGTAGTAGCCTCTCGCTCCTGCCTTGGCAAATCAAAATCCGTTCGCTATTACGCCCGAATACCTGCACATAGAACAAGAAACAAGAACAACATACGACATCATAGTTTCACTCATAACTATTAACCAGTTAAAGAGGGCTAAAGCTATCGTATTACACAAACATCGTAACGCAATAGTGGAACCAAACAGTAGTCATGTATATATAATTAGAAGGAAGAGGTACAACCGATGCTTTGACGTCGTAGTCTCCTCCAACGGGGTTCAGCCGAAGTGCATCTTAGTACCTGTCAAAGGATTCAGACAGGATGAGGGCATGGATTCAAGATCTCCTCAACATGATTCCTTCTATCTATCTTCTCTAGTCATTCAACTATAGTATCAACTCTCCAAGTTCAGCTAGCTTGTACTAAGAGAGATAGCTTCTTTTATAGAGGAAAAGGAGGAGGTTTGGATCCCTACAAAGGTGGGAGGGAGTCCTATCCTTTAGGAGAGTTCCAAGGGAGGTGGAAACTACTAACTAATGGAGGGAGTCCGTGGTTGTTTCAGTTCAACCACTCCCAATGATTCATCCTTGAGGTGGTTGGAATAGAACCTCCACCTCTATTTTTAAAAAACATTCCATAAACAAAATGGAAGTGGGAAGTAATTTCCATGGATTTTACTACAAGGTTGCCAAGGACTCCAAAACAACATGATGCAATCATGGTAGTGGTCGACAAGTTGGGAAAGGTGGCTCTCTTTGTGATTGTTAAATCTACAAATTTAGCTAGTGAGGTGGCTCAATTTTCACAAAGGAGATTGTGAGACTACATAGAGTTCCCAAGAAAATCATATCAGATTGGAAAGAGTTGTTTATAGGCTTGGGAATAGATTTGAATTTTGGCGCAACATATCATCCTCAGATCGATGGGAAAATAGCGAGAACAAATAGAATTCTTGAAGACATGCTGAGAATGTATGTAATGCACCAACCCAAGAAGTGGGAGGAGTACCTTCCACTTGTGGGATTTGCATGCAACAATGGGTATCAAGAGTCATTAAGAATGAGCCCATTTGAAGTGATTCATAGGAGAGTTGAAACAGTCCTATCATTTGGAGAGATCTAGTGAATAAGTGTTGTAAAGATAAATCCCATCTGCGGACATAGGCAATCTCTCTAGCCCGAGAGTGGGTCTAGCAATGCAAGATTCTTTATAATGCAAAGCTCTCTTAACTAATGTTTACAATGTGACAATAATAGAGACATAAATACCTTTTTCCCAACGCTGCGCTGGATTCCATTGATGATGACCTTGATCCACATTCCTTTCAGGCCCGCTGCATGCTATTGATGGCATGTGAATATCTGTAGATGATCAAGAAACAACATCAAACATAATACACTACATAATAATCATAAACATTAGCTATCTAGCATATCAAGGAGGACCATAATATTTGCATAAAAATTTAGACAAATATAGAAAGAAAACATCGGATGTTATTATTGATAAATACAAAAGGATTTCTTACAACCCAAGCCTTGATGTTGAAGGCGTCCTTTGGTGAAAATTTGAGTCCTTCATTGAAGCTCAAAATCATTCCTTCTCCCGAACACTTATACTTTATCACAATGCTAGGATTCAAGGGAATGAGAGTTCATATGAGTTTGAAAATGAACAACCACGCTCTAATATTGTGGGAATGAGAGTTCAGACGAGTCTGACAATGAACAACCAAGCTCTAATATTGTGGGAATGAGGTATGTGAATTTATAGGCAGGAGAAGAGGTTGGGAGCCCATGAAAGGAGGAGGAAGGCCCACTTCTAAGGGATGAACCCCCATGGATGAAATCAAAGCTCTCAAATCAGAGAGCTTGACCTTATCACCACGGTTTAACAACCAACTCGCCGCCCTTGAGCTTCTAGAGGTCGAAGCTTCTCCTCCATTTGAGGAAACACTGCCAGAAAGGGGTTCAACGCGGTTTTCCAAGAAATAAGGGCACTGACAACACTAAGCTAGAACTGTGAAAATGACATTAGCATGGCCATGGTACCAGGAGGGGCACTGACCCAAGAAACTAGAATTTGACCAAGTTTCTCCAGTAATATTCCAAGGTAGACTTATTTAGATCTTCAGGGGATATGTTAACATATTTATTGATGGTGGAAACATTGCACAGGATTTGTCAAGGGGAATTTCAGCATCAAGGACGGGAAAATGAGCATGGTGACAAATTACTATGTAACAGATGCCCCCTAAAGCATGAAGGCAGATTAGGGAGTGATGGCTAAAATGATTTATGAACCAAGCCAAAGAACGGAGACCACCTCTGAAAAAGCTGCCAAATCAAACATATTACAATATATGACATCACTGGTATGAATATGCCTAACCACATATGTTTATACTAGGCATCAAATAACATATGAACCCACAGCATGGTCATAACCATTCGTCTAAAGAGATCATAGAAATGGATCTGTGGTATGGACGCAACTATCCGTATAGATAGGATCATGTGTACAATCATGAAAAATCAATAACTCCCCGCAGTCTGGATAAAAAATCAGAGGTAACCCAGGGTCTTCACCACGATCTCAAACAACCTAATGTATGAATCTAGCCATGCGAATATATGTGTTGGTATCAAACATGGTAGAAACCACCTAATTACCAGAAAATGGTGAGAACTGTTAACAAGCACGAGAGAGACCACCAATAATGACAATGGACCTCAAGGTAAAACAACACAATCTACAAGTGTGAATGAACGTGTTGAATCAAACACTTGCAAAATCATTCGATCTAAGGCCATGTGAACATACATTTTTTAGAACATGAAGAACTTGCCATTGAGGCATGGAAGCTCCAAGGTACAAAAATAAGTTTCTAAATCACCTTCTCGGATAATGAGCTGAAGTCGACAGGAAGTGATTCGTTGAAGGAGGGCCATAATTATTCCCACATCATCGACACGAAACAACAGATATCTTAAGATGATAGGAGTGATTTGGGATTGTAACAGAGAAGTTCAGATAAGCAAAGGATGTTTGACAAAAATGACTCCTCTTGAACATATTGCAACATGAATCTGGAGTGTGGAAACATTTGACTCAAATAGGATCAGAGGTCATGTTGAAAAAATTGGTAATCAAATGAGAGGTAAATGGATTTCCCAAGCCCATGGAGCAAAAGTGATGAATGTAGGATATCCCAAACCTGACATGAACTGCAGATGAGTGTCATCTTCAAGAGCGAAAAGCTACCCGAAATACACATAGGATGTTCACTTTCAATTTTCCCTTGTTATTTCTAACGAGTACCTCTTTATTTTTTATAGCCAACATTTAGAGGATAGCATATGTTGAGCGTTCAATTCTAAATCCAAAAATCCTAAACAGGATTCAAAGAATTCATCTACTGGCGATTCTTCAATAGGTAAGCCCAAATACCCTTGTCTAATCTGTGATGATGATTATTACACCAAGTATTGTCCTCGGCATGCCGAAGTTTCATGTCTTCTGAAGGGTGCATCCGAGACTTCCACCGTTTTGAAAGAAACTTTGCCCTCTCAGCAGATGCAAATGGTAGATCAAGCTCAATCGTCTTGGAGTTCTCAGGTTTTCATGGATGGAACGCAACCTATTTCCATTACCACGAGAACAAAAGATTATCCAAATCCGTCCAAGGCTCCTATGGAATCGGAAGTTACAGATCATCCTTCTGGTCCTCTCTATATTGAGAGACCGAGTAGTGACTCCATCATCTGTTCACCCCCAAAAGGTGTTATTTTGAAATCGTCTTATAATCTGAATGCGAGAGCTACACAACACTACAATATTGTAGAAGATTTGCCTCAAGCGCCTTTGGCGATGTCAGATTTGGAGGTCCTTAAGTCGTGCCCATCACAATCGAAGGCACTACTTTCTGCTATTGGAGGGACTGATCTTGCAGATTCTAATTTGATTACTTTCGATCTCGAGGATTTCGTTCCTCAGCTTGCATCTCAGGTATATTTTCTGATTCAAGTTACCAAAATGGGAAATAATATTCATCAGACTATCATTTATGAAGGCGCTTAGACCTGCATCATGTCTATCACATGTTGGAAAGCCATCGACTCTCCCCCATTGAGTCAGTCCCCGAATACCTTAGAAGATTTCAATGGTAGAGGTTTTTTTTCGTACGATATTCTCAAGGAATTTCCCATCCTGTTGGAGGGGAAAATGGTAACCATGGAATTTGAAGTGATTGACGCCAACTTGAACTATAATCTCCTTCTTTGACATAGTTGGAAAAAAGTTATGGTTCGCATGGTTTCCACCCTTTTTTGTGTCCTCCGTTTCCCTCCTCAAGGGAAGAGAGTGATTTTTGATCAGTTGGCTTTCTTCCCCTCTAATTCTTCAGCGGGAAACATTATGTATGTTGGGAATACCACTACTCCTTATGAGAACATCGGGTCGGGTCATTTCAATGACTTGTCCCTTATGGGAGTTTTCCCACTCCCACCTCCCAATGTCACCTCCGTCAATATGATTTCGTCTGGTCATGATCCATGGATTGTTCCCAATCCTGACCAACTCGAGCGTTTTGGTGACGTTATGCCTCTAAGCCTAGCTAAGAAAATGTATCAAAGTATTCTCACAGCTTCTAAGGCTGCATCCAAAACCAAAACTCATTTGATTTCCTATGTGGACACATATGCGCAATCTCCTTATTTTGGTTCTTGGGACTCTGATGATCCCTTGAATGAGACTTTCCCCACCGAAGAGAGTATCGTGGAGGTAATGTCTCTCAAAGAAACTCCTTGGGATGATGGACATCATCGTTCCTCATTTATCCTAATCCTAGGTGACATATCTGCCTGTCTGGAATCCAATGCTTCGCCAGTACAGACTGGCCCATTTCGGAATACGACATTGATTCATGAAGTGTTTTCTGAAGGGAAAATGGGAAATATTACTCCAACCATTCCGATAGACATATTTGTGATTGTCTAGAATGTATTTTTCCGGGTTTCTTGTTCTCCCCATGAGCTCAATATTTACACTGCTTTCCTAAAAAAGCATGACCCACCCACTCCCTTCGACCCTGTTCTTACTGTTTGGTTAATTTCCCAGGGGGGCATTATTTCCATGCTTCGTAATGCTTACTCAACCAGGGGGAATGGGCACTTCACTGCTGCTATGAATTCTCACAAAATTGGCAGAGGTAATGCCTACATGCAATATCAATGGTAGAACCATGGGTTTATTTCTGTTAATCATGATAGGAATCAGTCATCTGACTTCATTATTGAACTCTATCTAAAAAATATTATGCTTAATCATAGGTGTGATACTTTGTACATTCGTGTTTTATTCATTAGTGTGCTTTGAGTTGATTTTTGGCGTGATTGTTTGCCTTACAGACATGTTTCCTCTGCTCACCTTGTGTTCCACTTGGTTTGCAGATGGCTTCGAATCATTACGTTGGTTTTGCTGATGGCGCTTGCCGTAGCACACAGAACCTGTCTTTCGTAGCATGGGCACTCTTTGCTCCTGGTGGCGAGTTGATTAATTTACAACGTGTTTGTTTGGGTCGAACAACTAACCATATTTCTGAGTATAGTGCAGTGATCTAACTTTTATCGGATGTCATTGATCTTGGAATTAGATATTTGGTTGTTAAGTTAGACTCACAACTCGTTGTGTTACAATTAAATGGTCATTATTCTGTGCGCAATCCTCAAATTTTGCGTATGTATTTGCATGTTAGATTATTGGAAAGACAATTTGATTTTATCACATATCAACATATTCCAAGACGTTTAAATACATTAACAGATACAATAGCAAACCATGTATTATATAGACATATGCGCAATATGTAAAATCAAGACATCATCATGATACATAAGTAGCCATAGAAACATGCATATGTGTGTGTGTGTGTGTGTGTGTGTGTACATATATACATATACATATACATATACATACATATACATATACACATATATACATATACACACACACATAGATATATATATCGGTATGTGAAGTGCGTTACATCCAAAATATCAAAAAATATGTGTTCTGTTACAAAAATGGCTCTCCGAGCCTACATCAGTACAAAAATGTAAAAAGAAGGCTGCTATCCGCCCACATGGTGCTCATGGTAGTAGGTGACTGCTCGAATCACTCGCTAGAGTAATCCACACAATCTGCCCAGAACTCCGACTGTGTGCCTTTGAAGGCGCAGAGGAATCTCATCGAATGTAGCATACTCTGGAATGCCGCTCGTAAGGCCAATCAGGTTCCACTCCAGCTCAGTTACTGCATTTTCTCCCTCCTCATAAGGAGCATCCTCTACTGGGCGGGCTACGCTCCATGTAATCGGTGACATGTTAGGAGGTCTTTGAGGACCCATATCTGTAATAAAATCACAAGTTTACGTTTCAAAATACATAGAAAAAAACATTCAAAAAAAATAATAATAAAAAAATAAAAAATAAATTTTTTTTTTTTTTTTTTACTTGCATCAGTCCACTGTGTGTCTGGTGGAATAGGAAGATCTGGATCTCCTCTGAATTTGGCCAGCATATGCGTAGTCCTCAACTACGATAAGTTGATGCCGCAACCAACTGAAAAAAGGATGTGGGGAAATGCATTTGTTGGCCGCCACCCTGTCAAGGCATAATGTCACACCATCTCATCAGCCTTAGGTCCCTCAGGGCTAGATCATGGATCTCTATTCATTGGTACTGAAATAGGGGTACTCTCTCTAGAAATAAGGTCACCAGAATTGACCCATACCTGAATTATTTTAGTCACCCTAACTTGCATTTGGTTAACTGTCTCTTCATATTAGCTAGTAACCCCTCGCACCAGTTGAACATTGTTGGGGCCAAGAAGTCCACCACGTATTAGAATTGAGATTTATTTTCCTCATGCAATTCCTGGGCTCCTGCCACTCTCGTAATGAAATGTAGAATCATGCACAAGGGAAGAACTCTGATGGAAGAAATTTCTACCTTCCCGCTCTTTGTTTTTCGAGCCCCAAGACAGTATCTTTGTATGAGCATGCTGGTACTCTCACTCCTTGAGCGAGCTCCGGAGAGTTGGATCCTTTCCCCTCTCCTGGATAGTCCAGTGATGATATAGATGTCCATCACATCTAGCTCTAAGTCTTGTTCCCCAATGACAAATAACTATTGGTCCACGTCCCATATAATAATCAAGTATTGGAGTAGCTCTAGTTGAGCTTTTAGCGTAGATGTTTGAAAGAGTTTCAACAACCCACAATTGCACAAAGGATTAACACAATTTTGATCGTGCAAATCTTGGTGGTCTTCCACCTCGTGGCCTCATTCTTTCCATTCAACCGACATATCTGATGAAAGCACATGGAAAACATGTTTAATTGGATTTTTAAGACTTTTCACTGGAGTAATTTTGGAATTTAACCATGGATTTGGGTGGATTTATTGTTTTAAAATCCTTCCTATGGCTAGTGCAACTGTCCAAATTAATTCGGCATAACGGGCTAAACGCAACCAACGTGACCCTGATAGCTCGAAATCACGCTGATCGCAGGCGATTTTAAAACTTCGAATCCCACCCCCCACCCAATATCCCTATTTATGAAACATAATGAAAAATGAATGGAATCAAAATGAAAAGGAGGTTTAGAGCTCTTACCTGACGCTGACGGATCGACGAACGGTGTCTTGGATCGATCGCACCGCTGATTTGAAATTTAGAGGGAAAATGGACAAAATGCCCTTCTCAAAATAGAAAGGTGAAAATGAATTTGTTTTTGGTCTATTTATATATTTTTGAAAAAAATTCGCCAATATTTTATTATTTTTCCTCGATATCCGTGATGTTTGTTGTTTCTGTGCAGTAGAGGACTTCCACATTATTGATGATTATTTCCGATACAAACGAGTTGTATTTTATCTCTTTTTGGGCTTGTTAAACGTTTATGAAAAAGGAACTCCCTAGTGGAGTCGCTAGTTGTGTAGTCAAGATAAATCCCCTTTGTGAACAAAAGCGATCTCTCTAGCTCTAGAGTGGGCCTAGCAACACAAGATTCTTTTTAATGCAAAGCTCTCTTAACTAATGTTTACAATGTGACAAGAAAAGAGACATAAATACATTTTTCCCAACGCTATGCTTGAGTCCATTGATGATGACCTTGATCCACGATCCTTTCAGGCCCGCTCCCTGCTACTGATGGCACACAAATACATTCATATGATAAAGAGACAACATCAAATGTAATACAACACATAATAATCGTAAACATTATAAATCTAGCAGATCAAGGAGTACCAGAATATTTGCATAAACATTTAGACAAATATAGAAAGAAAACATTAGATGTTATTATTGATAAATACAAAAGGAGAGCTTATAACCCAGGCCTTGATGTTGGAGGCATCCTTTGGTGAAAACCCGAGTCCTTCACCGAAGCTCAAAAGAATTTCTTCTCCTGAACACTTAGGCTTTATCACAATGCTAGGATGCAAGGGAATGAGAGTTCAGACAAGTCTGAAAATGACCAACCAAGATCTAAAATTGTGGGAATGAGGAATTTGAATTTATAGGAAGGGAGAAGAGGTTGGGAGCCCATGAAAGGAGGAGAAAGGCCCACTTTCTAAGGGATGAACCCCCATGGATGAGATCAAAGCTCCAAAATCAGAGAGCTCGACCTTATCACCTTCGTTTAATAACCAACTCGCCGCCCTTGAGCTTCTAGAGGTCGAAGCTTCTCCTCCATTTGAGGAAATAGTGGAAGAAAGGGAGTCAACATGGTTTTCCAAGAAATAAGGGCGTTGAAGATGCTAAGCCAGAACTATGAAAAGGACATCAACGCGGTCATAGCACCAGGAAGGGCACTGACCCAGTAAACTAGGAATTTGACCAAGTTTCTCCAGTAATCTTCCAAGGCAGACTTCTTTGGATCTTCAGGGGATATGTTAACGTTTCTTGATGGTGGAAACATTGCATAGGATCTGTGACGGGGCATTTCAGGATCAAGGACGGGAAAATGAAAAGGCGACAAATTACTGTGTAACAATAAGGTCCTTATTTGGGTTGATATGTTGAAAGAAATGGAGCAGGAAATGCAAACCATCAGAAAAATAAATAAAAATTAAAAATAAATAAATAAATAAAAATATATTTATATATATAAAATAAAATAAAATAAAATAAAAGTGTCACAAAACATGCAGAAGAGATATGCTAAGTAACATAGAGTTCACAAGGAGTTTCAAGTTGGGGAACATGTTTTCCTACGAGTTATACCCAAGAAGAGATCCTTGAAATTTGGGTCATGTGCCAGGCTGGCACCATGGTTTTGTGGGCCTTTTAAAGTGCTCGAAAGGATAAGGCCAACAACATGTAGGCTAGATTTACCTCCATCAATTAGATTGCATGATGTTTTCCATGTTTCATTGCTTAAAAGATATGCATAGGGTGATTTATTTTTATGTGTTTCAAGTAGAACTAGAGGGAGAGTTCTAACCAAAAATTATATGCATCCTGGATTGAAGGCAACTCATGCTCCATAATTGAGAAATAGAGCATGTCAAAGTGTAGTGGAGGCAATTTGGGCACGAGGAAGCCACTTGGAAAATGGCTGACCAGATGCATGTAACATATCCTTTCTTATTTTCTAAGTAAGACAAATGTAAATATTGTGCAAAGTTGTGTATAGAAAGCTCCATGATCAATAACGATTGTTTTATAACATGTTTTGTTGTATATGGTTATTGAACATTGAGGAAGGTGTTCCCCCAAGGGGGATGGGACTGTGACATCCCTTGGTTAATATTTTTCCATTGTAAATAAATTGTAATTAATTAAAGGCTAAGAAAAGGGACACATATTCTAGATATTTTGAGGAGGGAGATTACTTGAGGAAAGGGTTGTTTAAAATAGCTGTCTTAGTTGGCTAAGTGGTTTTAATTAGGCTAACTTAGATATAAATTTAATTGAAAAAGAAGAGGACAATATATTAAAGGCAACATGGGTTGCGCTATCCTAGGCAGTTGACTTCCATGGAGCTGGGAAAAATATAAAAAATTAGTTTTTTTTGGGGGAAATGGGATGCATATGCAACAAGGGAAGGGGAACACACTCTCTCAGGGGCACATAGAGATTGTAGAAGAGAGCACACAGGCAGTGGTGAATAACATGGGAAGATGCAGGGAAGGTTGTGATCAAAATTGGGAATCAATCAAGCTTTGGAGATATAAAAAAATCAGTTGAAGAACCTTTATAGAGGCTTGCTGGGAAAAAGGCATGGCAGAGAGCAGTGGCTTTATTGTAAGTCTGAAGAACCCATAGGAAGCTTGCATATTGATGAACCCAATGGATTTGGAAGATCCACTCAGGTGCTTATTGGGGCTGTTGAACCACCAGGATTTGTCTTGGAGCTGAATCTCAGGTGCTTAAATCATTGATGAATCACTTGGAGAGGTGGCCTCTTTTCCCATCAATAGCTTCTCCACTAATGAACCTTCCTTTAATGTGGACTCACTTCTCCTGAAAGTGAACATAGTCTCTTTGTATCATGGTTGTGAAATTTTGTGTAATTTTCACTTTATTGCAACAAATGGAAAATATTCTTCTAACTGGATATTATTATGTGTTGTTTATTTGCTACGACAAACAATGAATAAAATAACAACTGAAATTTTCACTAAAAATAAAATGCACTATGGAAATAAAACTGGAACTGAGAAAACAGAGCACACGCACACACTATGGAAATAAAACTGGAACTGAGAAAACATAGCACACGCACACACTATGGAAATAAAACTGGAACTGAGAAAACAGAGCACACGCACAAAATAAATTTGACACCGTTATTTTGGACAAATATCCACAGAAAAACCCAATGTGGGAAAACTGGTGCGACATATTAGTGTTTTATTATTACTATTCATCAGCAAAATATGAGTGCAATATATGGATGCCAAACTGGTAAACTTCTCTTGAGAAATCACTAGAAAAATATTTGAGAGAATTCTCTCTCTCTCTCTCTCCACAAGTTTTACATCCTCAACTTGGCCTCATAAACTAGCTCTCAGAATACCCCTGTGTAGATGTTACATAGTCCCTCACACTCTCTCCCCAGATCTACCTCTGAATCAAACGTCTTTCCTATTGCGGCCTTTAGAAGTGATTTTCCCGTGCTCTGGAAAATTGTCCCAACCTATGACACCTGAATCAACCTCCTCTTCTACTAAATTGAACTACCCCTTTGAGGTTATGCGCAAGACGTTGCATAACCTCTTATGGAATAAATCTGTAACACCCTCCTCCCACATTTATCCAAGCTAACTGGTCCATCAAGGTAAACATGTGACAAAGAGTTTTTATGGTATGATTCAACTTCCCAAGTGCATTTAAGGAAGTGGAACTAAAAATATAAGACCAAACTGGCCTTCCTCAGATGCTACAGGACCTTTAGGAGCCAACCAACCCTTCCAGGTGGTCAACATTTGATACAACTTGTTGTTTTACTAATCTAGAGCCCCAGTTGAACTGATGACAAGCCCTCCATGCAACTTAATCCCTCCAGTCGCATACAATGGCCTGCATCCATGTGACTGCAGACTTTTCCAGGCAGTTTTGTGCCAGCGACCCTGATTCTGAGCCACTTTTTCAGGGCCAAGACTTAAGTCTCTGTCGAGATCTTCATGAAACTTCCAGAAATAGTAAATAACACGATGACAAGGCCTCTAATGAATTTTTTTAACAAGGACCGGATATGACAAGGCCTAGCCATGAAAAACATTATGTCAAAAACATCATGAACTTGTAATCTATAGGTCATATAAACACATTTGAGCATAGGGACTTCATACTTTTCTAAGATTCACCAAGAAGGATGATTTCCTCTCATAATAACTGCATTACCATCTATTAGGTCACACATTCATTAAAATTTCATTTACTAAAAAAAATATGAAGAGAGCCATGACTAAATTATGCCATAAAACCATGTTTATAACCAACATAATGGCAATGATAGAACAACCATTTAGATCACATGATATGAAGCACATTTACACATAATACATAATAGGAAAGGAGCTCTTATTAACATATGCAAAATGCAACCAAGTCAAGGACTTGCACATACCACCTGACCATAGATGTACTGAACCAAATATTTCTTTCATCCAATCACCCCCATGCAATATTCCAAGCATGAATGTGGGACTCATAACAAAACTAATCAAGGATTCCTCAAGATTTACCACAATCCTAGTAAGGGATTCCTGGGCCCAAACAATAAACATACAATATAGGCTTTACCGAAATATCGCCATATATCGGTCAAGGGATCATTAGGCCCTAAACAGGCATGGATGCCTTTAGATTTATCCACCTAAACCATGAGGAATTTTTCCGTCTCCACTCTTTAGGCTTTATCGTGTATCCTGCCATAAACAATCAAGGGATTCATTTGCCTAATGAGAGCTTACACCTCTAGGATTTACCATGTATATTTCCATTACCGGTCAAGGGATTCATAGGCCCGAAGAGGGTATTCACCTATAGGCTTTACCATGTATATCTCTATTACTGGTCAAGGGATTCAGAGGCCCAACGAGGTGTTCAAAACCAGGCTTTACTGTGAATCCTTCCATTATCGGTCAAGGGATTCATAGGCCTTGTGATTTTTTCTGAGACCACCCCACTCAGTTTCGAAACCTTCCTGTAATCCAGCTCAACCATGTAAGGGATACCCCATCACACCATGGATATCCGGAAATGGAAATTCAAGGATGAAATCCACTGTCACACCTGGCAATACCATGCCAATGACAACAAGAGAACTAAATACACACATGCATTTACCATGCATGAAAAATATAATAAGGAAATCACACATGCAAATCGATACCTGAAAGTAATCTTGTTGTAGTTGTTTTATCCAACTATTCCAAGCTTGTTCTTTGATTTCATTTTCCTTCTTTGTCCTTCTTTTGCTTTCCTTGGTCCAATGTAAAGTGCTCCAAGAAAACTCTAAGTGTGCAAGAGTATGAGAGAGAAAATAGAGAGATACCTCCAAGATAAAACTGACAAAAATCCATGAACTGATCCTCATAAGCCTTTTTTATCATTGAGGCCTCTAATTTCTTCAATTTTCCATTATTTTCCTCCTCAGATGCAACCTGTGACCTTTCACCTTCCTTTTCCCTTAATTTCCTTTATTTTCATAAATAAAATGCTAAATAATGTCTCTTGCCTTTCCAAAGCCTTTTCCATTACCTTTTCGAATTTCCCTTATCCAAAATAAACCAAATGAACACCAACACTAGGATTTTTTCCCCAACATTAAGCTTGGAATATGTGTCTCATGACCTTGGTCTTTTTTTGCCTTTCTTAACTTTATTACATGTATTTTTGACCAGGGATGTTACATAACCCTCCCCCTTGCAGGGACAATGTCTTCGGTGTTCAATGACACCTACAACCAGTAAGACTGGTGAAAATAAAAACATACTGTCCATGGAGCTTTATAGCTTAGATCGTTGCAGTATTTACAATGAACAACCTATTGAAAAGAAAACCAACATGTCAACATAATAAAATGACACCCATACTGCTTATTGGAGCTTTATAACACAACTCATGGTGATATTTACATCCATATACATATATACATATACTGAAACTACTTTTCCTCAATCGACAAATAAGGAAGGATACATAGCCCACATATGATCAACCATCTCCCATGTAGCTTCATCGGGCCCAAAGTGATTCCAATGCACTTTAACCTACTTGATTTCTCGGTTATAGAGCGTGAGCATATTTCTTTGCAAAATACACTAAGGTTCTAGCTGGAATTATCCTTCTGGTTCCACCTGCTATACAAACCAATAAATAACATGATCAACATATTTCACATATCTTTTAAGCAATGAAACATGGAAAACATCATGGAATTTCATTGTCGGAGGCAGTGCAAGTATTTAGGCTATTGGTCCAATCCTCTCAAGGATCTCGAAAGTCCCGCAATACTAGGGTGTCAACTTCTCACATGACCCAATCCTCAAGGAGATCTTCTTAGGCCTCATGTGCAAGTACACATGTTCCCCAACCTGAAACTCCTTAAATGCCCTGTGTTTATCTGCATAAATTTTATGCCTCTCATGTGTCGGCATTAGATTATTATTGATAACTTGCATTTCCTATTCCATCTCTTCCAACATGTCCGGTCCAATCAACACCATTTTTCACTCGATCAATCCAACTGATGTGACTGTTACAACTCTTACCATAGAGTGCTTCAAACAGACTCATCCTCTGTGACTCCTGATACCTATCGTTGTAAGCAAAATTAACTAGAGGTTGATACTATTCCCACTTCCTCAGCCGATGCATAAGATACATTGTCAACATGTCCTCTAAAATCCTGTTGACCCTCTCTATTTGTCCATCTGTCTACGGATGATATGTTGTGTTGAAGGCCAAGTTTGTACCCGAACCTTGAAATAACACTTTCCATAACCTAGAAGTGAACTTAGCATATCTGTCCCACACAATCTTCTTCGTTACACCATGCAACCTCACTACATCTCTGATGAATACCTGTGCCACATCACTAGTTGCATATGTATACTTCACTGAAATGAAGTGCGCCATATTTGTCGACCTGTCAACCACAACCATGATGGAATCATGTTGTCTAAATGTCCTCAACAAACCAGTAATGAAATCCATAAAATGACCTCCCATTTCCACTTTGGAATTAGAATCAGCTGTAGTAATCCACTTGGATTCTTACACTCAACTTTTACATGTTGAAAATTCAAGCATCTCACTAGAAACTATGCCACTGCTTTCCTCATATTCGACCAATAGTAGAACTTCTTCACTATTGTCAATGTTTTCTGATATCCTAGGTGACCTGAATATGGCTTAACATGAAATTACCACAAGATAAGATTATTGAGCTCGCTATTTTTCGACACATAGATATTGTCTCTAAATCTGATCAAACCATCCGATGTGGGATGACAGTCGACATCCTGATCACCTGTACCCTACCGTAACCTGCGCCTAATCTCTCTATACCTGTCATCCTCTTGTACTGCTTGTAAGATCCATTCCTGTAGATATGTCCCATGAGAACTCATAAATTTTATGTTATTTACCTGTATCCTCCTCATAAGAGCATCTGCAACCCTATTCTCCTTTCCCTTAATGTAGCTGATGTGAAAATTTCTAAAAGTTACTTTATGTAGAAATCTACTGTTAGATCTGATTATACTTCTCCTACTTAAACAAGTTATTAATGCTGAAATATTTAGATTAACATCGAAGTAAACACATAACATACTTTCACCGATTCAGATCTAAAATAGAAAAGTACATGCACAATAGATAAAGTGACACACAAGATTTTTTGGAAAACTGTCCTCGGAAAAACGCAAAGCGGTAAAACTGGTCTTCTGGCTACTGGAGGGTTTATATTATTAAGTAGTTTTATGAATACAACAAATTTGGGAACCACACTGGTTAACTCGATAGAGTAAAATATAGATCTGCAACTAACCTGTTGTTCTGAGACCGAAATAATGACTAATCCACACCCTTAAACGAGATTTACAAGACTCAGCCAATTTCTGGCCCTAGCCACCTTAGCGCTGCCACTGAAGCCCCTACATCAGCCCTTTCAGCCTTTGTGTGCCTCTACGCTGGCCTGGAGAGGGATGCGTAACCCCAGAATGGGTGACACAGACCCTATGCTGCCCTAGAAGGGTCTCTACGTAACCCTGAAGGGTCCCCTTCTTCCTAGCGTTGCCCCAGAAGGGAATGCGTAGATAAAGCTATTCTTTGCGCTGCACAACTATTGCGTAACTACTACTTCTGCCTCTTGCTTCTATGCATTACCTTTGGATGCTGCTCTTTGCCTCTTGTTGATTCTTGGAACTGGGATCAAACCATCCCCTTTGCCAAAACTACCCCTCTCTGCAGCTGAAACACTTCTGAAATTTCTTAGCGAACCTGCCCTAAAATTTCAGCTTAGTCTCAGTGCTCTGCCTCCATGTGTGTGTTCTCCAAATGACCCCAAGCCTTTCCTTTATACTTCCTCATTGGGAAACCAATGACCATGATCAGATCTTGAATCGATGGGTCATATGAAAAGAAAGCTTGATCCGTGTGACTTAAGACAATTCCATCACATGTTTTAATTAATTACCCTTAATAATTTAATTTTCCTAAGTTATACTTAGGGTCCTTAATTAAAATTATTAATTAATTGATAATGTCCCAAAATGGATGGAATTTCCCAAATCCCTTTCTGGGTCTTGGAGATATCATGTACTCTAGTCCCTCCACAAATTTTGGGAGTTAGAGCACATCTGATGCTACCCCAACACTCAATAAAACTCAACACTCCCTCTTAGCGAGGAATGTGCTCTAGCACAACTTTGCTTCTCCCTGATGCTCTGCACTGATCTCTAGTGTGGGTCTCTACAATGATGGTGGACCTGCTGCCCTTCATCACTGTGGTGTTGCTGCCATTCTGTACTGCTGCCCATGACGCTGGCACCACCGCTTCTACATATGTGCTGCAACTGCCTCTCACTTTAATGCATTGTGCTACCAACTGCTGCACTGCATCTTCAGTTGTTGAGAGAAGCAACTGAAACTCCTGCCCAATATTTGATAGACAAGTCAGTTGGGTTGCATCCTCATCACTGAAGCTCCATCGGTTGTTGATCTGTGCTACATCTAGAGGATGATGCACAACTACAGCTCTACACTGCGTAAGTAGACTCCCTCTTCACCGCTGAAGTCACATCGCCCCTTGTGCTGAAATCTCTCACACTGCTGCTATGCTGCGATGTCCTCCTGAAGCCTCCACGCTACTGCAGCTCTACTCTACGTTGATGAAGTCACATCAACCCCTACGCTACTGATGCTGCATCTGTACTGCGCTGCTCCCTTCAGCCTTAAGATCCGCCTCTACTTCATCTGTGATTCTCTGCACCAACTGCTCCACTTGTCTCGCTACTGTCTTAAGGCTCCCGTAGCTCGGATGTGATCCAATAAATGAGCTACTCAAGGATCTCGCCACCACTTTGTATCTGATCTACATATCCATGTCACCCCACTTCCGTGGTTCATGAGTGCTCATGGCTATGCCATCTTATGACCCATCGTCCACCACATCAGCCTTGGAAGTAGAAGCTTCCTTGTATTTCTTCTTTCGTGGACAATTGCTGGCGAAATTTCCTAGTTCGATGTACTAGAAACGCTTGATCTTGCATAGATCACACTTCTTTTTCCCTTGCTGCCTCTTTGATATAGGTTGCATCATCTTCCTCTTCATTTTTCACCTTACTTGACCTCGTTCTGTACTGCTTCTTGGTGAATCTATGAAGTTCTTCTTGACAAAGGATTGCCCACATATTGTCCCAGTTGGGAAGGTCCGCTCTACCCAAGGCACTTTGGACAAAGGTTTCCCACTCTTCTAAGACCACATTGAGTGCTATCCTTACCATCACATCATCCTCCACCTTTTATCCCATGACAGACAACTGATCTTTGATCGTCTGTAATCTGAAAAGGAAGGGCTCTATTTCTTCTCCCTCGGTCATCATGAATGACTGTAACTGATTCTCCAGAAGTATTTTATTTTGGACGAAAATTCCCTCATATAAGGTTGTTAAGGCTTTCCACATCTCATTTGTTTTTTTTCTTTTCAGCTATATGTGGAACTATATGGTCCTTAACCCCATCCATTATGAAAAATTTGGTATAAGCCGCAGCTTCCTCATGCTTCTTCAGGAGATCTGCATCAGTCAGCGTGGCCAGGAATTTTTCTGCATGGTCTCTTAGACCGTACGCCTCCATGACTACTAGGATTATGGCCTTCCGGACTGCAAAGTTGGACAGGCCGTCCGACCTATCCTGATCACGTAGTCTGTGAGGTGCCATATGCTCATATCTACTTCGTCGAAACAGATCTTCCTCTCCCCTCTTCTCTACTGAAGCTCAGATCTAGGGTCCTTGGCAAAAAAGGCACCTTATGATCCCTATGAAAAATAATTTCCTCTCTTGGAAATCCACCAAATAAACAATGAAACAACTCTCTTCGATCCACTAATCGATCTGCAAATTTGTTTGGCTAGAAACCCTCTGAGAAGCTGATTTCCTCCCACTCTTTGTCACCTAGTTCTTAGGCTAAACTTTGAATCTTTAGAAATTTAACCCCACCAGCAACTTCTGAAGTTATATAGCTCTGCTTCCGGAACTTCTGAATCAAACAGCTTCAGATCTGTGTCACCCTAGCTAGCCTCTGTGTGAGCAGACAGTCCTAGTGCTGCCTTTGCGCAGTAAGTATGTGGGCCTGCGTGGAGATTGCGTTACCCTGACCTTTGTGTGGCTCTTCTCCCTTTGAAACTGCGTTGTCCCTTCAAATCTGGCTTTCTGCTGCTGCTGCTGCTCTCTCAGTCTTCTGTTGGTGACCCTGCTAGTGTTAGGAAATTAAATATTACAGAGCAATGAAACACATAAAATATGCGGAAAATACAAGCACACAAAACACATAAAACCAAAGAGACACAGATATACGTGGTTCACCCAGTTTGGGCTACGTCCACCTCAAACAACCAGTCCTTCCTTTCTATTATCAATAAAAATGAAGAGACAAAACCTACAGCAGATCCGCTGTAATATCCTCTGTTCTCTCTCACAGTCTCCCTCTCTGTTTCTCGCTCTGAGAATACACACATAATGCACAGCCGCAATACAATGCCCTCATATATACAAGGGGATTGCCTTCTAGGGAAAAAAACCCTAGTCTAAACATAACTTCTACCGTCAGATCATTTTCCTAATGAACGGCCCAGATTGACTAGAAATTACTATAATTTTACAAGGCAATTTTACATCTATTTTTAGCTTCGGGGGCGCTGCCCCCGAACCCCCGCCAGGGGGGGGCTCCGAAAAGTGCTGTCGCCCCCCCTTGGACCCCCCACAGCAGCGATTAAAATTCGGGCGGCGTTGCCACCCCTTTTAAGGTACAGGGGTCCAATGCTGTGATACAAAGTAAACAAGATAATCAGGCTCCACACCCAACAATCTCCCACTTGGATACTGATTGTAGAAACTCCATTGCTGCTTCATTTGCTAGACAATGACTCCTCTTTGGACCTGGCTGTTTCTCATCTTCATCGTCATCCTTGAAGACCAATTGAAACTGAGCATGTTCTCAGTTTCTCCCTGGTTACAACTTTTTTTAGCATATCTGCAGGATTCTGGCTAGTGTGTATCTTTTCTAGCTTCAACTCTCCATCTTCCAATACTGACCGTATGAAATGGTACTTGAGATGTATGTGTTTAGTCCTGGAATGAAATGTTGAGTTCTTTGCAAGATGAATGACACTTTGGCTATCACTGTATAACGTGCCCATATCATGCTTCTTACCCAATTCATCCATAAACCTTTGTAACCAAATTATTTCTTTACTAGCCTCTGTAGCAGCAACATACTCTGCTTCTGTTGTTGAAAGTGCAACAACACTTTAGATTTTTGAAACCCAACTGACAGCTGTTCCACCTACAGTAAATACATATCCTGTAGTGCTCCTCCTGTTATCTCTGTCACCTACCATATCTACATCAACATATCCCTGTAGAGCAATGTTTGAACCACCAAAGCATAATGCTTTATTTGTGGTACCTCTCAAATATCTGAGAATCCATTTTACTGCCATCCAATGTTCTTTTCCTGGATTATTCATGTACCTGCTTACAACTCCCACTGCATGTGCAATATCAGGCCTTGTGCAGATCATTGCATACATTAAGCTTCCAACTGCTGATGCATATGGAACTTTAGACATATAATCCATGTCTTCTTGGGTCTTTGGGCACATCTCCTTACTAAGTTTGAAATGGCTAGCAAAAGGTGTACTAGCTGGTTTTGCATTCTGCATATTAAATCTTTTCAACACCTTTTCTATGTACTCATTCTGAGACAGTGTTAATTTGCGATTTTTCCTATCTCTAGTTATCCTCATACCAAGGATTTGTTTTGCAGCTCCCAAATCCTTCATTGCAAATGAATTTGCCAATTTTATTTTTGAGCACATTTATTTCCTGCATGTTAGACCCTGCAACAAGCATGTCATCTACATATAATAACAATATAATATAGCTGCCATCATTTTTCCTTTTTAGATAAACACAATGATCAGAGTGACATCTAGTATAACCTTGTTCAGACATAAACTTGTCAAATTTTAGATACCACTGCCTTGGAGCTTGTTTTAAGCCATACAAGCTCTTCTTTAACTTGCACACCAATTTTTCTTTCCCTTTTACCTCATATCCTTCTGGTTGCTGCATGTATATCTCTTCCTCCAAATCTCCATGGAGAAATGTTGTCTTTACATCTAACTGTTCAAGATGTAAATATTCCGCTGCTACAAGACTTAAAATAGTTCTGATTGAATTCATTTTAACAACAAGAGAAAATATTTCATCAAAATCAATACCTTTCTTTTGTGCAAACCCCTTCACCACAAGTCTAGCTTTGTACCTCTGTTTTCCTCCATCTTCTTCCTTCAGCCTGTAAACCCATTTATTCTGCAATGTAGTTTTACCTGCAGGCAACTTGACTAAGTCCCAAGTCTGGTTATGCATAAAGGAGTCCATCTCTTCTTCCATGGCTATCTCCCACTTCTTCCTGCTTTCAACCTGCATTGCTTCTTCATAACATTCAGGTTCACCAGAATCAGTCAAAAATAAATAATATAATGAAGGAGAGTATCGTTCAGGGGGTCTACTTATCCTGGTAGATCTTCTAACACCACTTTCAGGTGTTTGAGGTGCCTGTTGCTGTTGTGGTGGTTGCTGCTGCTGTGGTTGTTGATTATTATTATTTTTAGGCACCTTTACTTTTTCAGTTATCTCATCAAGAACCGTGTATTCCTTGCTTTCTTTTTCCTGTTTCTTTTCCTGCAACTGATTCTTATAAAAGACCTTTTCATTGAATATTACATCTCTGCTCCTAATGATTCTGTGATTTTCATAATCATATAAGCGATAACCAAAATCATTAGCACAATATCCAATAAAGGTACATTTCTTTGATTTTGCCTCAAGCTTTGTTCTGTTTTCTTTATTAATATGGACAAAGGCCTCACAACCAAAAGGCTTTAAAAAAAAGTAGTTTACCTTTTTACCTGTCCATGCTTCCTCTGGAATACCACCATCCAAGGAACTTGAAGGCCCTCTGTTTATTAGATAAACAGCAGTATCTACAGCATCTGCCCAAAATTGTAAAGGCAATCCCGCATGCAATCTCATGCACCTTGCACGCTCCATGATTGTTCTGTTCATCCTTTCTGACACACCATTTTCTTGTGGTGTTCTTGGAACTATCTTCTCTCTACGAATTCCATGCTTTGAACAGTACCTATCAAACTCTTTGCTGCAATATTCACCTCCATTGTATGATCTGAGACACTTCAACTTCTTTCCTGTCTCAATCTCAACCAAAGCTTTCCATTTCTTGAAAGTATCAAATACATCAGATTTATTCTGAATACAATAAATCCATGTTTTCTAGTTGCATCATCAATAAAAGTAACATAATAACGAGAGCCACCGAGAGATGATACCTGAGCAGGTCCCCATACATCTGTATGCACAAGCTCCAATTTTTCACTCTTCTTTTCTTTCCCAACTCTGAGAAATCTAACTCTCTTCTGTTTTCCGTAAATGCAATTCTCACATAAATCCAAATCAACATTCTTCAAACCTGGCAACAAATTTCTTGAGTGAAGAATCTTCATTCCCTTCTCACTCATGTGTCCGAGCCTATGATGCCATAATGCTACATCTGCTCCTTTGGAAGTTAAAGCATTAACAGAGTTAGAAATACCATTGCATAAATACAATGTACCAACCTTTTCACCTTTTGTTATTACCAACGCTCCTTTGGTGACCTTCCAAGTTTTATCTGTGAAAGTTGTCACACAACCTTCACTGCCTAACTACCCTGTTGAAATCAGATTTTTCTTCAGATTTGGAACATGCCTTACCTCCTTTAGTAGCCATTGGTTTCCATTCTGTTGTTTTACAAGAACTTTACCCATTCTAACAATTTTACAGGGTTTATCATCACCCAAACGAACTTGTCCAAAATCTCCTTGAACATAGTCATGAAAATATTTCTTATCGGGTGTGGCATGGAATGAAGCCCCTGAATCTACAACCCAAGAATCAGTAACATTTTCAAAAGAAAGAATCAAAGCATCTTGTAACACATCACTTGTCACATTTGCTTCATGATTGTTTTCTTGCTGTGTGTCTCCTTCTTTTCCCTTCCGAGATCTACAGTCTTTCTTTAGGTGTCCTTTCTTTTCGCAATTCCAGCACACTATCCCCGATCTGGACTTGGATCTGCCTTTCCTTGATTTACTGCGATATCCCGAGCTCTTTCCTCTTTCCATTCTTCTTCCCCTAGACTCTGCACTCAAAGCATTACGTGATGTCTCACCAGAGCTTTTCCGTCGCATTTCCTCGCTAAGGATAGCACCAACAACATCATCAAACTTTAAATTACTAGATCCAGAGACAGAGTTACTAATGGCCATTACTAAACCATTCCAACTCTCTGGCAATGAGCACAAGAATAACAGAGCTCTAACTTCATCATCAAAATTTACCCCTACAGAACTTAGCTGACTGGTAACTGTATTAAATTCATTTAAATGGTCTGCAACAGATCCACCTTCCGACATCTTCATATTAAATAGTCGTTTCATAAGAAATACCTTGTTTGAGGTCGAGGGCTTTTCATACAGTTTCGCCAACGTCTGCATCAAACCCTCTGTTGTTGTTTCCTTCGAAATATTGAAGGCGACTGACGCCGCAAGACACAACCGTACTGTTCCGAGTGCCTTTCTATCGAGAATGTTCCATTCCGCATCTGTCATGGTCGTCGGCTTCTTTGTTTTCTGCTCAATGGTAGGTACAGATCTTTCTGATACAGATAATCTTCCATTTGCATATTCCACAGCGCAAAGTTTTGGTCGTTAAATTTCTCGACCCTAAACTTACCATCGTCTGCCATTGCTCCCACTCGAACCAGGAACCCTTTTTTCCTGCGAGTTTATCAGCCAAATATACCTTCGGCTCTGATACCAGTTGTTAGAAAATTAAATATTACAGAGCAATGAAACACATAAAATATGCGGAAAATACAAGCACACAAAACACATAAAACCAGAGAGACACAGATATACGTGGTTCACCCAGTTTGGGCTACGTCCACCTCAAACAGCCAGTCCTTCCTTTCTATTATCCAGCAAAAAATGAAGAGACAAAACCTACAGCAGATCCGCTGTAATATCCTTTGTTCTCTCTCACAGTCTCCCTCTCTGTTTCTCGCTCCGAGAATACACATACAATACACAGCCTCAATACAATACCCTCATAAAAGCGAGGGGTTTCCTTCTAGGGCAAAAAACCCCAATCTAAACATAACTTCTACCATCAGATCATTTGCCTAATGAACGGCCCAGATTGACTAGAAATTACTATACTTTTACAAGGCAATTTTACATCTATTTTTAGCTTCGGGGGCGCTGCCCCCGAACCCTCGCCAGGGGGGGCTCCGAAAAGTGTTGCCGGCCCCCCCTGGACCCCCCACGACAGCGATTAAATTTTGGGCGGCAACGCCACCCCTTTTAAGGTACAGGGGTCCAATGCTGTGATACAAAGTAAACAAGATAATCAGGCTCCACACCCAACAACTAGATCTGCAATTTCTCTAATACCATGTGAAGAATTCTGAAAGTTACTTTATGCATAAATATATTGTTAGATCTAGTTATACTTCTCCTACTTAAACAAGTTATTAATGCTGAAATCTTTAGATTAACATCGAAGTAAACACATAACAAAATTTCACCGATTTAGATCTAAAACAAAAAAGGACATGCACAATAGACAAAGTGACAGACAAGATTTTCTGGACAACTATCCCCAGAAAACCTCAATGCAGGAAAACCGGTCTTCTAGCTACTGGAGGGTTTATATTATTAAGTAGTTTTCTGAGTACAAAAAATTTGGGCACCATAGTAGTTAACCCGATAGAGTAAAATATAGATATGTAGCTAACCATCTATTCTGAAACCAAAATACTGACTGATCGACACCCTCAAACGGTATTTACAAGACTCATCCAATTTCTGGCCCTAGACACCTCATCGTTGCCCCCGAAGCCCCCGCGTCAACCATTTTAGCCTCTATGTGCCTCTACGCTGGCCTGGAGAGGGTTGCGTAACCCTAAAGTGGGTGACACAAACCCTACATTGTCCTTTAAGGGTCTCTGCATAACCCTGCAGGGTCCCCTGTTGCCCAGCGCTGCCCAAGAAGGGACTGCATAGTTGAAGCTGCTTTCTGCGCTGTGTAACTGCTCTTACTGCCTCTTGCTTCTCTACACTACCTCTGGATGCTGCTCTCTACCTCTTGCTGATTCTTGGCATTGGGATCAGACCATCCCCTTTGCCAAAACTACCCTTATCTGCAACTGAAACACTTCTGAAAATTCTTAGCAAACCCGCCCTAGAATTTCAGCTTAGTCTCAGTGCTCATCCTCCGTGCGTGTGTTCTCCAAATGACCCCAAGCCTTTCCTTTATATTTTATCATTGGGAAACCAATGACCATGGTCAGATCTTGAATTGATGGCTCAGATTAAAAGAAAGCTTGATCCGTGTGACTTAGGAAAATTCCATCACATGTTTTAATTAATTACCTTTAATAATTTAATTTTCCTAAGTTAGACTTAGGGTCCTTAATTAAAATTATTAATTAATATATTATCTCCCAAACTGGATGGAATTTCCAAAATCCCTTTTTTGGTCTTAGATATCTCATGTAATCTATTCCCTCCACAAATATTTGGAGCTAGAGCACATCCGATGCTATCCCAACACTCAAGAAAATGCAACACATGATCTCAAAGTTGAACTATTTGATTGTCTCCAACCATATAGCTTGCATTGCATTCAAATTCAATTGATCAAATAAGTATCTCAATACACTATGGTCGCTCATCAATACAAACCTCCTGCGAAGAATATAGTGCCTCCATATCTTCAATGCATGAACAATCGCTACCAACTCAAGATCATCTATACCATAATTCTGCTCATGCTCATTTAGTTTCCTTGGTTCATAACACACTACATGTCCCTCCTGCATCAGGACTTCACCAAGTCCTCTCTTGTAGGAATCTGTACACACCACAAATTATTTATCCATATTTTCAATCTTAAGAATCAGAGCATTTTTCAACAACTATTTCAATTGCTTAAAACTTGTTGCACACTCCTCTGTCCATTCAAATTTCTTACCTTTCCTTTGCAACGATGTGATAGGATAATCAATTTGCAAGAAGTTCTTGATAAACCTCTTGTAATAACCTAATAACCCCATAAATGACCTTACCTCATCCAGATTCCTAGGAGCTACCCATTCCATGATAGATTTTATATTTTCTAGGTCCCCAACTATGCCTTCCTTGGAGACAACATGCCCCAAGTAATGTAACTTTGTATGAAAGAAACTACATTTTCTAAGATTGGCATACAACTAATGCTCTCTTAGCAATATCAATACTGCTGCTAAGTGTTCAACATGCTCTTCCTTATTCTTAGAATATATCAATATATCATTAATGAATACAATAACAAAATTGTCAAGATAAGGACGCACCACACTATTCATCAAACACATAAAAGTAGTTGGAGCATTAGTCAAACCAAATGGGACTACAACAAAATAATAATGCCCATACATGATCTTGAAAGCAGTCATGTAGATGTCCTCTTCCTTAATGCGTAATTGATGGTATCTTGATCTCAATTCAATCTCTGTGAACAATGATGCTCCTTTCATATGATTAAACAAGTCATCAATCCTCGGCAACAAATAATGTTCATGATGGTTACCTTGTTCAAATTCCTGTAATCAATACATATCTAATATTACCATCACTAGAAAATTTGGCCCAATTTCTTACGGCCACTTCGCTGCTATTCCGACACATAGTCGTCGCAAGAGTGACAATCTGAGGCTGAACAAAATGTGGTTAGCCATTACGTCGCAATTCGGACGCTTTGCCAAAGTGTCATAATACCGACACATTTTTTGACGTTTTTCAAAGTGTCGCTATTCCGACGTTCTATAAGCGTCAGTCTTCCAATGAACCACAACTGTTGGTCTTCCGACGATCACAAACTGTCGGTCTTCTGACGCTTTTCAGGTTTTCAAAAAACGTCGCAATTTCGACGCTATGGCTTCCAACGTTTAATACCAACGTTTTACAAACCGTCGTAATTCCGACAAAATATCATCTGACGTTTAGAACATCGTGCGTCCGACGCTTATGTAATGTCGCTTACCGACGAAAAAGTTAAAAATATTTAAAAACAAAACGTCGGTCTTCCGACGATCAAGGCGTCGGTCTTCCGACGAAAAAGTAAAAATATTAAAAAAATTAACGTCGCTCTTTCGACGTGTAAGGCATCGGTCTACCGATGAAAAAGTCAAAATATTAAAAAAAATAACGTCGCTCTTCTGACGTCTAAGGCGTCGGTCTTCCGATGCGTGGTTAAAAATATTTGAAAAATATATATATATTGTCTAATGTGGTTCAACACAAATATATTGCACCAAATTTTATCGAGGAATGGATTAAATAGACTATAATTTCTCAGGTTAATATTTATGTTATGGAGAGATGTTTTAAACTATTTCAATTTAATTGATTCTGGTCTGGCATATAAAGTAGGAAATGGACATAAGGTTAGAATTAGAGTCGATCCATGGCCAAGAAGTGGTGACAAACAGTGGATGGCACAACCTATAATTAATTTTCTTCGTGACAATGGGAACACTAAACTACCACATTTCGACAACCCAACTCAATTTACCATTTGGAGGCAAGGATGTAAAATGACATAAGTATTGGAGTTGGGTGTAGGATTTCATGAAGAACGAAATATGTATTTGGAAGCATTGACATAGTCTTGTATAAGGCTTACTAACAAAGATGATGAATTGGTTTGGTCACATTCTCCCTATGGGATCTACATGCAAAAACTTGGGTACATTCACCTAAATTCAGTAGAAAGGAACATTAAACATAAATGGTGGTGGAAAGTGGTCTATAAATCAAAATTTCCATCACAGTGTTGATTTTTCATGCCTCCAATATCATCGCGCCCTCCACAGTTGAATCTTTAATCCTCCACAAATCTATCTTACCTGAGCTTCAAATAAACACTGGTATACACTTCTACAGATGTGTTCTATCTGAACTCCAAGGAAGCACTGATTTGCCCTTCAAATATACTCCACATATGTGTTATCACCACTCTACTTCCACAAAGGTAAGTCTAAGGTGTTCTTGGGCTCAATTCCACAGGACTGAGCTTTACAAGCTAGATTGGTATACGAAACATAAGTCACCGAGTCTTGTCACAGTCTTGTAACTTAATATTGAGCTCATAAATAAAAATAGGTGACTTAGCTAATTTGAAAGTTCTGTCCAAGCATTAGTAAATAGGAGATAATGTGAGATTTTAATAGATGTTCACCGCATAAAATATGTCAAAATCCTGTAGCTATATCTCTGGCCTGAGACTGCAATGAAGAGGTCCAAAGTATGGCGGATTCAATAGAACCAAGCCTCAATATAGGGTTGCAAAAGGTCCGAGGGTTTAACTGATTCAAGTATTAATAAAAGGCTACAACAAGGAACCGAGCTCTTATGGTATATCTCTGTCCTCCAATAATGACAAACACTAAATTCTCTTGAGCATGGTAATAGAACTAAATTTGTTTACAACAGTCCACAAGATATCCATTCATTTCTAGAAATTCTGCAAGAAGAAAATGAAAGTCATGTGTAACAAAGTATTATGAAAAGACTTCAAATTACTGTCATATTGGAGCAACTAGCCTCTGAAAGAAAATATAAAAAGAAAAATGAGGACACTAAGTGTGCCCAAAGGATTCACCCCTTCTCAGAGTTCTTCTCAGAAATATAGTCACCATGTAATATTTGCCAATCATCACTACTTTTAGCCCACTTTTTTAGTTTTCGAAACAGATTAGACTTCTTTGATGTACTAATCCGTGCTAGAAAGATTTCCATTGACAATTCATCGTACTCTGTAGCTTCAGATGTGTTCGATGAATAAGAGGACAAGCTCTCTGAATCATTATCTGACTGGCGTTTTCGTTGAGGTCTTGAATTTTCAAACACTGCATATTCCAACGTAAGCTGTTTAGCAATATCCTGTGATTTTGGACTCAAACTGTCCTTAAGGTTCACTGCTGACATCTTTCCAGGGGTTGTATCTGAATTTCTAAGTTCATAACGTAAACATGAGTTGACCCAACGTAAATAAACCAGTTCCTCAACCTCACTGAATCAGTTCATTTGTAAGCCCTCAACTTGCTTGCAGAGATTTTCATTTGTGTGCCTTAGTACAGATGCCTTAGCTTCAAACTTTGCCACCATATCACTCTGCACAAAGTGGTCAAGTAGTTATTTATAAGAAAATTGAAATACCCATCTAGAAAGCCTAATGAATATTACTAACTGCATTAAATCTAGAATTATGCATCTAGAATTTTAAAATTTGTGTTGAAATTCTAGAAAATCCCATTGACATGGTGAATCCCTTTGTTAATAATTAAGAAATAACATTTTCCTAATCAAGGTTAGCATTTAATATGCACAATGGAGTTCAAGTCATCTCTAAAGTTTATGGTGACCTAAACTGCCCACACTGAACTAAATCTACTCATCTGAAGTAAACATATAAGCAAAACCCCAAAGTAAGAATTTCCAATGATATTATTTTGTTGATATTTATGATTTTTTATGAAATTTCATTATTTTCAGCATGCTGGGTGAGGCAGAGAGATGTGCATCCCTTACTTTAAACCGTGAAGTGAAGTTAGTGGATAAGCTGCCCGCTGTACCCACCAAGGATATAGTACATACAACGGGATATGTGAGTGAAGAAGAGTGTCAATTTTGTCGTCACAGATGACTTGAGTGTAATTCTAGTTAATTCCACTACTACGATTAATAATAATATTGATATAACGATGGCAAATTTTAACCAAGACCATTTACAGAGCATGGTGATCACTGTAATGTTAACCCTATGTATTCATATTGGAATCGACTTTCAAATGAATAATATGTGTTGCAAAAGGCACTTGTATGTGTGTGTCTATAGCAA
The DNA here is from genome assembly GCA_034641835.2 of Pinus albicaulis. NCBI lineage: Eukaryota > Viridiplantae > Streptophyta > Pinopsida > Pinales > Pinaceae > Pinus > Pinus albicaulis. Next base: position 1,239,620,732 of record CM076583.1, on the reverse strand, counting down.
CATACCTCATTGAGCTTTCCAAGAGCATTAATTTGTGATTCTGCTGCATCAAGCTTGCTTGCCAAGTCCCTCTTCTGGTGCTGAAGTTCCATGTTACAAGTGTCGCAATACTAAACCTTCATATCCGACGACAGGTTCCATCATAGTAATCAGTAAGTAAACAACATAGATGATGAACTGTTGCAGCTTCCAGCTGTTATGCAATTGAAGTGCCAATGGCTCCAATTTATGGTTAGAACTTCTTTACTTATAAATATTTTATGTGTTTATTGTATTGGAATTATTGCATCGTCATTTGAATCCCTTATGCCTAGGCTCTCTCTCTTGCATTCTCAAGAATTGAACATTAGCAAGACTAAACTTACAGCAACTTGACATCGACTGTCAAGCATCTCCACTCTCACAGTCTCACAAGTTCATAATAAATTTTCCAGAACACCCTTCATATGCCTTTCTGCATAAGGTATCTCTAGTCTTATAAGTCATAGAGTTATGATCGTAGTCTGTGGCCCAATATTCTCTAAATTCAGTATAAGACTCTGAAACTACATTGTATTGTAAATTTGTATTTGATATTGCAATATCAATTGAGCACTATTTGAGATATTCGTCGATATTGTTTATTTAATATTGTCAGTTTCTTATCTGTTGGGATGTACTAGTTTGCTAACTACATTTGACAGTTTGAATACGAATTTCATAGTAATTCATATATACCATCTTGAATCCTCAGTTGTCCAATAAGCTTACATATGGATGCTCAGATCACATGCATAGAGATGTGGATAGGAATGTGCCATCTTGTCCAACTTGCCAGTTTACCAAAGGAAGTTTGAAGAATATAAGAGTATATAGCTTTTGCTAGTACCAAATGGAACTTGGGTTGAAATCACTATCGAATTGGACCTTGTGCTGGGATTGCCCGGGATATAGCAAGATAATGGTTTTATTTTTGACATTCTAGAATCTAGAGTGCTTCAACCTTTGCACAGAATCATCATCAGATGGTTATGCAATTTCTGTAAGTGTCTCGGGTGAGACCTTCTCCAGCCTCTGGAGATTGAAAGGGTCAATGCTTATGGGGTTTTTTTGGCTAGGGAGCTTGAACCCTGGGTCTGATCCCCATGCCAACAACCTGGATCTGCAGAAACACAGATCCTGGATCTTCAATAGGTTGAACCAGTAGTGAATATGTTCTTCTCTTTAAGACAAGAAACACATAGAAATATTTCTTAACGTATCTCTCGATACCTTAGAGTTGTTAACCAGGTGAGAAGCCTCAGGTTTTCAATGGTTTATTAATGTCCTACAAAAGTAACAAAAGAAAAATGAAGCAGTGTATGTTGTAATATTCTATTTCAACCTTCAGGATATGGAGGATGATTTCATGAGGAAAAGGCAATGGCCTTGCAATTTAAGTGGGCCATATTACAACAGTGTTTCCCATAAATGAGAGAATAGCAATGAGTAACCTCTCTTAATTGAGTCGTGACTTGTTTTTGGTAGGTATGGGCTCCAAACTCCAAACCTTGCAAACAAGGAGAGAATGAATCACCATGGTGTCAAGAAACCAGAACTTAGCCTGAATATCCTAGAACTGAAGTTGGAAACATTGTCTCTCCAAGGTTGTTAATGTTGCAATCCTATGTTCAACATTGATACAAATGTCAAAAACAAGTTAAAAGATGAACCAAATAATAAAATTCAAAGGAAAGACTAGGATGTCACCATTTCTACCTGCTATCCTTGAAAAGAAGGTGAGATTACTTACATGCTTTTGTGTTTGCAAGGTGGACTTGAAGACCATGTTCATCCCAGAATGAGCTCAAAATGTACTTTTGTTTTTGGATTCGTGAAGTAGAAGGACAGTGTTATCAAAAAATAGTGAAACGGAGATCCCATAGAGGGCCTCCACCTTTACCAACCATGGATTTTGAAATGAGAAACTCTCATCCATAAATATGAAGTCCAAAGAATGTGAGGTAGTCGACACGCTTTCTTGACTACTATGTTAATGTGGTTGGTTGCAGATGTCATATAATAAGGTGACATTATTTTGAGCAAAAGGTGTTAGAATCAGTAATGGTGCAAGTAGGCACTTGAGTAAGAATCTTCTGTACAAGGATTTAGTGTAGACGCTAATTTTTTGAAGAATCACTTTTCATTTGTAGAGGAGGTATTACCATATTAGTGTTTTCCTTAGTATGCTTCAATAACAAAATTTGTCACATTTTATTATCCTGAATTTGAAAAGGAGCCCAAAAAATTACCACAGCCAGGCAACTAAACACCTGCGTTTCCTACATCTTGAACTACACATTAGCAAAATTGAATCTGATGGGCTAATATTTGATCATATTATTGTAACATATTAAACAATTAAACTTTTTTTGCAGTAGGACATGACTCTCTATACCTAGCTCAAGCCACATTAGAAAAATTCATCATGGTTGTACGCAGAGCATAAATATTTCAAGTCACAAGAATCCAATGTGAAAAAGAAAAAATGAAAAATCATGCACACAAATAAACTCAATTAATATGTGACGACTGTTGAACAGGAAACATTTCCAAGGATTCCATATTTGAATGGAAATATGTCTGAACACTATTTCTGGAAATATTTTTTGTCAAAATTTCTATATTCATCTGTTGTGAGTGTTTTGTGTATCCTATCCAAGATTTATCTTGTCTCCACATAAAATAACAACTTTTTGACACTTATGAATAATAAATTATAACATTCAACCTTGCAAATTTTCTCAATCACAGAAGAAATTTAATATAAAATAGTAATGGGGAAATGATGTCTTGACTTGATAAAAAACCGCCTTTATAAAGAGGCTTTTCAAAGTTCAGAATGAAATCATTAAATCCAAACATTGATTACGAGGCAAAGTCAGATTCCAGTATCTCTAAAGCAGTTCATACAGACTATTGATAAAAAACTTTATGAGCATATACTGAGCAATCAATCATGCAAGCAGTGAACATCGCAAATCCCTACCCCCTGCACCATCATCTTGCCTGTAGGTTTCAATTATACGAGTGAATGCCTCCTTGCTTGATAGAGTTTGCTGTTCCTCAGTCAGTGATACAAACTGTGGCACTATTGGAATTTCTGGGGATTTATCTTCTGCAGATTGAGTCGTTTCTGGATCAGAGGAGATGATTGTTTCTGGATTAGAGGACATGATTGTATCTAGGTCAGATTTTACTTCCAACTGATTATGTGAAGCAATTCAACTTAAAATAAAATATATAATTTGAACAGACCCACAAAAGATAGAGTGCAGAAATTCAGACCTACAACCATCTATATCTCATAACCAAGATAGCGTAGAAGAAAATAACGAATTTGAATGGGGTAAAACAAGGGAAATACCAATCTGATTCTTCCAGAAGAAGAGAGCATTCTTCCATGATCGATTTCTCTTCAGATCTCCCACAGATTTTTGAACATCGGCAAAACTCGAAATATCTCCACCAGTTACTATGGCTTTCGAGCTGTTAATGGACTATGGCCACTTTAGTGTTTCAGAGCGTCCATGCTTTTGCAAAAATTTGGAAAAAAGAAAGCATCATAGGGAAGAATGGAATCATGGGAAAGAAGGCATAAAGGTCGAACAAGCGCACAGCGGGAAAAAAAATTGAATAGATTGATTAAGAAAATTTGAATAGGTGGAACAAGCGGAGCGGGAAAAAAAATTTGAATAGATATAAAATCTAATAATAATAATAATAATATATGAATGATAATAATATACATAATGATATAGTAATATGCATAATGAGTGGAAGGGTTGTATTGTATGAATAATAATAATAATATACATAATGATATGTCACACAAATTTTTTAGTGCATATTCTAATCCTTATATGCAAACTTTTGAAAATACAAATATTCATATTTAAAATTCTAATGTTCTATATATTGAACCATTATATGTTATTCCTAATGAATAAGTAAATAAATTATGTCAACATACATAGAGTTATGCCCAGGAAATAAATAAGTTGTGCATTAATCCATTACTTTTATTTTGTTAGGTAATGTGAGTTTTGAGATGAGTTGCATGCCTAACATGTGATTTGAGTAGCCATGAACCAAGGGCTTTTAAGCCGTCAAAATCACCTAGGGATCGCATCCAACCTAGGCCACACCATCCCTTAGCTTGACTGGAATTTTTCCCACATAGTTTCGAACCAATGATTTTCTCACCAGTGATTGTATATTACCTGTTATTTCTTATTCCCCAAGGCAAAAGTCAAATATTTGGATGTATCTTGGATGACTTGTCACATTCCATGACTAGCTTCACGCACATTGAATAGGAATTCCCATCATTTAAGAATTCTTTGGAGGGTTTTCATGGCATAGTTTTTAGGGGCTTAGGGGTTTGATGAATAGGAGATTAGGGGTTATAGGTTTAGGGTTTAGCGGTTAGGGGTTAGGGCTAGAATAATGAGTTAGTCCAGGTTAAGGGGTTAGGGATTGGGGGCTTAGGGGTTAGGGGATATAGGTACATTTAGGGGTTAGGGGAGTAATGATTTAGTAGTGGTTAAGGGATTAGGGATTGGGGTTAGGGAGATCATAATGATTTAGTGGTTAAGGGTTTAGGGATTGGGGGTTAGGGGTTAGGGGATTTAGGTGCCAGGTCACAAGTATTGTTTGCTAGGAAGGCTTTCCAAAGAAGTTGGCTGGCATCACTATGACACTATTATGGAATTAGAAGGGAAGAGAAAGGCAAAGGCTTAGGTATCATATGAGATAAGGAAGCAATTGGAAAAATTGAGATCAAAAGCAATGGAGTTAGCCGAAAAGCAGCTTGCCCCAGAGATGGATAAGATAAAACTTGACAACATATTCGTCAATTTCCTTGACCCTTTATTGGTTATTCAGAAGGAGTATGAATAAACCACTGTTAATATCAAGGTAACTGGCCCCTAGCAGATCAAGGGCTGAGAGGAAAATCAATCATCAATGAAAATTCAAAATTTTCAAGCTGAGCAAGATCAACCAAATTGGGGGCAGAGTTTGGGGAACCTTCGTAAGTGAATGGGGCCTATGTGATATGGCTACGAGTTATCTGAGTATATAGTGAATTAGATAGAAGTAAGAAAACAATTACTTCTTCAAAGCTAATTCGAATTTGGAGGGCTTAGGGGATTGGGAGTTAGGGGTTAGGGGATTTAGGTGCATTTAGGGGTTAGGAATCGAATAATGAGTTAGTAATTAAGGGATTAGGGATTAGGGGCTTAGGGGGCCCGACCCGAATGCGTTTGGGCGGGTGCACTCAACCGAAATGACCCGACTCGAACGCCTTAAGGGGTTATAGGTTTATGGTTTAGGGGGTTAAATGGGTTAGGGGTTGGGAATGGTTAGGGTTAAGGGGTTATAGGTTTAGGGTTTAGGGTTTAGGGGGTTAAATGGGTTAGGGGTTTAGGGATTAGGGATTAAATGGGTTAAGGGATTAGGGATTGGGGGCTTAGGGGTTAGGGGATTTAGGCGCAGTTAGGGGTTAGGTGAATAATGATTTAGTGGTTAAGGGGTTAGGGATTAGGGGCTTAGGGGTTAGGGGAAGAGAATGGTCATTCCAGATGCTCTGTCTTCAGCCAGGTCACAAGTATTTTATGCTAGGAAGGCTTTCCAAAGAAGTTGGTTGGCATCACTATGACACTATTACGGAATTAGAAGGGAAGAGAAAGGCAAAGGCTCAGGTATCATATGAGATAAGGAAGCAATTGGCAAAATTGAGATCAAAAGTAGTGGATTTAGCCAAAAATCAGCCTGCCCCAGAGATGGATAAGATAAAACTTGACAACATATTTGTCAATTTCCTTGACCCTTTATTGGTTATTCAGAAGGAGTATGAATACACCACCGTTAATATCAAGGTAACCGGCCCCTAGTAGATCAAGGGCTGAGAGGAAAATCAATCATAAATGAAAATTCAAAATTTTCAAGCTGAGCAAGATCAACCAAATTAGGGGTAGATTTTGGGGAACCTTCATAAGTGAATGGGGCCTATGTGATATGGCTACGAGTTATCTGAGTATATAGTGAATTAGACAGAAGTAAGAAAACAATTAATTATTCAAAGCTAATTCAAATTTGGAGGGCTTAGGGGATTGAGGGTTAGGGGTTAGGGGATTTAGCTACATTTAGGGGTTAGGGGTCGAATAATGTGTTAATAGTTAAGGGATTAGAGATTGGGGGCTTAGGGGGCCCGAACCGAACGCGTTTGGGCGGGCGCACTCAACCGAAACGACCCGACCCGAACGTGTTAAGGGGTTATAGGTTTATGGTTTAGGGGGTTAAATGGGTTAGGGGTTGGGAATTAGGGTTTAATGGGTTGGGGGTTAAGGGGTTATAGGTTTAGGGTTTAGGGGGTTAAACAGGTTAAGGGTTTAGGGATTAGGGATTAAATGGGTTAAGGGATTAGGGATTGGGGGCTTAGGGGTTAGGGGATTTAGGCGCAGTTAGGGGTTAGGTGAATAATTATTTAGTGGTTAAGGGATTAGGGATTATGGGCTTAGGGATTAGGGGAAGAGAATGGTCATTCCAGATGCTCTATCTTCAGCTAGGTCACAAGTATTGTCTGCTAGGAAGGCTTTCCAAAGAAGTTGGCTGGCATCACTATGACACTATTACGAAATTAGAAGGGAAGAGAAAGGCAAAGGCTTAGGTATCATATGAGAGAAGGAAGCAATTAGAAAAACTGATACGGGCGCCCTTGAACAAAACGACCCGAACCGAACGTGCCCCGCCGGGCAACCTTTCACGACGCGACACCGTGCGCCCGATGGAACGATGCCACAAGGGAGCAAATGGAAAACAGGCTACCCAAACGTGCACAAGGCACCTGGGTGGTCACAACTTAGCAAAACTGATACAGGCACCCTCGAACGAAACGGCCCGACTCGACCCGAACGCGCCCAGTCGGGCGACCTTACACGGCGCGACACGACGCGCCCGACCGAACGATGCCATAAGGGAGAAAATGGAAAACGGGCCACTCGAATGTGCACAAGGCACCCGAGCGGTCAGTTCTTAGAAAAACTGATATGGGTGCCCTCGAACGAAATTCCCTGACTTGAACGTGCCCGATCGGGTGACATCACCTGGAGCGACACGGTGCGCCCGACCGAACGATGCCACAAGGGAGAAAACGACAAACAAGCCACCCGAACGTGCACAAGGCACCCGGGTGGTCACAACTTAGCAAAACTAATACGGGCACCCTTGAACTAAACGACCCGACCCGAACACGCCCGATCGGGCGACCTCACACGACGCGACACGACGCGCTCGAATGAACGATGCCACAAGGGAGAAAATGACAAACGGGCCGCCCGAACGTGCACAAGGGACTCGGGCAGTCACAAATTAGCAAAACTGATACTGGTGCCCTCGAACGAAATGACGTGACCGGAACACGCCTGGTCGGGCGACCTCATAGTACGGTGTGACACGGCATGCCCGACCGAACGATGCCACAAGGGAGAAAACAACAAACGGGTGACTCGAACGTGCACAAGGTACCTGGGCGGTCACAACTTAGCAAAACTGATACGGGCGCCCTCGAACAAAACGAACCGACCTGAACGCGCCCAGTCGGGTGACCTCACACGGCATGACATGGCACGCCCGACCAAATGATGCCACAAGGGAGAAAATGGAAAATGGGCCGCTCAAACATGCACAAGGCACCTGGGCGGTCACAACTTAGCAAAATTGATACGAGCGCCCTCGAACGAAACGACCCGACCCGAACGCGCCTGGTCGGGCGACCTCATAGTACGGCATGACATCGCGCGCCAGACCGAACGATGCCACAAGGGAAAAAATGGAAAACGGGCCACCCGAACGTGCACATGGCACCCGGGCAGTCACAACTTAGCAAAACTGATACGGGCGCCCTCGAACGAAATGACCTGACCTGAATGCGCCCGGTCGGGCGACCTCACACGGCGCACCCGACCGAACGATGCCACAATGGAGAAAACAGAAAACAGGCCGCTCGAACATGCATAAGGCACCTGAGTGGTCACAACTTATCAAAACTGATACGGGCACCCTCGAACGAAATGGCCCAACCTGAATGCGCCTGGTCGAGCGACCTCACACGACGCGACATGGCGCGCCCAACCGAATGATGCCAGAAGGGAGCAAAAGAAAAACAAGCTACCTAAATGTGCACAAGGCACCCAGGGGGTCACAACTTAGCAAAAATGATACGGGCGCCCTTCAACGAAACGACTCGACCTGAACGCGCCCGGTCGGGCGACCTCACACGGCGCGACATGACGTGCTCGACCGAACGATGCCACAAGGGAGTAAATGGAAAACGGGCTACCTGAACGTGCACAAGGTACTCGGGCGGTCACAACTTAGCAAAACTGATACGGGCGCCCTCGAACGAAACGGCCCGACCCGACTCAAACACGCCCGATCGAGCGACCTCACACGGCATGACACAGCGCGCTTGACCGAGCGATGCCACAAGGGAGCAAACGAAAAACGGGCCACTCAAATGTGCACAAGGGACCTGGGCGGTCACAACTTAGCAAAACTGATACGAGCACCCTCGAACGAAATGACCTGACCCGAACGCGCCCGGTCAGGCACGGTGTGACAGTACGACGCGCCCGAACAAACGATGCCACAAGTGAGCAAATGGAAAACGAGCCACTCAAACGTGCACAAGGCACCCTGGTGGTCACAACTTAGCAAAACTGATACGGGTGCCCTTGAACAAAAAGACCTGATTTGAATGCACTCGGTCGGACGATCTCACATGGCACGCCTGACCGAACGATGCCACAAGGGAGAAAACATAAAACGGGCTGCCTGAACATGCAAAAGGCACCCAGGCGGTCACAACTTAGCAAAACTGATACGGGCGCCCTCGAACGAAACGGCCCGACCCAACCCGAACGCGTCCGGTCGGGCGACCTCACACGGTGCGACACGTCACACCCGATCGAATGATGCCACAAGGGAGAAAATGGCAAACGGGCCACCCGAACATGCACAAGGGACCCGAGCAGTCACAACTTAGGAAAACTGATATGGGCACCCTCGAACGAAACGACCCGAATCGAACGCGCCCGGTCGGGCGACCTCACACAGTGCGACAGTACATCGCGCCCGACCGAACGATGCCACAAGGGAGCAAACAGAAAACAGGCTACCCAAACATGTACAAGGCACCCGAGCGGTCACAACTTAGCAAAACTAATACGGGCGCCCTTGAACGAAAAGACCCGACTCGACCCGAACGCGCCCGGTCGAGCGACCTCACATGACGCGACACGGCACGCCCGACCGAATGATGCCACAAGGGAGAAAATGGAAAACGGGCCACCCAAACGTGCACAAGGGACCCGGGTGGTCACAACTTAGAAATACTTATATGGGCACCCTCGAACGAAATGACCCGACCCAAACACGCCTGGTCGGGCGACCTCACACGGTGCACCCAACCGAACAATTCCACAAGGGAGCAAATGGAAAACGGGCCACCTGAATGTGCACAAGGCACCCAGGCAGTCACAACTTAGCAAAACTGATACAGGTGCCCTCGAATGAAACGACACGACCTGAATGCGCCCAGTAGGGCGTCCTCACACGGTGCGACATGGCACGCCCGAATGAATGATGCGATAAGGGAGAAAATGACAAACGGGCCGTCTGAACGTGCACAAGGTACTCGGGCGATCACAACTTAGCAAAACTGATACGACACCCTCGAACGAAATGACCCGACTTGACCCAAACTCGCGCGGTCGGGCGACCTCACACGGCGCGACACAGCACGCTCGACCGAATGATGCCACAAGGGAGAAAACGAAAAACGAGCCGCCCAAATGTGCACAAGGCACCCGAGCGGTCACAACTTAGAAAAATTGATACGGGCGCCCTCGAACGAAACGACCCGACTCGAACGCGCCCTGTCGGGCGACCTCACAGTACGACGCGACACGGCGGGCCCGACCGAATGATGCCACAAGGGAGAAAATGGAAAACATGCCACCTGAATGTGCACAAGGCACCCGGGCAGTCACAACTTAGAAAAATTGATACGAGCACCCTCGAACAAAACGACTCGACCTGAACGCGCCCAGTCGGGCGACCTCACATGGCGCGCCCGACTGAATGATGCCACAAGGGAGAAAATGGCAAATGGGCTGCCTGAACGTGCACAAGGTACCCGGGCGGTCACAACTTAGAAAAACTGATATGGGCGCCCTCGAACGAAATGGCCCGACTTGAACGCGCTCGGTCGAGCGACCTCACATGGCGCACCCGATCGAACGATGCCACAAGGGAGCAAACGAAAAACGGGCCATCCGAATGTGCACAAGGCACTCGGGCGGTCACAACTTGGCAAAACTGATACAGGTGCCCTCGAACGAAACAACCCGACCTGAACGTGCCCGGTCGGGCGACCTCACACGACGCGACATGGCGCGCCTGACTGAACAATGCCATAAGGGAGAAAATGAAAAACGGGCAGCTCGAATGTGTGCAAGGCACCCGGGTGGTCACAACTTAGCAAAATTGATATGGGCGTCCTCGAACAAAATGTCCCGACCCGACTCGAACGCGCCCGGTCGGGCGACCTCACACGGCGCGCCCGGTCGGGTGACGTCACACAGCACGCCCGGTCGGGCGACCTCACACGGCGCGCCCGATTGAACGATGCCACAAGGGAGCAAACATAAAATGGGCCACCCGAACGTGCATAAGGGACCTAGGCAGTCACAACTTAGCAAAACTGATACAGGCACCCTCGAACGAAATGGCCCAACCCGACCTCACACGGCGCGCCCGACTGAATGATGCCACAAGGGAGAAAACGACAATTGGGCCACCCGAACGTGCATAAGGGACCTGGGCAGTCACAACTTAGAAAAACTGATACAGGCACCCTCGAACGAAATGGCCCGACCCGAACGCGCCCGGTCGGGCGACCTCACACAGTGCGACAGTACGGCGTGCCCGAACGAATGATGCCACGAGGGAGAAAACGAAAAATGGGCCACCCGAATGTGCACAAGGCACCCGGGTAATCACAAATTAGCAAAAATGATACAGGTGCCCTCGAACGAAATGGCCCGACCTGAGGTCGCCCGGTCGGGCGACCTCACACTACGCGACATGGCGCGCCCGACCGTGGTTGGGGGCACACATTAAATGTGAACCAGGGAGTGAGCGCATCACGTATTTAATATTTTATGAAACTCCTTAGAAGTCCCATCATAACCACCTTCCATCTTCATCATAATGTGATATGTCAACTAAAGATATCTTATTATGTTGCTCCAACCATTCAGAACGGTGACCCAAGTTAGAGTATTATTTATTAAAGGAGAGGCCAAAGAAATTAATTTACAAATCGTCGCAATAGTGACACTTAGCCCAAAATGTCGTAAGAGCGACACTTAGCCCAAACCGTCGCAAGAGTGACACTTAGCCCAAACTGTTGCAATAGCGACGATTGTTCCCAAACTATCGCAATAGCGATGCTTTTGCCCAAACTGTCGCAATAGCGACATTTTCCTCCAAACGTCGCAATAGCGACATATAACTCTAATCCGTCGTAATTTCGATGATTTTTCCCAAACTGTCACAATTCCGACGTTTTGCTACAAATGTCGCAAGAACGACACTAACTTCTATGTGTCGCAATACTGACACTTGTCTCCAAACGTCAGTATAGCGACAGTTATGGGCGGGATTTTGAAAAATTGATAAATTTTGGGGAAATTTCCGACATTTGGTCAAAAGTGTCAGAATTTCCTCCAAATGTACTAATGCATCCTTCTTATTCACAAACAATACTGGTGCATCCCACGGTGATACACTTGGCCTAATGCGTCCTTTAACAAGCATTTCCTTCAACTAAACTTCAAATCTACTAACTATGGTGTCCTCATCCTATACCGTGCCTTCGATGTTTGTGTTGCCCCTCGTACCAACTCAGTAGAAAAGTCCACTTCCCTGTGGGGAGGAAAATCTGAAATCTCTGCGGGAAATACATCCTGAAACTATTGTAAAATCGGGTACCTATTCAATACCTCTGCATCCTCAACATCCTTACCCTTATCACTGGATATATGCACTGCAAATAACACACACCATTTTCTGTGACTGCGCTTTGTTTGCATAGTTGTTTCTGTTCTAACTAATGTAACTTTCTTCTTACCCTGCAAGAGTCTTTGTTCCCCATTCTCATCCAAGCATTCAATTGCCTTAAGATAACAATCCACCTTGGTCCAATGAAGATACAACCTGTTCGTACCCAACAACATATTGTATGATCCCAATGGAAGTACATTCAAACGCGTTGATGTAGGCATACCATTCAACTCAAATGCACAAGCTCTTACCCAATGATGAACTCTTTTCTTTGTACTTGTAGCCAACTGCACTAGCCAAGATTTGACATACAATTCTTTATTCAAGCCACACTCATCCACCAAGTTAGGGTTAACATAACTATAATTATATCCAAGGCCAATCAAAATAGAAACAACTTGAACACAAAGCTTACCGTAAATCTAAATAATAGATGCCTTATGATATGCCTTCCTATTATCCAATGCTGCACAGATACGAGGAATTCTAATACCAACATCCCTAATAGCTTACACTTCCACTGCAATGTATATCTAAGGCCTACCACCCTGATATGATGGGAAATATCTCTTGAGATGCTCATTGCCACATATCCAACACTATAACTATCTGGTACCATCGCCTTTATTCTGCTATCCTCCAGGATATGACCCATGTCCTTGTGTGACTACATTGAACTTATTTTAAGGATCAACAATCTCTTTCTCACCATAATATTGGGGCCTTATTCTTTTTGGTTGCTAATTACCTTTACCTTTGTATTTCCATTTCCAACCTTGTTGGGACTCTATATTGCACTTTTGTTGCTCATAAAAATTATTTAAATTTCCGATTACTTCTTCAAGTGACAGAGGCTCATCATACTCAATCTGATCTCTAAATGTTAACGATAAGCCACTGAAAAATCTCTTAACTTTGGCTTTCTCATCCTTATGATACAATACATACCTTAGTAACTCCAGGAAATTAGTTGTGTACTCCTCATCTGTCATCGATCCCATATTTAACTCATAGATATCCTTGGCCTTACTATCGTAGTACCTCTCTGAGAAGCACTTCTTCATGAAGAGTCTCTTGAATTCATTCCAACTCAACTCTTCTGTCCCGATGTCTCTAACCCGCTTCACATATTCCCACAAGATGTCTTCTTTCCCTTTGAGGCTGAAGATAGCTATTTTGGCATTCATGTTCTTTGTGTAATCATGCAACTCAAAGAAATTCTTCATCCCAAGTAGCCATGCCTCTGCATATTCTGACTTCTTCAAATCTCCACGAAATGTAGGTGGCTTGGATTTCTTGAACTCATCTGGAAAATATCCCTTATTTCTCCTCTTGTAAGGATGATAACGATGATGATAATGATACCTGTCAGAACCAAAAATAGAGTAGAACATGTGTCCATCAACTCTCCTATTTGGTGTGTCCAATAACCCACCATCTCTGATCGTGTCATATATACCCATCCTGTGACCACCATGAGACTGACTTCCATATGGTCCATTAGTCCTATACTCCTGCATGTAAATAATCCTAAGTGGTCCCTATCTCTACAAATATGACAAACTCTGAAGAATGACTACATTTACTTCTGTTTGTTTCTCATGTGCTTGAATGATCCAGTCATTAACTTCCTTGCAACTTCTTATTTCTGCATTCAAAATTCTCAAAGTGTCTACTATATTATGTGAGTACCCATTACCATGCTGCTCATATGATCTATAGGGATAATCTTGAGAACTATAGTCTACCATATTTCTAGTAATCTTTGATATTATTCCTGCAAGTATAACATGTCAGATAAACCAAAATATAACATAACCACACATACCTCAGTATAGTTTAGGGGAGGATATCTCGCATGCAAGATCAACCAGATTAGTGCGATACATGTATAATCATAATCATAATCAATATGTCAATATCATATAAATCATTATCTAGTTTCCATGCATGACAATAGCAACGACATAGCATGACCTCATGCACGACAACTATAGCCATAACAAGGCATTAACACATCCACATGTACAACAAACATTCACAGAAAATACATATTCAACCATCATGCATTGACGATGAACACATCCCAAAAACAACATCATCAAATCCTACATGACAACACAACTGAAATAATGACCATCACCATGTATACATAACAAAACATGTACAAGAAGCATGCATGCATTACATTCATTTTCCACCCATCCAGTCCAAGGGGTGAACCATGCTCCGAGACCACTCTGTAACACCCTCCTCCCACATTGACCCAATCTAACCAACCACCGAGATAAAAATGTGATGAAGAGTTACTATGATATGATTCAACTTCCCAAGTACAGTTAAGGAAGTGGAATGGAAAAGACAAGAACAATTTGACCTTCCTCAGATACTACAAGACCTTCAGGAGCCAACCAACCCTTCCAGGTACTGAAACCCGGAGACAACTTGTTATTTGATTGATTTAGAGCCCTAGTCATACTAATGACAAGCCCTCCATGTGGCTGAAGTCCTCTAGTCACATGCACAAGGTTTCATCCACGTGACTACAAAATTTTCCAGGCAGTTTTGTGCTAGCGACCCCGGATTCTGAGCCACTTTTTCAGGGCCAGGACTCAGGCCTCTACTCAGAACTTCATGAAACTTCTAGAAATGATAAATAAAATTATGACAAGGCCTATAACATAAAATTTTTAACAAAGACATGATCTGACAAGGCCTAGCCATGAAAAACATTTCATTAAACACATCATGAACTTGTAATCTACAAGTCATATAAACACATCTGAGCTTAGGGACTTCATACTTATCTAAGATTCTACAAGAAGTTCTGATGTCCTCTCATAATAGTTGAATTACCATCTATTAGGTCATGCATTCATTAAAATTTCATTTACTAAACAAAACATGAAGAGAGCCATGACTAAGATATGCGATAAAACCATGCTTATAACCAACATATAACCAACATATAACCAACAAAATAACAATGATAGAACAACCATTAAGATCACATAATAATGAGAAAATTTATATATAATACAAAAGAGGAAAGGAGCTCTTATTAACATATGCAAAATGCAACCAAGTGAGAGACTTCCACGTACCACCCGACCATGGATTTGTTGAACCAAATCTTTCTTTCAGCCAATCACCCCCATGCCATATTCTGTAATATTCCTTTTTCTGAAATATCACAATCTATTCTAGAGATTGACTATAGGGGCATTTACTGGATATGTCACCTTTGAAAAAAGGATGAGATCCAGAGGCTACCTGGCCCTCTATAGACTCTGTCTATAGATCTTGTAATATTCCTCCTACAGGAATTGCCCAAAGAATGGGGCTGCAATGATGTATGAACATACAATGGATTATCTGTGTTATTTGTCTGAGCTTGCTTATGAAAAATATGTAAATAGCCAACACATATGATTATAGCAGTAAAAGTGATGCAATGACTTGAGGAATCAGTCATTCAATCAATACAATACAAGCCCCTCATTACATACATGATGAATATGAAGCACACTGCTATAGTTAAGGAACTACAGGCTGTGACTGCGCTGTCTATAAAAGGCACAACTGCATAAATGTCAGAAATACATGGATATGGAAATATGAAGCTCAAAATAAGGGGGAGTATGATCTCAACCCCTGGAAATACAATACATCAATCCTCTAAAAGGATTAGTTGAAATACAAGCAAAATGGCACTCTTGCAAAAATGCCGGAGTTGCTGGGCAGCAGCAACTCAAGAACTGGAAATGGATGGAGAAGGCTGAAATGGCTGCCACAAATGAATAACCCTCATCCAATGGAAATATGAAGTGAAAGGTTGGTCCCTTCACCTAAGATTTCATCCTTGAACTATCTGCTAATCCCTCACAACAATTTCTCTCCAAGAATAACGCTATCTAGGAGAGGGACTGCGCTGCATATGATGGAAAGTGGTTGGCCTGGTGCCAAATATGGTGGAATAATATCATGAAACTCATTTTCTGATCTCTTAAAGGGATGGAAGTTCCCTCCTCTGAAAACAAAAAGCTAAGGATGGTGTTGTAGAAAACCTCCCCAGCAACACCCAGCAGCACTGCACAATCTCCAGCTGAAACTACGCTGATGATGAAGGATAATGCTTGACCTCAATGTCTGAATATGGGGAATAGAGTGCAATACTCCAAGAGCTACTCAAGAAGTAGAGGAAATCCTAAATAGGAATTCCCTCGGCAATTCTTGCTAACCAGCAAGATGTTGTTGCAAGTCCTCCAGACCAAAGATGAATAATACTCAAGATGATTTGTAATGGAAACCTTGCCCTCCTTTTAAACAATGTGAGCTTCCTCTCAATGGACCCCACCCATTAGGGTTTCCTTCCTCTAGAAGCTTCCCTCCTTATCCCATTGCGTTGGCCCACAATGTGCTCTCCACCTCATGCTACTGTGCAGTTTGACTTGGTCAAACTTGACCTAGCCTTCTTACAAAAGCCCCCTTTCACACATGGAGGTGTGAAATCCAGCTCTATAAGTGATCCTCCTTCATACCAAGAGGATTTTTATTACATATTCATGAAAATAATGGGTCTCCTACCCATTTTATTTATCTCCTATGTGGAAATGGCAAAAATTAATGTTCCATAAAAATTGGGAACATAACAGTCCTCCCCTCTCAAATATTGCCTGTCCTCAAGCAAGTACAAGGATAGACTGATTTATCATCCCCATATGAATCTCCGATCCCCAAGCTATCATCCATACAACATAATTTGCCTCCCATGGAAACTCACAGAAATCTCCCTCCACGTTGAGCTCCGGAAATGAAGGTGGGCTGAAAATCTGAATATGGCAAGCCACATAGCTTGCCCCATGCTGTCCTTCTCTCCACTTGTGATAAGTTTAGAGTGTGTGCTGATCATGGGCTGCAAAAATATTGCCCTCAAGTAGCAAAGTGAAGAGCAATCCTCCATGGATCTCTCCTCCATCAATGATAATCCGGCTGGCCCAATACATTTTATCCATGATGAGTAGGACATGATCATCATAGAATACCCCAATGACATGTTTACTATAGGTTATACCATGTGCAGCAAGGTACAAACAATGTCTCATAGGGTTACAATGCAACCTCATCCACTACAGCTGCAGAAAATAACATGGCAAGCATTGCGCAAAAAATATCACCTCTACTACTGAATAGTAAATAGATGAGTGAATCAGCAATACAAAATAAAATACATGCCCATATACATAAAATGGATGGATATCATTATCAACCTCATGGCCCACCTCAAAAGAAGGTAAATAAGGGGCTGTGGTGGCCATGTTTCTCCTCATGTTCCCCTTAGAACATGCCATGCATAAAATGTGGGAATCATCTTCCCTCAAGGACACACCAAAATCATATGTCAATCTTACGATCATGCTTCCAATAAGAATATGAGACATAAAAACAAATAGAACCATGATCAACAATAAAATAGGGGGATTACTGATGGTTTCATATGGTGCTAGAAAGTACCAACAATCTCCCAAGGGTGCATAATGCAGTTTTGCAAACTGCTGCCCAAGAAATGTACAAGGAAAAATGTTTTGAAATACAATGCTAATCATATGAATTAGCTGCAAATGTGTAGAATGGAATTTTTTTTTCCCAAAGCCATGTAAAAGATGGCTGTCTCCATCATATGGGTTGGCCCAACCTTGCTCATGGAGCAATATGAAAAATATGCCCCTTTGAGGAACCATGCACTGCAACATAATGATAAGAGTATGAAAATAAGAAAATGAAAATACAAGGCTCTTACCATAGGCTGGAAGTAAAATGATATATGTATCCATATGAGTGATCCTTCTCCCAAATGACAGCGCTGTGAGCTCATGCAAAAGGGCTCTTGCCCATGCCAATCTTTGTTCCTTGACATGCTCCTTGTCAAGAACACTCCCGGTGATGCTGCTGCAAATGTGAAGATTTTCCCAAGATGGAAATGCCTCCTGATCAGTCCAAGCCAAGGAGTAATACCTTTGCACTATGAGTACTCCTGCAACAGCATACATCATATGAGAGCAAATCTTCTTGCGCTCTCTCCAATACATCCCAAGAAACCCAAGTTCTTGTTGCCTCCTCGTGCTCACATCATGTAACCCATGTGATGAAGGTATCATGACTGATATATATGCTACATCAGCTCCATGTATCCCTACTCTCTACTGCTCAATGATGTAAACATCCTGCCACCTCTTCCCTACCCCCATCCTCTTGGAAAAAGGGTACTCCAAGTGATGGCCAAACTCCTTCAAGAGGAGCCAACACAACCAAGCCTCTTGTTGCTCGGTATCATATATTTGAAAGTGGAAAATCAGCCTCTTGCTTCTCATCCACACCCACTCAGCTCCTTTTGGATGTCTTCTCCTTCTTCCTCCTTTGGTACTCCTCCCATGAGGGCTACCATTCTCCCAAACCAAATCACCTCTTGCATTCCATGGAAGATTGGAATGCAGCTCCTTGGAGACCTCCTAAAGGAGACCTCTCACTCATGACTGTATTGAACCCATGAGGATTCAGGTATGATGGAGTTAACCTCTCCTCTCCATCAATGTTTAGTAGCACTGTCAATTCCTCCCATATAGTAGCAACTGTTTCATCCTCCGGTTCAAAAATTGTTTCATTGTTTCTCATGGAGTTGTCATGGTTTGTTCCATCCTCCAATGGTTCACATCCCAACCTCAAGGGCTGAATGAGACTAATCAATAGTGCATGAGGATGAGGGTCCATCTACTCTTTGAACCCATTGCACAACATAGTGCAATCATGGTGCTCTAAATAGAAAAATGTGTAGATCCTAGGTCCTCTACATGTGAGTTTCCACATTCCTTTAATTTATTTGCTGAAATGAAAAGCGGAACTTCACTCATACCTTGGTGGAAGTTGGGGTTTTGTTATTTGATGGCTGCATTATTTGTCTCCTCCAATGCAATGGCTGCCTCATCCATAGATGTAGAAGGCTGCCCTCCCAAAGCTGTGACAACATTGGTGCAATCTTCCTCCCATGGTGGAATGGATTTCTCCTCTTTTGTCCTCTCTCCATCAAAGGTTTGGATCAAAATTTGAGCAAAGTCTCCAAAAGAACTCAACCTTGAATGGTCCAGGGGTTTGAACCACCAAAAAGAGGCTTCATCCTCCATGTGCAACGCTGCAATCTCCAATGCTTCTTCCTCTGCCACTGGATGTAGCAAGAAAAAGGCTTCTAGCTTTTTCACCCAAGCTCTAGCTGAAGTATCCCCATCAAATGTAGACAATAGGAACCTATTGCCTCTGATTCCTCCTTTTCCATAGGACCTTCTCTCCTCCTTCTGCTGAATAAACCGTGGGAATGCTGTAGCTCCCCTGAATGCTACCAAATGGGATTTATACTCATCCAGGTATTGATTTAGAACCAGATGATCCAAGCATCTCTCATGATTGCTTTATTTTTTAGAATAGGAAGTGCATGGACCTTCCTCTTCTTCTCTTTGCTTCTCCTCTTCGGGGAGGCTCTTATTTGTTCTGAAAACAGATGATATCAAGCTCATCTTCTTCATCATCATATTCTTCTTCTTCTTTCTTGGGCTTGAAGGCCACAGGCTGAGCCAGGAAAGGTGCTCCGATACCACTGTAATATTCCTTTTTTTGAAATATCACAATCTATTCCAAAGATTGACTATAGGGGAATTTACTGGATATGTCACCTTTGAAAAGAGGATGAGATCTAGAGGCTACTTGGCTCTCTACAGACTCTGTCTATAGATCTTGTAATATTCCTCCTACAGGAATTGCCCAAAGAATGGGGCTGTAATGATGTATGAACATACAATGGATTCTCTGTGTTATTTGTCTGAGCTTGCTTATGAAAAATATGTAAATATCCAAAACATATGATTATAGCAGTAAAAGTGATGTAATGACTTGAGGAATCAGTCATTCAATCAATACAATACAAGCCCCTCATTACATACATGATGAATATGAAGCACATTGTTATAGTTAAGGAACTACAGGCTGTGACTGTGCTGTCTATAAAAGGCACAGCTGCATAAATGTCAGAAATACATGGATATGGCAATATGAAGCTCAAATAAGATGGGGGAGGATGATCTCAACCCCTGAAAATACAATACATCAATCCTCTAAAAGGATTGGTTGAAATACAAGCAAAATGGCACTCTTGCAGAAATGCCGGAGTTGCTGGGTAGCAGCAACTTAAGAACTGGAAACGGATGGAGAAGGATGAAATGGATGCCACAAATGAAGAACCCTCCTCCAATGGAAATCTGAAGTGAAAGGCTGATCCCTTCACCTAAGATTTCATCCTCCAACTATCTGCTAATCCCTCACAACAAATGCTCTCCAAGAATAACGTTGTCTAGGAGAGGGATTGCACTGAATATGATGGAAAGTGGTTGGCCTGGTGCCAAAGATGGTGGAATAAGCTCATGAACCTCATTTTCTGATCTCCCAAAGGGATGGAAGCTCCCTCCTCTGAAAAAAACAAGCTAAGGATGGTGTTGTAGAAAACCTCCCCAACAACACCCAGCAACACTGCACAATCTCCACCTGAAACTGCGCTGATGATGAATGATAATGCTTGACCTAAATGTCTGAATATGGGGAATAGAGTGCAATCCTCCAAGAGCTACTCAAGAAGGAGAGGAAATCCTAAACATGAATTCCCTCGGCAATTCTTGCTAACCAACAAGATGTTGCTGCAAGTCCTCCAGACCAAAGATGAATAATACTCAAGATGATTTGCAATGGAAACCTTGCCCTCCTTTTAAACAATGTGAGCTTGCTCTCATTGGACCCCACCCATTAGGGTTTCCTTCCTCTATAATCTTCCCTCCGTATCCCATTGCGCTGGCCCACAATGTGCTCTCCACCTCATGCTACTGCACAATTTGACTTGGTCAAACTTGACCTAGCCTTCTTGTAAAATCCCCCTTTCACACATGGAGGTGTGAAATCCAGCTCTATAAGTGATCCTCCTTCATACCAAGAGGATTTTTATTACCTATTCATGAAAATAATGGGTCTCCTACCCATTTTATTTATCTCCTATGTGGAAATGGCAAAAATTAATGTTCCATAAAAATTGGGAACATTACATATTCCAAGCATGAATTTGGGGCTCACAAAAAAATCAATAAAGGATTCCTCAAGCTTTAACAAAATCCCACCAAGGGATTCTTGGGCCCAAAAAACAAACATACAATATAAGATTTACCCCAATCCTGCCATATACCAGTCAGGGGATCACTCAGACCTAAACAAGCATGGATGCCTCTAGATTTCTCCACTTAAAATGTGAGGAATTTTTCCATCTCGACTCTCTATGATTACCATGTATCCCACCATAACTGGTAAAGGGATTCCTCAACCTCATGAGAGAATACACCTGTAGGCTTTACTGTGTATCTCGCCATTATCGGTCAAGGGATTTCTAGGCCCAATAAGGTGTTCACAACCAGGATTTACCGTGTATTCTGCCATTACCAGTCAAGGGATTCTTAGGCCTTGTGATTTTTTTCCGAGACCACCCAACTCTCTTTCGAAACCATCCGACAATACTGCTCAACCAAGTAAGAGAGACCCCATCACACCATGGCTATCCGGAAATGGCAAGACAAGGCTGAAATCAACTATCACACCTAGAAATACCCATGCCAATGACAACAGGAGAACCAAATACACATATGCATGTAAAATGCATGCCAAATATAAAAATGATCTCACACATGCAAATAGATGCGTGCAAGTAATCCCATTGCAGCTGTTTGATGCAACTCTTCCTTGCTTTATATTTTCTTATGTTTGCCTTCTTTGTCCTTCCTTTGCTTTCCTTGATCCAATGTTAAAGTGCTACAAGAAAACTCTAAGCATGAAAGAGTATGAGAGAGAGAATAGAGAAATATCTCCAAGAAACCATGAAAAAAAGACACGAACTAATCCTCATAAGCCTTTTTATCATTGAGGCCTCTAATTTCTTCAATTTCCCATTATTTTCCTCCTCACATGCAACTTGTCACCTTTCGCCTTCCTTTTTCTCCCAATTTCCTTTATTTTCATAAATAAAATGAAAATTAATGTTTCTTTCATTTCCAAAGCCTTTGCGATTTCCTTTGCCAATTTCCCTTAGCCAAAATAAAACAAATGAACACCCACATTAGGACATTTTTTCCTTCAACTTGGAATACTTGTCCCGTGACCTTGGTCATATTTTTCCTTTATTAATTTTTTTACATGGATTTTTTACCAGGGCTTTTACAAACTCGATCTCTCTCAATTGACTCTTCTGACACTGGAAATGTCCACCAGATCACCATCCTGCTACTCCTTGTTGAGATTCAACAAGATGATGAGCTTAGTGAAAATCAATCACCTTCACTAAGTGGGCCCGCAAGCTATTTTTAGGTGTAAGTATATTTTTAGACTATGTCTATTTTTCGACATGGTGATCATATTTCAGAAGTTGCAGGATGCTATTTGTGGATGGTTGGTCAAGTTGGAAAAATAGATGAAATTCTATTTTTAGAATATTGGGCGAATTCTATTTATAGATCATCGATCTAAAAATAGAAGTGTTGATTATTATTAGCTCTTAATAATAATCCGACAATAAACAACAACTTATTTTCTTGGAGCACTTAATTTCAGTGTACAGATTTGGCAAATCAGTGGGCTGAAGGAATTACGAAATTCCAAGGGTTTACTGGTGGTTCATGCATGGAGGACTCAGTTAGAACTGAAGTGACAAAGTTATGATAGAGTTGTAAGAGTATTTCATGGAGTTTTTATTCAGTTTAACTCAGTTATTGTTTCGGGAAATAACTCCCTAAAGGTTTTTGGGTCAGCAACCTTCACAGATCAGGCGTATACCATTCAAGAATGACTCACTTAACCTATCTTTTATACTGAAAACTAGATATAACAAGTTGCAGAGCTTACCCAGAAGTCCAACGTTTGTTGTAGATCCCGCGGGGTGCAAACCCCCAACAACCCTTTGTGCTTCGTAACTTGGAAATCAAGAAAGAAAGAACATGAAACTTTAGTTGTACAACATATATAGTCCCTAAATGTTAGTGTAACTCATGTATAATATCATAAGAATAATATCAAATACTCAATTAATGTTCATTACACATATATAAAGAGAAATAAACACGTGAATATTGGGAACAAGATCGTTCTTCTTATTATAAATGGCACGTACAACAATAGAAATATGGAGAGATCACCTGAAACCTTCCATGGTCTTTGAGCATACCGTCCTCTAGATCCGTCTGGCCCTCGCCTCACAAGAATTCTTCCAAGATGTGTGCACACTAGATATCATATAGAATGATGAGCATCTCAAGGAAACAAGGGTTTCCTGAATATACCTGGGAAGTGCAGGAGGCACGGGAATATCAGACTTGAAATAGGGTTCCAACAGATTATAATATCTATAATTTTCTCCCTCCCTTAGGCCATACACATGAGTGTATTTTATACTCCCTCAAATTAGTTTCAACAGTTGTAAATAGTTGGGCCACGGGTTGGGGTGGTTTAATTACGGGAATAACCATCACCCTACCTCGAAAATAGGGAATTATATATATATATATTTTTAATGATTTAAATGGAATACGTGAAAAATTATGAATGGACTCACGTATATATGTGGAAAAGTCTAGGCATAGTCGCGTATGGGTTTTTAGACACTGTTTTTATGAGGTTGTTCAAGTCTAGGGAAAGGGTGCCCAAGGCCAAAGAGACAATCATTAATCACATGAGGGTGAAAAATGATGCTATAACAGTTATTGGAGTTAAACTCAATTGAGCTAGTTGTATCTAGTCTAACTGAATGATACATTAGTGAGAGTGGAGTGAATTAATTAGTTAATTAATTCACAAAAAGTAACTCATTAATCAACTGAACAATACAACAGTTAACTACAGTGCATGTCAGTTCCAGTGGAGACCCATTGGAGAGATAGGTGAAAGGGTAAGATGGATTATCTGTTGTGACTATAGTGATGCATTGATTGCACCACACACACATTGGAGTTGCCAATGAGGATTGCGCAGTGCAAGCAAGGTAGATTCGAATTCATTCAGGGGTCTTCTTCAACAAGGATTGCGCAGCGGAGGCAGGCTTTAGGTGGCAATAAATCAGTGCATGGATTTGCAGATTTCTTCTGATTAGTGTGTGACGATTGATTGTACTAAGAGCTTGATGTACTAAGCTTTGTATGAGATTTTTACATGATCTCCATGATATATAATATATGATAGTTGGGGTTTTCAGCTTCAAGATTTCCCGTTAAACAACTGTGTTATGTGCAATTGTTTTTTTATTGCTTCATGTGTTTGCAATTGATTTTAATTTCCACAAAATATTAACAGTAGAAGGATTCTGTATTTAGCAAGAAGATAAATATTATTAGATCAGGAGAATCTGGATATATACATGCATCTTGTATATAATTTCTACACTCCTCAATATTTGCTACTGATATTTGTCTTGATTTCTCTTCTCGATTGAATCTATGCTCTTTGGGAAATTCGATCTGCCTAGATCACCCACTCATTTGATGTGTCTCCTCCATCCACAATGTACAACTCTTATAAT
Organism: Pinus albicaulis; assembly: GCA_034641835.2. Classification (NCBI taxonomy): domain Eukaryota; kingdom Viridiplantae; phylum Streptophyta; class Pinopsida; order Pinales; family Pinaceae; genus Pinus; species Pinus albicaulis. The sequence goes on along the minus strand of CM076583.1, from coordinate 1,239,595,942 downwards.
CTCTTTTTGGTGAACAAACAAACATGATTAGATCTCCATCAACGACTAAGATAATCTGAAACTCAACATGTGCGAGTTTATATATCATTCTCACTTTTCTTAATTAATTGATTTCCCCAAGTTAGGCAATTTTTAATTATCGATCAATTAATTTAATTGAATTGTCTCTCGGTGTTTTCTCTCGAATCATTTTATGGGTTTTGGATATCTTGTGTTTCTTAGCCTCTCCGACCAAAGTCAAGACTAGAACATGTGTCTGATGCTACAAAACTAAAAGTGGTATCTTGGAATGGACATTATTTATGTCTAAAAATATTGAGAGAAAGCTTGTGTAGTTTGTGGATGAAGGTAGAGTGGTCTTGTGGTATCCTATTTCAACTGTAACATTGGTGAAGTTTCCCTCAAAAGCACTCCACCTCAAGCACTAGAATTTGGATCGAGAGTAAAAACTACATGTATATGCGGTTGTATCTTGTTTATGGTTGGGTGGAGAGTTAGAGTTCCACTCTCAGTATAGTTCAGGGGAGGATATCTTGCATGCAAGATCAACCATATTAGCGAGATACATGTATAATCATAATCATAATCAATATTTCAATATCATATCAATCATTATCTAGTTTCCATGCATGACAATACCAACGACATACCATGACCTCATGCATGACAATTATGGACATGAAAAGGCATACACACATCCACATGGACAACAAACATTCACAGCAAATACATATTCAACCATCATGCATTCACGATGAACACATCCCAAAAAAACATCATCAAATGCTACATGAAAACACAACTGAAATAATGACCATCACCATGTATACATAAAAAAACATGTACAACAAGCATGCATGCATTGCAGTCATTTTCCGCCCATCTAGTCCAAGGGGTGAACCATGCTCCGATACCACTCTGTAACACTTTCCTCCCACATTGACCCAATCTAACCAACCACCGGGATAAAAATTTGATGAAGAGTTACTATGATATGATTCAACTTCCCAAGTACAGTTAAGGAAGTGGAATGAAAAAGACAAGAATAATCTGACCTTCCTCAGATACTACAAGACCTTCAGGAGCCAACCAACCCTTCCAGGTACTGAAACACTGAGAAAAATTATTATTTGATTGGTATAGAGCCCTAGTCATACTAATGAAAGGCCCTCCATGTGGCTGAAGCCCTCTAGTCGCATGCACAAGGTTGCATCTGTTAGGAATCTATAATTTATTAGCAAGATTGGCAGAGTCCAATTACAGAAACAACATAATTTCAACCAACTTTGGGATTCTAGGATCTAGCCCTCCTGAATCTGGTGAGGGATCTCTCCAATAGGTGAAAATATGGATTTATCTTTGAAGTTTGGAATAATGATATTAGGCTAGTTATGAAGTCCAAGGGTTTTGTTTGTTTTTTGGATGGTTGAACATGATTGCTGTTAGAGGTGAAAAGTCCCAAAGGTAAAAAGGTTCAAAAGTGAGAAGTTGCAAGCAAAAGAGTAAGTTTTGACCAAGAAGAAAGATGATGGCAGGTATTTAGTCCATTGGGCTATGGAGTCATAATAGGATTTAATTGGAACAGCAAGAGGCAAGAGTTGTCCATGGGGCAAGTCATCTATGTATAAGGATCTCTTTAAAGTTTGATTTATGGAATGAAATGATACATTAAGAAGGGGAAATAAACAGATGTAGAACAAAGAGTAGCCCAGGATCTGGTAAGTACTTTGAAACTAGCCAGCCTTTGACCAGGCACTTAAGAAAAACATAGAAGCAAACTAGGATCTGGTAAGTACTTTGAAACTAGCCAGCCTTCGATACACTTCCAATAGAAAACATACAAAAAACTAAGGGAAACTTGAAGGCAACCTTTGGAGTAGAAGCTAGAGGGCCGGGCTCACCACAAATCCTCTCCTAGCTCTTCTTTACTTGGCTACTTCCAAGACAATCACAGAGATAACAAAGAATGGTCTAAGATCTGGTAAGTACTTTGAAACTATCCAGCTTTTAACACATTCTAAGGGAAACAATCAAACAGTTATGCAAACAAGACTGGGACCAGGGCTCACCATATCTTCCTCAATTCATCTTCACACAACATATACTGAAAGTAACATTCAAAAATAATATTCAGCTAAGACAATAAGACGAGGGAACACCAGCATTCCTATGCTTAAACTGGATTAAATCATTTCCAAATAACACAGTTAGAAGAAAACATTTAAATAAAGATTTTTCAGCCAGAGAAGGTTACTGGTATACAGTAGGTCCTAACATTGTTTAAACTGTTCTTTATAGGAGAATATGAAACATAATGAAAACAGAAACAAAATCACAAGTTACAATAAGAATAACATCACCGTCAACATAGACCAGGATCCCATAAATCGGCTTGTATTGATGCTTCAAACCAGTTACAATCTTCAAGTCCAGTGTGTTAATTCATCTCTCTTCACAACCTAACTTATCTGTTACAAGTAGAGCTCCAAGAGCCAGTGAATCGCTATTTACAATCGGGAGTCTTCAGCTCAGTTACATTACAATGCTTCAGCAATTACATCAACAACCAACTCTTCACTCATCTTTTACTGAAGTATTTATAGAAGAATGAGGAGGTTAGATCTGATTAAAGATCTCAAATATAATTAATACAGAGTTAATGTCTTTTTGGCCCTTGGGAGGCTCAATGAAGAAACTGTACAGGTGTTTCACTGTATTAATTGATTTACACTCATGATTTAAGCTCGGTGGGAGCTTTTGTTGACCTTTGAGGCTTTGTGTGATGCTAGGGTTACTCTGTAGATATTCTTTCATTAAATCCCTGGCAGAAGTAACTCTTCGACTGCGTCGAGGCGAAAAATATGATCCCGATCAATAAATTCTGTTCCTGATTGAATACTTTGAGGCACAGGTGGCACTTTGGTTGCTGGGAGGAATCAATTCGCCTCCATTGGTGGCAGTGGAGGGTTTTCTTGATTAAACACTTTAGGTTTTATTTTAAACTGTGTTTTAGATTGGGGATTAGGCTTTTTGATAACAGTCTTAGCCGTAATCCCCATAAAACTGTCTTCAGTCATCGTTCTGCTGCACTCTGTCTTTTGCAATTGATACTCTTTCTCTGTTCTTCATTGATGTTTTTCAGGTTTAACAAGGGCATACGGCACCAAAGGCTCATGAAACCTTGCTGAAAAATGTGTATCTATACCCTGTGGATGATTTATCTGATGTTTTCGAAGGCCGGAGGATCGTCATCCTCGGCCTACGAAATTTCTTCATTTAAGCGAAAAAACATTAAACCCTGCAAAAACAAACAAATGTTACAAAATCCTGCGTTTATAGGTCAATCTGCATCGGAGGATGTGCGGAGGAAGCAGGGCCGTTGGATGGCATCATCCAACGGTCGAGATTTAATCTCAGAATGGTCAAAAAAGCATGGGTGAAGGAGTATTAGATCAGAGCCATCGATTCACGCTGGGATCAACGGTTGGGGATGATTACGGGGGGTTCGGGTGTACGGGGGAAAAATCTTGGGGGTATGCCCCCGCAGTGAAACTGCGCCGTTTATCTTGATCAATTTGGACGGTCAAGATGGAATTAAGGGATGTTGAAAGTCAAACGGAGGGAATCTGGGTGATGAATTTTGGACCGTCGATCTGTAGATCAGATCGACGGCAGAGATGCGATTGCCGCTGTACGATGGCCTGGTTATCGTGTGGGCGCTTTGGTTAATCATCAGACACTTTCGAAGAGCGATAGCCGTTGGATGAGTGGGCCCAGATCGGACAGCGGAGATCAATTTCGCTGGGCATCCTGGTACAAAATATAACGCGCGATGGACGACGATTGCACGACGGTTTTCAACTCGTACGAGGGACACGCGTTACACAGCGTATGGAATCGCTGGCCAATGGAAGAAAACATCTTTTGGCCCGAAGGCGGTGCGAAGGATACCGCCGGTTTTGGGCAAACAACGCACGGGAGGTGGGGACCACGGGAAGACGCGTTCCGCACCGTCCGATTTGCGAAGCAGATCAACGGTGGAGGTTCATTGAAAAATACAGACTGGCGGAAAACTTTGGAAATAAATTAAAACCCAAAAACATGAAATAACAAAGGTTTTCAATGTTTTGGGCGGAGAAATATTATTGGGAAGGATAAGCGCCCGCGAGATTTAGCAGTTGGTTCCGGCGCTCGGGCGCATGGACGAAAAAGGGTTAGAGGCTTAGCCCGAGGGGGCTTAAGCCTAGAACATAGAAGATATGCGTTTTCTATGGCTTTTTAATGTTTTTTCAAAGGAAAAGAAGGTTCCGATAAGGCTAAGAAGGGGTCTTAGACCTTATAATATGGATTTTGATGAGGGGAAATAGCAGAAATGTAAAAATGAGGGATTTTCATGGGGAGTGGAGGGATAGAAGAGGAGGTTAGTTTTGAGGAGAAGGAAGGGGAAAAGGATGTTTGCAGCAGTATTTGACTTTGGATTTTTGTAGGATTTCAGAGGTTTCTAGGACGTAAACAGCAGAATGGGAAACTAGACAGAGGCATGAGGCCTTCAAGAGTCTTCAAGAGCCAAAAGTTTTTGAAAGGGAAAAATTGTTCCTTGAAGGCTCAAAAAAAAATTTAGCCACCTTTGGTATAATCAAATTTTACAGGTGGCTAACAGCATCCACGTGACTACAAAATTTTCTAGGCAGTTTTGTGCTAGCGACCCCGGATTCTGAGCCACTTTTTCAGGGCCAGGACTCAAGCCTCTGCTCAGAACTTCATGAAACTTCCATAAATGATAAATAACATGATGACAAGGCATCTAACATAAAAAATTGAATAAATATATGATATGAAAAGGCCTAGCCATGACAAACATTCTGTCAAACACATCATGAACTTGTAATCTATAGGTCATATAAACACATATGAGCTTAGGGACTTCATACTTAATTGGGCTTATACAAGAATTTCTGATGTCCTCTAATAATAGCTGAATTACCATCTATTAGGTCATGCATTCATTAACATTTCATTTACTAAACAAAACATGAAGAGAGCCATGACTAAGATCTGCCATAAGACCATGCTTATAACCAACATATAACCAACAAAATAACAATGATAGAACAACCATTAAGATCACATAATAACGAGCACATTTACACATAATACAAAAGAGGAAAGGAGCTCTTATTAAAATATGCAAAATGCAACCAAGTGAGAGACTTCCACGTACCACCTGACCATGGATTGATTGAACCAAATCTTTCTTTCAGCCAATCACCCCCGTGCCATATTCCAAGCATAAATGTGGGGCTCACAAAAAAACCAATCGTGGATTCCTCAAGCTTTACCACAATCCCACCAAGGGATTCCTGGGCCCAAACAACAAACATATAATATAAGCTTTACCACAATCCTGCAATATACCAGTCAAGGGATCACTAAGACCTAAACAAGCATGGATACCTTTAGATTTATCCACCTAAACTGTGAGGAATTTTTCCGTCTCGACTCTCTATAAGTCACTGTGTATCCCACCATAACTGGTCAAAGGATTCCTTGACCTAATGAGAGCATACACCTATAGAATTTACTCTGCATCTTGCCATTATCGATCAAGGTATTTCTAGGCCCAATGAGATGTTCACAACCAAGATTTACCGTGTATCCTGCCATTAACAGTCAAGGGATTATTAGGCCTTGTGATTTTTTCCGAGACCACCAACTCACTTTCGAAACCATCCAACAATCTTGCTCAACCAAGTAAGAGAGACCCCATCACACCATGGCTATCCAGAAATGGCAAGACGAGGCTGAAATCAACTGTCACACCTGGAAAGACCCATGCCAATGACAACAGGAGAACCAAATACACATATGCATGTAGAATGCATGCCAAATATAACAATGAACTCACACATGCAAATAGATACGTGCAAGTAATCCCATTGTAGCTGCTTGATGCAACTCTTCCTTGCTTTATCTTTTCTTACATTTGCCTTCTTTGTCCTTCCTTTGCTTTCCTTGATCCAATGTTAAAGTGCTACAAGAAAACTCTAAGTGTGAAAGAGTATGAGAGAGAGATAATAGAGAGAGATCTCCAAGAAACCATGAAAAAAAGCCACGAACTAATCCTCATAAGCATTTTTATCATTGAGGCCTCTATTTTCTTCAATTTTCCATTATTTTCCTCCTCACATGCAACCTGTGACATTTCGCCTTCATTTTTCTCCCAATTTCCTTTATTTTCATAAATAAAATGAAAATTAATGTCTCTTTCCTTTCCAAAGCCTTTGCGATTTCCTTTTCCAATTTCCCTTAGCCAAAATAAACCAAATGAACACCCACACTAGTATGTTTTGTTCGACATTCAACTTGGAATACTTGTCCCGTGACCTTGGTTATATTTTTCCTTTATTAATTTTTTTACATGGATTTTTTACCAGGGATGTTACAAACTCGATCTCTCTCAATTGACTCTTTTGACACTGGAAATGTCCACCAGATCACCATCCTTCTACTCCTCAATATTTTCTACTGATATTTGTCTCTAATTCTCTTCCTGGTTGAATCTATGCTCTTTGGGAAATTCGATTTGCCTAGATCACCCACTCATTTGATGTGTCTTCTCAATCCCCAATGTCCAACTCTTATAATCTCTTGTTGGTGAACCGAAAAACATGGTTAGATCTCCATCAACGACTAAGATAATCTGAAACTCAATATGTGTGAGTTTATAGATCATTCTCACTTTTCTCAATTAATCGATTCCCCCAAGTTAGGCAATTTTTAATTATCAATCAATTAATTTAATTGAGTTGTCTCTCGGTGTTTTCTCTCAAAAAATTTTATGGGTTTTGGATATCTTGTGTTTCTTAGCCTCTCTAACCAAAGTCAAGACTAGAACACGTGTCTGATGCTACAAAACTAAAAGTGTTATCTTGGAATGGACATTATTTATGTCTAAAAATATTGAGAGAAAGCTTGTGTAGTTTGTGGATGAAGGTAGAGTGGTCTTGTGGTATCCTGTTTCACCTATAACATTGGTGAAGTTTCCCTCAAAAGCACTCCACCTCAAGCACTAGAATCTGGATCGAGAGTAACAACTACATGTATATGCAGTTGTAGCTTGTTTATGGTTGGGTGGAGAGTTAGAGTTCCACTCTCAGTATAGTTCAGGGGAGGATATCTCACATGCAAGATCAACCAGATTAGCGCGATACATGTATAATCATAATCATAATCAATATGTCAATATCATATCAATCATTATCTAGTTTCCATGCATGAAAATACCAACGACATACCATGACCTCATGCACGACAACTATAGATATGACAAGGCATACACACATCCCCATGGACAATAAACATTCACAACACATAAATATTCAACCATCATGCATTCACCATGAACACATCCCAAAAACAACATCATCGAATGCTACATGACAACACAACTGAAATAATGACCATCACCATGTATACATAACAAAACATGTACAACAAGCATGCATGCATTGCATTCATTTTCTGCCCATCCAGTCCAAGGGGTGAACCATGCTCCGATACCACTCTGTAACACCCTCCTCCCACATTGACCCAATCTAACCGACCACTAGGATAAAATTGTGATGAAGAGTTACTATGATATGATTCAACTTCCCAAGTACAGTTAAGGAAGCAGAATGGACAAGACAAGAACAATCTGACCTTCCTCAGATACTACAAGACCTTCAGGAGCTAACCAACCCTTCTAGGTACTGAAACCCTGAGACAAATTGTTATTTTATTGATCTAAAGCCCTAGTCATACTAATGAAAAGCCCTCCATGTATTTGAAGCCCTCTAGTTTCATGCACAAGGTTGCATCCATGTGACTACAAAATTTTCCAGGCAGTTTTGTGCTAGCGACCCCAGATTCTGAGCCAATTTTTCAGGGCCAGGACTCTGGCCTCAGCTCAGAACTTCATGAAACTTCCAGAAATGATAAATAACATGATGAAAAGGTCTCTAACGTAAATTTTTTAACAAAGACATGATCTGACAAGGCCTAGCCATGACAAACATTTCGTCAAACACATCATGAACTTGTAATCTACAGGTCATATAAACACATCTAATCTTAGGGAATTCATAATTATATGAGATTATACAAGAAGTTCCGATGTCCTCTCATAATAGCTAAATTACCATCTATTAGGTCATGCATTCATTAAAATTTCATTTACTAAACAAAACATGAAGAGAGCCATGACTAAGATTTGCCATAAAACCATGCTTATAACCAACATATAACCAACAAAATAACAATGATAGAACAACCATTAATATCACATAATAATGAGCATATTTACACATAATACAAAAGAGGAAAGGAGCTCTTATTAACATATGCAAAATGCAACCAAGTGAGAGACTTCCACGTACCACCCGACCATGGATTGGTTGAACCAAATATTTCTTTCAGCCAATCACCCCTGTGCCATATTCCAAGCATGAATGTGGGTCTCACAAAAAAACCAATCAAGTATTCTTCAAGCTTTACCACAATCCCACCGAGGGATTCCTGGGCCCAAACAACAAACATACAATATAAGCTTTACCACAATCCTGCCATATGCCAGTATGGGGATCACTAAGACCTAAACAAGCATGGATGCCTCTAGATTTGTCCACCTAAACTATGAGGAATTTTTCCATCTCGACTTTCTATGATTTATTGTGTATCCCACCATAATTGTTAAAGGGATTCCTCGACCTAATAAGAGCATACACTTGTAGGCTTTACTGTGTATCTCGCCATTATCGGTCAAGGGATTTATAGGCCCAATGAGGTGTTCACAACCAGGATTTACTGTGTATCCCGCCATTACCAGTCAAGGGATTCTTAGGCCATGTGATTTTTTCCAAGACCACCCAACTCACTTCTGAAACCATCCGAAAATCTTGCTCAACCAGGTAAGAGAGACCCCATCACACCATGGCTATCCAAAAATGGCAAGACAAGGCTGAAATCAACTGTCACACCTTGAAAGACCCATGCCAATGACAAAAGGAGAACCAAATACACATATGCATGTACCATGCATGCCAAATATAATAATGAGCACACATTCAAATAGATACGTGCAAGTAATCCCATTGTAGCTGCTTGATGCTGCTTGATGCAACTCTTTTCTTACGTTTGCCTTCTTTGTCCTTCCTTTGCTTTCCTTGATCCAATGTTAAAGTGCTACAAGAAAAATATAAGCGTGAAAGAGTATGAGAGAGAGAATAGAGAGAGATCTCCAAGAAACCATGAAAAAAAGCCATGAACTAATCCTCATAAGCCTTTTTATCATTGAGGCCTCTAATTTCTTCAATTTTCCATTATTTTCTTCCCCACATGCAACCTGTGACCTTTTGCCTTCCTTTTTTTCCCAATTTCCTTTATTTTCATAAATAAAATGCAAATTAATGTCTCTTTCCTTTCCAAAGCCTTTGAGATTGCCTTTTCCAATTTCCCTTACCCATAATAAACCAAATGAACACCCACACTAGGATGTTTTGTTCGACATTCAACTTGGAATACTTGTCCCGTGACCTTGGTCATATTTTTCCTTTATTAACTTTTTTACATGGATTTTTTACTAGGGCTGTTACAAACTTGATCTCTCTCAATTGACTGCTCTAACACTAGAAATGTCCACTAGATCACCATCATGCTACTCCTCAATATATGCTACTGATATTTGTCTCGAATTCTCTTCCTGGTTGAATCTATGCTCTTTTGGAAATTCGATCTGCGTAGATCACCCACTCATATGATGTGTCTTCTCCATCCCCAATGTCCAAATCTTATAATCTCTTGTTGGTGAACCAAAAAACATTATCAGATCTCCATTAACGACTAAGATAATCTGAAACTCAATATGTGTGAGTTTATAGATCATTCTCACTTTTCTCAATTAATTCCCTTTAATTAATCGATTTGCCCAAGTTAGGCAATTTTTAATTATCCATCAATTAATTTAGTTGAGTTGTCTCTCAGTGTTTTCTCTCGAAACATTTTATGGGTTTTGTATATCTTGTGTTTGTTAGCCTCTCTGACGAAAGTCAAGACTAGAACACGTGTATGATGCTACAATAATAAAAGTGGTATCTTGGAATGGAAATTATTTATGTCTAAAAATATTGAGAGAAAGCTTGTGTAGTTTGTGGATGAGGGTAGAGTGGTCTTGTGGTATCCTGTTTCACCTATAACATTGGTGAAGTTTCCCTCAAAAGCACTCCACCTCAAGCACTGGAATCTGGATCAAGAGTAACAAATACATGTATATGCGGTGTAGCTTGTTTATGGTTGGGTGGAGAGTTAGAGTTCCACTCTCAGTATAGTTCAGGGGAGGATATCTCGCATGCAAGATCAACCAGATTAGCGCGATACATGTATAATCATAATCATAATAAATATGTCAATATCATATCAATCATTATCTAGTTTCCATGCATGACAATACCAACGACATACCATGACCTCATGCATGACAACTATAGCCATGACAAGGAATACACACATCCACATGGACAACAAACATTCAAAACAAATACATATTCAACCATCATGCATTCACGATGAACACATCCAAAAAACAACATCATCAAATGCTACATGAAAACACAACTAAAAGAATGAGCATCACCATGTATACATAAGAAAACATGTATGCATGCATGCAAGTCATATCATATCATAGTAACAAGCATGCATGCATTGCAGTCATTTTCCGTTCATCCAGTCCAAGGGGTGAACCATGCTACGATACCACTCTGTAACACCCTCCTCCCACATTGACCCAATCTGACCTACCATCGGGATATAAATGTGATGAAGAGTTACTATGATATGATTAAACTTTCCAAGTACAATGAAGGAAGTGGAATGGACAAGACAAGAACAATATGACCTTCCTCAGATACTACAAGACCTTCAGGAGCCAACCAACCCTTCCAGGTACTGAAACCCTGAGACAACTTGTTATTTGATTGATCTAAAGCCCTAGTCATACTAATGACAAGCCCTCCATGCAGTTGAAGCCCTCTAGTCGCATGCACAAGGTTGCATCCACGTGACTATAGAATTTTCCAGGCAGTTTTGTGCTAGCGACCCCAGATTCTGAGCCACTTTTTCAGGGCCAGGACTCAGACCTCTACTCAGAACTTCATGAAACTTCCAGAAATGATAAATAACATGATGAAAAGGCCTCTAACATAAAAATTTGAACAAAGACATGATCTGAAAAGGCCTAGCCATGACAAACATTCTGTCAAACACATCATGAACTTGTAATCTATAGGTCATATAAACACATCTGACCTTAGGGACTTCCTACTTATTTGAGATTCTACAAGAATTTTTGATGTCCTCTAATAATAGCTGAATTACCATCTATTATGTCATGAATTCATTAACATTTCATTTACTAAACAAAACATGAAGAGAGCCATGACTAAGATCTGCCATAAAACTGTTAGGTCCCTATATTACTAGTATAGTCCCTTATTGTTGTTAGTGTAACCCCCTTATTGTTATTATTGTACCCTTGTAACCCCCATTTTGTTATTATTGTGCTCTTAAATTATTATTGTTAGGTCGGCTAGGATTACATTGTGGCCCACTAGGATTACATTATGGCCCCATGGACTCCTATATATAGAAAGGAGGTTTTCTAAATTGTATCATCCAAGAATTTTTCATTTATGTAATGTATTGGAGGTTTCCCCCTCGAAGTGCCTTATTTCTAAGGCGTTTATATCTATTTTCTTCTATATTTGGAGATGGTTACACAACATTTGGTATCATAGGTTTGGATTCTAGGGTTTCGCTGCTCTAAACAGGTCATCGTGGAAATTTCACTATAACGTTTTTTCTACGAAGGATCAGAATCTGAAATTTTTAGGGTGCGAAGCTGAAATCTTGAGGAAACTTGTCAAAAATTTTCAGATCTTGGTTCGCAATATTTTCGGAGATATGATCTGTGGAAGGTAGTGCTTTTTCAAGCTCCCGAATTTCATCTCAAAGAGGTGATCATGGGAAAATATTCATAACTCTCTCTCTGAGCATCGGATTGGAGTGCCGTAAAAAGTGGTCGCAAGTACACGGACTTTAGTTTCTTGGCTATCAATTTTCAGAGCCGAAGGACGAAACAGTGACACGTGGAAAGTCGTACAAGTTCGCTCTACTGAACCAGTCCATAATTAGGTCATTGTGGGAGATTGGACACAACTTTGTCTTGGAGAATCCAAATCAGGTGAGACCTATGGCATTCGAAAGAGAATTCAGAGGGCTACGTTGGTGCCAAAATTAAAATATTGAAGTACTGCAATAATAGAGATAATCTAATTTCAATATCAAGCTCCTCAAAAGCAAGAAAAAGGTGTGTATTGTTTTTCCGAATTGCATAAGTCTTGTTTGAAGAATCAATTTGAATTGATTCCAAGCGCATATTGTAGAATAGATATCAGTATTGGGTTCTAAAATATGCCATGTAAAAATAATTCAACACCCATTAAGCCTTCAGAAGGCTCTACGATGACTCATGAAGATGAAGAATTGCAACATGATCTACCAAAATTACAAGAGCAAGTGCACCAAATTTCGCTCTCGCAAGGAGCAACAAAAAATGAAATGGAAGTTTTGAAGAAAGGCGTGGAAGCGAAGATGGACAGTTTGAAGAAAGGCGTGGAAGCTAAAATGGATGGCATGGAAGCTGGCATGGAAGCTAAGATGGATGACATGAAAGACAACATGGAAAACATGAAGAATTATCTAAAAGCAGATCACATGGAAGGTTTGAAAAAGTTGATACAAGAAATGTTTCCTAATGGTGAAAAAATAGTAGAAGAACATCATGATGAGAACAAAAAAAATAGTAGAAGAACGTTGTATGGTATCGATGGCTTTGCTCCCATAAAAAAATTGTCACTTGGTCAATTTTTACGGAGGAAATGATAGCACATTATGAGGATACAAAGAGCAACACTTTCTTTAGCCAATTGATAAATCTCAAACAAAAGGGTTTAGTGGGGTAGAACGTTGAGGACTTCCAAAAATTGAATATAAGGGTAACTGATATTCCATAGGAACACATGATTGATCTCTTCATAGGAACTTTAAAGGATAACATCCAACATGAAGTTCGCGTTTTGGAACCTGATTCATTGGAGAAGGCATTCAGGTTGGCAAGAAAAGTTGAATGTAAAATTATGGCGACAAGGAAGCCTACCACTCAATTCTATAAAGAAGGAAGTGTTGCTACGCCTAGATTTCCACAACCTACAAGGCTGACACCACAAAAATTGGAAGAAAAAAGAGCAAAAGGGCTTTGCTATAGTTGTGATAGCAAATACACTAAAGGTCATAAGTGTGCTGAGAAGAAATTATTTTACATAGATTATGAAGAGGAAGAAGAAAATGAACAAGAAGAGGATATACACCAGGAACCAGCCCTAGAAGAGGAAGAAATGAATCCGACCATATCGTGTAATGCATTGGTAGGAATTACCACTCCTCAAACTCTCAAGATAGAAGGACATATCAAGAAGAAAAAGGTAATAGTGTTCATTGATTCAGGTAGCACCCATAATTTTAGACATTGTAAGGTAGTCAAGGAATTAAATTGTTTCCTATACCCAACACCAGAATGTCAAGTGATGGTTGCAAATGGAGGAACTATAAATTGCTCCGGAAAATGCCATAATATCAAGCTAACCATGGGGGAATATGTATTGACTAGTCCAATGCTTTCCATTCCTATGGGAGGTGCTGATGTTGTACTAGGAGTACAATGGTTACAATCTTTGGGAATGATAGCTTTTAATTTTCAAGAACTTTTCTTGAAATTTTTTTCAGAAGGAATGGAAGTCAAATTATCAGGTATTGCAGGGAAGTCGGGAAGGATAATAAGCTCTAATGTCATTAAAAAGCTTCTAAAGAAAGAACAAGAAGGCGTAATTGCACAATTATCCTCACTAGAAGTTCCAACATCAAAATCATCTATTTCTGTAGATCTCCAACAAGTCTTGGACAATCATTCCAAGGTGTTTGAAACTCCCAAAGGACTCCCACCTATTCGTGATCATGATCATGCTATTCATTTGATTCCAGGAAGTGTTCCTCCAAACATCAGGCCTTATAGATATCCTTACGCCCAAAAGAGCGAAATTGAATGTATGATTGCAGAAATGTTAGAGGCAGGTATAATTCAACCTAGTCAAAGTTCTTTCTCTGCTCTTGTAGTATTGGTACACAAGAAGGATGGATCATGGCGAATGTGTCCGGATTATAGGGAGCTCAATAAGCTCACCTTAAAGATAAATTTCCAATTCCTGTGATTGATGAATTATTGGATGAATTACATGGAGCAATTTATTTTAGCAAGTTGGATCTTCATTCAGGATATCATCAAATTAGAATGAAGACTAAAGATATTCCAAAAACAACATTTCGAACTCATGAGGGTCATTATGAATTTTTGGTCATGCCTTTTGGCCTTACCATTGTACCTTCTACATTTCAAGGGTTGATGAATTCCATTTTCAAACCCTTCCTTAGAAAATTTGTGCTAGTATTTTTTGATGATATACTAATCTACAACATGTCTTGGAAGGATCATGTTGAACATGTTGACAGGGTGCTCAAACTATTGTAGGAGAAACAATTATATGCAAAAACATCCAAATGTTTATTTAGAGTACAAGAGGTAGAATATCTGGGTCATATTGTATCTCACGAGGGTGTTAAGGTAGACCCTAACAAAATTAAAGCCATTAAGGAATGGAAAGTCCCCACAACCATAAAGCAATTGCGAGGATTTCTTGGGTTAACAGGGTATTATCGCAAGTTTGTTAAGAATTATGGGAGAATAGCAGCACCTCTAACAACATTATTGAAGAAAGATGCATTTTCATGGACTCCTGAAACAACTAAGGCGTTTGAACATCTTAAAGAGGCAATGTGCCTAGCACTGGTCTTAGCTACGCCAGACTTCACAAAAACCTTTATTGTGGAATGTGATGCCTCAGAAAATGGAATTGGTGCTATTTTAATGCAGGAAGGAAGACCCATTGCTTTTGAAAGTCGTCCAATCAAAGGAAAGTATTTACAGAAACCTATTTATGAGAAGGAAATGTTAGCAATACTGCATGCACTAAAGAAATGGCGAACTTACTTAATGGGAAGACACTTCAAGGTAAAAATTGATCATGATAGTCTTAAACACTTTTTGGAACAAAGACTATCTTCAGAAGAGCAGCAAAAATGGGTCACAAAGATGTTGGGTTATGACTTTGAAATAATCTACAAACAAGGAAAGCTTAATGTTGTTGCAGATGCACTCTCAAGAAAGAATGAAGAGGTGGAAGCATTGCTTTGTGCCATTTCTATTATCCAACCACATTGGATAACCGAAGCAAGAGATGAATGGAAGAAGGACAAAGATGTATGGACACTCATTCAAAAGTTGCAGCAAGATCCTAGTACATCCGATACATTTAGTTGGAAAAATGATTCCTTATGGTACAAAGATCGCTTATATCTTTGTAAGAATTCCCAACTAAAACAAAAGATTCTTCTCGAATTGCACACTTCTCCTTTAGGAGGACACTCAGGATTTTTAAAAACTTACCACAGGGTGAAGAAAGAATTTTTTTGGGATGGCCTTAAATCCGATATTCAAAAGTTTGTGGCGGAATGTTTGGTTTGCCAGCAGAATAAAGTGGAAACAATTAAGACCCCGGGACTTCTACAACCTTTATCCATTCCAAGTCAACGTTGGGAGGAGATTTCAATGGATTTTATCACAGGTTTACCTAAGTCCGAAGGAAAGAGCGTCATCATGGTGGTAGTTGATAGACTTACCAAGTATGCACACTTTTGTGCATTATCTCATCCATTTAAAGCAAGTACAGTTGCTACTACATTTATGGACAGAATTCAAAAGCTACATGGAAGCCCAAGGGTTATTGAGAGCGACAGAGATCCCATTTTTACTGGAAATTTTTGGACGGAGTTATTTTCTTGTTTGGGTACTCAATTAGCTCATAGCTCATCTTATCATCCTCAATCTGATGGTCAAACTGAGATAGTAAATAAATGTTTGGAAGGATATCTTCATGGTTTTGTATCTGATAAACAAACACAATGGGTCAAGTGGTTGTTTCACCTAGTTGAAAGGTGATAATCACTTCTTCTGTTAAATTGCAATAGAAAATTATCCTTACGATGACACCGTAGAGTGATAACACTTCATCATCGAACAAGTATCGTCTTTGTGGTATTCATATTCGTGCAAGTAATATCGTTATCGAAAACAACAAGAATTTCCTACTTTGATAAACTAAGAAGTAAAATGCACAACTAAAACAGCAAGTTGCAATAACGTTATAATGAGAGAAGTTTTATAGAGACAAGGGTTTTTTATGACGCTTTACGCCATACAAACAAATGTCCCTCAAGCAAGTTAAGAAGGATAATAAATTATCGCCAAAGTACTATGGTCCTTACAAGGTGTTGCAAAATATTGGTACTATGGCATACAAATTGGAGCTTCCTGCTTCTTCACGAGTGCATCCAGTTTTCCATGTTTCATGCTTAAAGAAGGTTATAGGGGAAAATCTTCCAGTTCAAACAATATTTCCAGAACTTGATGAGGAAGTAAAAATCATATTAAAGCCCAAAAAAAAGCGTCTTTTAAATAAGAATCCACACGACAATCGACAATTTTCAGAAGAACACATCAAGTAGAACTGCATCACTGACATTCTACATGGGAGGATGATAATTTCATACAAAAGCACCTGGAGCTACTCAAGCATTGAGGAGAACACTTTTTTGAAGGAGAGGGGCATGTTAGGTCCCTATATTACTAGTATAGTCCCTTATTGTTGTTAGTGTAACCCCCTTAGTGTTATTATTGTACCCTTGTAACCCCCATTTTTTTATTATTGTGCCCTTGAATTATTATTGTTAGGTCAGCTAGGATTACATTGTGGCCCACTAGGATTACATTATGGCCCCATGGACTCCTATTTATAGAAAGGAGGTTTTGTAATTTGTGTCATCCAAGAATTGTTCATTTATGTAATGTATTGGAGGTTTCCCCCTTGAAGTGGCTTATTTCTAAGGTGTTGATATCTCTTTTCTTCTATATTTGGAGCTGGTTACACAACAAAAACCATGCTTATAACAAACATATAACCAAAAAAATAACAATGATAGAAAAACCATTAAGATCACATAATAACGAGCACATTTACACATAATACAAAAGAGGAAAAGAGCTCTTATTAACATATGCAAAATGCAACCAAGTGAGAGACTTCCACGTACTGCCCGACCATGGATTTTTTGAACCAAATCTTTCTTTGAGCCAATCGCCCCCGTGCCATATTCCAAGCATGAATGTGAAGCTCACAAAAATTCCAATCAAGATTCCTCAAGATTTACCACAATCCCACCAAGGGATTCCTGGGCCCAAACAACAAACATACAATATAAGCTTTTCCACAATCTTTCCATATACTAGTCAGCACAGGGGCTTCACTCAATGAACCTGTAACATATCACGCGCGATCATAGAATATTAAGAAATACCCTTAATTTCAGTACATATTGCAAAATACCTCTAAAAATCACATTATTTAACCCCCTACCAATATAAACCCAATAAACCTTCCCAATTTAACAATGCTCTACTTTCACTCTATATTGTAGGTATCAATTTTTTCATTTGCATTTTTTATTCCACTTTATATTTTTTCATTAACTTTGAGCTCCATTTTTTATACTTGCCAATATAAAAACCCTTTACCCCCATATATCCCCGAATATGTTATGTCAGTTTTTCCTCATTATATATCCCCCAATATGAACCCACGTGTTATGGTATTGCTCTCACAGTGAAGCCCCTGTGCTACTCAAGGGATCAATACGACCTAAACAAGCATGGATGCCTCTAGATTTCTCCACCTAAACTGTGAGGAATTTTTCTGTCTCGACTCTCTATGATTTATTGTGTATCTCGCCATAATTGGTCAAGGGATTCCTCTACCTAATGAGAGCATACCCTGTAGGCTTTACTGTGTATCTCGCCATTAACAATCAAGGGATTTCTAGGCCTAATGAGGTGTTCACAACTAGGATTTACCGTGTATCCCGCCATTACCAGTCCAGGGATTCTTAGGCCTTGTGATTTTTTCCGAGACCACCCAACTCACTTCCAAAACCATTCAACAACCCTGCTCAACCAAGTAAGAGAGACCCCATCACACCATGGCTATCCGGAAATGGCAAGACAAGTCTGAAATTAACTGTCACACCTGGAAAGACCCATGCCAATGAAAACAGGAGAACCAAATACACATATGCATGTACCATGCATGCCAAATATAACAATAAACTCACACATGCAAATAGATACGTGCAAGTAATCCCATTGTAGCTGCTTGATGCAACTCTTCCTTGCTTTATCTTTTCTTACGTTTGCCTTCTTTGTCCTTCCTTTGCTTTCCTTGATCCAATGTTAAAGTGCTACAAGAAAAATCTAAGAGTGAAAGTGTATGAGAGAGATAATAGAGATATATCTCCAAGAAACCATGAAAAAAAGCCATGAACTAATCCTCATAAGCCTTTTTATCATTTAGGCCTCTAATTTCTTCAATTGTCCATTATTTTCCTCCTCACATGCAACCTGTGACCTTTCGCCTTCCTTTTTCTCCCAATTTCCTTTATTTTCATACATAAAATGAAAATTAATGTCTATTTCCTTTCCAAAGCCTTTGTGACTGCCTTTGCCAATTTCCCTTAGCCAAAATAAACCAAATGAACACCCACACTAGGATGTTTTGTCCGACATTCAACTTGGAATACTTGTCCCGTGACCTTGGTCATATTTTTCCTTTATTAACTTTTTTACATGGATTTTTTACCAGGGATGTTACAAACTCGATCTCTCTCAATTGACTCTTCTGACACTGGAAATTTCCACCATATCACCCTCTTGCTACTCCTCAATATTTTCTACTGATATTTGTCTCGAATTATCTTCTAGGTTGAATCTATGCTCTTTGGGAAATTCGATCTGCCTAGATCACCCACTCTTTTGATGTGTCTTCTCCATCCCCAATGTCCAAATCTTATAGTCTCTTATTGGTGAACCAAAAAACATGATTAGATCTCCATCAATGACTAAGATAATATGAAACTCAATATGTGTGATTTTATAGATCATTATCACTCTTCTCAATTAATTCCCTTTAATTAATCGATTTCCCCAAGTTAGGAAATTTTTAATTATCAATCAATTAATTTAATTGAGTTGTCTCTCGGTGTTTTCTCTCGAAACATTTTATGGGTTTTGGATATCTTGTGTTTCTTAGCCTCTCTGACAAATTCAAGACTAGAACACGTGTCTAATGCTACAAAACTAAAAGTGTTATCTTGGAATGTACATTATTTATGTCTAAAAATATTGAGAGAAAGCTTGTGTAGTTTGTGGATGAAGGTAGAGTGGTCTTGTGGTATCTTGTTTCACCTGTAACATTGGTGAAGTTTCCCTCAAAAGCACTGCATCTCAGGCATTGGAATCTGGATCAAGAGTAACAACTACATGTATATGCGGTTGTAGCTTGTTTATGGTTGGGTGGAGAGTTAGAGTTCCACTCTCATTTTCTAGATCTCTTATAAGATAAGTATGCTCTTATGTTGCTTGTTAATATTACATATATGACTGTTGTGTTAAATTAATACTATGCTAATTATTGAGGAGTGTTGTCTCTTGTGTAGTCGAGGAATGCAAGATTCTCGTGTTGAAATTCTCTTGAATATCCTCTTCATAAACAATTTATTCTTGTAATTATCTCGAGTCTATGGATTGGCCTATGTGATATGTGTGTGAAGAGGTGGATGGCCTCAACTAATCAATTGTTTTCTTGAATGAAAGAAGATACCAGTGGGTCTTAGCTGATAAGTTGCAGTTTTAGGAGGATGGCACACACACACACACAGATATATTCCTACATTTTGTAGGTCAATTTTGGCCGAGTTCTTACAAGCTCAGAAGGGATAGCGATAGTATATATGTACACACACACACACATATAAAAAAAATATGTGTTGAGGTAAGAGTCCCTTGAAAAACCACCAGGTTCAATCTTATGAATATACAATGAGTGAACGTAGATCCTTAGTACTCTTAGGGCCTGGGCACTAAAACACAATGGCTTATATACTATATACCCACTATGGTCGAGCCCGAGGGCATGGAGACAACTCCAAAGCATTTACATTTCACTCATGCCCGTTGTTACTACATGAGGTGAGGAGCGACAATGCCATTTTATTTTGGTGGGGGGGGGGGGTGGGGTCTTATTCTCTGCAAAGAACCTCACCAAGAGGGTGGGACATATGGTGCATGTGACTTATGCCAGAGAACTTTAGTATATACACATATCCAAAAATGTATATTCACTGGTGAGAGAATGGTGGGGATCCAACAGTGAACCCCCCCCCCCCCCCCCTTCCATACTAAATGAGGTCGGGCCTCTACATACTGTTGATCAGGCAGAAACGAGACAACATCCTTGGATTCAAGTGACGAAACCGGTAACATAACTATGAACGTGGACCCCCCTGATGATGTCACATGGAGGGGGGGGGGGGGTCTTCTATTAAATCATAATCAACGAATATGTGACATCCCTCTATTGTCAGATAAATATGTTTAGGATCGATGACATCACCATGTTCCCCAAAGATTTTGGATGGAGCACTTAGTAGGACCGTCAAGGTTAAGGTCTCAAGATGATGTGATGCGTGGGTATTTTTAATGGGATAAGCGTTATGGGGTGTGAATATGTTTGCGTATGGGTAAAAGGGGGTAGTAATCTTAAATGCGATGTATGTAGCTCCACATAGCCTAGACATTTTTCCATAGAAGTTTCAATAGGGAGCTGTGTCGAGATCGACCAGGATTTAACTCCTGGGGTGTTGTGGCCAAGGAGGGCCCACACCCATGTACATTGCATACATCACATATGTGTTGCTTGTTGGTTTTCATGAACACAAAAATGGGATTACATGTGACTTGGTATGAATGGGTCAACAGTTCCCACTTGGCATGACTTGGCGCATGTATCATACAACCATGTGGCAAGTTAAATGACATTGCACTGTTTGATAAGATAGCTCTAAATGTACACATCTTTTGATCCAAATGTCAGATCAGGGAAAATTTTATATCGTTGGAAAGGTCTCAATGAGATAAACACAATGGTGTTATCCATTTTAAGTTTTTAAAGAATTAGAAAAATTAGAAAAATTTGGACCCCATTTCCATAACTGGACATTGGAGATTGGGTCAACATAGTAACTACCTCCTCCTAAACTCAATGAGGGAAGATGATAGTAAGGGGTAATGTTACACTCACTTCCCCAAACAAACATTCTCTCTCTCTCTCCCTCTCTCCATATATATCTATCTCTCCCTCCCTCCCTCTCTTTGTATCTCTTATATTCCCTCTCCCCCCCTCCATCTATATCTCTATCTCCCTTCATGTATCCTTATTTCTGTCTATCTCACCCCCAAACACACACAAACACTCTTAATATCTATCTATATCTCACTCTCTCCCTATATCTATCTATACATCTCTCCCTCTCCCTTCCTCTCCCTCTCCTTCTATTCCTATTCTCTCTCTCTCTCTCTTCCCCTTATCTCCCACTCTCCCTCATTCTCTCCCTTGTCATCCTCTCTCTCTTTCCACCTTTCTCCCTTTATGCGTTTCTTCTTCCCTCCTCTCTCTCCCTCCAAATTCATATTTCTCTCCTTATCTCTCTCAAGTCCTCTCTCTTTTCCTTCTTCTCTCTCCCTTTATCTTCCACCCCCTCTGTCTCTCCCACCCATCACTCTCTGTCTCTATGTATCTCTCTCTCTACCCTCCAACTATGTCACTATATCCCTCTCCCTCTCCCCTTCTCCCCCTCCCTCCATATTTGTGTCTCATTCTCTCTCTCTCTCTCTCTCATTTCCCTCCCTCTCTATCTCCTCTTCTTCACTATCTCTTCCAAACTCCTCCCCTCTCTCGCTCACTCACTCTCCACCTGTCCCTTGTCACTCCCTCTCTCTCTCCTCCTATATATATCTATGTATTTGTTCTTTCCTCTCTCTCCCACCCTCCAATTCCATCTACCGCCCCCCCTCCCTCTATCCTTCTTTCTCTCAAGTCGTCTCTCTCTCCCTTCCTCTTCCACCTCCATCTTTCTCCCCCTCCCATCTCTCTCTCTATCTCTCTACCCTCCAAATCTGTTACTATCTCCCTCCCTCTCTCCCCCTTCCATATCTATGTCTGCCTCTCTCTCTTCCCCTTATTTCCCTCTCTTTATCCTCTACTTCTCTTGATTTTCCCTCCTCTTCTCTCTCCCTCACTCTCTCTCCATATCTCCCTCTTCACTCCCTCCCTCTCTCTAATTATATCTCTCTATTTATATGTTATTGCCTCTATCTATCTACCTATCCAAATACATCTCTCTATCCCTCCCTCTCTCATTTTCTCCATCCCCTCCTATCTCTCTTCATTCCTCTCTATCCCCCCCTCACTCCTTTTCTCCATACCCTCCTCTCTCTCCCTTTCTCTCTCTCTCACATCTCCCTCTCTCTTTATCTCGTCCCCATCTCTCTCTCTCTCTCTCTCTCTCTCTCTCTCTCTCTCTCTCTGTCCTCCAACTCTGTCATTATCTCTCTCCTTCTCCCCCCCTCTATTTTTCCTTCTCTCTCCCCCCTCCATCCATGTGATCGAGAATTGTCACTCTCTATAACCAATGATCAATGTAAGGTCTAATATGTTTTACATTTTACTTTTTAATTGTGAAATGAATTATGGTTTTTGGGCATGTGGTATTGATAAGCCTTCGTTTTGGCCCACGATATTATAAAAAAACCTATTTACAAGTTAACAATAGCCATGGTAAAGTGGCGGTGAATATCCATGCTTAAGAATCTTGCTATATTGTAAATATTAATTTTTTATGTGGTTATGAGTTAAACTTAAATAGGGTTATTGAATCATTATTAGCCTGTGCAAAGGAAAGACTCTAATAACCGATTTGTATGTTGATCAATATTATTTTAGCATTGACCAATGCATGTTATAATGTTTAACTTTGAAAAATAAATATTTTATTTTTCAATATTATTAAAAAAACTAATTTTCAAACATTTGATTTGCACAATATAATGTCACGTGGATAATTGCCTTACATATTTTATGCCATAAATTATGGATATGGTTGCACTATCTATGCATGATTTTTAGATATTTGTTTAGTGACTTTTTATTCTTAAGCTAAACCATCCAAAAATAAAATATTTGAAAATAGCTTATACTAAAGTAAATAACATATTTCCCATCAATTATTTTCCACCATAATTTAAGCAAGTCTCTGCATAAAAAAATGTATATGAACAAGATGTAAATAAATATGCTTACTAGGAGTTACTCCCCACCATTATTTACGTTTTCCTCAAAACTTATGTAGGATTACAACTATAAATGTGTAGACTAGTGGTTACTACCCACCAAAATTTATGAAATTTCTTATGTCAAAAGAAATTTACTTATCCACTTCACATCTATTCAATTTTATTGTTTTTATTACTTTTAACTTTTTATTATTAATTGAGCCAATATTTAAATATTTAGTAACAACCCTGGTTGATTTCCTATGTAAATAAATAAAAATAATAACCAAGGCCACGAGACATGTATTCCAAGCTAAATTTTGGGAAAAACATAGTGACAAGGACCCTTGGTAAGTAATTTATGGCTACGTAAAATGGCAAAGGAAAAGTGGCATTAATTGGCATTTTATTTACGAAAATAATGGAAAATAAGAGAAAAGGTAGGTGAAGGGTTACAAATTTGCATGAGGAGGAAACTAAAGGAAAAATAGAGGAAATTGGAGAAAATAGAGGTCTAGATGATAAAAAGGTTTCTAAGCATCAATTGCTAACTTTTGACAGTTCTATGGTGGAGCTCTCTCTCTCATACTCTTGCACACTTAAAGAAATCCTGGAGTATTGTTGGAGCACTCTAGTTTTCATTGGATTTGGAGAAAGAAGGCAAAGGAATGCAGGAAAGCGTAAGGGAACATGTGGATCAACAACTACAACTGGATTGCTCTGCAGGTAACAGGTTGCATGTATGATTTCCTTGATGCATGGTAGATGCATGTGATTATTGGGTTATGATTTGTCCTTGTCATGGATGATTTATTGGATTGATGGTGGATTTTAGCCTAGCCTTTCCATTTCCTATATAGCCATGGTGTGGTGGGTTTTTCCATTGATTTGTTTTTCTGATTGGTGTTTGTAATTTCTTATGGTTTTTGGTTGGAACAAATGCTCTAGAAGCCTTGGAACAACTTGGGTTGAGTTACTAATCCTGAAGCCTAGGTTGGACAAATGCTCTGGAGCCCTTAGTGGGTTGAATTACTAGTCATGGAGTTGGGTTGGACAAACACTCTAGAGCACTGGAAGGCCGTGGGTTGAGTTAGAGCCCTGGACAACTTGGGTAGAGACTGATCTCGTTGGTGTTAGTGATGTATGACCGTGAGGTGAAATCACTAGTTGATGGTTGAGGTGGTTTGGCCTCTGAAAGCCCTGGTTTGGTTTTGTTTGGTTTATTCCAAGAGATCCCACATTCATGCTTGGAATATAGTGCAGGGGTGATTGGATGAAAGAGAGATTTGGTTTAGGCCAATCTATTGTTAGGTGGTATGTGGAAGTCCCTGACGTGGTTGGATTTTGCATATGTTAATATGAGCTAGTTTCCTCTTGTAATTGTTACACCAATTTTTGGTCATCTAACCTGTACTATTAGATGGACTAAAGTACACCATGTAAGACCAATTTTACCATTGTAAAATTGCTTTCACTATAATTTTTTTTTAATAACCCATAGTTTATTAAGTTATTTTTGGTCTAAACAGGAAACCCCATGAGGAATAATTGAATAAATCCCTATTTGTTTTATTTTTCTTAAGGGATAATTAATTAAACCACTGTTTAATTAATATTCCTAATCATATTTAACCCAAAACAGGAAAATTAATTAGATAAATCATTATTTATCTTATTATTTTCTAGGAATAATTATTTAAAACATTATTTAATAATATTCCTAGTTAAATTTGACTAAATCATTTATAAATAATTTAATAAATCATTATTTATTTAATTATTACTTAACCATATTCTTAAAATAATAAATAAATAATTTATTTATTTATTATTTCCAAATAAAGGGATTTGACCAAATTCAAATTCCTTTTCCCTCCAACAAAAATAATAAAACATTCCATAAAAGTTGGATCTAGATTTGGTTAATAATATTTTAATTATGCACCAATATCTAAACTAACTCAACATTTTGTTAAAATAGAAGGGTTTTCCATTCACTCACTACCTTTTGCTGCCTAGAGATCACTCTTGATCTATACTTTTGGTCTGACTTTGATCCTCCCATCATTGTCATATTTTTGTACTTTTTGCTTGTGAGCTCCCTTCGAGTTCCATTTTTGTCTGGGTTTTCTGCACTATCAAGAGAGAGAGATCTTAGATCTGAAGTGTTGAGGACATACAAGAACCCATCCCATTGAGGGGGACTGGTAACATCTTTCTATGTTCCCTTCCCAGATGTCATAATACAAAAAATTCTTTAAAAATTCTTGTCTTGTTCATTGGATGCATGGAGCAACTCTTGCTTATTATTTTCTATTTAATGTCTTTAACTACATAGATCCGGATTTATGTAGCATTTATTCTGATCACTAACTGCATATCTAAGAAAATTGACAACCATATTTGATGTTAGGGCTGTTTGTTATGCACAGCTAAAGTGAGATTTTTTCGTACGCTTGTGATTAGAATTCACACTAACAACTGGTGACTCCACAAGGGTTTATAATTACGATTGCTGTTGTTTTTCAAATCCCTACATGAACAACTGCTTCAACCCCTAGGGTTTTTCTTCATATTCTTATTTTTCATTTCTTGATGTTGTTTTTAACCTTTAAAACCCTAAAACAATAAAAATTCGAACTTCCGTGTGTTTCTAGGCACTTTGCGCAGGTAACAGGTATCAGCCGCAGCAGAGATGACACTTTTTTCTAAAACCTGCTCCCGAGACAACCAAAAGTGCAGGTTGCACTTTTTGGGCCAAAATTTTTGATCTCAGCTCTCAGGTAGCGGAAAAATGCTTGAAAACTGCGACCTCAGCAGAAAACAGGTCAAAAATTGTGACTTGTACTTTTTGCGGGATTTTTTCTGTGGTTTTTTTGGGTTTGTTTGGGCCACTGTTCGGGGTTGTTTGACCTCCCTCTTCACCCGTATTGGACCTGTAATTGCATATTTTTACTCGTTAGAGTAGGAACCGATCCCCTTAGGGCTTCTGTACACTTCCACCTTTTTAGGAGGAGTTCAGCTGAAGCAGGTCTTCTGAGATTTCAGTGTTTTCAACCATTTTTTTCAGATCTGAACCTACACTTTTAGATCCATTTTAGATCGGTTATCAGACATCCAAAACACCTTTTTTCAATTTTTTTGGTCCTCCTTTAGGGTCCACCCCGTTTCCCTTCAGGTTGTAGCCTTTCACCACCTTTTTTGCAACATTTTTCCCTTTTCTTTTTTGCTGTTTTCTGCCCCTCTTTCCAGCAAATTTGACCTTTAGATCCTTGTCCCTCCCAACCTTAGATTCATTGGCATTTTTTGTGTGTTCTAACTAGATTTCGCCCACCCATAGACTATTTGTTGGGAAGCCCTACTCCTTGGGTTTAAATTGATGCATCTTTAACAGTTTATTTTACTGTCACATTCAGTTTCCTTCACAATCATTTTTAGTTTTATCTACAGTTATACAACATATTTTTTTCTTTTTTCTCTACACACGTCTAGGCTTGATTAAAATTAACACACTTATCACATACACACACACCCTAAACGAAGAGTGCCAGGTTTACACTTCCAGGCCAAGACTTAAACATTGTAATTAATTTATAAGCACCTCCCTGCCCTTCTTTACCTCTCTTATTGGGTTCAATGTCTCTTTACCATCATTGTGCCCTAAATGTGTTTATCCCAGAGAATCCAAGGCCGTCATCCTTAGTTTCTGTTAGGAAGAGTTACTCCTCCACGTAGGGTTCGAGTTCGTCCTCCACAGAGTCCCCATTCTGACTCTGATTCTGGTTCATCAGGTTCCCCTTCTGGTTCTATCCCCGCCTCTCCTCCACCTGTCACCTTCATCAGGTCTGGTTCAAGACCTAATGCTGGTGGTAGCCCTAACCCTAATGATGGAAATTCTACTAGTGGTGCAGCAATAGGAACTATTCCGGCTGCTCCCTTACTTCCTTATATGGTAGGCCTCAGCCTTCTTGATTTTAGCCAGTTGATTAATGAACCCATACACCATGATCCTGGTGGGCCTGCTATGCCAACCAAGCATCCTTCAGACATCCACAAGTTTGAAGGAAATGTTGGAGAGGATCCTACCAATTATGTTCATTCTTTCCACATGTGGTGTTCGTCTAACTCCATCACCGATGAATCTATTCATCTTCGGTTGTTCCAGCGTACACTTATTGGAGAAGCTTCCAAGTGGTATGTCAACTAGGCCTCCTCCTCTCATACTACTTTTGCGACCATTTCCAAGGATTTTCTGTCTTACTTCCAACTTCCCCTTCGCTATGACATCAATACCGAACTATTGACCTCTTTCCATCAAAATTCTGTTACCCGCCTATATGACCGTATTCAAGAATGGCACAGAAGAAAGAGCCTATGTCGAGCCCCCGCTTTCGAAGGCTGTGTCTACATGGACTGGTTTCTTAGATCCCTTTTTCCTGCTATTGGAAAATATGTCACATCTCTCTTTCCTCAGATCGAGGAAGCTGCCCTCTAGATTGCGTTGAAATATGACCTGATCTATGCACAATCTGGTTATGTTTATACCGTCTTACCTGATCTCCCTAGACCCGGTGGTGCCAATGCACTAGGGGCATCCCATGCCGCCGATGGTATCGTTGGATCCCTTTCACATCCATACACTCATCCTCCCATGGCCAAATGCTCCAACACTTTTCCCCCTCCTAATATCATGTATCCAGGATACGGAATGCCTCCTCCTTTTGCCCAACCTATTTTCCCTAATGTTTCCCAACCACCTTATTATCCGTATATGTAGCCTGGTGCTCCAGCTTTTCTAGCACTAGCACCTCAACCTCCCTTGCCTTCTCAAGCTCCGCAACAACCGCCACCCCCCCTCAAGGTCAGGTGTATGCACAACAGAGTGCGACTAATCCTCCTACTTCCAAAAAGAAGAGGAAAGGCAACCAAAACCAATCTTCCCTAGGTAATCCAGGAAACAATCCCCAAGGGAATACATCTAACACTGCAACCCAGCAACAGGGCACTCAGCCCAAGCAGGATAGGCATATTTTCATGACTAAGTCATGTTCTTGTTGCGGTATCTATGGTCACTATACCCATGATTGCCCCGTTTTACCTCAGACATGTTAGATGTGGGAAGCTCAAGCAACATCTTGAGGACAACAAGCCTCACCTTCAGTTCCTCCTAATGTTGTGCCCATCCAACCGGATGTGTTTACCAATCCTTTCCCCCAGTAAGGATATGTGGCTGCCCAACCCCCTGAAAGTCAGACGACCACTCAACCTCCTCCATCTGGTACCTATGATTACCAAATCCTCATGATGAACTCTGACCAACCCAATACCGCTGACCTCAAATTTCAGACTCGGTCCCGTCAATACAACAAGCCCCTCGCTACGCCTGCTACCGAGCCCCCATCTTCACATCCCACAGAGCCTCTTTCGACACCCAATGGTCCTTTACTGATCCCTTAGCCTAAGGCAGAGCTACATACCAAGATCCCCAAGGGACCATTATGTCGAAGTGCTGCTTCTAGTAAAGCTGCCCACTCCTACAGTATATTAGATGACCTGGCGCAATATCTTGCCACCATGTTGGCGCTAGAAGTCCTCTAGTCGTGCCCTTCACAAAAAAATCTCTACTAACTACTATGGGGGCTGTGGATCCTTCAGATTATCGTTTGATTGTCTTCGATATTGACAAGTCAGAGCATCCACCCCTTCTTGCATCCATCGCCTTCGAAATCCCTGTCAAGATCCAGAATGCCAATGTATCCCGTTGTATCATTAATGAGGGGGCATCCACATGTGTGATGTCTGCTTTTGTTTGGAAGAAACTCAGATCTCTCGAGTTAGCCCCTTCCACTATCACCCTCCGTGCGTGGGATGGCCACTCTTCTCAACCCCTTGGCATGTTCTGTAATTGTCCTATTACTCTTGCGGGAAAGACTGTTTGTGTTGACGTTGAAGTCATTGATGCCCCATTAGACTACAACATTCTATTGGGTTATAGATACAATTATGAGATTTCTATTGTCCCATCCACGGTTCACCGTAAGATGTGATTTCCTAATAATGGAAATATCGTCACCATCGATTAGTTGACATATTACGAACCGAAATCTCAGACCTCTCCAGAGTCCATTATCTCTTCGGTGGCCAATAAACAAATAGTTGAACCTCTGACCAGTGTCTCACCCGAAGTCTATAAATATTCCTCTTTGCTTGGTTCATTCCCTGGTCTCACCCCTCTCTTCTTTGATCCTAGCTCGTCGAATGTTTGAATGATTAAATCATCTCGATCCGATCTCAAATGGTCCAGTTTGACTAGTCAGCAGCCCCGCCCTTCGCAACTTGCTCCTAGTACCTCAACTCAGCCATTAGGACCTCCTACTCAAGGCCCCTCATCTGTAGCTTGTGTCCATGATCTTATCTATCCTCTTATAATAGTTCCCCCTGGCCTTAACCATCCTGGAGCTGTCCCGCCTGGCCATTACCCCTCCGGTCAGATACCGTTTCTTGCTCCCCCTCCTAGAGTATTGTCAGTACCTGTTATGGCTACCTTGTCTCTCCCTATCATGACCCTCGGGATCCCAGTCTGGTACATTGATCCCCCAGCCAATATCCCACTTGGTCAGCCCAAACCTTATACTACTTTGACCTCAGTCCAATCGGTCACCATGACCCCTCCCTTTGTTTCTCTGCCTCAACCATCTCAACAGGAACCTACTCTTGTTGCAAAAGCCTCGAGTGAGGGGGGAAAAGCCCGAAAAAGGGTACCTAAGGAAAATTTTGCCCACACAAACCCTGCTCCTCCTTAGCCTCAAAATAATACCCTCCTGTGTGCTTTGTGTGATGTTGTTGGTCATGCCACCCATAATTGTCCTGAATTGCCTCGTATCAAGCCCATGGTCAATGTCACGTTTCCTGAGTCTAAGGTCCCCGAAGCCCTTGTTACTTTACCAAATGTAGCCAAGAAACCCAATATTGTGCAAAAAAACCACCCCTATGCTTTGTGTGATCTTCATGGCCACTATACCCACCTCTATCCCTGCCTTGCGGAATACTACACCTCTTTGGACGTAGTTCGCCAGTACGAGACCGACCACAATGAGTCCGCCTCTCCTTTACTTGTGCGTTATGCTTCAGGTGAAACATAGGACACATCCACTCCCATTGACATTCCCCCTCCCAATATTGAGATGACATAGTCTTCAGCCCCTATCCTCTTCCTGTCATCATCTATGAGATCCATGGTGGAAGACCCCTCTGGAACTTCCCCTTCTGTTTCGCCTAACCTCCCTTCAAGGATCACCTTGGGCTCAACATCAGTGGATCCTTCATCTATTTTTTCTTTAGTCACCCTTCGAGACGATGTGCATATGAACCTCTCTTCTCATGATGATGAGTCAGGTAGATTCACCGCACCACATGGTCTTCCTTCCACCAGTCACCTCATCTTCTATTATCATGATGACATTATGGAAGCAATCACCACCCCTGAATTTATCTATCCCCCCTTACATCGATCCCATGCATTCGATCCACATACACATTGTGGCCATTACATTGACACCCAATGTTTGGGTAAGGGACACCCATATTTAAGAGTCTAGGAGAAGAAATTCTCCACAACCCTCCTAGTGCATCTGGTCGTGTCGACTCTAGTACCATTATTCTTCCACATTTAGAAGAACCTCTAGAGTCCCATATCACTTCAGATCACTCTAGGGATGATCTCCCTCATCATTTCTTCCTCTTACATCAACAACCCAGTCCCCTAGACATTGTTGTTGACCAACCTGTGTGTTTTCTAGGTGAGCATAAGTTCATTATATCCAAATCCACTCTTTGGGATAGTGACACCAT
The DNA here is from genome assembly GCA_034641835.2 of Pinus albicaulis. Classification (NCBI taxonomy): domain Eukaryota; kingdom Viridiplantae; phylum Streptophyta; class Pinopsida; order Pinales; family Pinaceae; genus Pinus; species Pinus albicaulis. Next base: position 1,239,564,609 of record CM076583.1, on the reverse strand, counting down.
GTATGAAAACCCATAAATTTAGTCCATTTGCTTCATATATGAAGTACCAAAAGAGTTGGTACGTTGTGTAACCAGCTCCAAAAATAGAATAAAAGAGATATCAATGCCTTAGAAATAAGCCACTTCGAGGGGGCAACCTCCAATACATTACATAAATGAAAAATTCTTGGATGATTCAATTTAAAAAATCTCCTTTCTATATATAGGAGTATATGTGGCCATAATGTAATCCTAGTGGGCCACAATGTAATCCTAGCCGACCTAACAATAATAATTTAAGGGCACAATAATAACAAAATGGGGGTTTCAAGGGTACAATAATAACAATAAGGGGGTTACACTAATAACAATAAGGGACTATACTAGTAATATAGGGACCTAATATGCCCCTCTCCTTCAAAAAAGTGTTGTCCTCAACGCTTGAGTAGCTCTGGGTGCTTCTGTATAAAATTCTCATCCTCCCATGTAGAATCTTCAGTGGGTAAGTTCTTCCACTTGATGAGATACTCTGAAATTGATCGATTCCGTAGCTGTCGAGTTCTTGTTTCCATGACCGCTTCAGGTTCCAATATGATTTTTCCTTTCTCATCAAGTTCTGGCAATATTGTTTGAATTGAAAGATTTTCACCTATAACCTTCTTTAAGCATGAAACATGGAAAACTGGATGTACTCACGAAGAAGCAGGAAGCTCCAATTTGTATGCCATAGTACCAATCTTTTGCAACACCTTGTAAGGACCATAGTACTTTGGTGATAATTTATTATCCTTCTTAGCTTGCTTGAGGGACATTTGTTTGTATGGTTGTAGCCGTAAAAATACTCAATCTCCTACATCAAAACTTCTCTCGCTGCGATGTTGATCTGCCTGTTGTTTCATTCGATTTTGTGCCAAATTTAGGTTATCCTTTAAGAGTTGGAGAACTTCTTGTTGATGCTCGATGTGATATTCCACTGCTTGAACCTTAGAATTTTCCCTTAAATATGATGTGATGTATGGTGGATGATATCCATAAAGTGCCATAAATGGGGTCATTTTTGCTGCAGTATGGAAGGAAGTGTTATACCACCATTCAGCGAGAGGTAACCACTTGACCCATTGTGTTTGTTTATCGGATACAAAACAACGAAGATATCCTTCCAAACATTTATTTACTATCTCAGTTTGACCATCAGATTGAGGATGATAAGATGAGCTATGAGGTAATTGAGTACCCAAACAAGAAAATAACTCCGTCCAAAAATTTCCAGTAAAAATGGGATCTCTGTCGCTCACAATAACCCTTGGGCTTCCATGTAGCTTTTGAATTCTATCCATAAATGTAGTAGCAACCGTACTTGCTTTAAATGGATGAGATAATGCACAAAAGTGTGCATACTTGGTAAGTCTATCAACTACCACCATGATGACACTCTTTCCTTCGGACTTAGGTAAACCTGTGATAAAATCCATTGAAATATCCTCACAATGTTGACTTGGAATGGATAAAGGTTGTAGAAGTCCCGGGGTCTTAATTGTCTCAACTTTATTCTGCTGGCAACCCAAACATTCCGCCACAAACTTTTGAATATCAGATTTAAGGCCATCCAAAAAAAATTCTTTCTTCACCCTGTGGTAAGTTTTTAAAAATCCTGAGTGTCCTCCTAAAGGAGAAGTGTGCAATTCCAGAAGAATATTTTGTTTTAGTTGGGAATTATTACAAAGATATAAGCGATCTTTGTACCACAAGGAATCATTTTTCCAACTAAATGTATCAGATGTACTAGGATCTTGCTGCAACTTTTGAATGAGTGTCCATACATCTTTGTCCTTCTTCCATTCCTCTCTTGCTTCGGTTATCCAATCTGGTTGGATAATAGAAATGGCACAAAGCAATGTTTCCACCTCTTCATTCTTTCTTGAGAGTGCATCTGCAACAACATTAAGATTTCCTTTTTTGTATATTATTTCAAAGTCATAACCCAACATCTTTGTGACCCATTTTTGCTGCTCTTCCGAAGATAGTCTTTGTTCCAAAAAGTGTTTAAGACTATCATGATCAGTTTTTACCTTGAAGTGTCTTCCCATTAGGTAAGTTCGCCATTTCTTTAGTGCATGCAGTATTGCTAACATTTCCTTCTCATAAATAGGTTTTTGTAAACACTTTCCTTTGATTGGACGACTTTCAAAAGCAATGGGTCTTCCTTCCTGCATTAAAACTGCACCAATTCCATTTCCTGAGGCATCACATTCCACAATAAAGGTTTTTGTGAAGTCTGGCGTAGCTAAGACCGGTGCTAGGCACATTGCCTCTTTAAGATGTTCAAACGCCTTAGTTGCTTCAGGAGTCCATGAAAATGCATCTTTCTTCAATAATGTTGTTATAGGTGCTGCTATTCTCCCATAATTCTTAACAAACTTGCGATAATACCCTGTTAACCTGAGAAATCCTCGCAACTGCTTTATGGTTGTGGGGACTTTCCATTCCTTAATGGCTTTAATTTTGTTAGGGTCTAATTTAACACCCTCGTGAGATACAATATAACCCAGATATTCCACCTCTTGTACTCCAAAGAAACATTTGAATGTTTTCACATATAATTCACTAGTACATTTGGGGGAAATTCCGACACTTGGTTCCGACGCTTTTGACCAAATGTTGGAAATTTCCCCAAAATTTTTCAATCCCGCTCGAAACCGTCGCTATATCGACGTTTAGAGAAAATTGTCACAATACCGACACTTAGACAAAGTGTCGCAATTGCGATGTTTGGAGGAAGACGTCGCAATTGCGACACTATGCCCCAAAGCGTCGCTATTGCGACGACTGCCTCCAATCGTCACAAGTGCGACACAATGTCTAAGTGTCGCAATTGCGACGTTTGGAGGCATTCGTCGCAATAGCGACGCTTGGAGGCATCCGTCGCAATAGCGATGCTTTATATGCATGCTACATAAAAATATGACACTTATATGCGCGCTACATAAAAATACGACACTTATATGCGCGCTACATAAAAATGATTTTATTAAAAACTACATTAACGACTGATATCACGCGCGCATTCACCCTCTGCTCTTGCAGAAAAGAATTCACCCTCAGCATTCGCCCTCAGATCTTGCAGAACAGCATTCGCCCTCAGCTCTTGCAGAATAACATTCGCCCTCAGCTCTTGCAGAACAGCATTCACCCTCAACATTCGCCCTCATCTCTTGCAGAACAACATTCGCCCTCAGCTCTTGTAGAATTGCATTCGCCCTAAATTTTCCCTCAGCGTTCACCCTCAGCTCTTGCAGAACAACATTCGCCCTCAGCATTCACCCTCAGCTCTTGCAGAACAACATTCGCCCTCAGCTCTTGCAAAATGGTAAGTTCTTACTGCAGGGCCTTCCTCCTATAGTAGGGTTGACTCTATTTGGGTTTTTTTGGTCAATTCCATTGGATTGTGTTAGGCTATAGGGTTCTCTCTAGATGTCTTCCAATCTTCTTTCGGATGAGTTTCAAAGAGGATGTGTGAGATGTGTTTGTGCTTGCATGAATTTGACTCCACCAGTTTCATGAAGTTTAAGCTATGGATTTTAGTTCGACAAACTCATCCATCTCAACACCCAGTAACGAATTGCCCTTGGTCTGATCTATATTGAAGGTGAAGTGCAAAGTGGTAGAGAATGGGAGATCGAAATTCATCATCTTTATCACAAGGGTAGTACTCCAGATCGAAAGTGATGAGATTTAGTTTTCCAGATTTGGGGATTTTCTGATATTTGGGGATTTTCTGATGACATACCAAAGGTCACATCCATACAACCATATCAAGGTCAATGTTGAGATCATTATCATATAGATATAGGTCACTGATATATAGGGTTAATATCATCATCACTATCCATGGAAACTGAATGGTTACAAAATCTGTGATTGTGGTTGGCTCATTTATAATTATTACCCATTTACAGTAGAGCACAGAAACACTAAATATGGCCCGAGCAGAGCCTTTACAACAGGCAATGGAATTGCAGTTGCTTCATCAATAACCAATAGTTCCACTTGAAAAAAAATTTCATAATCTTGGGGCTGGATATACTGCAGAGCAAACAATTGTAGTTATCATTCGTGCTCCAATATATTAATATAATTTTTACATTGAACTGAAGAAAGGGAAACAAGCAAATGCTAGCCATCATACAATGCTTTGACATAAGAGTTTTGAGTGACATACTTGAAAAAAATAACTCATCCACTGATATTTATAATCATTTGAGTTATTCAAGTTAAACGCAATGTCAAGAATCAAGATTCAATACCCTTTATTATCTTCATCACCCAATATAAGATTTAAATTTTTCCCAAAGAAACACTTATTAAATTGGCAGCCATTATTTCTCCCTGCTTTAAAAACCCTACATTTAAATGAAAACAAGAATTGCATTTCAACTACAAAAATCTATTAGTGTTCAAATGTACATATGTGCATCACTTGTGTAGGGTATTCCTTTTCCACTTTCACATTATCCAAGAATGTGTGCAGTATAGTTCATATTGTTTGTGATTTAGATTATCTTGAAAAAGGAAAGGTAAATTATTTCCCATGGAAAAAGAAGGTTTTCCCTTTTTACTACTGGAAATGGTACAACAAAGTTCCATTTCTACCTGAAACTCCTATGAAACAGGAACCAAATAAAGGCCATGTCCTCAATGGACATTATTTGGCTTTGAAAATGGCCATTGCACCGTGTTGTTTCTTATATTACATCACGATAGTTTCTTAGGTAATTTCTTGTTTCTTGAGATGAAAAACAACCAAAGAAATTGTGAATATCCTTTCAATAAATAAATGACCATTTCTCAATCATATCTCAACTATTTTTTATTTTATTCTGTGGTTTCTTACTTTGAGAGAAATTTGACACTTTTATAAGGAATATAACATAAAAACACAAAATGGGAAGGAATTGATGAGGTAGATGACCTTTAGTTGTTGTCAATTAAGAATTGATAATACACGATGCATTTTCTGTACTACAAACTAGATTTCTTCCCGGAGTTAGGACACAAAGTATTGAATCAAAGTTGTAGTTTCTAACTTCTTGTATTGGTTCATCAATCTTGAAATTCAGACATTGCATGCCTTCATTTCTTCATGTTTGAATAATTTGCATTATATCGTAAAATAGGAAATTAGGAATTATGATTATTATTACTTTATGGATCTGTTAAGTTAATTTTAAGTTTGCATGGTTTAGTGTGAAATTATTCTTGTGTGCCCCTAGGCCCAGGTGAAGGAATGCCAAGGAATGTGAACCATAGTTTTTAAATGGTATTGTTTCTTATACCCAAAAACCCCTCAACATCACCTCTTATTAGTTCTTAACAATAGTGTTGTAAACAATTTGAGAATTGATATAGCAAAATCTCGCACTTCTCAAGATAAAGTCCTAAAGCTAAAGTGTGATACCATGTGTAATTCAATAGCCCCATTAACACCTCACCAACCTCTTTTCACTTCGGGCTAGCTCTCCTCCAACTCAAGGGGGGTTCTCCCTAGTAGATGTTAGGGATCTAATGGCCCAACCAAACCAAGTCAAGAGCCCCCTAACTCTCTATTTTACTACTATCAATAAAAATATTGAACAATAGGGTCAGACATGCATCCTGAAGATAAAATTGCCAGGGTATTTTTGGGCAATTTCAAAGGGAAAGTCCCCAAACACATATAATCAAGGAATTATAATGTGATTTCAAACATTAAATATCAACAAAATCGTTTAAATGATATTGAAAGGAAAAAGGCGATGGAAGATATAAAGTGCCTTACTTAAATGCTCTAAGGATTTTTCAATAATTGCTCCAAAAGCTTCACTTCAAGGCCCTTCAAGATCGTCTCCAACAATGCTATACCATCAACTTCAACAATGTTTCTCCAAAAATGTCCTCAAGGTCTTCACAACAATTTTACTAGAAGTTGCTCCAACAATATATTTAATAAGGTCTTCATTGTCAACTCGTCTCTTGTTTGGGTGCCTTAATGTGCAATGACATGTTTCCAGGACTAAATTCAATGCAAGGCATATTTGAAGCTCTAACTCTGTCTTCCAGTGTCTTATTAGAAATTATTTCAGTTTTCATTTTGTGTTTTCAAGTTAGATATTGTTTTCAAGTTTTTACATTTATAATTTTATTGCAATGTGGCAGATTGATCAGAGCAGTGTAGGAACAACCCCGAGACGGGATGATCGTGGAAAGAGGCTAGCGGAAGAACATGTAAAGTGCCAACATTTCTCTATCTTCAGGTATTTTAGTTATTTACATAATTGAAATAATATTAATTTTGTTCAAATATGCAGACACCTAGCCATGGTACGCCTGATGATTCCCTCTTTGAGGAAGAGCTTAATTCATCCCTATCTCCAGTGCTCTTATTGCGAAAAAAGGCACGAGATGCAAGGTCGGAATTTAATACTTTGATAGACGCGCCTCAAACACCTAAAACAGAAGAGAGGATAAAAAAACTTATGACCCAGCTAGAAACATATCAGGTAATAATAAAAAGTCAAAAGGATATTTTTTTTGTTTTGCATGAGATGAATTGTGATAGTTTGATTTTTAAATTTTACATTGACTAAACTAACAAAAAGTTCTTTTGTATGTAGCGTTTTCTGGCACTTGCTGAACCCAGTGTTGGTGGTAGTGGGACACAAGGGCAAGAGATTGCCCAACAACCCTCTCATACACCTTCTACTCCTTTAGGTGTCAGCCAAGAAACACACCCTGCCCAAGCAGTCACCCAGCCAACCGCTGAACGTGTTGGCAATGATGAGGCTGATATGGCCAACTACATTATTGCGTTTCCTGGAGCTACACGTGTCAGCTCCACAGGGACCATTAATGGCACGTTGTTGGTGAACGATGAAGGTGTTCCTATAAAGCATGTACAACTCCCAGGTAAATTTTAATATTTTAATATTTTAACTATTTCATGTACTTTATCTAAAACATATTTATCATGATTTTTATTTTTAAATTAATGATAATATCTTTTTTTTTCTGTGTAGGAAACAATGAGTTCTATAGGTTTTTGGAGAGCCATGCGTTGGTAATTTTTGGCCCAACCATACACACAAGGTGGAATTCCCAGAATTCCAACCTGAAAAAAGAACTTCTAGATTATCTAGAAGCCCTTTTTGGGGTCGGCACATTTGACAGAACAACGGTGGCTCGGGTAGCCGGAAAATATTTGAAATATACCAAGGACACCTATAGGACGCAATTGCAATTTAACCCTAGATATGAGCTTCCTCTCGCAGTTCCAAAGAGTAAGTGGAGAGCACTCATCCATGACGGAAAAGAGAAAAGGGCAAAGAAAGAAGGAAAAATGCCAACTGGACCCGCAAGGTAAATTACAACTTTAATTCAATAGCTTTAATTTTCTCTATGTCTAAAATAAAAGTGTGCTACATCATATCTGACTTAAATCTTTTGATGCTAGGTTGCCTGACACCTCAAAGGAAACCAAAGCTAGGATTGAAAAAAAGGGCCATCACAAGCTAGGCCAGGGCAGCTACTTGAAATTAGCTGCAAGAATTGTAATTAAGTAGCTAAACATCTTATAATTAATTGTATTGCCTTCCAACGTTTTTGTAATCCTATCAAATATGATTAAAAATACACAATCATATGTAATGTAGGGTGATGACTTCAGAACAGAAATTACAGAGGAAGATAAAAATATCGCTTTCCATTTTAGCTATCAAGCCGTAGTTGAACGTTGCAGAAGCTTGGGGCAGGTCCCAAGATCCAGAATGCCTGATAAGATAAAAAATTAACCTTTCAATATGTTTGTTTTCATCCATAAATTTAATGTCTAACAAATTTGTTTAAATCAAGGGAGCAGCACTACCGACGAGGCAAATAACCCAGTTTTAGAGCCAGATGTAGATGATCCTCAAGTGCAACCTGATCATTGTAGTGGGGACCAGGGCGACAATGCTACTATCAGTGAGGGCTTTGACGGTAATTAATTTCCACTTATAAATTTTTCTAATTATACCTTGATGGTTGTCCTTATAACGTTTTTTGTTTAAATGATAGAGAATGTTTCCCTTGAGGATCTTACCACCAGAGAGGAAGATAGGGCAATAGTCCCAACGGCGAAAACTGGTGCACTAGTTAAATAATCTCATTGCAATTTTTTTTTATTAATATTACTGAACTAGTTCAATGATATTTAAAAACTGACAATTAAAATTTAATATTATCTGTTTTTGTAGGCGATGCCCCGTCACTGGATGAGACCAGACATCGTGACTACGCAACTAAGTCAGCAATGCAGGTTGAAAGGCACAAAATAGGAGCAGAGCACGATGATATTGATAATGTAATTAGGAGCTTTAGAAATAGGAAGAAGAAAAATAAAATTTGATAATGTAAAATATTGTATTATTATAAGACAAACGTTACCATACTTGGAACATTTTTTGCATTATATAAAAAACTCATTTATCATACTATTTTTATGTCAAGCATTAATTTCAATGTTTCCTTGCATACTTTTTGTTGAATTGTTTTTTTATTAGTTATTGAATATTTTTTTTTATGCTCATGAAAGTAAAAAATGAAATATAGATTGGGTATTGGGGAATTGAGAGTGATGTGAGGGGGGGGGGGGAGGTGCCATAAGAGCTTCCACCTTCACGTGGTTGGCCCTGTTTAGTAGAGAATAATTTATTGGAGCGATTTAATCTTGGAGCAAACCTCCCTCGATCTAGCGTAGCAACAAAAAAGTCACTGTTGACTTAGTTGCTACTCTTTCAGATCGTGGGAGGCTTGTTCCAAGTTCATGCGACTCCAATAAATTGTTCTTGAAAAAAAGAGGAGCTTATTTAGGTATGTTTTGACATTTTCAACATATGTTCTAACATTATCATAAGAATGCATCTTAGAGTAAAAAATACTACATCAATTACTTCTATTTATTGTATAGATAATGATGGATTTTGATTGACTTGGCAGTGCAGTAAATCCTCTTGCATCATGAGAAATACAACTTGTCAAACAGGTTCATGTCCAGGATATTTTTGCTTGTGCGCTTGACCAGGTTTGTAATGTCACATTTTGTAAGTTCCTTTACAGTTAATAATTCAATATTAAGCTTGTTCATGATTATTATCTAGGTTTTTTGTATGTGTTTTTTCATCTATTTGATTGTAAGCAACTCTGCATGTTTCCTGTTGTTCACTATGATTTCTCCATTTACGATTTCATAGGTTACATCATGTAAAGTTGTTAATCTTAGGTTGGTGATGAGCTTTAGTTCTCCAGATTTGGTGCTTTTCTGATATTTTCTCCCTCATGTCATTCCTGCATCACCTCATTGTTTGAGCATGCAATTCTTCCCAACTATCTTTATATGTCTGTAATTTTGGAATTTGATTTAAAAAACTAGTACCCAACTTTGATTTCAACTGGTGTTCGTGTAAGGCTGTCTGGGATTTGGGAAATATTGCTGGAGACTCTGCAACATTTAGGGATCTTGCCCTCAATCATGGAGCTTTGAGGCAGGTGCTTGCCCAGTTGAATGATACTGCCAGAATTTCAATGATAAGAAATGCTACATGGGCTCTGTCAAATTTTTTCCGTGACGTAAACCCCAACCACTATTCGAATAGGTAAGCAGAATACATTTTCTGCCTCTTCTTCTTAGTTCGCAGATACTGTGGATTTTTTTTATAGATCTTAGTACTTGGTAGATTTGGACGTAATATGGACCTAGGCGCTTTTTCATTACAATGACTATGTCATCAGGTTTTAGAAAATGCTCAGAAATTTGGGTTTCACAAGGGGATTACCCTTGCTTGAAATTATCGATTATCAATCACATTAAAAAAAATTCTTTCGTAGCATTGCTGAGCTCTTTGTAGGTGAATTTCCAAGGCAATTTCACAATATCTGAGCTAAATTTGTCTGTCCTTTTCAATACTCTGTGCTTGTAACAGAACCAGACAAACAATCTAGTGGCCAATGAAACGACAACAACACCTCCTGTTGCAATGCCTGCAATTCACCCTCTCTTCACGCATGAATGACTATGGCACCCTCTTTTGTGAACATGTACTGGAGCTGAAGGTACTGGTTTCGATTAGGATCATGGAATTCAACATCCAAAATAGTATCAATTTCCACTGCAATAATATTCCCCGGTGAGGGAAACAGTTCATTGAGACCTATTGGACTCATCACCCCCAAATAGCCTCCAGGGCTACCCAAAGTGTGATCATCTTTGTTGCTGAGTATATTTTTATTTTTTCAGTGAGAGTTTAGGGTTTCTCTAACATAGCTTCAGAAATCCGATTCAGTTCCTACTTGAATATCGTCACATAATACTCATGGTTTGGATTGATGAGCATGCTCTGAATGGTTGTTGATTCATAAGAACCACCCATATAGTCATCTTGAGATATTTCAGAAGTTTTCTCGGGTTTCCTTTTTCACCGTTTCTAGTGGGTGGGATGGTGTGGGGTGATCCATCAATAATGGTGCTCTTGTAGTAGGGAATTTTTTTTTGGGGATATAAAGGAGCATTTGATGTAGATATCCCATTGGATGCATTCATAGATGGGCACGAGAGGTCAAGAATTTAAATTAAAAATATGCAACTTCTAGCATGGAAACCTGAAGGCCGCGAGAGACACTGGTTAATTTTTTTTTTTTGTGCTGGCCTTAATATAGTCATGATTTATTTCTATTATCTTAATGCAAATATATAGTCCGGTCTCATTAAAATGAGGATTGTGGTTGTATTTCTCTTTGGTTGTTTCTCTCTTAATGCTCCAGAAGTTGCCAAAAGTTGTGATAGTTGTTTAGTTTTCCTGTTACAACTTAAAAGTGGTTTTTAGTAATGGGAGTCATGTTTTTTAAGGTTCATACTAATATGAAGATCTTGTAATTATATATTCAGGATAAGAGAAGATGGCCTCTGCTTTGGGCAGTATGACAACAATTTCCACATCTACCTCATTGGGTAACAATGGAAAGGGGAAAAAGTTGGGTGCAATGTTTGATAATTATGGCAGACAATTGTCTTCTCTTTCAGTTTTTTCACCCATTTCCTTTAATCGCTCAAGCAGAAGAGGGAATCTGAGATTACGCGACAGAGAGAAGGTAGTTAATACAAGACCTATGGAAAAGGAGTTGTACTTCAACAAGGATGGCTCAGTGACAAAAAAATTGCAGGTCAGAGAAAAAATTATGTTTAAAGGAAGGTCACCTGCACGTGAAACTTCACTGCGATGGATCTTTCCTTGTCCACTTATATTCGATTTTAATATGTTATTTTAATTTTTCATGGAGGGTTGTTTTGGCATATGGTCTGGCATTCAATTGCACACTTACTGAAAGCATTGTCAATTTGTCTTGTAGGCGGTGTGAACAAACTTGCTGATCTTGTTGGAGTCACCCTTGGGGCGAAGGGAAAAATGTTGTCTTGGAGAGCAAGCATGGTTCTCCAAAAATAGTTAATGATGGTGTGACAGTAGCTAAGGAGGTAATTTGTAGATGTGTGCTCTAGTTTTCTTTTTAACGTTGTATTAGTTCCCCCTCTTAAATGTCTTAGATTTGGTAGGCATAACTTGAAAACTCAAAGGTGAAAGGAAACATATTTTTTACCCAGTGGTCTACTTGGCCTATGGACTAGCCACATTAGAGTAATGCATAAAGCTTTTCATAACAATAAAAGGAAAGGGTTATGGCTGAGTCAAATTTTATTGTTATTGACAGTGTAATGAAATGTATCTCAATGCTATGGTTTTGGCCTTTTTATTGGTTGAATTAGAGGACCCGGTTGAAAATATTGGGGCCAAGTTGGTAAGGCAAGCTGCGGCAAAGAAAAATGATTTAGCTGGGGATGGAACCACAACATCTGTTGTTCTTGCACATGTTGGAATATTGAAAAATTCCAGAACAATGAATGGAGAATAAATCTCCCTTCCTCTAACACAGAGAAAATAAAATTTTATTTGACAGGAGACAGAGTTTCAATACTTTGAAAACAAACTTCTATTCCCTTCAATAACTCAAAAAAAAAACTATTACACTACTTCCTCACTGAGAGGGATTACAAAATTATGACTGCTACAAAACGCAGTGCATAAAACCAACTCACTGTGTGTTCAAAACAAACATACTCTGTCTCTAAAACACTCTGCTGTGTTTTTCCCTTTCGCACTGCTGTGCATACACACTTAAAAAGTTACACTTAGTCTTTCACTTTTTACACACTGCTGTGTAATAAAAAAATTACGTACTGTCTATAAAAAAAACTACCAAGCTTTTTCGACCTTTTTATTTTTATATGCCGTAACATATAAAACATATTATAATAAACCCTCTTTTAAAAAAAATAAAATTAAAAATAAATTCTATGGCCCACCTTTCATTTCGCATATGATATATATATATATATATAACATATGTTTAAAACATATGTATATATTAAAGCATACATAAAATTAAACTATCAAAACATTAAAGAACCCTTTCCATCGGACTTCAAAAGTCTGAATAGATTGAATTTCAAACCAAATTCGCGTTCCAAAATGGGATGCTGACGTCTGCCTAATTTGTAACGCGAATTCTCAATCCAATGTGCCTTATAAAAAATTTGGGTCCGGTTTTCAGGTTTTCAGATTCCCTTCAATTTCATGCGATCCAATATTAATGCTCCATGTGTCCTCCTTTTGAATTTACAAAACTGGGGGGTAAATTTCTGTTTTTTTAATTTCTGGTTGGTGAATTGTGTTAATGCTGGTTGTTGTGTTTAAATACAATCCTGTATAGAAATATGGTTGCGGTCGTCTACAAAAAAAACTTGCAGGAATTTTAAATGCTGAATTAAATTTCTGGATGGCATGCAAGCAACCTCCAAAAAAAAATGTTGCTGCTGCATCCGTCCTTCTGCTGCAGCAGTTGAAGTTAAAATTCAACAACACAGAGTTTAATAAGTGAGGGTGTAAAGGTAACTTTTTGTCGATAGAACTGGATTAAGATCATCTATTCATTTTTGTAGGGTCTTATGGTGTTTGGTTTTTTAGTTTTGAGTTGGGCTTATTGAGTCTAAGATAGTTTTTGAGTGAAAAAATTGCTATCAGGTATTAAATTTTTTTGGTTATTTTGTCAAAATTTATGAGCTTGTTAGGAAATACAAAACTGACAATGGTTGTATCTTAAATTTGTGGAAAATAATTTGAAATGAAACCTTTTTGTTTAGGTTGTTGCAGCAGGTGCAAACCCTGTTCAAATTACTAGGGGCATTGACAAGATAATAAAGGCCCTTGTTTCGGAACTCAAAATTTTGTCAAAGGAGGTAAACGCTTGCCTTTTGAGTAGGCTGGTTTTCCTTTTTGCTGATGGTTTGGTGTATCTAATTGAATTAGTTGCCTAAGGTATTTTTGGTTGAAAACTCCTTTTCATTTTTCATACAGTATTGGCCTTGTGGAATACATTTGATTGTGTGGTCTTGTTAGATCAACAACATTTGTAGTTGTTTAGTCTTATGGCCAAGGTGCAATTTTATTATGGAAATAGTTGATGCAATATTGTCATTTAATCCTTACTGCAGGGTATCATGTTGAGAAGTTTCTTGTGAAACATTTGGTATTCAAAATTACACTTTATCCTATACAGCATCATGCACTTGACTTCAAAATTCATATTCAAAGTGTGCCAGACAATTCTTGCAAAATTTTAAATATTTATGTTGTTTTAAACCATTATCTTTTTCATGTATTGGATGCTGAAAATGAGAAAAAGACTTTGGTATGAAACCAACTGGTGAATAATTTCCAGCAAAGCAACCACTTCCAAGACATGATTTAGAAGTAGAACATATGTACTTATGAAGCATAGAAAGATATCCTTGATGCATTGTCAATGTTTCGCTAGGGTTATTTTTGGAGAAAATAACTCCTTATTCCTAGAATAGTGATCTTCAATACAAGTAAATGCCAGAGAAGAGAGATCATCATGTGACATAAACCTATTAACAAAAGTGAACATGGAATGATTATTAATTATGGCATACTAAGTTGTCAGTGATTTTGACTATTTGTCTTTAACATGTAAAAATGTTAAATTCCAAACTTACATCATCATGGTTTGGCATCATGAGCTTGAATAATTGTCCACCATGCTCATAATTTCATTTTTGTATTCATATCTATAAACAATGTTTCAAATAATAATAAAAAAGTTCTATAAGAAAAATCCAGACCTCCATGCTACTGCTCCTTGTGAGACAAAGTCAAAATTGCATTACACAATCTGACACATAAGAATCTTCTATATCCCGGTGGTATGTATCCAAATTATTATAATAGTGTCTTCAAGACTTATGTTGACATTGCCAATGAGATATTTAAGCAATGAAAGATGGAGCCTTCTTCATTGTTGTATATGTAACAGTATTTTATTAATATAAAGAATGATGGTTTTGTCTTTCTGAAAATGAAATGTAAAAATAATTTATTGTGGTCAATTGATTTTTTTTTTTAAAGCTTTTCATTATGGAAGGGCGACATACATATATGCCCTTCTAATTGAAATTCAGACTTGCCCTTCAAATTTGATCACTGTGTGGGACCTTAACAAACAATAAAACTATTCTGCCGCGCGTTATATAAAACATATAACAAAACCTTTGTCAAAACTTCAAACGAACCCTTTAGTCGTGGGTATTTCATCACGAATTGATCATTTTAATATGTACCTTCTTCTAGAGGAATATTCTTCCACTTGATTAGGTACTTCATAATGGTTATATGTCAAAGAGATACATAATTTTTATCTATAACTTTTTGTGGTTCAAGAATCAACTTTCATTCTTCATCTAATTTTGGAAGTTCTATTTACATTGGCATATTTTTTCCCAAAACCTTTTTTGAGCATGATACATGAAAAACCTTATGAATACAAGAAGAAGGAAAATATAACTTCTATACCACTTGTGCAATCCTATGAATAATTATTTAGGGCCATAACATTTTTGAGCTAATTCTTTTTCTTCTTTTTCTTGAATGAAGATTGCTTATAATGCTATAATCTAAAAAATACCCAATTACCCTCCTCAAATTATCTTTCACTTCAATGTTGTTCCCCTTGTTGTTTTATCATGTTTCATGTCATTTGAAGGTTTCCCATAATAATTTTCAAAGTTTCTTTAGTATTTTCCATATGTGACTCTGTTTCCTATACTTTGCACTTATCTTGCAAAAAGTATGAGATACTAGGAGTTGGATATCCATAAAGGGCCTTAAATGGGGAAATTTTAGTAGATGTGTGATAGTTAGTATCATATTACCATTCTTCCTTGACGAACCCACTTCATCCATTAAGATTGCTTTTCTAAAGAGTAACATTGTAGATAACCTTAAAAACATTTGTTAACTATTTTTTTTTGACCATTTGATTGTGTTTGATATGTAGAACTCATGGCAGCTAGTGTTTCTCCACTCATATTAAATAATTATTTCCAAAAGTTTCTTATTACTATTACTTTAGGAAAACCATGAAGACTATGAATTTCTTTCACGGACACTTCTGCCACTTGGCTTGTTGTTTATGTACTTTGAGCTCTACGAAAAAAATCTACAAAATTTGTCTATATAAATGACCACAAAAATGTAATACTTACCTTTATATTTCAGTAACCCTGTAATAAAGTCTATTGATATATCTCCTAGTCTTTGAATATGTATGTGGAATGGTTGAAGTAACCCTAGAGATTTTACTATCTCTCTTTTATTTATTATGCAAACCTGACCTTCTCTTACAAAATTTTGAATATCTTTCTTCATTCCTTCCAAAAATATATTTTTGATCCTTTGAGATGTTTTAAGGAACCCTGCGTCCTACCATCAGAGAGACATGGGACTCCCTTAATATTTGTTTATTCAAATATGCTTGCGTGCATAAAAATATTCTACATTTGCACCAAAGTATATCTCTCTTTCACTTCCAATGCTCCATAGAGTTCATCCCATCCTTTATAAATTTTAGTTTTTGTTTAGTACTATTGTCATTTTTCCATTATGGCAAGCTTATTCTAGCCACCTAGGAATAGAAAATGTAATTGGATATAAATTTTAGGCCTCTTCTATTTTAGAAAGAGCATCATGTACTAAATTTTCCTTACCCTTTTTGCAGATTATCTCAAAATTAAAACTTTGCATTTTTTCTCCTCATTTTTGTTAATCTTCTAATGAAAATCATAGCTTCAAAAATACTTTATGCTATCATGGTATATCTTGACTTTAAAGTACCTCCCAATGATATACTATCCCCATTTTTTATTGCATGTAATATTGCTTCCATTTATTTTCATACGTAGATTTCACCAAATATTTTCTTTGAATTCCTTGCTTTTAAAAGCCAATGATATCCCTTATTGTGTTAATGTTACGTAAATTCCTTGTACTAGTGCCTCACACTCTACTATGAATGTTTTACCAAAAGTAGGTGCAACCGATGTTGGTGTAGAAGACATGGCATCCATTAAAAGAGAGAATGCCAAAGTAGCCTCATCATTCCATATAAATGATATTTTATTCAAGAGATATGTGAGTGGACTTGAAATGCATACATAATTCTTAACAAATTATCAATAATATCATGTAAGTCTAAAAAATCTTCTAAGAACCTTGATTTTCTTAGGAATAGGTCATTTTGTAATAGCTTGCATCTTTTGAGGCTCCAACTTCACTCCTTCCTTTAAAACAATATGAACCAAATACTCAAATTCTTATTTCCCAAAAGCACATTTGGATAATTTTTACATAAAAATGATTGTTCTCAATAATTTATATAACTTTTCCACATGTTTACTAGTGTGGTATTCCCATGATTTATTATAAATATGTGTATTATCAAAGAAAACCAACACAAATTTTATAATATGGGATCAAACAAAATTGTTCTTAAGTCGAGCCCGCCGGACTTCAAACGGCGATAAACCATAATTCAAACCAAATTTGCGTTCCAAAATAGCCTACTGACGTCGGCCAATTTTGTGACGCGAAAACCAAATGAATTCCGCCCTAATCTTTTTCGGGTCCGAAGTTGGGCTGGCGTACGGAGGGAGAGTTGTGACGCGAATTTCTTATCAAATTCGCCCTAATATTTTTTGGGTCCGGATTTCCACTGCGCGAGTGGCCTAAACAAAGATCCGCTCCAATCAATTTCTGCCACGTGTCCTCAATAAAAAGTTTCCCTGTTCCCGGATGCAGGTGCATTCGATGGCGTTTAAGGCGATGGGACATGGATGTGGCGATTTCATATCAATCCAATTAAGTTTTAACGCTGTTCAATTAGCCGATATTTAAGTTCCAAGGTTTTCACTTCAAATCGAATTAAGTTTTAACACTGTTCAAGATCGGACCTCCACTCTTGTTAGCGATTCCGCATGCTCCAATATGATCCGGCCTTCGGCTCTCATTAACGAGAGATTAATTATGACAGGCGTTCTTCGATTGCATTGCAGTCGAGTCGATAAAATGGCGTTTTGCTATGGTTTTTCAAACGACCCGGTCGCTGGGTTACACTACCTGCTCATTGTGACGAGAAGGAGAATTGGCCAGCTGAACTACTACTTAGACCTAGGTGCATATCTGCATTTATCTCGGTCTGGTCTGTGTTTGTCTTCCTCGGTTCCGTGGAATCCTGCTTCTCCGTCTCGTCTTGTGCCCACTGCTGAGACTGAACCCATGCCTCGCCTGCGTCAAAGGATGCGTTTCCACAGGGGGAGCACTAGAGGTCAACCCCTGCGTGCTGCCTCCAGCCCCTCAACTGAGTTGTCTTTCCATTCCATTGATTATTACGCAGGTCGCTATCCAAACACTAGAAGTGGGCGGGGTCGGGTTCTAGGATCTGGCCACCGTATGGGCTCCCTTGCTCCTCATTTACCCACCGCTTCACCTTCTCCCACGACGCGCACTGCGCTTTTTTCCTTTAATTTCTCTCTGAACCGCCCATGAATTACGAATTCAATCACTGTGGTTTTCCGTGAGGAGGCCCAAATGGAGGAAAAATGCACCCGTCTGGCGGGTCTGAGCTGAGAAAAAGCCGGCCAGAATTCGGGCCTTTAGGAGGGGAGCGGTGGCGCAAATGTGGAGATAGCACCTGGCGATCCTGGACCTTCCGAAGGATCGTGCCGAATCGTCGAGGAACCACCGGAGGAGTAGTTTGGTTAATTTGGTTTTCTTGCTTCGTAGGCCCACTTAATTGGGCATGTTTTAGATTATATTACTATGCTGGACCTCTGTAATATTTTTGAATTCTGTAAACGTTCAAGACTGGTTTCCCCGTATGAGGGCAGTCTTATTTTTTGATTTTTTGATGAAAAATTTTCCATAAGTCTGGGCAATGTTTTTGACTAAAGTCATGCTGTAATTTTATTCCCACTGTTAATAGATTAACTTTACTTAGAAAAAAAAATGTTGCCCTATTTCTATTTTAAACCTATTTTTTGAAATACAGAGACATGTTTATATGATTGTTTATAGTCGAAGCACTGCGGGGTGGTTTATTATATTTAATATTTCATGGTCGAATTATCTTCATAACAATTGGAAAAAAAAAATGTTGCCCTGTTTCTATTTTAAACCTGTTTTTTGAAATACAGAGCCATGTTTATATGATTTTTTATAGTCAAAGCACTGCGGGGAGGTTTATTATATTAATATTTCACGGTTGAATTATGTTCATAACAATTGGAAAAAAAAAATGTTGCCCTGTTTCTATTTTAAACCTATTTTTTGAAATACAGAGCCATGTTTATATGGTCTACGTATTATACTCTTTCTCTGTATATCTATAGGAACCTTTTTGCTATGAATAGGGTGGATGCTGTAGTGGGCTACTAATGGAAACAAGCGAGCCTGAACCTTACATCTCGGATGCAACAGATGGTTACCAATTTTGGAATCAAGCGAGCCTGGGTTTCTGCAGATGGTTTTTATTTCTGGGAACAAGCGAGCCAGAACATACAATCGACTCTGAGGTTTATACATATTTTTTCTTTATCATGGATGCTTTTTGTGTGACGCATATATCAACAGTACATGTCTCTGCACATTTCCTGTATCCGCTTTATGATACTATTTTATGTGTTGACAGGTTATCACTCTGCCTTCAAAACTAGCGATGCTGGTCTATGTTGCTGGTTTATTGATATGGCATGATGGTATTTTTATATTTTGGACGTATCACACTCCTCACATGATTAGCGTTTTTGTCTGTTCAAGGATTTTGGGTACTTTAATTTGTATTTGGAACAATGGACGTCGGTACTCTATCTGTTGCTTTACTATTCTACATACTGCTATTTCACTTTCTTATAGATGCCTCGAGCATATTTGAATACTTTCTCAGATTGTCGATAATCTCCATGTGGACCGTTACTGGGTTTTATATCAAGTCCCTGTATGTGACATGGGGTATTTTTCTATCACTGTCTGGGGTGGGACTTCCACTTTTCTGGATGGATATTTGGGTTCCAATCTTCAGATGTGAAAATGTAATGACTTCATGGACTGTTTTACTTCATATAATATATTCAAAACAACGTTTTTTCTCTTGTGAAAAAAAAATGATTGTTTATCACTCTGCCTTCAAAACTAGTGATGCTGGTCTATGTTGCTGGTTTATTGATATGGTCTGATGGTCTTTTTATATTTTGGACATATCACACTCCTCACATGATTAGCGTTTTTCTCTGTTCAAGGATTTTGGGTACTTTAATTTGTATTTAGAACAATGGACGTCGGTACTCTATCTGTTGCTTTACTATTCTACATACTGCTATTTCACTTTCTTATAGATGCCTCGGGAATATTTGGATGCTTTCTCAGATTGTCGATAATCTCCATGTGGACTGTTACTGGGTTTTATATCATGTCCCTGTATGTGACATGGGGTATTTTTCTATCATTGTCTGGGGTGGGACTTCCACTTTTCTGGATGGATATTTGGATTCCAATCTTCAGATGTGAAAATGTAATGACTTCATGTACTGTTTTTCTTCATATAATATATTCAAAGCAACATTATTTCTCTTGTGAAAAAAAATTTATTGTTTATAGTCGAAGCGTTGCAGGGTGGTTTATTATATTAATATTTCACGGTCGAATTATGTTCATAACAATTGGAAAAAAAAAATGTTGCCCTGTTTCTATTTTAAACCTGTTTTTGGAAATATAGAGCCATGTTTATGTAATTGTTTATATTCGAAGCGCTGCGGGGTGGTTTATTATATTAATATTTCATGGTCATTGGAACGCCCACAATTCATAACAAATATTGGATATTTACTGTCCTGTTTTAAAGTTTCATTTTTTTTTTTAAATTGAACCCGCCGTCGGTATACCGACGGTTTGTAAGCGTCGGTCTTCTGACGTCTTGAACGATTTCCGTTGGTCTTGTGACGTCCGTCGATATTGCGACAGTTCTTCCTAGGGTCGGTATTACGACGATTTTGGAATGCGTCGGTATTGCAACCCCTATGGGACACGTCGGTCTTGCGAAACTTTTGCAATGCGTCGGTCTTGCGACACTTTTGTATGGCGTCGAAATTGCGACAACTTAAACACGTCGGAAGAGCGACAGTATAAAAATGTCGGAAGAGCGACGTTCAAAACGTCGGACCACATTTCGTCGGAATTGCGACAGTTTACAAATGTCGAAAGAGCGACGTTAAAAACGTTGGACCACATTTCGTTGGAATTGCGACAATTTACAAACGTCGGATGTGAGACGGTTTGGGAAACGTCGGAAGAGCGACGCTTTTTTGGAAGCGACGGAAAAAGTGTCGGTAGTGCGACACTTTGTCAGTGCGTCGGAATTGCGACGTTATGGCAAACCACGTTTTGCGCATCCTTGAACTGTCGCTCTTGCGACGACTATGTGTCGGAATAGCAACGAAGTGGCCGTCGGAAATTGTGCCAAATTTTCTAGTGATTGTTTCTCCTGCAATAGTTTGAGCACCTTGTCAACATTTTCAACATGATCCTTCCAAGACTTGCTATAGATTAGTATATCATCAAAAAATACTAACACAAATATTCTAAAGAAGGGTTTGAAAATGGAATTCATCAACCCTTGAAATGTAGAAGGTGCATTGGCAAGGCCAAAAGGCATGACCAAAAATTCATAATGACCCTCATGAGTTCGAAATGTTGTTTTTGGAATATCTTCGGTCTTCATTCTAATTTGATGATATCCTGAATGAAGATCCAACTTGGTAAAATAAATTGCTCCATGTAATTCATCCAATAATTCATCAATCACAGGAATGGGAAATTTGTCTTTAATGGTGAGCTTATTGAACTCCCTATAATACGGACACATTCGCCATGATCCATCCTTCTTGTGTACCAACACTACAGGAGCAGAGAAAGAACTTTGACTGGGTTGAATTATACCCGCCTCTAACATTTCTGCAATCATACGTTCAATTTCGCTCTTTTGGAAGTAAGGATATCTATAAGGCCTGATGTTTGGAGGAACACTTCCTGGAATCAAATGAATGGCATGATCATGATCACGAATAGGTGGGAGTCCTTTGGGAGTTTCAAACACCTTGGAATGATTGTCCAAGACTTGTTGGAGATCTGCAGAAATAGATGATTTTGATGTTGGAACTTCTAGTGAGCATAATTGTGTAATGACGCCTCGTTGTTCTTTATTTATAAGATTTTTCATGACAT
Source organism: Pinus albicaulis (assembly GCA_034641835.2). Taxonomy (NCBI): domain Eukaryota; kingdom Viridiplantae; phylum Streptophyta; class Pinopsida; order Pinales; family Pinaceae; genus Pinus; species Pinus albicaulis. The sequence goes on along the minus strand of CM076583.1, from coordinate 1,239,542,881 downwards.
TAGAGCTTATTATCTTTCTTGGCTTCCCTTCAATACCCCGTAATTCAAATTCCTTTCCTTATGAAAAAAATTTCAAGAAAATTTCTTGAAAATTAAAAGCTACCATCCCCAAAGATTGTAACCATTGTACTCCTAGTACAACATTAGCACCTCCCATAGGAATGGAAAGCATTGGACTAGTCAATACATATTCCCCCATGGTTAGCTTGATATTATGGCATTTTCCAGAGCAATTTATGGTTCCTCCATTTGCAACCATCACTTGACAGTCTGGTGCTGGGTATAGGAAACAATTTAATTCCTTGGCTACCTTACAATGAATAAAATTATGGGTGCTACCTGAATCAATCAACACTATTACCTTTTCTTCTTGATTTGTCCTTGTATCTTGAGAGTTTGAGGAGTGGTAATTCCTGCCAGTGCATTACACGATATGGTCGGATTCATTTCTTCCTCTTCTAGGGTTGGTTCCTGGTTTATATCCTCTTCTTGTTCATTTTCTTCTTCCTCTTCACAATCTATGTAAAATAATTTCTTCTCAGCACACTTATGACCTTTAGTGTATTTTCTATCACAACTGTAGCAAAGCCCTTTTGCTCTTTTTTTCTTCCAATTGTTGTGGTGTCAACCTTGTAGGTTGTGGAAATCTAGACGTAGCAACACTTCCTTCTTTATAGAATTGAGTGGTAGGCTTCCTTGTTGCCATTATTTTACATTCAACTTTTCTTGCCAACCTGAATGCCTTCTCCAATGAATCCGGTTCCAAAACATGAACTTCATGTTGGATGTTATCCTTTAAAGTGCTTATGAAGAGATCGATCCTGTGTTCCTCTGGAATATCAGTTACCCTTATATTCAATTTTTGGAAGTCCTCAATGTGCTGCCCCACTAAAACCTTTTGTTTGAGATTTATCAATTGGCTAAAGAAGGTGTTGCTCTTTGTATCCTCATAATGTGCTATCATTTCCTCCGTAAAAATTGAACAAGTGACAATTTTTTTATGGGAGCAAAGCCATCGATACCATACAAATGTATTTTGTTCTAAATGTAAAGTTGCAATGCGTACCTTTTGTGTGTTTTGCACATTATGGAGATCAAAATATTGCTCCATCTGTAGTATCCATGTTACAGGATCCTTTCCATCAAACTTCCTCGTATCCATTTTTGGAATATGGTGGTTCTTCCCGCCAACATTAGAGTTTATGAAATCACGATTAACATTTATTTTGTTCTCATCATGAGGTTCTTCTACTATCTTTTCACCATTAGGAAACCTTTCTTGTGTCAACTTTGTCAAACCTTCCATGTCTGCTTTTAGAAAATTCTTCATGTTTTCCATTTTCTCATCGATCTTAGCTTCCATGTCATCCATCTTAGATTCCATGCCAGCCTCCATGCCATCCATTTTAGCTTCCACGCCATCCATCTTAGCTTCCATGCCTTTCTTCAAAACTTCCATTTCATTTTTTGTTGCTCTTTACGAGAGTGAAATTTGTTGCACTTGCTCTTGTAATTTTGATAGATCATGTTGCAATTCTTCATCTTCATGAGTCATAGTAGAGCCTTCTGAAGGCTTAATGGGTGTTGAATTATTTTTACGGGGCATATTTTACAACCCAATACTGATATCTATTCTACAATATGCCCTTGGAATCAATTCAAACAAGACTTATGCAATTCGGAAAAAAATACACACCTTTTTCTTGATTTTTAGGAGCTCGATATTGAAATTAAATTATCTTTGTGATTGCGGCTCTTCAATATCTGAAATTTAGCACTGAAGTAGCCCTCTGAATTCTCTTTTGAATGCTACAGGTCTGACCTGATTTGGATTCTCCAAGACAAATTTATGTCCAATCTCCCACAATGACCTAATTATGGACTAGTTCAGTAGAGCGAACTTGTACGACTTGCCACGTGTCACTATTTTGTCCTTCTCCTCTGAAATTGATTACCAAGAAAATACAGTCTGTTTTCTTGTGACCAATTTTTACGGCACTCCAATCCAATGCTCAGAGAGAGATTTATTGAAATTTTCCCACGATCACATCTTTGAGATGAAATTTAGGAGTCTGAAAAAGCACTACCTTCCACAGATCATATCTCCACAAATATTGCGAACCAAGCTCTGAAATTTTTTGATGAGTTTCCTTGGGATTTCAGCTTCGCACCCTAAAAATTTCAGGTTCTGAACCTTCATAGAAAAAAAGTTATAGCGCAAATGCCACGATGACCTGTTTATGAGCCTGAACAAATACCTAACTTCCATAGATCATATCTCCGAAAATATTGCAAACCAAGCTCTGAAATTTTTAGAAAATCTTCCTCAGGATTTCAGCTTCACACCCTAAAAATTTCGGCTTCTGAAACTTCGTAGAAAAAAAGTTATAGCGAAAATGCCACGATGACTTGTTTTGAGCAGCGAAACCCTAGAATCCAAAGCTCTAATACCAAATGTTGTGTAACCAGCTCCAAAAATAGAATAAAAGAGATATCAACGCCTTAGAAATAAGCCACTTCGAGGGGGAAAGCTCCAATACATTACATAAATGAAAAACTCTTGGATGATTCAATTTACAAAACCTCCTTTCTATATATAGGAGTGTATGTGGCCATAATGTAATCCTAGTGGGCCACAATGTAATCCTAGCTGACCTAACAATAATAATTTAAGGGCACAGTAATAACAAAATGGGGGTTACAAGGGTGCAATAATAACAATAAGGGGGTTACACTAATAACAATAAGGGACTATACTAGTAATATAGGGACCTAACATGGTAATCCTCCATTCCCTTTCTTGAACTGCATCTATCCATTCTTCCCAAAAAGATAACCATAACGTAAAAAAATGGCGAACCACAGCATAAAAATGTGTTTATATTCCACTTTTCTAAAAAAATTTGGCATGACCATAACATGCTTGGGGGCACCTATGCCCCTCAACCATAAAAATCCTAGATCTCAACCAAATACAACACTGAAACTCCTTTCTTTGACAGGTCACACTTTTCAAGCCATTTCCTGGGATAGGTCATAGTATTCTGCCCAGTACCTGCTACCGAGGTCGCATAACAGACCCCAAAAAGTGCGACCTGGTCCGTTCCTGAGCTCTGGGTGCCTAAACTGAAACTTTAATCTACTGAATTGAAATAGTATGTTTAGGCCTCTTCCTGCAACAGATGAATCTTGATTCCAATGGTCAGTTTTTCCACTACGATCACTGAAAGATTTAGGGCCTTTTCTCCTCTCTACATTCACCACAGATACACTTGAAAATGAATCAAATTGGAGGGAAAATGCCTTATTAAAAGAGACCCTATATTTTTCTTTCGCCATCTGTGACCAAACCGTAGCTCGGTTTGACAAACTGTCCACACCGTCAGAAAGCTCTCACCGAGCTCTCAAATGGGTATTCTTTCATTTTTTTTGATTTGATACTTCCCCAGGACACATTTTTTCCAAAAAGGGTCACTTCACTACTTCTCAAAATCGAATTTATTCACTTGCAACACTTGTACTTGGGGCACCACCTTGCCTTCATACTTTTCATGCCCATGTCGATTTTCTTCATGAGTAACCACCTTGTACTCATGTTTTTATGGTCCCCATCGGGCCAGTTATGTGTGGCAGCATCACTCAGTTGCCCTTGTTTAGAGCATCCGAGTTGAGTCATCATCGCATCCATGGAGTCTATCTCGATTCCATTTTTCCTCCCGCCACAATCTTCCATCCTTCATTGCTTTGTACCTCTCTCGTGTCGCACATTTTGGCCCCAATCATATTGTCCCATATCCCCTCCGGAGTGGAGTCAGTAGCTTCCAGGTCATTCATGCCCTTTATGCTCTAAAAGGGAAGTCGTTAGCCCGCTACTCAGTACCCCCCATTCCACCATCATCCCCAGTGTCAGTCTACCAGTCACTATACTATTATCCCTCGTGCCTTAGTTGGGGATCCTTTATTGCCTAACCTATGGCGGATCTCCTTCTGTCAAAATCAACTTATTCATCCCAGAAGATAGGTCTAAAGGGCGGTGTACCTTGGTTCCATCTCCCACTCTTGTTCAGTGCCTCAGATCAGGAAAAGGGACCCTTTATTGCCCTTTGACTTGGTTGTTTCTCAGTTCCGGCTCCTTATGGTATGATCGAGATTTGTATACTTGATGGTTCAGTGATGCAACAGATTATACCAGTGATTCCCAGGTGTGTGTGAGATGTTTCAGACCTAATGAGGGGGTGGCCCTTCAGGTAGCCCCCCACATGCCCATATGACTTATCTACTACAACTTTAGATGCAACTCCATAGATTTAATGGTTCTAGCCTTAGCCGCTTACAACACCTTTTAGTTTGCATGTATCAGTCATATTTTCAGAGCCCTTTCCTGTATTACAGGGCCTCTTGGTTGTACTTATATCTCATGTACTCAGATATTATTGTATAAGTACTGGCTGTTGTCCCAGGCACAAGATGTATGTGGGGTCCATCATCATGTTTTCTATCTGGCCCATGTTTATGCCAACATTTACTATATAGTTCAGTCCCATGTTTGCTAGACACTCCTTTATTCTTTGTACTTTGGTATCTCGGTGGGCATAAGTATGCCTCCCCTGCCTCATGTAGAACATCTACTCACTAATAAAAGAGACTTGTCACACCTGTAAGTCTCGCCTCCTCAAGGTCTTGTCCTCTCGCTTTAGACCACCTTATATTTCTCTCTCTCTGACTCCCCTTCGATGTCTAGTGGTTGAGTTCTTACAACATACTTCAGTCATATGATTAGCTCCTAACGCTTGCCCGTCGGGGGGGGGGGGAATATGTTACACCAATTTTTAGTCATCTAACCTATTACTATTAGATGGAAAAAATTACACCATGTAAGACCAATTTTACCATAGTAAATTTGCTTTCACTATGAAAAATAATTTAATAACCCATAGTTTATTAAGTTATTTCTGGTCTAAACAGGAAACCCCATGAGGAATAATTGAATAAATCCCTATTTGTGATAATTAATTATACCACTGTTTAATTAATATTCCTGGTCATATTTAACCCAAAATAGGAAAATTAATTAAAATATTATTTAATAATATTCCTGATTAAATTTGACTAAATCATTTATAAATAATTGAATAAATAATTATTTATTTAATTATTACTTAACCACATTATTAAAATAATAAATAAATCATTTATTTATTTATTATTTCCAAATAAATGGATTTGACCAAATTCAAATTCCTTTTCCCTCCAAACAAAAATAATAAAATATTCCTTAAAAGTTGGATCTAGATTTGATTAACAATATTTTAACTATGCACCAATATCTAGAATAACTCAATATTTTGTTATAAATAGAAGGGTTTTCCATTCACTCACTACCTTTTTTTGCCTAAAGATCACTCTTAATCTATACTTTTGGTGTGACTTTGATCGTCCCATCATTATCATATTTTTCTACTTTTTTCTTGTGAGCTCCCTTTGAGTTCCATTTTTGTCCAGGTTTTATACACCATCAAGAGAGAGAGAGATCTTAGATCTGAAGTGTTGAGGACATACAAGAACCCATCCCATTGAAGGGGACTAGCAACATATTTCTATGTTCCCTTCCTAGGTGTCAAAATACAAAAAATTATTGTCTTGTTCATTGGATGCATGGAGAAAATCTTGCTTATTATTTGCTGTTTAATGTCTTTAACTGCATATATCTAGATTTCTGTAGCATTTATTCTGATCACTAAATGTAGATATAAGGAAATTGACAGCCATCTTCGATGTTAGGGTTGTTTTGTTATGCACAACTAAAGTGAGTTTTTTTCGTACGCTTGTGATTAGAATTCACACTAACAGTAATTGATGGGTATTTATAATTTTTATTATGTGTATTTTATGGTTTTTCTATAATGGTTATTATTTTGGTTATATGCTGGTTATAATTATGGTTTCATAACAGGTTCTAGCTATGGCTATTTATATGTTTTTCTTGTTGATAAATGGTTAATGAATGCATGAGCTAATAGATGCTATTGCAACTATTATGAGAGGGAATTAGATCTTCTTTAAGATTCCCATATAAATATCAGACCCCTATGTTTAAATATGCATTCATGACTTGTAGATTACATGTCCCCAACATGTTTGATGAAATGACTGCCATGGTTAGGCCAAGTCCTTAATCAAAATTTGTATGAATATTTTTTTCGTGATGTATTTTATCATTTTGGAAAGTCTCACTGAGTTTTGGGCAGTGGTTTGGAGTCTAGCCTTAAACGATGGCTCATAATCCGAGACCGCTACCTTTGAACTGGAAAAGTTGGGTTGCGACCACATGGATGCAAACTTATGCATGCGGTTGGAGGATTCCAACCACATGGAGTGCTTTTTTTGGGTGCAATTGGGGACCCAAGTTAGAGAAAAGGGTGTCCAAATCAATTTTTGGACACATGGGGTGATTACTCAGCCTTTGAGTGACATATAACCTTTGTAGGACATGATGAGATGTTAGTTTGTCTTATGTAGTCGACCCCACTTCCTTAGTGGAACCTAGGAGGTCAGGTGATCCAAGAGGATCTTGCATAGTTAATATCAACAGGGAAGTCTAGTTCAGTCTTCAAGTTCTCTAGTTTTTCCGATGAAAGTCCTTCAATTATGGGTAAATTTCATGTGGTGGAAAAATGTAATGATATGGTGAAAGTGGTGTTAAAAATGACATGGTAAACCTATGCTAAGGTGGTGAAATGTTGAAAGACTATGATCCTAACCTAAAGTCTTAAAACTATGGTGTAGACCTAGCACAAAACCAATCCTAAGTCCTAGCGCAAATGGTGTAATGACCCAAAACTATGTTTTGGACTATGTAATGGTTATAACCTATGTTTAAACCATATTGTAATCAGTCAAAATACAATGGATAAGTTAACCGTTGGGTGGAAGGAGAAACATATGAATGTATTTGAATGTTACCACAATCAGTTAGCCATCAAAGTTGACTGCAACGGAGAGATTAACCATCGGGCGGAGTTGACATGTGAGTAGTTGGATAAATTGCGGATAAACATCAGTTATAAAGGCGTAGTTTAGAATACCGCAGAGTTAGCCATTGTATTTAAAATAGTTCTCACACGTGAAACAGTTACATCGTTGCAGAACCGCTGTGACTTAACCACCAGGTGGCAGCCAATGGTTAGACCGCAGCCCAATCACATATCAAACAGTTCAACCTCCGCCGATAGCACCTGGCCACCAAGTCTATTTTTAATATAAGGTTTATATTTGGGTTTTATGTGCTATGTTTAATTTATCACCATGAACCTAATCCCTAAGGTGTTAGCCTTATATTTCACCAAGAACTCATGCTCATTCAATGTAAGACTAATTTTCCATATTTGGCCCAAATGATTTCGAGATGAACCTTGGCCTATAATTATATAAACTTAACCATTGCTCATGGTGAGAGGAGAGTGTTTTTGGAGGTTTTCATTTAGATTCTGTAAGAGAGGCAAATTTTCTTTTAGGTGTAACTTGGCCGTCCGGAGGCGAAATTGGGAACCGAGATGGGCATTGGAAAGCTAGGAGAGAGATATTTTCGTTGACAGAGACCAGAGGTGCCTGAGAGCATGTTCAGTCTGGTGTATTTCGGTGTAAATACTTCCTTGGATCAATCCTTAATAAAACAAACGCCCATCTTGAAAGCAGACCTAGAGATGTAGTTCACTAGGGATGAATTCCGTAATCAATGTTTGTTGTCTTCTATCTATTCTATTTGCTACAAATTAATGTTTAAATGTGCTTCTTAAGTGTTGGTTTAAGTCATAAAATCAATTTCTTTCCTTCAGTCTTCCACACTAAGAGATCAAGTTAACAATCAATTCACTGTTGGCAAATATTTAGTTATATTTCAGTATTATTTTAGATCTATTTCAGATCATATATTTTGGTATCATAGTAGGTTGTGTTGTATGATTTGTGCCAGTGAATGTTAACCAGGTTCAGGTTGCGATGTGGAGAAGGAACGCTCGAGGAGATCGACTCAAAATTTGGAAAGTAGAAAGTCACTCAATAATCGACAATGGGAGAATCTGATACAGGTGAATTCCCTGAAGTGAATGTCATGGGTGAAGAACAAGTTCAAAAAATGTTTTTGAACATGTAGTGGATGTTGGGAGAACTCTATGAAGAGAGATGCAACTTATTATTCAAAGGCAATGAAGAAGGAAAAGGGAAAAGGAAAATCTGATCAACCTCCTTCTCCTCCACCATCTTCATCATCTTCATCATCTTCTTTTGAAACTTGATGTAAAATTTTAACTACCTATTCATAGGGCGAAATGAATCCTAAAAATTTAGATAGTTGGATTAAATAGTTAGAAGTTTATTGTAGAATTCAGAACATTTCTGATGAAAGAACAAAAATTTAGTTAGCTACAATAAGAATGGGGGGAACAACTTTAATCTCATGGGAAAGTAAAACTCAAGTAGATTTAAAGCGGAAAGGTAAAGTCATCTCTTCACGGTCTAAGTTTTTAAAAGCTCTCAGAAAAAATTTCTATCCTTTGGGATATAAGCAGGAAGCTATTATTGATTGGCATCATTTGAGGAAAGGTAAAGGGAAAAATGTTCAGGAGTTAAGAAAGAAAGCTTTGGTGCTTGGTATTCCATTGGATACACGTGAAACTTTATTAAAGTACATTGGAAATTTACATTTTTAATTACAACATACGTTATAGATGTTTAATCCCACTGAATTTGATGAAGTGTGTGTTCAATCCATACATATTGAATCAGGTGGTAGACCGTACAATTTTTCACATAAAGCATCCAAACAATTGGAAATCAAGGATTCCAAAGACAACACGAGGAAGAGAAGTTTGAAGGGAAAGAAAACAACGACATCTCAGAAGGAAGGTGAAAGACCTACTTGTTCTCACTTCTAGAGGACCAGACATGATGAATCCAGATGTTGGAAACTTCACCCAAAACTCATATCAAGGAAGTTCCATAAAAATAAAGGTGAAAATAAGTCTAATACAACAATCCAACAAGATTTTGGCTCCGACTCAGGTGATGAAAGGAAAATAACCACAATGGTTTTGACAGGTAAAAGTTCTGACACTAGTTCAAGTTGTAGTACTTCTGCATCTTCTTCAAACATAAATCATTTGGATGAGGATAAAAGAGATGAATGATTTCACATAAGGGTAACTTCTAAGCACAAAAAAATAGACACATTATTTGACAATGGATCACATGAAAATTTAATATTTGAAGAATTAGTTAAGAAATTGGGTTTGGAGACACAGAATCATCCAATACCATACCCATTAAGTTGGCTAAAAGAAAAGACTCAGATTAATGTCACAAAGTAGTGTCGTTTAAAAATTTCCATCACATATAATTACATTGATGAAGTGGATTTAGATGTGATTCCATTATACACATGTGGAGTAGTGCTAGGAAGTCCTTAACTTTATGTTTGTGATGCTGTGTTTCATAGGGAAGAGCATAAATATCATCTTAAGAAAGACGGGATTGAATACATTGTCAGGGCACATAAAATCAAAACACACTTGAATTTAGTTACTGCTAATCAGATGAAGATACTAATAAGTTCAAGTAAAAGATATGTACTCATGGTTGTAAATGAACAACATAAGGATCAAAATTATGCATTTTCAGGTTGTGAATATCAGTTTAAAGATAGTTTGGTTAAACTGGTAGATTTTTTTCAATTTCTATTTAAAGAACCAAAACATCTGCCTCCTAAACAGAAAATACAACATGAGGTACAATTGATATTTGATGCCCCTCTTCCTAATGTCAGAATGTATCGCATGTCAGTCATAGAGAACGAAGAAATAAGGAAACAAATCCAAGATCTGGTTGAAAAAGGCTTCATTCTACCCAGTTCATCTCCATGTGGTTCACCCATAATTTTGGTTCCTAAGAAAGACGGGACATGTAGAATGTGTGTCGACTTTAGGGCCTGTTGAAGCCTAGAAAATCTCTGCTTCAAACATTGGGGAAAACCACCCGGTCGGGACCTTAGGACAGCTCCTTTTCCGTTTGGTATGGTGGCTCCGACTGGATTTAAAGGACCAGTTTCCTTATAACTAATGGGTTGGTGATGAGTTGATTTGGATGAGTGGAAATGGGACTAAATTGACTGAAATAAAACTATCTAATTTAAACTAAATACTGATAAAGAAATTCTAACACTAACCCGGGCAATTATATGTGAATACAACTTAAGATTATTCCAATTTAACAATAACCATAAAAATGTATTATTATTTAAATCGAAATGTGTAGAAACAAATAAAGATAACTCTGTTTAAGAAATTAAACAGAGTTGTATTAACATATTTCATTCATCATAACATATCATCTACATATACTTATGAAAGATAACGTTTCAATTATACTCAGAAATGATATATAAAAAGAAACGTTGTGAAAACCAAATATATATAAATGATAGCAAATTTTAAAGCGAATATCATAAGACAAAAGAAATCAACAGTGAATAGATAGAAATACCTTATTCATCTTGAAGACTTTCAAATGAAATATGATACTCTAATCCAGTAACTCTGATGCAAAATCAAATTCCAAGGTACAGAAATGCAACACTTCAAAGATAATTCCACATAAAAATCACCAGATGTGATCCTTTTAAAAATATATAAGACAGTGGAGTACAGAAATGTAATCTCCAAGTCAAAAATATTAAGATCCAGGACCCTTCTCTAAATGCTTGAGAAGGGTTTAAATACTACTTAGCTAAATCTAAAAATAGTCTATTACAAAAATTAAGGATTCGGTTTAATGACCGTCCTTTTCCTAGGCTAAAATACAGTAAAATTAAAACTAAATCTAAAAAATAAAGACTATTAACTAACTAGTTATGAACTTGATCTTTAAACTTGCAGGCATCTAGCATAGTTTTGAGAAGATGTGGTTGACCGACTTCAGAATTCAACTGTCCTGAAAAGACAGAGTCGGAAAGTGTAGGTGCAATCTTCTCTGTAGAATTGATGATGCAATTAAGCGCACTGTGCTGACTGTGTGGCTTCACTAAGTATGTCCAGTAAGAGTCTCAGTTTAATCTTGTCAGCCCCTGGATTGATTTTGCTCTTTCTTCTGCCTTTTGCCTCCATTCTGTTTGCAGTTGATGTCCCTGTGGGAGATATCCTGGAACAGTTTTTGAAATCAAGTTAGCTTTGTGTAAATTATCATTTACACAATCAGTAAGAGTGTTTGCCGCTGTAGCCGCCTCCTCTGCTGCCTTCTCTGCCCTTCTGATTTGTGCATTCCCCTCTATTGGGGCTTTTTTGCTCTGCTATTAATTTTGCAATTTCATCTCGATTTCGCTTCACCATTTTCTCCTATCATAATTCAGCCACGGTATTTTCTTCTTTATAGATTCGACCTTTCGCAGTAGTTTTTCTCTTTGCCGAAAACGCTCCACATCTTTTTCTTGCTCTTGAATTTGGTCAATGTTTCCTCATTTTGCTTTACAGTTATTTTAAGTCTCTTCAACTCCTGACTTTTCTCAATAAGAGCTTTTATGTCTCCCTGAGAGCTCTTGATCTCCAACAACTTTTTCAGTAACTTCTAAAAGCTCTATAGGGGATAATTTGGCAAACTCACATACCCTATCTTGTGGTAGAAAATGTGTCAAATTGCCCACTTGGATATTGAACTTGTGAACAGCGTCTGAAACATCCTTTTTGGTACTGTCCGCCCGTGTTTGTTTTTCTTCAATGGTTCATCTCTTTTGGTCCACTCCTGTGTGCATTCTGAGAAATTCGCATGTTCTCTGGCAAAATCTTCGATGAATTGCTTATTATAAGTCGCCTGAGATTCCGGAAACTTATACATCAACCTCACATCTTCCGTGGTGAATGACCCGATTAGCTCTTGAGATGGAGTTCTAAATTGTCTGTCTGAAATATCGGTGCTGTCCAGCACCCATTTCACCATGTCCGTATATGGGAGAATCCTTGGCCTTACCGCTATCCTATGCAGAAATGAGCAAGCCAGTTCTTTAAGAGTTTCCTCAGACGTATTACTGGAACTTGCTGTAGCCGCAACTTTCAATACCACAGGATTTTCTTCTTCCAGCAAATTATACATTCCTTCCCATGTGGTTATACCGACATCCTTATTGCAAGCGGTATCTGCATACAGTGAAGCCATTTCTCTGTTTTCAGAATTCGAGCTCTTTTCCTTCTTACCCATAATGTTCTGTGAAAGCTTTGTATAGACGTTTTCTCCTTCGTGCCTGTGTTTTACGAGTTAAATGAGAGTAATGGCATAAGAAAGGTGATGAGATGGTTTTAAATGAAAAGGCGGATGAAATATATTATTATAACGTGAAATGACTTTCAATCAAAACAAAATCTCATTTACCATTAATTGACAATCCATTCATTTAATCCAATCATTAAAGCGTATAACAGATATTGATATATGGGAAGATTTTCTTCGAACAACGCGCTTTTATGAATCTGCGACATTGCGATCTGCGATTTGCTGCGCGATATCGCAATATCGAAATGTCGCAATATCACAGTATGAAACCATCGCAATTTTGTAAATAGCGCAAAAGCGCAAATTGCGCAATAGCGCAAAAGCGCACATCGCAAATCTCGCAAAAGCGCAAAATTGTAAATAGCGCAAAAGGTATTCGTTTAACATTTCTGTTTTCTACGCTATGCGATCTGCGACCAATATGTTTATTGTATAGGCTTTTTGGGATCGCATTATCGCAAAATCGCAAAATCGCATTTTCAGTTTTACAAAAGATATATACCATTTTGCGATGGATGCACTATTTTGTTTAAAGAACAATTTTATTGTAATCTATCATAAACTTAAGTGTTTCTTAAGGTTCTTTCTAAGGGATTTCTCTAAGTTTATGATAGAAAGTTTTATTTGAAAAGGAAAAAAAATCCTAATTGATTTTTTGGATTTTTTAACTAAGGGTCCCCATTTATTTAGTATTATTACTAATATTAAATAAAAGGGGGGTTGTTGCTGGTCACAACAATTGGCGATTCACTGAAAGAAACAGTTATCTCTGAAAAAATAAAATGAACACTATATTTCTAGTAAATAAAGATTTTTAAAGCTAATGAAAACTATCTTAAGATATTTTAAATAAAATCTAACTATGAAAAAGAAATAAAAATCATTCACAATTTCTTTCTAATTCCTTAAGAATAAAAACATTTTTGGGTTATCTCAAGCTTTAATTGGTGTTAATAATGAAGTAAGTGGATTTCTCCAAGTTTTGGTTTTATAATATACTCTATTGCCATAGGTATTGCCTCTGCTGCCTGCAAACGTTCATAGTCTCGACGGGGTTACCTTTAAACCATTAACCATTCATTGTCCCATCCAACTAAAATTATGAATTTTTTAAAAGATAAATTCATAAGACCTATTATCTCATGTTTTTGTCTTTTACTTATTTTTATTTTTAAGAGCCATTGTTCTGGTTTGGTAGCCAGTTAATAACAATGCCATTCACTAGTTATAATTAAACTGAACAAGCTAGCTCGTGATGAGACCCCTTGTCTTATATTTATAAGCCATTACCCTGTTTTGGTATGCAGTATTGGTAATGTCAATTTTATTACTCCTTATGAACATGGTAAGTCGGCTCATAATGAGACCTCTTATCTCTTAAATTTTCATATAATTTCTTAGAATTACATTCTAAAAAATCACAACTTAAATGGATGGGGTGAAATAGTTTTATCCTTAAGAATCAATGGATGACAATTTTTAGAGTTTTTTGAGTTCCAAAACTTTGAAAAAATCTTTACTTTTATAGATAACCTTTCTCTGCTCAATAAACTTATAATGATTTACATTCTCCTCAAGTTTTCAAAAGATCATGCAAATGATTGAAATAATATTTCAAAGTTTAACATCTTATTTTAAACTATCCAAAAACTGTGATCATTCCTTTAAAAATTCTTATTTACACAAAATAAATATTTATAATATTTTTCCTAAGAAATTTTCCTAAATAGTAAATAGTCAATTATAGACTTATTAACAACCTTTATTTGTAAAAAACAATAAAAAACTTTGCAGAAAGGAATATGTACAGTTTAAGAAGGGGTTACCTCCTTATGAAAAGAATTTCTTCAAGATAAGCCCATTTACAGGAAGAGATTCTCTCTTACCTGTTAGATCTTGGAGTATGAATGTATTTGAGCCTATCTTTTCAACGATATGAAATGGTCCAAGCCACATTTTCTGAAACTTGGTATGTTTACCTTTTTCTTCGTGTGCTTTATCCCATTTCAGAACAAGATCACCAATTGACAAAATTTTTGGGCCAGTAGAACTTGCATCAAAAGAAGATTTTACAAGTTGTTGATGTTTTTCATGAATAATTTTTTCTTTATCTCTATCTTCTTCTAGTTTAAGAATTTGATCATATCTCAATTGAATGGATGAAGAAGGATTTTCTTCAATACATTGCACTAGGGCTAATGATGAAAGAGTTAAATTTGATGGTATCACAGCTTCTTTTCCATAAAATAAATTGAAAGGTGAAGTACCTTGTTGAGGAGGTAAATCCCCTCTGCGGACAGAGGCGATCCCTACTAGCCCAGCAGGGGTCTAGCAACAATAAAAAATGTTACGACGCAATTTCCTAGTTACGAATGAAAATACTAAAGATAGAAGCCTACCTGGAATCCAATGCTACGATCTGCAGAAGAGAGCGTTCCCGTTCCTCAGCCTCGGAAGATCACGATCCTCCACGATCTCTGCGGGTGGACACCTGCACATGCAAGAAACAAACAGATACAAGCATAAAATCCGGCATACGTAACTCAATATCAGTCAGAAAGGATATTACTCATATTAACATCATTGAAAACAGAGTGGAACCATAATCATAATCATTCATTAAATAACGATCGAAAGAGATTACAACCAAAGTTCTGACGTCGTGGTCTCCTTCGGATGGGTCTCCAGTCGTTCACGTCTCGCAAAGCTCGCCAGGGAAAGGGAAAACCTCTCCTGAGTCTCTCAACGATAGTCTCCTTACTTGAGTCGGCCTTAAGGGAAGGAAGAGGGCTCTTACAGCACAAAGGCTCTTGGGAATTTGGAGATTCAAAGCTTAGGCACTCCAAGACTATCAGCCCTTCAGCCCCTTCATCAATGGATGAAGGCTATATTTATAGAGGAGAGGAGGAGGTTGGGATCCCTACAATAGTGGAAGGGAGGCCTTGTCCTTTGGGAGGTTCCCCATATGGTGGAAACAAGAGGCCAAAGGAGGAAGGCCGTGGTTATTCAGGCGAAACCACTCCTGATGACTCATCCACGAAGTTGTTGTAATCGAAACTTCGCCTCCTTTTTTAAAAAACTTTCCATAAACAGAGTGGCGCGGGTGCAACACTGGGACAGAGCACCAATTGGCGCGGGCTCAGTGTTAATTTTCCCCCATTGGCGCGAGTACATAACGGGCTACCAGCGCCAAGGCAAAAACATGTGTTTTTAGGGGTCTGCTCAGGAAATGATCAACAGAAGGAATGTTGTCCTCATGGAAAGGGATAAAATGATGGTATTTGCAAGGCATGACACTGCTTATTGGTCACAGAAACGACCCTCCAATGGGCGAGATGGGAATTGCAGGGACGGTGACAAATTACTGTGTAACAGATGCCCCCTAAAGCATGAGGCCCGAGAGAGAGAGAGAGGGGTGAAATGCTTTACGAGAACATGTCCAACTGAAGGCCCGCCGTCGGAAAACCTGCACAGAAAGATACAACTGATATCTCAAGTACATGATGTATATATATGGTATGGACGCAGCCATCTGAACAGAGTATGCTATAATCCGGATCTAGGGTATGGGCGCAGCCATCCAACTAAGATCAAACAAATAGACTCAGGTATGGTCGCAGCCATCCAATCAGTGAGTCATGTACATAATGATAATAATCCACAATCGCAGCTTGGATTACAACAGACACAATCCAGGGTCTTGCGCTCCATCTCGACCCAAACAAAGTACAAGTTCGAGCATGTGAATATGTGAGCTGAAGTCGAACATGCAGGAACATCGTCTGATTACCAGCCAATGATGAAAGCTGTTAACATACGTGAGAGGAACCACCAATAATGACAATGGCCCTCAAGGTACTACAGGTACAATCCACGGCGTGTGAATCAATGGGTTGGCGTCGAACACCCGCAGAATCACTCGATCGGAGGCCAATGATGAAAACCTCACGTCGAATGCGACGAACCTGCCATTGAGGCATGCAGGCTCCAAGGTACCATAAAGGAGTCTCTAGACCAACTTCTTGGATAATGAGCTGAAGTCGACAGGAAGCAATCTTGATCGAAGGTGGGCCATAATGTTTCCCACATCATCGACACGAGACAGAGGAACATGATGTTTTGTTGTGAATCAAGATCGTATGAGAATCAGAGGAAGGTTGATATTTGCAGAGGCCAACTTCTCTTGAACATATAAATGGCACGACAGTGGACTTGGCAGTATTTGACATCAATAGATCAGAGGTCATGGTGACAAGGCAATGAGCAGAGGAGAGGTCAAAAAGGATTATCCAAACCCACGGAGGCAAAGTGAAAAAATGAGATGAGATGTCCCCAACCCGACACGAATGCAGACAAGTGCCATGTTCAAGAGCGACATATTGCCGACGACAACGACAATGGTTCCATTTTTCCCCCACCATTTCTGGCGAGTACCCCAATTATTTTTTATAACAAGCTTGAAGGGGATAGCATATGCTTGTGATATAAGTCCGCCCTTCGGGCGAATCCATCCTAGTGCATTTAACGAGTCCTGGGAAGGAGAAACTCGGAGAACGTCATTTCGACGAAATCCAATGTCATCAGGGTTTAACGAGTCTGACAAAGGAAGAACTCGGCGTCTTTTCATGTTTAGGGAGTTTGAAAAGACAGCGGAAAAGAAAACTCCACAGGTCCCTTTTCGTAAATAGTTCCCCAGATCCGAAAAGGTAGAAAACAATATCCGGGAAAACCTCCTAGTCGCAATAGGCTAGGGTATTCCTTTTCGTAATCAATCCATCCCAGCCTAAAAAAGGGTTAAACTTATACTGGGTGGATGTCGATTCGTGTCCATTTTAATGAGATCGAAACGACAAGGGCCTCGGCAATCTTTTCATGTTTAGAGAGTCAGAAAAGAGCTGAAAGATGACTCCTCCTGGAGGAACGAGTGGTATAAAGGGTAGCAACTGGTTCCAGTAATGGTGGAACTGCTCAAAACAAGATAAAAGTCAAGAGGTTGCCTAACAAGACCACTCATCGCAGCGGTTCCTCAGGAAAGGGTAAAACAACCAAGTGAAGGCATATGATCGGCCAAGCAGATAGTGACAATGGAGTGAGAAAACCAAGGCTCATCTGGTAAAAACAGGCTGATAAAATGGCAATCACAAGAGGTAAAGGGAAAGGTTTCATTTTTACACAAGCTTGAAATCAGGAAACTCTGCTTGAAGTTGGTTTCATTTTTACACAAGCTTGAAACAAAGATAAACTATGCTTGAAACCGATTTCATTTTTACACAAGCTTGAAACGGAAACAAACTATGCTTGAAAAAGTAAGCATGCCCCCAGCATGGTGACTCAATTCGAGGTACATGCCCCCCAAGCTTCAGTCCATATGAAAGGCAGATGGAGCGAAGGTTCAAAATACGAGACCATGAGAAAGACTCGACTGGGATTTTACGAAAACTTATCAGAGACTCGAATTGAACAAAAACATGTTTCATTGTTTTAACGAGGTTGACACATTAAAAGAACTATCCTCAGGACACCCTTGTTTCATTTTTTAAGGAGCTTGACACAAGACAAGGCACTATGCTCCGAAAACGTTGTTTCATTTTTAAGGAGCTTGACACAAGACAACGAACTCTGCTCCGACAACCTTGTTTCATTTTTTAAGGAGCTTGACACAAGACAAGGAACTCTGCTCCGATAACCTTATCATAATGAAAAATAAGTCATCGATTCCAAGAGTTCCACTCTCGATGGAAGGAAAACATCCTGGAAGTCTGGACCCAATGCCCCCAGCACCTGATGCACGACGACGTCTTCACTGAGCATAGGCACGAGGTACGTGGCCACATAGTTGACCTGTGGTGAGGCAGATACAACGGGTGGATAGAAACCAGGAGGGGGTGATGGCAGGCCAAATGCCACATTAGGACCAAAGAACGAAAGCTGATCAATGGTCACGATCCGTCCTTCATGTGGAAAGCACATCACGCGAAAGAGGGAGGAGACAAGCGCTCCCATGGCATAGGTGTAATCGCGCCCCAAAAGTAGATTGAAATCCAAGGGGCCTGGAACGACCATCACGTCCATATGGACGGTTTTACCTCCCAAAGTAATTGGTAACCTTGGAAGGATCCCCAACGGTTGACTCATCCTTCTGTTAAATGCCAACAGATTCTGCGTAACAGGCGCAAGCGGTGGTGAACCAAAAGCTTGCCAAGTAGTTGAGGATAGAATACTAACAGACACGCCTTCGTCTATAATGGTGCTGGGTATGACCAGACCAAAATCCTGTACTGTGATCTCGAAATGTACATAAGATGGAAGGCGGTATCCTGCAAATCGATTCCAATCAAAGGAAGCGACCAAACTACTCGGAGGGGCTACCATCGAATTGAGATGGTCTTCCCTCGGTGTTACGGAAGAAGGAGCATCCTCCACGACTTCCATCACGGAGTCGGGAAGAGTATCCTCTGGGACCCCCATTACGGGAAGCGAAGGAGCAACTTCTTGAGGTATAGGGATAGAAGAATCTTTCTCCAAGTCCGAGGAATCTGAAGAAACAAGAAGAACCTGAGGGGTATGAGATCCACTCTCAATGGAAAAGACCTGGTGCACCGTAGACGGGACCAGTTCGACCGATCCCACAACCAATGGTTGGTCGAGAATGGATTCCTGAATTTGAACTTCCGAGGGAGCGGGATCGACCAAGGATGACTCTTGACCAATCGTAGGATCAGCTGGTGGAGGACTCAAAGAAAGCTGTTTGTAACCAGCCGGGAGGCATGGTGTAGAAACAGGTGAGCTGTCTAAAACTCGTTTAGCTTCATCCATATACGGACAAAGGTGAATGGCATGGTGCCCTTCACACAACTTACAGGGATTGGTAATCTTTCCCTACTTCTTAGGAGCCTTACCAGCAACAACTGAAGACGTTCCCCCAACCTGACTCCCGAAAGCCAAAGGCAACGACAGGCGACCGTCGGACCATGCTTCGAGCACCTTGGGGATGCCAGGGCAGTCTCGAAGAAGATGGTCTCCTGTGCACAACAGGCAAGGGAACTTGACTTTCCGTGGAGGGTTGGAAGGTTTATTAAGAGGAGATATCTCAGAAACAGTGGCTGCACTTTTAGCCTCTCGCTTATCAGACTTCTTCTTCTTCTTCTTAGCCACCTGGTTACTTGAATCCAGACTTTCACCAGGCGAAGTAGAAGAGGAGGACGCAGAAACAGAAGAAGAAGGGGAGAGGTCCACCTTAGAATCAACATGATGTTGTTCAGGCGGATGAACTGATTGAACAGTAGCGGAGATATTCGGGACCACAAAGGTTGAAAATAACCAAACAGGCAACCCAACAGTTAACCCAGGAAGGACAACGTTGCCATATAAGGAGCACCAACATTTCCAAAAGGAGGAAAAGGACCAGGATTCCCATCGGAGGGGATTCCTTGGTTGGTGAACTCCAGAAAAGTTGCCATCAGAAACGATCTTCAGAACAACACCTAAGGAAACTAAATTTAACCAGGAATATTTCGTGGGCAGTTAATTTTTATGACATTGAAACAAAACTCTATTGTTTCATCTTTTAAGAGTCGAGAAACAGGAAAAAGGTGACTCTATCTCTTTCAGTTTTGAAACAAGCGTGAAAGGACAAGCGCTTGATTATCTTTTCAAATTTAAAGAGTCAGATAAGATCGGCCCGGCTACTCGGGGAATGCTAGGCAAAGGGTGTACCAAATAACCGTGAACTGCAATATACACCATGGTTTCAAAATGAAGAAGAAATCAACCAAGGACTTAACGTACGTGCAGGTAATCTCCCCGAATGTTGTGTCCGGTGTATCACGGGTATAGGGCAGCAGACTCAACTTCCTGTGGATAAAGGATAGAAACCTAGTGGGGTCTCCCTTTATATACTCGACGGTACGGGGAACACAAGTCCGTACCAGTGCTGTCTGAAGCCAGGAGGCGAACGACAGCTACTAGTTTTAAAGACGTCGGAACACGCCTCTAGCCTAGACCACTAAATGTTGTGTTAATGTTTCAATGTAGGTTAATTGGATAGATTTTAAAGTTGATCTTCGATCAAGTTTCAATTTTAGGGCCCTATCGTATGTAGTGTCTTAAAAGACTCCTAAATGCAAAGCTACATGCCACAGTCCAACATTTCGTTCGATGAAAACTAATTAGAGAAGAGTTGAGAGCTTTTACACAAACGAAATGAATGGAAGACAACAATGAGATCTCTAATGCAACTAATGAAATTGAAAACTTTTCATTCAGATCACTAATCACTAGCAAAATCGAAAAGATCACAATTTGCACTAATTCAACCAAAATCACAAGAGATTTTTTTTTCAATTTTCAATGTTTGATAGCTAATATGCACTAAACAAGCTTGAAAACAAACAGAAAAATTTGAGAAACGATATCCGATAGAGAAAAACAAGCAAATTTCACTCAACAATGCAAGCAATC